>CM045759.1:59137883-59737883 GCA_025200525.1 Camellia lanceoleosa
CGACGATGAACATCAAGTGTCTCGTATCTCTTCTCGTCTTTGTATCAAGATTTGAGTCGCACTGGCCAACAACTATAGTTAAATGTAAATGTTTTTGTTGTTTTCCCCAAATAATCACACAACTCGTTCTTTCGTTTTGTTTCATTGGTCAATTCCATCATTTTAGGTTGAAATGTTTAGTGAAATGGAAAAAATCAGATTTAAGGAAATCTTTTAAAGCGTTTTTACACTTATGGAGTCTATGAATGACAAAAAATCTATACATGTTTATATTACTCATGAAACAGTGCTATACATGTTCATTTTGCTGATTTTGGCGTAATTATGAATGACAATAAAAAATTTTGATGTTCTTTGGGGGGTTACAAAAAAAAATGTGAGGATAATCCAGATGAACCTTTCTATGTTTCGTGATGGCATTTAGAACAAAATTATTTATGTATTTTTTGTGTTAAGTAAGCTTGTGTTCGTAAAATAGTCTTTAGTTTGTTGGTATACCAAGATTTCTATGTCAAACTATTCAACTGGCTGCTAGTCTTCAATTTTGGATTCTATAATAGTAGTTAACTTGTGAGTTGTATAGTTTTGTCGAGCTTTTTGCATTGTATTGACAACTTTCTCATGGTTTGCTACAAAATTAATTGATCACATTGCTTCTCTAAACAAGTTTTCCAAAAGGTAAATGATTTGTAGTAATGAAAGTGAAATTAATTCATCACATGCTTGAGTGAGTTACGCCTAATTGATTTTGTTTGAAGGTTTATTCTCACCATCGATTAAAATGGTTGTTTATCTAAGAGCTACTGGTGATGCCCCAATTCTAAAGCAAGCCAAGTTCAAGGCATGTCTTTGATTTCTTTGTTAATGTTTTTTTAATATCATTTTGATTGATTACTTAATTTGTGATTGTTTGAATCTAATTTAAATATTCTCTCATTGAATTACCGATCTAAAAACTATACTTGAAACCTAGTTCACATACAATATGAATTTATGTCCCAACATCAATGATCCAAGATTATGGATTCAAAAATTAGGCCAAGTAAGAGATTGGGAATTCATTAGGTTAATGGGGTTCTCCTCGCTTTTTGTGAAGTTTGCAATTGGGATTTTTTATTTTTATTATATGTTATTATGTTTAAATAAATGTGTATATTGTGCATTGAATATTATTAGAGTTTTTAATTGTGTTGTATTGTATATAATGTCGAATGTTATGAATTATTTTGAGTGCATTGCCTTGTCTACCTTATATCCTATTTTACTTGTGCCTTTGTTTTAAAAGATTATTTCATGAGACAAATATTACTCTTTCTGATTAGTGTCTAAACTAAAGATAAGCCAAATTGTAAACAAATTTTCCTGAGAGATGTCTTGATGTGCTTTGCTATTTGATATTTTTTTGTAGGTCAATGTCAATGTTAATGTCAATGTCAAGCACAAATGCAAGTATAGGTAGCATTCATGAAGTTAGATTCGACAAACGCAATTGTCGATGTGGCAACAAAGCTATGGTTAAGATTTTTCAGTCAATGGATAATCCAAATTGCTTATATTTTGTATGCCTCTATTCACCAAGTGGTCAGAAGTTCTTGAGTGGTGGAACCTCCACATATGTAGCATAATTTGAAGGTGGTCAAGAATAATATTCTTGAAGAACGATGGAAGTCTTGTCCACTCTTAGAGAAGTAATTATCTTGAATAAGAGCTCAAAGACATGACTATGAAGAGTAGGAAACAATATAGAGACTTAGCAATGGTGATTGAAAAGTTGGTGATAAATTGTATTACGCCTTTGCTTTTATTGTTATGTTATTGGTGGGAGCTGTTATTCTAATGTATTTGAAATAGTGTACGTAATGTAAGGTAGAATGAGTATGACTTGTATTATAAGTTGAATGTGTATGTAATGTATGGTGGACCACTACCATTTTGTTGAAGTGGTAATGAATGTAGTGGCTTTTTTTGTTTGATGAAGTGGTAATGATTTATTTGTTTAAGAGTCGAATGTAATGGCTTATGACCTTGCCTCAAATAAGAAGAATTGCACCTAATCAATGATTTATTTGTTTAAGGGTTGTGCAAAGCACTGCCAGACCTTGTAATTCCAAACAAAACAAAAACAAACCCTTATAATTCCAATGAGATGACAAGAAAAACTAATTTCGTAAAAGTGTGTACATATCAAGTTATTCAATCCATTTATTTTTCTTAATTCCACTCATATAGATATTTGCACATATAGTGTAGATATGTAAAAACTTTATTGTTTTTGAGTATTTTTCAAAACCATGCAACAACAATGTTAAATACTTCAAAAGTGTGATGTTGCCATGTTAAATACTTCAAGAAGTGTGATACAAAGATCAATGTTAAATAGCATGCAACTAAATTGAACTCCAAAGAACCAGGCTTCAACCCAATTAACTTCAGATTCTGCTAGTTAAAATTCATTCCTAATAGTCATAGAAAAAAAGAGAGATTAGTTTCACCATTCTTCAAATCTCATCTCAATTAATTCTAACTATAGCAAACAATAAACTTTATTATTGCTGTGAAGCTTCACTACAAAAACGTAATAGATGCATTGTGAGAGAGGACAATTTTGTGTTGTCACAGTACATCGAGGCATAATAGATGTTATGTTGTCATTGTGAAGCTTTACTTCAAAAACATAATAGAAGCATAATAGATGGTGTGTTGCTATTGTACATCAAAGGCATCTCCTATGCATGAAATTTGAAGTGCCTTTCACCTTTTCGTGGCCATCAAATCGAAAAATAAATAAATAAATAGATTTGAAAAATAAAGAAAAATTCAAAGACCAAAATAGTATTTTAGCAACACAAATTCAACGCTAAAACAACATTTCAAAGAAGACAAAATCAACACCAAAATTGTATTTCAAAGAAAGACAACATAATAGTATTTCAAAGACAACAAATGACCAAAAATAGCAACTCAATAGCACAAATTTAGCACCAAAAACAAGAGATTTCAATAGCACAAATTCAAGACTAAAACAATATTTCAAAAAGACAAAATTATTGCAAGAATAAGAAAGATTAACTTTAGCACAAAATTCAAAGAAAAACAATACTCAAATCAAGTGAAAAAGTACCTCAAGACACAACAAGCTTAATTATTTGTTGGTCGAGAACCTCAGATTTGAGCCTTGAATCTTGAAACCCAATGTCATACCTACCTTGAAGTAGTGTCATATATGTTGGTTGAGCACAATATGCCAAATTGTTTACCTACAATTCATTTATATTATATTAGGGTTCATAACAAGTTGCAAATGAAAAATTAATTGACAAAACACAAAAACAAAAGGTAATTGACAAAATATGTCTCACATTATATATGAGATACATTAATAGAGGAAGAATTGTACCACCCATGGCAAAGGAATGAGGATGAGGAGGGTGAGCAAGAGGAGGATGAAGAGGAGTAACATTTTTATGAATACTTACATCTCCTCCAACAGATAATGGAGAAGGTCTCATTGTTAGAGCATCAACAAGTTTTAAAGAACTCACAAATTGTGCATGGGATTTCTTTTTAAAGCTTGCTTGCAATGCCAGCTCACATGGACCTTTTATCCTCCTTTTGCCCTTACTAGTTGGATGCTTTTTCTTCAATCGTTGGAATTTGCACAACATGATTGTTGTCTTCGTAATCCACTTCAAGGTTTGAGGTTGATCATCAATACTTACTTTTTTTCGGTAAAAAATGTGCACTTATCTTGTTTTCAACATGTACAACTAATGCAATGACTTGTGAACAACAAAAATCATAAGTTTTCTCGGTTTCAACAAATTTCTACATGCTATTGATCTAAATGCAATCATCAATGTCTTATATCGTGAGGCTTGTTTGAATTTGACATCTACTTGAATCTCATTCCCCAACTTGTTCGTCATACCGCTCTTACTTGTTTGGTCCACATCTTCATTATGTATTGTAAAGGAATCTCTTTCAAATTTTTAATATTTCTCTCATAACCTTCAAACAGTAACTGCACAAAATCATTTTCCTTTCAAACTTTGAACAACTACAAGCCAAAGAGCCATCCATCTCCATCTTCACTTTCCTTGCATTTTTTCCAATAGCATCAACAATTGTGTATAAGCTACAACCATCAACTTATTCAATTACTGGTATGTTTGATTCAACAGAAAGAAAATACTCATTTTGAAACTCCTCAAAAATATTTTTAGTGTAAAAATTACCTATTTGACTTAACATTACGAATGGCGCTCTCAACCTTGACAACCTTTGGCATCAAGCATATCTAGCTTCTAACTCCTTATATCGCTTCTCACAAAGTACGCTTTCAAAATGCATGAAGAATTCATTTAAATTAAAATCAGAACGAATGTAATCCTTCAAAAATGCATTAAAAGATTCACTAAGTTGTGTTGTACTCATTCCCGTAGCTCATGTTGATCTAACATATGGCCAACCCCATTTTTCCTTTACCCTAAAACTTCAACCAATGATTATCATGAGCATCATATGTATCAAGTATTTCCCCCCACTTCATTTTCCATTCATTTTCATCCTCAATATCAAACATGAATCTATTTAATACACCTTTCACCCCCCTTTATCTCGAAGAGACAATTACCATGCCTTAATGCATTTTGGATCAAATGTCAAGTGCACAAGCGGTGACTTGTGTCATGCATGGCAATGGGTATGTCCTTAGCCATTGCAAGATCTTGATCGATAAACAAAGTTTTGGTGCATTTTATGACGAGCCTCTAAAAAAGTTTGAAATAACCATACAAATGTTTTATAGCCTCATTATACAACAAAGTAGCACCAAAAACAACTGATTCTCTATGATAATTAAATCCCACAAAAGATGCAAATGGCCTATGCTATTTATTTAACTTGTAGGTAGTATCAAATGTAACTACATTGCCAAATTGGGTATAATCCATGATCATTTGTGCATCGCCCAAAACATATTCTTTATTTGCTTCTCATTGTCAAATTGAAAGCATAAAAAAAAGATGGATTCTTCAAAAAATTGTTGGAAGTATTGCAACACATTACCTACTTCCTATACGCTAAACTTTTTTGCCTTTGCCTTTTGGTTCTCAAGTAATTTTTTTGATCTAATTTCATAAACCCAAAAGGCTATCTCCCACCAACTTCCCTATCCATGAGTTCAAAAGACTGTCCTAAACGAAGACCACACTCTGAGGCTAAGTCTAACTCAATTGCTTGGGTAACTGGTATCTTTCTTTACAATGGCAACATATGGGTACAATTAAGAGATGCAAGTACATGGTTGTGTTTTTTCTTTGAAATCAATCACAACAAATTTCCCACTATTGACATCCAATTTAACAAAAAATCGGGCCTCATAACCATAGTTTCAAATTTAGGGGTTTTTGTCTATGAGTCTCGCTTGTCAACCTTTCGAATCTTCCTTGTTACAAACCAAATTTCTAGAAATAATTTGTTTTGTAAACTTGTTCTTCTTATAATATTTCCTTCTTATGCTAAGTAAAATCAGTTTGGTTTTAGAGGTTTTGTTAGCTCAATCACTGTGTTCTCTGGTCTGGGCACTTGAATAGGTCACTTTGATGTTTTTTTTTTTTTTTTAAAATACAAGTTTTTTTTTATTTCATTTTACAATGTGGAGTCAATGCTCTGCAAACCATTAACTATGTTCATGGACCTCTAACCAGTCATCAAGCTCTTCATGTGTGTGCTCTGAGGTGTGTTTGATAGTGTGCTATTATGATATATATTAGTCATCTAATGCTTACAATAAAATATGCATCTTTGTCATAGCAGATCAAACACCATAAAATACTGAAGTAATAAATCTTTTAGGTAACCAGTTTCATTGATAAGTCATAATCATGCATTTTAGCAGAAAGAGATGGACTTAATGCTAGGAGCATATAGGTTTTGTCTCACTATGTCTGACATTCCAATCTGCTAAGAAGAAATTCTCTTTATGTGATTGGTTACTATTTAAATGCCACAATTTGCTCTCATTCAACTTAAATTTTCTCAATGTATTTCAGGTTAAGAAAAACATTAGGGACAAAACACATCAACACTTGGATGCTTGTTCAAAGACCGTATCCTGTTGTGGGCCTCTCGCCTTGGTTCGATGCATTAGAAATAACTCTCAAAGATAGAAGTTTGAACTTTTAATTGAAAAACAATCGACTATCTTTGCCTTTAAAAACAATGAACTATCTTTGCCTTTTAGGCTTACATAACTATTATAATGAACTAAACCCACCCTTGTAGAACACAAAAAATAATAAAATAGGAAAATAATAAAATGACCTTGCAGAACCACATTATAGATTAGACTATATATATGTGTATATATATATGAAATGGGAGCAACTTTGGTTGGTGGGAAAAATCAGATTAAATGGGAGCAACTTTGCAAATGGCAGATTATTTGGGAAAAAAACAATGAAAAAAACATATTACCTTAAGTTTGATGAAGTACAGATCTAGGCTCTGGTTCATGGGGTCATCGGAGCTTTGGTTCACGGCTAAAATCTTCAGATTAAGATAGAGGGAGAGAAGGAGACATCGGCGGATGAAATCGCGACTGAAATCTTCGGATTAAGACAGAGGGTTGAAATCTTCGAATTAAGACAAAGGGAAAGAGGGACAGACCGTCAATGTTCGCCACCGACTTCAATTTGCCACCGATCGTCATTCACCAGAGCTTCGAAGAAAGAGGGAAAAGGTGAATTGGAGGGAAGCTTCGTGTTGAATGAAAAACAATTCAATTTTTTTTTTTTTAATCAAACTTGATATGAGCCGTCCTCTCCAGCCCTGCTAACATGGCCAAATCCTGGCCCTAATAGGAGGAATGGCTAGAGGGTTTGACTGGAGAGGATCCAGACTCTATTTCAACACCCATCACAAAACTATTACCTTCATTCAGTGTTGTTGCCTCACAATTTATTCCCTTTCACTTTTGTAGTTCTCAATATTGTTATTTTTCATCAATTGGTAAGTAATTCACAAATGATTGAAGTTGGTTTCAATTATCAATTGACAGTGAATTTTCATTTGTGTTCAACTGTTTGATTTTGTTAATTATCTTAAATGATATTTAATTATTTATAATAGATGTAATGGGTGGTAGAAGGATGCTGGTGGTAAAGATAATATATATATATATAAAGTTTATATAAGATTAATGGAAGAAATAACGAGCTATATATATATACATATATAAAGATATAAGATTAATGGCGTAGATAACGAGCTAAGGGTTTAGAGAGTGGGTTGAAATTGGGTGTTAAAGGTTGGGGCTTGGTTCTAGAGGGTTGGTTGTGAAACCAATAAAGAAAATAAAATGTGTGTTAAGATTGAATTATCGTTGGTGTTTTTTAATGTTAGCGCTAACATTTTCTTATATTAAAATTATCCTAAATTATTCTTTATGGCTTAGCAAAAAATACATTGGATTACATTAACTTTTGAGGTTACAATATTGCACAACTTGGTCCTCTTTATATTCATTTTGCAATAGATAACAATTCAAGGCAACCACTAATCTTGAGCCGATCGCCTGTCCGTCCCTTCCAAATTATATCACAAATTATTTCCTCAAATTTGTAAGTACAATATTAAAAAGGAAAAATATCCATTCAGTACAAGTCTTCACAAGTTATTACATATTAACAATAAATTTTATAAATATTAAAACATTATATCATATATTTATTTATAAACATGTAAATACTTTTTTGAAACCACCAATGACATATAATTACCCTATTAAAAAGCTCACAAACCCATTTGATAAATGCCGAGTTGGATTTTTTTTAGGGGGACTTACCAGCCGGTCCCATCCAAACAAATTAATTCCCATCAAGTCCTGCCCTATTTCAGTTTTCAATTTTACCCTTTAATATCACACCACATGCGTGAAACAAAGAAATTGCTCACGATTTCTCCCTTGTGAGCCCTTCCCTATATGTTGTCTTCCTTTCGTTCCTTTTGTTCTCTCATACTCACATACATACACACTCACTCACTAATTCATAAAATCACATCCTCAGACTTACTAATTCACAAAAACAAATTTACAAAATATTCAACAGTGATAAATTTATCACTAGTTCAAACAACATTTTTTACTTTTACCCCTACACTCAACACTATAACTAACAAATTTTAGTGATAAATTCATAAAAACAAACTTATCACTGGTTTAAATAATGACAAATTTTAGTGATAAATTCACAAAATCAAACTTATCACTGGTTTAAACAATGACAAATTTCAGTGATAAATTCACAAAAACAAACTTATTATTGGTTTAAACAGTGATAAATTCACAAAAACAAACTTATCACCGATTTAAACAATGACAAATTTCAGTGATAAATTCACAAAAACAAACTTATTATTGGTTTAAACAGTGATAAATTCATAAAAACAAACTTATCACCGGTTTATCACTGATTTAAACAAATTTGTCACTGATTTATCACTAGTTTAAACAAATTTATCACTGGTTTAAACAGATTTGTCACTAGGATCTTCCTCCAATATACAGAGACAGAGACAGAGACAGAGACAGAGACAGAGAGAGAGACAAGAACAAAGAGCATAGATCCTAGATCTAGAGGTGGAGGCGACGACGACTATGGAGGTGGAGGCAGCAGTGGTCGGCAACGACAGTGGAGGAAGATACTGGTTGAGGTCGCCGACAATGACGACAGTGAAGGCGGTGGTGCTTGGCAATGGTGGAGATGGCAATGGTCGTTGATGGAGGAATGTATAAAGAGAGAGAGAGAGAGAGAGAGAGAGAGAGAGAGAGCGCTTCTTTTTTATTTTCATTTTTAGCTTTCATCTCACAACTGATATAAAATATGAGGACAAAAATGGAATAAACAAAAATATTCAGGACCTATAGGTAAAATAGTCTTCATCATGGACCTGTTGGGTAATAATCCTTCCAAACAAGACTAGCCCGTAAAAAACCCTTTTTTAGGCATATATTTGCTTTTTCATTGTGTTGATTATTCAGGAGTAATAGAGTATGGATATATGATGTTTTATGATATTGTGATTTGTAAAGAAGGTGGGTAGGTAAGATATTATGTTGGGTAACTAAGAAACATGAAGACATATGATTAGGGGTGTAAATGGTCTTCGACGCATTGAGAGTATATTTAGTACCAAATTGATTATTTCGATTTTTATGATTGAGAAATCGATATAGACCATGATATGGTTCGGTTTTGTCGGTTTGATGTAGAATAAAATTTATATGAAATTTAAAAGGTTTTATAGTAGATTATAAAATTTTACATTGAAAATAATAAAGAAAATATATAAAATTGCAATAATAAATATTTTTCTCCCCAAAATTTATAAAAACAAAGTATATTAAGTAACTTATCATATAATGTTTAAGAAATTATAATATAAAAATATTTAAATATAATATTCGATCGGCTCGATTTATGCTGACATAAAAATTTTAAAACAAAAAGATCAGATATTATGAAAAATAGATCAAAACTAAAATTTCGATCAATTTTTATCAATAGGCTCGATTTTATCAATTTTTCTTACATCCTCGACATGATAAATGATAAATTAATTAGGAAGTATAGGGCAATTTGGGAAGTTAGTAAAAGCTAGTGGTTAGCTTTTAACTCATTTTAAGTCATATCATCTCTCATAATTTTTACACACAAAAAGACAAAAAGTCAAAAAATCAAAAAGTTTTTTTAATCAACTTCCCAAATCACCGAAATTCTATTTTACACACCTAACTATCTCAATCCACATCGCTTTAGTATACACACTTTGTAATTTAATTATTAATTAATTTTTTCAATCCACACAACAAAGGTATTAATTATACCCTTCACTCAACTATTGTACACACACTCTTAACCCTCCTTGCACACACTTGTCTCTCATTTCATATCTGGGTACGGTTTGGAAATTTGTAGAGTTATAGTATTATAACAATCAAAGTGAAGATCCAATTGAAGAACACAACAAACGAAACCACATTGAATAACCAAAAAGCAATACTAGTCTGCCCTAAAAAAAATACCCCATAATTAGATCCAAAAATGAAAACGTGGACTAAATTTACTAGTTGTGATAATCCCGACTTTTCCTTTGGAAAGATTAGGCAAAAAAGATGAGAGTGGAAACAGGCAACAACTACCCGAGGGATGAGGAACCCACAAAAGCCCTAGAAGGTTACTTGACCCTAATAATATTGCACCTTCACGAATGGAAGAACCACAAAGTATACACTTAAAATCAAAATTAAAATTTTTGAAGAACTATAATTACAACAAGCATTGAAATGCCTAAAAAGCACAATTAAGAATTTTCGCTTTTTTTGAAGCAATATTGCCGACTGTGAGCTTTCAGCCGTAGTTTTTCGAAATTATGTATTTATTTCGAAAATTTACTTATGCATAAAAGTGATTAGTTTGATAAATTTATTTCAAAAAATAAAAAATAAAATTTTGGCAATTGATATCCGAATGTAATGAAATAATTCTGCAGTTGATGTCTAAATATAATGAAATAATTTGGCACTGATTGTCCGACTGAAAATCGCGAAAGAAAAAAGAAAAAAATTTGCACGAAAAAACTAATACTTTCATCACTAATAGAGTATAAACTTAAATATTAAAACAATATGAGAGTTATTATGAAAGTATTACTTTGCAAGCAATAAAGGAATATAGAGTGTATAACAAGCAAAGTGACAACAATATAAAAACTTGGGTTTAGTTTTTTTTTACTCAAAATGTGTACATTGAGATTTTTTTTTTTATTTTTAAAGGATGTGTACAAAGTATTTTCATATAATATTATGGAGGTTAGTAGATGTTCGTTATGATCATTTTAGTTTAGAATATAATTGTCATTAAAATAATATTTCATTAAGTGTGTGCACTGAGATAACTAGATGTGTGAAAATAGAATTACTCTAAATCACTCCATAGACATAGAAAAGTGATGTATGGGAGTATTCTATAATTTTTTTCTCTTTTGGCCCGCAATAAAAGGGCAATTTGGAAAGGTAGCTAAAAGTTAGTTTTTAATCAATTTTGAATCACATTACTTCTTACATATTTTACACGGAATAAAAAAAAAGAAAAAAAGAAAAAAAAAGAGCAAAAAAATCAACTTTTAACTAATTTCTCAAAGGTAATACTAGAGACTCTAAAAGTTCTACCAAAATTAAAAAAGAAAATAAAAAAATTAACTTTTAACTAATTTTTCAAGAAATAATACTAAGGCCTCATTTGGGAACAAGCTAATTTAGTAACTTTTTGACTATTTAGCTAAAATATGAGCTAAACAAAATTAGTATGTTTGGGATGACTTTTTAACTTTTTACGAAAAGATGCAAAAAAAAAGAGAAAGAGAATCTTTGACTTTTTGGTATGAGTTATTGACTTTTTGACTAATTTAATAATTTTTTGACTTTTTAACTAAAAATAATGATCCCCAAACAAGACCTAAATACTTTAAAATTTTATCAAAAATTTTACTAAAAATCTCATATAATGTAGAATCCATACCATATAAGTCCACATAAATCACACACCCCAAAATCTTCTAACATTTTTGTTTCCGAAATCTCCCCAAAGACGTGTTGGCACGGAACGTCTCACAATCGACGTGGATGCAGTGACTTCTGACTGGTCAACGTGGTTACTGTGGAAGGAGCCACCAGCACCATCAACAGCAACAAAAACAAACAGCAAAGCAAGCGGGAAGCAAAAAATGCTTCGAATACGGAGAAAAACGAACCAGTGGTCCACAACCCCCTTCAACAACCCTACACTACACTACAATCTCTGTAGAACTCGCTTGTTTCCCTCGCCGCCATGGATGAGGTTAGGGCTACAACCGCTTGGGTCGCCTCTCGCTCTTCACACGTCTCAGTCGACTCCTCAGGTCCCCTCTCTCTCCGTCTATCTCAGATTATACACTCATTTCATGTAAAATTAATAAAGAATTGGATTGGAGCGATGCTGTCAGTATATAGATGAGCTCTTATCTCTCTCTCTCGTCAATGATGATGTTGTGTGAGCAGGAATTGAGAGAGTTGTGACCACCATCAAAGACTCAACCCCAAAAGTCGACTGGGATTTTGAAGGGATTCACTATTTTGATAATGGCCCTCTCACTGTTCAGTACTTGTTTGTCTTGGATGCTTTGAATTTTTGTTTTTGGCCTGGTATGTATGCTCATTCACTCTCTCTCTCTAATTTTTTTTTTTTTGTTTTGGGGGGGGGGGGGGGGGGGTAACAGTTCTGTGGTTTGTGTGGTGACTACTATTTGGGGCCATTCCTGCCGTACTTTTGTTTATTTATTTTGATGGGAGCTTTTACTATTTTTGTTGGCCACTACAAGAATTGCATTTGTCGATCTATTTCCCTATCCTTTGATTGGGTGATTTAGAAAGAAAAGAAAATAAATGCATTTCAATTTTTTCATATCACCTATTTGGATTAGTGAGGAGGACAGAAATGGGTGAAATAAGAAAGAAATGGAGAGAAATCATTTTTTTTAATATATTCTAATTTTGAGATTGTGAGAGAAAAAAGAAAATTAATATTTTAATATTTTTTCATAATATCAAAATTGCCTCTTTAGATATAGAAAAAAATATAAATAATGATCTGGTAATATAATATGAAACAATCTGACACTATCCTTTCTCTTCCTATACTTTCTCTCCTCACCTGAGTAATCATTTGAGTAATCATTTATTTTCTTTTATCCTCTGGTTGGTTCCAAACGGAGTATAAGCTCAAGAAAAGAAAAAGAATATATTTTCCCTTGGTTTGATATCAATAATGATGGTATACTCAAACACCCTTGTTCTCAACCAAGATATGGTGCAATCTTATGCGTGAGATCCTATTTATGTTATGCTTATTAATATGATTAGAAGACGTAGCGTTTCAATTCGTTCATGGATTTGGAGAGGGATTTGAATAGAGAAACGAAAAATGTATGTGAAATGTAATTATATTTCACTCATATTTTACCTATCTTTTCCTTTTTACTTTCTAAATTCTTCTTCAAATTCATGAACTAAATACAGCCTTAGGAACTATGATGAGAACACATACACAAAAGCACTACAAAACTTGGTTGGAACATTGCCACTTTATTAGCACTGCAATACTTCTATGAAGAACATTTGGGCACAATAGTCTGTCGATGCTTTGGTTAAAAGACACCTTACTTATTTGTTGGCACTTCATGCCTTCCGCCTCCACCTCCATTACAAAGAATCATTGTAAAAATTGGTGGTTTATATTCAAAGGTTGGGAGTTTTGCAAAAAGTTCAAAATTGTTGGAAATGGAAAGAAAATAATTCTGTCAGAATAGGTTTGAATTCTTTAGGATATCACAGCTGTAAATATTTAGATCTAGTCATTATTATAGAATAGAAAAGTTTATATTTAGAATCAGAATTAGTAGCTAACTAGTCGTTAGAATCAGTAGCTAATCAGTCCCTAATTTTATGCCTTGTATCTCCTATAAATAGAGGTGCTGTGTACATTGTTTAATATATGAGAATAAGAAATATTATTCTTTCTAGCTTTCATTCTTCATCCGTGTAGATGTCTCCTAAACCACAATGTGTTGTGTACATGTGGACAATGATGTGTGCTTTACTCGTTAGCTGAAAGACTGTCTATACGTGTCTACCTTTATGGGACACATGTCTAGGTGACGTCTTTGGAGGGCTTAGGCCCTGTTTGGTACAGCTTAATTTCAGCTTATTTCAGCTTTCAGCTTAATTTAAGCTATTTTGATGTGTTTGGTTTAGCTTAACAATACAGCTTATAGCTTTTTGTAAGTCAGAAATCAACTTAATCTTTAAATGGGGCAGGAAAAGCTTAATTTATAAGTTAGAAATCAGCTTATGTTCATAATTATAAGCTATAAGCTATAAGCTGTTAAGGTATAAGCTATAAGCACTTTCCCTCAGCTCTACCAAACAGGGCCTTAGTAGCATTAGACTAACATGCCTAAGTTAACTGCATGCTTGGGTCCTCAAAAGCTCGAAGGTAAATGGCTTCATATGTCGCAGTTGTTTCATTGCACTATGGTTTTTGCACCATGCCATATTTATGTACCTAAGTCAAGAGGCAGGTTTTAGGTATGATGAAGCTTTTAGCAAGGTACAGCGGGACTCTGGAATCTTGTGGCTTGGTGGCTAGAGATAGAGGTGTTGCTTGGTGTGATGCATGGTGGTTTGTTACTCTTTCAGGCCAGCCTTACAGAGAAAGAGTCTGTGCCACTGGGCTTACATATGGGATCTTGGGGATCAAGAAGAATCCAAATAAAATGATATATTCCAACACATCCCTTACATACAAAATTCTGGAATTTCAGAAAGTTTGTTACAGGGCACATGACCTACCTCCTATAGATAAAAGGCGGTGCCCTCTTTACAGGA
This sequence comes from Camellia lanceoleosa, assembly GCA_025200525.1. Lineage (NCBI taxonomy): Eukaryota > Viridiplantae > Streptophyta > Magnoliopsida > Ericales > Theaceae > Camellia > Camellia lanceoleosa. Next base: position 59,152,369 of record CM045759.1, read on the forward strand.
AGATTTTTGATACAGTACTCTTTGAGAGGTCATCCTTGAGCTCTAGATTCAGCTTTATACTTTTGGTGCTCTACTGCCTCTCTCTCTCTCTTTGTTGTGTTACTCTATCTCTCACCTAGACATCCTGTTTGTCCCTGGTGCCTGTGTTGTGTATTTCTATCAGGAAACTACTGCTCCTTAGTCCAAAGAGGATGGCCTTACCTCATTGCATATTATGATATGGTTATCTTGAATATTGATAAGAAATTAAGTTATGACCCAAGTTCTTTTGTTGGACACAAATATCAAATCTCATAAGATGATTATCTTTGTTGTGTTGCTCTATCTCTCACCTAGACATCCTGTTTGTCCCTGGTGCCTGTGTTGTGTATTTCTATCAGGAAACTACTGCTCCTAAGTCCAAAGAGGACGGCCTTACCTCATTGCATATTATGAGATGGTTATCTTGAATATTGATAAGAAAGTGTTATTACCCAAGTTCTTTCGTTGGACACAAATATCTAAATCTCTAGATTTGAGCTTTACACTTTTGGTGATCTGCTGCCCCTCTCTCTTTGTTGTGTTGCTCTATTTCTCACCTAGACATCCTGTTTGTCCCTGGTGCCTGTGTTGTGTATTTCTATCAGGAAACTACTGCTCCTAAGTCCAAAGAGGATGGCCTTACCTCATTGCATATTATGAGATGGTCATCTTGAATATTGATAAGAAATTAAAGTTATTACCCAAGTTCTTTTGTTGGACACAAATATCGAAATCTCTTAAGATGTGTACATTTGTATAAACTTAGTGGATGCAACTTTGTCTATTCATATTTGAACATGTTGCCACCTCTTGCTTGCTTTCTATATGTGTTATCTATCGAAATCTCTAATTGCAACTTTGCCAAACTTTGGCATTTGTGCTTGAGTTGACTGCAGTGCAGTTTCAAGGTACTAGAAAAATTGTAATCTAGATATAGAATTTGTGTTTGATGTTGACAGTTGTGCTAATTTTCTCTCACTATGTTTTCTTAATTTCTTAATTTTTTTTTAAAAAAATTTATTGTCTATTGACAACAGATAAGGATTTAAGTTATGATCATTTGGCTTCGGGACTAAAGGCAGCTCTTCAAAATGACAAATCTGTGTTTGATGCTGATCGTCTGCAAAAGTACACTGGTATTTTGGCTTCTTCGACCTTTTAGGCCTTGTTTGGAAAGTTGGCTATTTTAGTAGGCTATTTTAGTTTTTGGCTATTTTAGTAGGCTAAAATTTTTGTGTTTGGGAAGATAGTTGGATTTTTTTGTAGTTAGATATGATGTTTGTGAGAGAAAAAATAAAATGATTATGGGTTTGATGTGACATTTGTCTTATTAGCTATTTTAGCCTATTTTGTCTTTTTTGTAGATTTTAGCGTAAAAAGCCAAATTGTAGCCTTTGCCAAACAAGGCCTTAATGTTCATTTCAACATGTAATTTATCCAAAAAAAATATTAAATAAAAAATGTTCATTTAAACATGTACTTGCTTGTACATCCAATATCAAGAGCTCTCTCTCTCTCTCTCTCTCTCTCTCTCTCTCCAACTTTCCTAGAGTAACATAGTACATTGGATGTTAACTGCATAGTAGCTTCATATGAAGATGGACTTGCATTAGTTTTTTAAGTATGCAAATTTGGCCTGTCTTGATTGCAACATGCTATTATTTTTAGTAGAAAGCTGAATTTTGGTTCACTTTAAATGAATCTAGCTGCTTTGTATGGACATATTTTCCTGCTCAAACTGTCATGTTTATAACCAGGAATCTGGTTGCTGTCATTAAAGAAATTCTGTGTGTGTGTGTGTGTGTGTGTGTGTGTGTGTGTGTGGCAATGATTGTTGTGATTTTTGTTATCAGGTCCTGAATTACGTAAATTGTTGAAATGGCCAAGGCCACTTCCTCTAGAGGATGAACGAGTTCGCTTATTGCATGAGGTATCATTTTACAGATTTTGATACCCATCTTGTGTATTTATTCTGTCTTCACAGGTTTTATGTCAATCTTGTTGTCAGTTTGTTTGGTTATCTAAACAAATTATTTGTTTGCGTAATTTAATGTAAATGAATCAGGTTGGGCTTGAACTGGAGAGAAACTTTGAGGGGAAAGCATCCAATCTTGTGGACTCGTGTGGGAAATCAGCAGTAAAGCTTGTAACTCTTGTTACTCGTCACTTTCCTGGTATCTTTAGCTGTTGCGTATTGCATTTAAATTTATATTAATTAACATGAAAATTATTTGATTTGGTTATATGCTTTATGGCAAAAAATGTTGTGGAATACTTTTACAAACTGTAAATATTATACAAATATTATAGGTTTCCGCGACCATTCGGTTTACAAGGGCCACCAGGTATTCTTGTATAAAAGAGCTCAGATATTTGCGGCAGATTTATTGGGTGCATTCAAGGGAAAAGGATATGGAGAGTTCAATGACAAAGGGGCAATTACCATATTTGCTGACTATATAGTTCCGGCGGTGCTTCGGCAGCTTGGTGTGCTGAGATATAGTTCAGCCCTAGCTGGCACTATTGAGGCTGAAGGAGAAATTGATTCAGGCAGCGAGGAGGAAGTGGAACTACGAGCATGCTCAGTATATGCTGTAGAGAAAATGAGGGAGTTGATGTGGAAAAAATTTGGAAAGCAGGTCTGTTCTCCATCTTTTGTATGGTATCTTTTCCTTTAATCTGGGGCAATTTCCACTTTTGACTCTGTTGCCAGTATACTTCTTTGTGGTTCTGTTGTTATGGTTCTTGTTTGCTGTAAATTTAAAACGATGGTTAATTTCACTTTTATCCCCTAAACTATTGCCTTTTTTTTCTATTTCATCCACAAATTATCATTTTCATCTATTTCGTCTCTATAGTTTTGGATTTCAGCTCATATGATCCAATTGGGTACACTTGTCAAACACCCATCAGATTGGTTGTAGGGTGTAGTTTGTTGAGCATTTAGTTGTATGATTTAAGTTGTTTAAATTTTGAAATGACCTTTTTGCCCCATCAAATTAGGTTTCGACAGTTTCTGGTTTTTAAAATCGTCTCCAATTGGACCACATGAATTAAAAACTGAAACTTTAGGGGGCGAAATATATGAAATTGATAGTTTAGGGATGCAAAAAAAAAAAGATGATGATAGTTTAGGGGATAAAAAGAGTGCTTTAAAAAGTGGCAGAATGATAGAACTGAGAAAAACCTAAAGAACTATAAATTGACTAATAAGAAGGTCAAGAAAGTAGTGAGAGAAGCTAAGTTGAAAGCTTATAATGATCAATACACTAGACTAGATAGTAGTAAGCGAGAGAAGAGGGTATACAAACTTGTTAAAATAAGGGAGAGGAAAATAATAGATTTTAATCAAGTTAAGTACATCATGAGGATGCTAAGGTATCGGTGAAGGATGAGGAGATTAAGGAAAGGTGGAAGAACTATTTTGAGAAACTGTTAAATGAGGAACATGGAGGTTCCTTAATAGGGGAGGAAATAGCCAGTAATAAAGAAAACCAAGATTATAGGTTCTATTGCAGGATTAGGAACTTTGAAGTGGAGATTGCATTTAAGAAGATGAAATCGAATAAGGCTTTAGGACCCGATGATATCCCTATTGAAGCTTGGATGTGTTTGGGTAAGAAGGGGGTTGCTTGGTTGACTAGGTTGTTTAGCAAGATTTTGTTGACTAGGATCATGCCAGATGAGTGAAGGAAGAGTATTTTAGTGTTAATCTATAAGAATAAAGGAGATGTCCAGAATTGCAATAACTATAGAAGAATCAAGCTAATGTGTCATATAATGAAAGTATGGGAGAAGGTGATGGAATGTCAATTGTGAGATATAACAGCGGTGTAAGAGAACCAATTTGGGTTTATACCTGGTAGGTCAACAATGGAAGCGATCTATCTTTTGAGGAGAGTAATAAAAAAATATAGAAAATAGAAAAGAGACATTCATATGGTATTTATCGATCTTAAGAAAACATATGATAGAGTGCCTTGGGATATAATTTGGTGGGTGTTAAAGAAGAAAGGGGTGACGAAAGGTTATATTGATAAGGACATGTATGAAGGGGTGGTGACCACTATTAGATCGTCTGCTAGGGAGACAAATGAATTCCCAATTACTGAGGATTACACCAAAAATTTACCCTAAGTCCTTTCCTTTTTACTTTAGTTATGGATGAGTTGACGAGAAATATTCGTGATGATGTGCCATGGTGTATGTTTTTGCAAATTATATCGTGTTAGTGGATGAGACTAGAGAAGGATTTAACACAAAATTAGAGATTTGAAGAGAAACACTTGAATCTAAAGGATTTCGGATAAGCAGAACTAAGACAGAATATATGGAATGTAAATTTAGTAGCAGTAATAATGAAAGTAAAGGAGAAGTGAAGATTGAGAACCAAGAATTACCTAAGAGTAAACATTTTCGTTATTTAGGATCGATTATCACAACGGCGGGAGAGGTTGATGTAGATGTGGTCTATAGAATTAAGGCGGGGTTGCTTAAGTAGAGAAGTGCGACTGGGGTACTATGCGATAAATGAGTACCCACTAGATTAAAAGGAAAGTTCTATAGAATGGCTATTAGACCATTGATGTTGTATGGGACGGAATGTTGGGCAACCAAGAAACAACATGTAGATAAGATGAGGATGCTAAGGTGAATGTGTGGCAAGACTAAAAAAATCATAATTAGGAATGAGTATATTCGGGAATAGGTAGGAGTAGCACCGATAGAAGATAAGTTGAGAGAGAATAGATTTAGATGGTTTGGTCATATTCAACGGAGACCAACAGAGGCAGTAGTGAAGAGATGCGATACAATGACGATAGGTGGAAGTGTTAAGGGACGAGGTAGATCTAGATTGACGTTGGCTAGCGTAGTAAATAGATATATGAATCTACTTAGGCTTGGTTTGGGAACATGTTATTTTAGTAACTTTTTGACTTTTTACGAAAAGATGTGCAAAAAAGTAGAGAGAGTGAACTTATAGTGACTTTTTGACTTTTTAACTAAAATTTCAAGTTGCCAAACGAGGCATTAATTTGACTAACGAAATGGCCTTTGATAGAGCCGCATGAAGAAGAAAGATTCATGTAGCCGACCCCATTTGATGGGACTTAAGGTTAGGCTTGGTTTCGTTTAGTTTAGTTTAGGGTATAAAAGTGAAATTAACTTAAAAATGATTTTTTCCCCCCTTTTAAATAGGAAGAAATCCTTTTTCTCTGAGTTTGTGTTAGCATAGTTTGACTGAATCTCATATGAAAACTCTTTGAGAGAGAGAGAGAGAGAGATAATATTTGATTGACTTCATCTAATATACTTGATGGATTTGCTGATCTTTGTTTGACAACCAAAGGTTTGAAAGAGATGCGATGCAATGACGGTAGGTGAAAGTGTTAAGGGACGGGGTAGATCTAGATTGATGTTGGCTAGCGTGGTAAATAGATATATGAATCTCTTTAGGTTTGGTTTGGGAACATGTTATTTTAGTAACTTTTTGACTTTTTACGAAAGGATGTACAAAAAAGTAGAGAGAGTGAACTTATAGTGACTTTTTTGACTTTTTAAATAAAATTTCAAGTTGCCAAACGAGGCATTAATTTGACTAACGAAATGGCCTTTGATAGAGCCGCGTGGAGAAAAAAGATTCATGTAGCCGACCCCATTTGATGGGACTTAAGGCTTGACTTGGTTTCATTTAGTTTAGGGGATAAAAGTGAAATTAACTTAAAAATGATTTTTTCCCCCCTTTAAATAGGAAGAAATATTTTTTCTCTGAGTTTGTATTAGCATAGTTTGACTGAATCTCATATGAAAACTCTTTGAGAGAGAGAGAGATAATATTTGACTGACTTCATCTAATATACCTGATGGATTTGCTGATCTTTGTTTGACAACCAAAGGTCTGAAAGAACAAGTCTGATGCCCAAATGGTCTCTTTAAGCCTAATTGTGGTTCTGGTTTTCGATATCTTTTGGAAATTGTTGTGTCATTTTTTTTTTTTGAACATAACATGTTAATCGGCCAAGCTGCATTTAGAAAATCTTCCTGAAGAAACCTATTATGTCTAAGAGTTGAAAGCTTAACCGTTGAGGGGATTGGCAACCAAAGTGTGCTGATCTTCAAGTTTTCTTGTCCCCAATTGCTTGCGATCCAACCCAAATACAGTTCGATGAAATTTAGTTATATTGACTCCTGGAAAAAAGAAAAGAAAAGAAAAAGAAGTCTTTATGTTATTTTTTACAATTTCAGTAGGGAATTTTAAAATGTGATCACTTGTAAGTCCAAAAATATGTTGGATTATAGTTATTAATTATTAATACACACTTACAGAGGAATTAGTCCCGTACATGTGCCAATAATTGGAAATCACTCTTAGAAATTGATGAGCTATGTGAGGCTTCTTGCTTTGATGATCTTGTTGTGCTGCAGCTTAAATAAATCAAAACTCTTCAATGACAGATTTGGATGACGCTCCTTTGGCAGTCTTACAAATGAAAACTCATTTTACATTTCTTATTTTTTCTTTGAAAGGGAACAACATATAATAATATAATTTGTTTCCCAAATTTACTTCATTTCAATCTTCTCAGTTTAGCTGGCATCGTTTTTGCTCATTAATGATTCTCCAATTACACGCTCTTTTGTCTCTCTTGTTTTGTTATCTATTTTTCAAGATGAATTTATCTTATATACTATTTTCATTTATCTATTTCCTTGTGCTTTTTGTCCAGGTGTTGAGTGCAGATTTAGATCTTTGGTTATGGTCTATTGGCGTCCAGTGCCCGTCTCTCCAACATCATCGGACTCTCTCTATATACTATTGAGTGAGGATTCTATGCTTTTGTAGCCTTCTAGCATACTATATACTAGATAAATTTGACCATTGGATTCATTTTGTTGAACTTTGATCTTTCATGCAATTTATGCTCCTCTAGAATTGAACTCGGTCAAGATTAATATCACAAAAATGGGATAGAAAATCAATAGACAGAAATTTCGGGATCGAGAATCCGATGAAGAAGTCATGTGGCTGTCATTATCGGGATTTGAAGATTTGAAGTTTGACAGCCATAATTTTAGCAACTATTCATTCTTTTTAGTGGATGGACCACCACCTATAGCTGCTGATTTTGATCTGTTGATGACACAGCTCTTGTTTTTCGTTGATGTTAAAATTATAATGAAAGTGATTAGCACTTAGGAGGGGTACTAGATTGCGTGTTAGAATCTGATTGGTGCCCAATTTGCTTCGGCTATTCCATTTTGGTGAAAAAGTTAGCCAATATACTACTTGCTTACTAGAGAAGAGAATAGTATTAATTACCAAATGCTCATACATAGGTGGGTTAAAACTTTATCCTAAATTTTTGTGTGATGTGATTTGATTAAAGATTTGTAAAATCTATATGTAGATGTCCAGATAATTTGAACGTAGGAATAGAAAGTGCCTGCCCATCCAATCATGCTGTTCGGCTTTTGAAAAATGTTTTAAGACTTTCATTTTTTTGAGACCTTTCACAATTCTCTTTAGATTTTAACTATTGACGTGTGTGTGGGACCCACTCATATATGTGTGGGGTCTATACCATCAATGGTGGAGATCGGGGGTTGGTGTCTCCAAAAAATAGAGGTCTCATTCATTGTTGTCGACTTTTTGTTTTTCAATTAAAAGGAGCAAAATTTGTTATTTAATTCCCCAAAAGAAGTTTGAGAACGCTAAGATATGAACCTTATGTTAATTAAAATCAATCATTTATGATCCAGGATTTTAAAGGTTTTGGAGTTTTTAGCATTTCTCTAAAAAGAAAAAATACTTTGAAAATTGTTTAAAATTTCAAACGTGAATTAAAGAGTGCTATTATTAGCACTTTATGAATTATTTTAGACCTCTCAATTTGTAACTTTTTTATTAAAATAATAACCTCAAATAAAATTACTAAAAATGACTTCATTAATTTTGGGACACCTCATCTTACAATTAAATTCACGCACTCTCTACATCATGAATTAAAATTTATGAGAATACCTACCTCTGTCACTATTCATCTAAATCATCCTTCAAAACTTACCTACCTTTAAAATCTTGAAAACTCTTTCGTGGCAATATTTCAGCAATAACAATAGCAATCATTTGATTACCTACATTTCTTCAGCAATGACAATGAGTGGAAGTTTTTTCAGCAACCATAACTCTATAAGACGAGTGGAGTATAACAATAAAAATTTAAATGAGGTATATAACTTTGATGGTGTTCTTAGCTCAAAGGATATTAGTCTTATAAGGGTTTCTTAAAAAAAATGACAAAAATAATAAAATTTGTTCGTTATTTTTTCGGGATTGAATTGTCGAACATATGACCGAATTCGAGAATATAAGCTCAAATATTGTTTATTTGTTTGGGAACCGGTAACTGAACATTTATTATTTGTTTGGAAACAGGTAATCGAACATTATCACTGAAGAAAAGAATAAGACAGCGTGCGTCCGCACACACAGAGCGCATACCAACTGTGACAATGGTTAAACCAAAGAAAAGGATGAGGTGGTAGAGATAGTAATCACACTTGACTCTTCTTCTTCTTTGTGGGTTTTGTTAAGATTATTGAAAGAGAGATTTTTTTAAGATGGGGGGTGTGCATTCAATTGAATAAGTGAAATATTTTCAAAATAATAATTTTGGTATTATTTGAGAGGAGAAAAGAAAATTTTAAGGGTTTTAAAATTTATAAATGAGGGTCTAAAAAAATGACGAGTTCAAAATAATAGATGGGGTGTTAATAGCACCACTCGAATTAAATTTATTCTAACTACGATTTACATTACGGCAAGTTTATTTTTGAAATTTTTTGAAGTACTCATTTTTTTTTTTCTTCTCAATTTTTTAGTACATATTGTGGTGTTTTGGAAAATTGGTAAAAAATTGACTTTTTGATTTTTTAACTTTTTTGGTGGCTTTTATAACAAAAAACTAGATTGTTTTTGATTAAAAAACTGATTTTTTTTTGCTAAAAAAATAAAAAAATTGACTTTTTACTATTGTTGTCAAAATAGCCCATTATTTTTTATTTGTTAAAAGCAACAAGTAAAAATTCATGGTGATAACCATGTCATTGTCGGCAAGTGTACTTTTGAGATTTTTTTGAAGCTCTTATTTTTTTTCTTCTCAATTTTTAGTACATATTATTTTTTATTTGTTAAAAGCAGCAAGTAAAAATTCATGGTGATAACCATGTCATTAACGAGTATGTTATCGATAAAATTTCACATGTAAGTGAATTTTATTATTCAAATGTAATTATTATTTTAAGATAGTAATTTAGTAACTATCATGTTTATATGGTGATCTATTATTGATTAGTGATATTATGCGTTAATGATAATATAATATCACCGCTATATTAATGTTAATTCAAATTAATTGAACCCCTTATAAGACCCACTTACGGATCCGAATGTTTGGTTATCAGCCTGCCAATCTTTGATGTTGAATGATGAGTTTGTAGTAGTTTGTGTGGAAGAAAAAAAATTTAACTGGCGTCTTTGGTTTATGGAGGGAGTAGAATGTTATCATATGAGACCTAGGTCAAGTGAGTGTATATAATATAGATACGGTATGACAAATGGATTTTTAATACTATGTTTTTTTTGAAGAAAAAGAAAATTCTATAAACGCTGATATTGCTAATTGTTAATTTTTTGATTTTTTTTCCAAACTTGTATTTTGGTGAAAAATTATGGTAAAGCGGTTGGTTTAATTTTAGAATCATGGTTTGAAAATAAAGTTTTATTTTGAGTTTGTGAGTTGTTGAATCATAGAAAATTTATTTAATTATGAATTTTGAAAAGAGTTTTGAATTTTTAAAATAAGAAAAGTTGTTTGGTTATGAATTTTGAAACGAGTTTTTAAAAGTTAATTCAAAAATTTATAACTCATAACCAAACACCCAACTTCAAAACTCTATTGAAAATTCTATTTAACGCTCATAGCCAAACTCTTTTTAAAATTCAATTTAAAAAAATAATTATTTAAAAAATTCAAAAAATTCCGAAAATATTTTTTATTTAAAATATTGCAAATATATACATACATATATATATATATATATATTATTTTTTGTTAAAAAATATTCAGCTAGTACTTTAAAATTACTTTTGATTGAATTTTTTTAATTGTTTTGTTTAAAATTTTATTTTTTTATTTTTAAAAAATTATTGTGGCAAATTAATTTTTATTTAAGAGTTTTTGTTGTTAATTTTAAATAAATGGCCAAATAATTTGTCATTTTGGTCTAAAAAAATAATTTCTATATTTAAAAAATATCAAAAAATAAATATAATATTTTTTTTTCAAAATAACATGTGACAATTGCAAAAAAAAAAAAAAAACTGTTCTGGTCAACCAACCTGACTACTGGCCCAATGTCCGGGTAAACCAAAAAATTCAAAAATTATTCAAGAGGATGTCCGAGTACACCCAATCCGCCCTTTTGGATTGTTCAAAATTCAAAAATTCTAGCCTACCAAATATGTTTTCAAATGTGGGCTTAGAATCATGTTTTGAAAATTGCAACCAAACATAGCATTGAAATATGGGTCTTGTTATGGTGTGCAACCCTTAAAGTTGCACACTATATGCAACCAACACAAAGAGTGTAAGTATAAGGTGTAAACATAAAACAGAAGGCAAACAGAAAGGCGTACATAGGTTGCATACCATGTGCCTTGCACACTTAAGAAAAGTCCTTGAAGTATAAGGGTAAAATCATGATTTGAAAAGACAATCAAACAGAGCCAATCATATTACTTTTATAATATTTTAAGGTTCTTGTGGAAACATGGTGAAATTTAACCTGGGGGTGGGTGGCATTATGGTTAAGGCTTGGGGTTTAAGCCCCAAGATCACAGGTTCAATTCCCTTTCCACTGAGCCAATTTCCTGGGCGAAACATAGTTGGTTAGGAGGTTGGACCTCAAGTTGTCTAATCAGCACTTGGTGTAAGTTCAATGCTCCCCCACTGTGCGAGTCCTGACTTAAGCGGAGCTTGTCTTGGGAGGTCGGGACAAATTCCCAGGTTATAGTCTCCTCGCTCGGAACAGCTAACAGGACACCCTAGCGATCTCTACAATGGGCGCTACCTTGGACTTGCGGGAGGGTAGGGAGGATTTTCTTGTAACAAAAAAAAAAAAAAAAATCGATTTTTCAAAATTTTATTACAAACTACTCTTTTTTTAATTTTTAATTTTTAATTTTTAATTTTAATTTTATAAAAGACTCATTCCAAATAAACTTATTTATTTTTGATTTTTTTAATTAAAAAAAAACTTATTTAATTATCCTCAAACAAAATCTTATTATACCATCTCCACCGTTTCATCAGATTCAGTATCAAATTTAAATTTGATGAAAAAAGTCACTTTTTCTGCTCCAATGGTTTCACCAAACTCATATCAAATTGAGAACGGAACAAATTTTTCACAAAACTGAGAATCTGCGTGAGTCTTCACCAATTCACTGTGCTGAAATATTGCAAGTAAGCCCACCGGTCAACCTACCGGACGTCCGGCCGGTTGACCCACCGGTCGACTGGAAACAGGTTCAAATAGTTCAAATAAGTAGGTTCAAATAGTTCAAAACGGTATAATAAAAAATAAAAAAAATTAACCTTACCGGTTGACCGACCAATTGACCTTTCTTTTAATGTACCGCTAGAACAATTGATATCAAATTGAAAAAATAAATCATTTTTTATTTAAATTTAATAAAAAAAATACTAAATCGTTGTAAATGCTCTTAATGCGTTAATTTTTGTGTGCTGTAGAGAATGATGGGTCGTGAGTCTTCCATTTAGGACTTTGGTGTCAAAAACGGTGTCCTCATGCTCATCCGCATGATTGGAAACTAGATTCGTATCTAAATGAAGATATCGATTAGATTGTGTTTGTACCTATATGGATTAGATTGTGTTTGTACCTTAAAAAAACATGACTTCCCTTACCATCTGCTTAGTTTAATAGTGTAATTTTTTACAATAATGTTACCCATCGTTAATTTGGTATTTCTAACCCACCACTAATGAGATGGAAAAGGGTCAAAAAAAAAAAAAAAAAAACAAGGCATAACAAATGATGTGATGTGAGTGAGACCCATTGTTATTATTATTAATGATAAGACTAATTAGTGCTCTCAAGCATTATTAAATTTTTATTATTTTTGTAATTACATGTATGAAATTTGTATCAAAGTTTCATGTCACTCCTTCAACCATATGGCTGATAATCGAGTCGAGCGAACTGGACAACTAATTGTTTAAGGTTGATTTAAAATTTTTAACAAATTTTAAAATTTATTTAAATTTGATTCTTAATGTTTTGAGTCAAACTTAGGATTAGTTTAGGATGTTCTAAAAAAGTATACTTTTTGATTTATTGGCTTATATGAGTTGGGTTTGGATTGAATTTGATGTGATGTGTTAGAAAGGTGATATAATTTAAATAAAATGATGTGACTTAAATAAAATAATAACTTTTTAACATTTTATATTATTTAATAAATGTCAAACTTGACCTTAAACAAGCTTTTGTATTTTTAGACTTATCAAACCGTAAGATTCTAAGATTATTAATATATTTTTTATTTATTATATACCTGTTTTGGATTAGCTTAGAATTATTAGAAAGAATTAACAAAAATTTATTAATTTTACAATTTAACTTATTAGTTTGAATTTCTTTTTAGTCTTTCATTTTGTATTAGTCTTTCTTTTTACTATGTCCGAATAGATTATTAATTCAAATTATAATTTTTTTAATAAAATATCAAATTATATATTTTTTTGAATTATTAATCAAATTTTAAGACTATATATGGCCAAATGAACATGACTTTATAGTCCTCTCCTAGACGGAGGCATACCAAGCCATCAAAGGTTGCACAAATCTTGAAGGATGGATATCAACCCCTCAAAATTTATGGTCGCTGTTACATATTATCGAATTATTTAATTATTTAATTTATCAATAATGATATATTTCTTAATTTTTAAAATTTTAATTGAACCCTAATGATATAACAAATAATTAGAAAAAAAAAAAAAATAGCCAAAACATTACCATCATTGTACGACCTACACACTTAGATCTCCTTTAGAGCTCTTCAATTTAGAGTTTCCACATTTTTCTTAATTTATTAGGTAGTTTTTTTTTTTATGTATCATATAGGTTTTAATATTACTTTTTTAAATATGATATATTTCAACATATACATGTACACTACCAATTTATAAAGAGTGAGAATAAGGGAAGAGATAAAATAAAATAATACATAAATTAATAAATACCAGTAGGCGTATAATTATCCTCGAATATACAGTGGATGTTTGAAAAGTTACTATTTTAGTAGGTTATTTTGACTTTATTTAGGAAGTCATGTTTGAGATTTTTTTTTGGCTATTTTAACTACAAAAAACAAAATAGACTTTTTGACCCAATAAATCAAAATATCACATTCAATTCATAACTATTACATTCTTCATCTCACAAAAAATTCAAAAAAAGTTAAAAGTTTTTTCCAAACGAGACTTTTTAGCCTCAGGCTAAAATAGTCACAAAAAAAATTAAAAAACTAAAAAGCCAACCCACTTCCCAAACCAACTATTTAGTTTTTGGGGTTGGAATATATAGGTTGTCTTTTTGACTTTTTAACTATTTTAGTCTGAAAATAAAAAGTTTCATTTGAAATATGCTTCTTGACTTTTTAAACTTTTGTGAGAGAAAAAATAAAATGAAAAGTCTGGTATGCCAAACGAATACTTAGGGCTATTTTAGAAAGATGGTTATAGTCAACTTTTTAGTGAAAAGCTGCTTATAAGCAACTTTTTTGTGAGAGAGGAAGTTGGTAATAATCTGAAAAACAGATTATTACGAACTTCCTAAAATAGGCCTTAATAAGTTAAAATTTTTGCGCTTAAGAAGATAATTGAATTTTTGTATTGTTAGATGTGATATTTGTGAGAAAAAAATAAAATAATTATAGATTTAATATGACATTTTATTTTATTTATTATTTTAATCTATTTTATTTTATTTTTTTAATAAATTTTAGCCTAAAAATAAAATTAAAAAAAAAAAAAAAAACCTAAGAAGTATGAAAAATGTGTGCGATTGTTTTTGGGGCTACGGAATAGAATAAGTTTGAGAAGATAATTTGTGCCTAAAATAAAATATCACATCTAAAATATGTTATCTTTTAGCCACAAATATGTTATCTTTAAGTATGGGAAGATAAAATATATTATTTTAATCACAATAAATAAAATATCATATCTAATTTATAATTATTACATTTTTTTCTCACAAAAAAAATCAAAACAATTAAAAAGTATAAAAAATTCTTCTCAAATCAAATTTTTTAACCTAAATTAAAATAATAAAAAAATTAAAAAATCAAACCAATTCTGAGGCTTGAGTCGTGGACTCCTCATGCAACTACAAGTCAATAAAGAGGAGCTTGCAAGTGGGGGAAAGAGAGAGAGAGAGAGCGAGAGGAGGGTAACATGCAGAGAGCGACAGAGAGTAGGACTCTAGATTCAAGAGGAGTAGGATAAGGACGCCACGTCCGCCTTGACACTGACCTTTCTCTCCCAATTCCTCAAAAAATTATTGTCTGGTTTAGAATTCTCCAATCATAAAAATGTTGGCAATTTTAAAAATTTTATTAAAAAAAATGTTTTGTGACACTAAAAAAAACTAGACACTAATGTCCATAATTTCTAATTTGAATAACTTTGTTTGTTTTTTTTTTTTTTTTTTGCCTTGTATGGCAATTTCGGGGCATTAGTGTCCCCAATTTCGGGCACTAAATATGATCCAATTTTATATAAGTGTAAAACTCACATATATATTCACATTGTGTATCTAGACCTATGTAAGATATTTGGTAAAATTTTTGAAGCCTTAACATTCCTCAATTATTATCTCTCTTATATTTTTCAATCATTTAACATAATTTTTTAAAAAGTTATTAATTAATCTAAAAGTGCCATATAATTATATTCCTTGGCACTCACAATTCATTATATTTTCTCATATTTTTTAATTATTCAATATAATTCAAAAATTTCACTTATTTTACCGATCATAATACCATTGAAACATCCCATAACCATGCCCAGAACAACCATTAACTTCTCCGTTTCCTCCACTTTCTCCCCGTGGCATGGAAAATACAACTCATAATCCTTGGGCAGAAAAATTGAAGGACTAATCTATTAAGGACGGTTTTGGCAACCTACAATAATAATTAAAAAAATATTTAAAAAATTAAAAAATTATATAATTTTTTTTCAAAAAAATTTACACTTTTTTTTTTTGTTTGTAAAAAATCAAGAAATCATCTCAAATATATTAATTTTTTCCACCTTATATTTTAGTTAAAAAGTTAAAAAATTACTAAAATAATATATTTTCAAACCAACTCTAAATTCGTATTATTATTTTGACTCTCTCAATTATATAAATATATTATTTATATCTCTTTCAGACCTCTTTTAAACCTCATTTGAAAACAGACTAATTTAGTAATTTTTTAACTATTTAACTAAAATATGAACTAAAAAAAACTAGTATATTTATGATGATTTTTTGACTTTTTAAAAAAAGATGTGCAAAAAGTAAAGAGAAAAGGAAATCTTTGATTTTTTTTGTATGAGTTGTTGGTTTTTTGATTTTTTTTAGTAACTTTTTGACTTTTTGACTAAAAGAGTCACTTGCCAAACGAGACCTTAGACTATTTAAAGAGTGTATATTAGTACGATTTTTATAATTAAAAAAGTCTGTATTAATTCACAAATAAACAAAATAAAATGATATTTATTGATAATTAGATGAGTCTTGGGATAATTAAATTAAGAGTAAATGCCCACACATACCAAACCGATTTTTTATTATTATTAAAATATTAGTCACTTATTTTATTTTTTATTATCTCAAAATATTAGTCTTTTTTTAAAAATTAAATACAAAAATAATATAAATTTCTTATTTTGCTCTTCTTTTAAATTTATTAACAAAATAAAAAATATAATTATAACATTGATATTTTTCAAAAAATGTACTATTGAAGGATAATTTGGAAAAATTAATTTTTTTTAAATACAATAATTATACTAATAAAAAAATTTGAATTTCTCAAAAAAAATTATTATTTTAAGACGGAGAGAGTAGGCTATGTGCCTGTTTGGCAGAAATTATTTACAGCTTATTTTAGCTTTCAGCTTAATTTAAGCTATTTTGATGTGTTTGGTTTAGCTTATAGCTCATAGCTTATAACTTTGCGGAAGTCAGAAATCAGCTTATTCTTTGAGTGGGGCAGGAGATGCTTTAAGAATAAGTTGGAAATCAGCTTAAGCTGAAAGTTATAAGCTATAAGCTGTTTAGGCATAAGCTATAAGCACTTTCCCACACCTCTACCAAACAGGGCCTATATGTGCTTAATTTTTTACCTGTTTTACCCCTTTTATCGCACGATGTCAACTCACTCCTTATGGGAGCGAGGAGTAAAATTTTAAATAATTATAGCATTGCTCTGATTATGATAGTCTTTATAATTTGAGATTTATATTATTTTAAGGGCGTTGATTGAGGCCTCGAAAATGAGGCTTGAAATTGCCTCGAATACTTTTTTTTTTTTTTGTTGGGCTAATACATTGCAAAAATAAATAAATAAATAATAATAATAATAATAACAAGCAAAGCATCAACCCAACAAAAAAAAAAAAAACAAATTCGAGCCAAATTTGAGCCAAAAAATTTGAGGCCTCAATCATTTTTGTTATTTTAATTTATGATTTTTTAATTATGATATATTTAATTTTAAATTTTAAATCTTGTTCTAAATAAGGATAATTGAAAATACTATTGATTAATTTTAAGGGCAACGTCGTCAATTTGATAAAATATAAATTAATTTAATAAAAATAAATGTCAAAAAATACCATCAATTACATAATCATCATCTAAATACATAATAAAAATTAATTCCGTAAACAAATAAATAAATAAATAAATGTGTAAAAGATTTATCAATTTTACATAATTTTATCTTTTGGTGGATAGAAATTACTTTTAAAAATTCAAAAATATTTTTTTGATATTTATTTTTATCAAATTAGTTTATATTTTATTAAATTAGCGACTTTGCCCTTGAAATTGAGCAATGGTATCTTCAATTGTCTTTATTTGGAACAAAATTTAAAATTTAGAGTCAAATATATCACAATTGAAAAATCAAGAACTAAAGTGACATAAATTCTAAACTATAGACTTAGGAGAATATTGGAAATCCAATTACAATGATAGAACAAGGATGAAATTAAAAGGCAGTGACTTCCCTCTAGTCTGTGATTGAATTGGAGGGTGTTGTTAGGCCTATGAGGACTCACTACGGGTCTCATTTTGATAATCCGAACCGTTTAATATATAGAACTCGTTGAGTACTATATACCTGTAAAAAATTACGTTAATCAAATAACGATAACCCAATTAAAATTAAAATTTCATTCCGAGACTAGAGAGACTACACTATTAATAATATATGTAGAGACATAAATTTTGAATGACGACACGTGACCGGGGTGTCAACGAAGTGCCATCCGGGGTGCCACGTGTCCTGGTCATAACGCCGATATGATCTCGGCTAGGCCAAGGTGATCTCAGCTAGGACGAGGTTGTCTGCAGAGAAACCGAATTCTGGGATAAACGGATAAGGGACAAGAGTCTTAGAATGGGAGAAGACTTTAGTTTTGATAAAGATAAGACTCTTAAAGAGTTTATCTCAATCCTACCAGGAGTCCAAGATTAGCAGTAATCCTAAGTCCATTGAATTGGCTATAAAAGAGAGACATCCCCCTGGATTTAAGGTATACTTTTTATGCTTTGAATAGTGAGATAAGCACTTTTGCTATCTTTGAGAGATAACTGACTTGATTGTCGGAGTGCCCCCAGGTGGACGAACCACTGCCGGAATCTCTTCTTTTTGTGACAGGTCATTCGGGTTTAATCTATTCTGCCAGTGTTCTCTAGTTGAGTGCTTGATTGGCAGTGTGATCGGAAATTGACACACACAATATATATATTTTTTATCATATGCATAATGTATAATATGATATATAAAATATATATTTACATTAAAAAAAAAATACTATGTAAATAATTTGTGATTGTATGGGACGTGTTGAAAATATAGGAGGAGAGACGAGTGAGATTTACATTTTTCAAAAGGGGAAGGGGGCAATTTATGTATAAAATAAGATGTATAGATATATTTTTGAAAAAATTAAAATATATATATATATAGGGTCTAACTTTTGTAATAGAAAAAATCTTGAATTTTAAGTCTGTCAATTTAAATTTCAAAATTTTGATTTATTTTAAATTTAAACTATTTGAAGTGTTGTAAGGGTCAAACTTTTATCGGGATTTATTTTGTTATATGGATCAAATTTTAAGAATTTTTTTTATAAGGAAACTACATTGTAGCCCAAAAAGGAGGGGTTTGAATGGCCCGAATGGGTGTTTACCGGATGATCGGATGAAACACTTGTTTACTACAATTGTCACCTTGTCAACCGCGGGTGTCAATCTTCTTACGGGACAACTGACTAGATGACCAACAAAATGAATTTCGAATATATGGGCTAAGTTCATATTCAAGCTACACAATAATTCCCTTTTTTATATTTATTATTATATTTTTTAAGTGTTAGTGGCAAATAATATCCTTAGAGCATGTTTGTTTTGAAGGATAACATCATGCGATCGGACTATTAGGGTGTGTTTGATTCGTGGGATTGGAGGGGGAGACTATCCACTATTTGGATTACAATTCAAATAGTGCTCCTTATTCGTCGTTTGATTTTTTTTTAGTCCGCCGGACATGGAGTCTGGTCGGACTCCTTATCCTCCATCATATGGGGGACTATTGTGTCCTGGGGGGTGGGACAGAATGTGGGGGACTATCCACTGTTGGGATTAGATACTAAAATAATCATTTTGACCCTCTACTATTTAATTATGTATTATATTTACTAAAATTCAATAAAATTTAAATGTCTCAATTTAAAAATAAAATAATTTTATTTAACTTTTTATTGATGTTTTATTTATTTAATTTTTTAAAATAATTTTTATAGATATTTTATTGATGTTTTATTTTAAAATTTTGTTTGTAATTTATTTAATTTCATTATTTAAATTTTAATAGGTGTTTTATTTAAAATTTTAATTAAAAAAATAATATAAATTTTTTTATACAGGTTATACAGTATTAAATGAAATTTTAATGATTTATTAAATAATATAAAAAAAATAATATCCTCTGTATTTTATTAAAACAAATTTATTTAATAAATCATTGTGCAAAATTTTAAGACAGTAATGGTGTAAAAAATTTTAACACAGTAATGCTTACACAGTAATCAAATTTTACCCTATTTATTTATTTTAAAAAAATAAATTTATTTAATTGTGTAAAAAATAAAATAAAATAAATTTTTATTTAATCTAGCTAAAAATAATTAAAATATTAAAGATATGTTTAATATTGCTATTACTTAATAAACAATTGAAAAATGGTAAAATAATCTTTTGTTCATTTATCCTATCCAGTCCGTCCAACCAAACGTTGGATTCATTAAAAATAGTCATTTCCAAACATCTAATCCCATGAAAAAACAAATATAGGATACATATCCAATCCAACCAAATAGTCCGGGGGATTCACAGTCCAGGATTCAAGTCCGATGGATTTTAATCCCCTCTTATCCAGTCCGTCCAATCAAACACATCCTTAGTCCGTTGTTTGGTATGAATTTTTTGGTCCGGGCTAATAATCCCCCCGGACTATTAGTCCCATATTTTTGGGATTATGCTATCCCATGGGTGGGATAGAAACCATGGAATAACTCATTTCATGGGATTGGGCTACTAAAATTACATTTTTACCCTTTGGCATTTAATTATGTATTATATTAGTAAAATTCAATAAAATTTAAATGTTTTAATTTAAAAATAAAATAATTTTATTTAATTTTTATTTTTGTTTTATTTATTTAATTTTTTAAAATAATTTTTTATAGATATTTTATTTTAAAATTTTGTTTATATTTTATTTAATTTCATTATTTAAATTTTAATAGATGTTTTATTTTATTTCATTATTTAATTATTATTATTATTTAAAATTTTAATTAAAAAAATAACATATATTTTTATTGATATTTAATTTATTTAATTTTTTTAAAATAAATTTATTTAATTATGCAAAAAATAAAATAAAATAAAATTTTATTTAATCTAGCTAAAAATAATTAAAATACTAAAGTTATGTTTGATATTGCTATTACTTTAGTAAATAATTAAAAATGATAAAATAGTCATTTGAGTATTTATCATTCTCTATAATATCCCAAACAAATACTGAACAACTAAAAATAGTTCAATCCAGACATCTAATCCCATAACTAAACAAATATAAGATACAAATCCAATCCAACCAAATAGTCTGAAGACAATATATCTTAAGATTAATAGTCTGATGAATTATAATTCTTACTTATTCAGTCCGTTCAAATAAACACACCTTTAATATGGAGGTAAGAGATATCACCTCTACTGCCACTCCTGCCCCCATCCCCACGCTGCAATCTATATTCTGAACAGTTAGAATTTGTGTATAAATTGTTTTACTGAAACACAACATGCAATTCTGAACCAACAAGAAAAAAAAGAAATGAAAAAAAAATTACAACATTTAATTATAATTTGTGTATGAATCTTGGTGCTTATAAAAATAATATAACCATAATAAATTATGTCATTCTTTATAAAAATAATATAATTATTTCATTCCTATAACCATGTTCTCAAGCCTGATTTGAGAAGTAAATTAAAAGTCATTTTTCAATTTTTAATACACTTTTCTCTTTCACAAAAACATTTTAAAAAATTTAAAAATAATTTTTAATTATCTTTTCAAAACACCCATCATATTATAATTGTATACGTATAGATTACACTATATAAGAAAAATATATTATTTGTCACTAAAATGAATTATCAATAATAATATTGATCCCCATCTAAGAAAAATAATAATATTAAGGTCAAGTGATACACAATACAACAATGTGAGAAAAAAAATAAAAAAAGATGAAAAGGAAAGTCTATCAATATCCGAAAGATTGAATTGAAGGAATCCAACGGCTGAGGGACAGCCATTCGCGGAAACACGGAGCCGCTCATGCCCAAGACCTTGGAATGTAACCCAACCCCCCAACCCCAACCCACACCCTCCTAACCCAACCCACACATTCTCTCTCTCTCTCTCTCTCTCTCTCTCTCTCTCTCTCTCATGTTATAAGTTAACCACTGGCCCACCACCATCACTACCAAACTAACTTAACCTCAGTTAACTTCACTTTAACACCTACCTCTTTTGCGTTTATGGATAGTTTTGAGAAGTTAGGTTGAAAATTGATTTTTTAAAATTTTAATTTTTTTAAAAAAAATTGTATGAAAAATAAAAAGTAATCAGTTTGTTGGATTTTGGTTTTGATTTTCAAAAAATAATTTTCAGAAAATTTTATTTTTTTATTTTTCGTATTTTAATATTTTCAATAAAATTTTTTAATAGTTTGAACAAAATTTTTAATTTTTAAACACACCTAACATAAATATACATATTTGTGAATTTTTTTTAAAAAATTCATTAAATATCAAAAAATACAAAAAAATAAAAATTTAGTACATTTTTTATATTTTTGTGTATTTATTACTTTTTAAAAATATTTATTTACAAATATTTTATTATTTAGATACATCTAAATAAGGTGTATCTAAAATTTTTTTAAAAATTACTTAAAATTTTAAAAATATTCACTAAAAATAAAAAAAATATGAAAAATAAAAAATTCAATTTTTAAAAAAAATAAATTTAAAAAATTGAAACAAAACACACTATGCCTCTATTTGGGAAGTGGGTTGGCTCTTTGGCTTTTTGGCTCTTTTGGCTATATGAGCCTGGGCTCAAAAGTTTGATTTGGAAAGAATTTTTTAGTTTTTTGGCTTTTTTGATTTTTTTTGTGAGAAAAAAGTGTAATGATTATAAATTAGATGTGATTTTTTATCTTTTGTAACTCAATGAATCTATTTTATCTTTTGTGACTCATTGAGCCAAAAAAAACCCAATGAGCTACTTCCCAAACCATGCCTATATAATTCAAAAGGGATTAAAAAATAAAAAAATTCGCTTTTAACTATGCCCCCGAATTGGCCCTATATGTACATATTCTTCTACTCCGTTCCAATGCCTAATCTCTCTCTCTCTCTCTCTCTCTCTCTTTCCAGTTTCTGCGTCTGGCTCCCAAATTCATTTCCTCGTTATAGCTTGAATCTGATATGTTGAGCTTGTAATCATGAGTTGCAATGGATGTCGAGTTCTTCGAAAGGGTTGCAGCGAAAACTGTATCCTCCGACCATGCCTTCAGTGGATCGACTCCCCTGAATCTCAAGGCCACGCCACCGTCTTCGTCGCCAAGTTCTTCGGTCGCGCCGGCCTCATGTCCTTCATCTCCTCCGTCCCCCCAAATCAACGTCCCTGTAACTCTCTCTCTCTCTCTCTCTCTGTGTTCGTGATTATACAAAAACCCATTTGTATGTACTAATTGATTTTTGAATCTCTTAGATTTATGTCTATTTATTCGTGTTTCAGCTCTGTTTCAGTCGCTCTTGTTCGAAGCGTGTGGCCGGACCGTGAACCCGGTTAACGGAGCGGTCGGGCTTCTCTGGACCGGAAACTGGCACCTCTGCCAGGCTGCGGTTCAGACCGTCCTCCGCGGCGGCGCGTTGCGGCCGATCCCGGAGTTCCTCGGCGGCGCCGTCCTGACTCCGCCGGACCTCGACGAGGCTTCCGAGGCTGAAGTCACCTGTTCAGACATGTTTAAACTTTATCACCATCAAGATCCGAACCCTGACTCACGATCGAAGGCGGCGCCCAAGCGCCGCCGTATCGGCGACGAATTAGAGAACCTCGGGCTCAGCTTGACGCCATCATCATCGGAAGCAGTTGTCGGAAGAGTACTGAATTTTTGGAGTTCGCCGGAAAAGCTGAGACCTGGGACGCCGTCGATGAATTCGGAGGAATCTGGGACGACGACTTTACATGAAAGTGGTGGTTTTGGAGATCAAACGAAACTTCTAAACTTGTTCACCTGATTTGGTGTAGAATTATATTTTCTTCTAATTAAACAACTACAATTTTTGTATTTTGTATTTTGTATTTTGTATTTTGTATTTTGTATTTGAGTTTTTAGGATTTTCCTGCAATCGAAGTTCCGGTGAGGTTTTGTAAATCGCCGTCACAAGATTTCCCTGTTGTTCTCTGTTTGGATATGAGGAAAAAAGAGGGAGAAATGAAAGTTTGCCGGTGATCCCCTTTTTCTTTTCTAGTATTTGTCTTTTGTGATATCAATAAATCAATTTTTTTGTTTTTCTCTAATTTTGTGGGGGCAGTCTCGTTTGGGAACCGGCTGTTTTAGGCTTTGTTTGAGAAGTGAGTTAATTTTTTGATTTTTTTTATTATTTTAGTTTGGAAAGGATTTTTTTGATTTTTTAAAATTTTTTTGTGAGAGAAAAGTGTAATGATTATGAATTGGATGTGATATTTTATTTTTTGTGGTTAAAATAACTAAAAAAAATCCAAATAGCTCTTCTCAAACGAAGTTTTACTTTTTGACTTTTTGATTAAAATGTAATGTAAAAAAAATTAATGTGTTTGAGATTATTTTTTAATTTTTTATAAAAAGATATATAAAAAGTAGAGAGAAAATAAGGCTCCGTTTGGTAGAGCTTTGTAATTATGATTTGAGAATATGAGTTGTATTTTAAGTTTGTGTGTTTTAGAATTATGATTTGAGTGTAGAAAATTTGTTTGGTTATGGTTTTTGAATAAAGTGTTGAATTGAGTGTGGAATTGAGTTTTGAATTGAGTGTAGAATTGAGTTTTGAAAGTTTGATTTGACATGTGAAGTAAGAAAATTTGTTTGGTTATGAGTTTTGAAAAAAGTTTTCAAAACTTAATTCAAATTGTTATAACTCATAACAAAACACATTACTTTCACATTATTGAAAATTTTGATCAACATTCAGAACCAAACTCTTTTTAAAATTCAATTAAAAAAATTTATTATTAACAAAAATAACATTAATTAATTTTTAATTGAAAATACTACAAAGGAAATAATTTTTTTCAAAATAAATATTCAAAAAATTTAAATCATAAATATTTAAATAATTTAAATAATCAAAAAATTTAATAAGTAAAAAATTAATTTAAATATTCAAAAATTAAAATAATTTAAAATTTTAATATTTTAAATTTAAAACAACTGACACTCAAATCCTAACCAAACACATAAAACAAAACTCAATTAAAAATTATTTTTAAAACTCATAACCAAACACATAACTCAAATTCCATACTACTTTCACAACTCTATACTCAAATCAGAACAAATACATAACAAAAATTAAAATATTTAAAAATATTTTTATAAAATAGAGTTTAAATTTATTTTTATAAAATATTTTAAAATTTAAAAAATTAAAATTGTAATATTTAAAAATTAAAATATTTAAAAATCTTCAAAAAATTAAAAAATTAAAAAAATCATAAATCTTAAAAAAATTAAAATATTTAAAAATATTTTTATAAAATAGAGTTTGAATTTATTTTTATAAAATATTTTAAAATTTAAAAAATTAAAATTGTAATATTTAAAAATTAAAATATTTAAAAATATTCAAAAAATTAAAAAAATTAAAAAAATCGTAAATCTTAACAAAATTAAAATATTTAAAAATATTTTTATAAAATAGAGTTTGAATTTATTTTTATAAAATATTTTAAAATTTAAAAAATTAAAATTGTAATATTTAAAAATATTCAAAAAATTAAAAAAATTAAAAAATTAAAAAAATCGTAAATCTTAACAAAATTAAAATATTTTTAGAATATTGATTTGAATGGAGTTTTGAAAAGAGTTTTGAATTATGTGTTTGGTTATGAGTTTTGAAAAGTAATGATTATGTTTTGAAATGAGTTTTGAGAAATGAGTGTAGAATTGTGATTTGAAAACCCTAAACAAACACAACACTCAAAAATGAGTGTTGAACTAGATTTTGAAAGCTCTGCCAAACGGAGGCTAAAATTTTTGATTTTTTTATATAAATTGTTGACTTTTTATTTTTTTTAATAACTTTTTAATTAAAAAAATTACTTGCCGTTTGGAACCGCTCACAAAAAATAAAAATAAAAAGAGGTCTTGGAATGATGAGATAAGAAAAAGGAGAGGGGAGATGTAGATCCAAGCAGAAGAGAATATTCATAGGCTATTTTTCACAAATTCTGTATAACTATGTAGTTGCAATTCATTTATTTTATTTCGTTATCGTGGTAAGGATGATTTCTTGTATGCTTTCGACTTGATCTGATGATTTCAAATGGAGAAGAAATCTCAATTAGATATCGGTGTAGTGTTAGGCCAAATATTTTCTTATATTTAAGTTAGTAAACTTGTATTAGAATAAACTTCATATGAATGAGGTGTTGAAAGGAGGGTTTTAGGGTTTCTGAGTGTTGTATAATCTGTGTCTTTTGTTTTTTTCTTTGTTGTGATTTTGTTATTGTGATCCAATAGTTGAGGTTTAAAGTTGAAATAAAAGTACATTATTTTGAGATGTGTTATTCTAAAATTATTTTATTTGAGGTGTAAATTTAACCATTGAATTATACTTTATGCTACCATATAATATGAAAAAATCACAAGGTTATAGCACCAAAAACACAATGGAGAATCCCTACATTTTAAAAAGAATCTCTCTTATAATCACTTCGTAGTAATGGGTGTCATGTAGTGTGCCATGTGTACATCGTCGGACCTTGTTGGGAGACGCCTACCTATTGGACTATAGTTTAAATAATTATCTATCCACCAACGATAAAATTAAATATTATGAGCTTGATTTTAAATTTGTACTACAAATAGGTTCATTAGATAGTCGAATTTGTGATCTTATAAGGGAATATCTGGATTTTAACTCATAAATATTTATGGTAATTTGGTTTATATAAATAGAACTGCGTGTGAGAATTTGAATTCAACTTCTGAAAATTTGAATATGTTTGGATGTTTGGTTATTCCACTCCCATACAACCAAACTCTCAATATTTTAGGAGCTTATCCCGCATCAGTTTGCATAATGCAACAACTCTCATATGAAGTCGACAAAATTCAATATTAGTTTTGAATTTTTATTATAAAAAATTCTACCGGATTGATATAGCATTGCACTTGCGAGTTCATTTTGAGGATAAATTACAATAATTTATTCTAAAATTAGGAGAAAACACATTAAATCATATAATTTTAGTGTAATTACATTGATCTTTCATTTCATAAAATTTAAAAATCAGAACTATAAAAACATATAAATGAACCAGATTAGGGATGGCCACGGGGCGAGTTCGTCATTCCTTGCCCCTGCCCCAGGGGACAAACTCGCCCCCATCCCACCCCTCCCCACGTTACGGGTGACTAAAACATAATCTACTCCTGCCCCACATAAGTATTGGGACAGGTAAAATCCGTCCCATTCAGGCGGGTATGGACATGCCCCTGTTGATCGGATTAAAATGACTATCTCTAAATCATATCCATATTTTTTTTATTCATATGATTAACAAGTTATTGATGAAAAGTGAATACATGTTATGTAAATTAAAACTTTAAAAGAGTTTTTTTTAATAATGTCATATTTATATGACTTATTATATTCTCTAAATTTCAGAAAAAAAAGTTGGTGTAATTCATCCTCATTTTGATTATATAGAGTATTATATAGAATATTGTGAGAAGTTTGAATTTATAAATTTAAACCAAAAAATTTATGAGAGTAATTTAATACTGAAGAAATTACTAATCATTTTCGTGAACAATGGTATACAAGCCTATTTTGGTGTGTAAGAAATGTGATGATTAGAGAGAATACAAAGAAATAAAAAAATTGTCTTAAATATTTTAATAGATTGGCCCATCATTAAACTTAAAAAATGAGTTTAGCTTTTGAATTAGAGTAACACTACTTAATTTTCATTATAAAATTTATATTTATAGAAAAAAAAAATCGTTTTGGTGAATGGTTTTATCTTCTAGGTCTTGTAGTACAAGTTCATGATTCATTCAACCTTATCTAATACGTTACTGAATAATTTAAGGTAACATTATACAATGTTTGACTGAATCGAATAACATTGATCAAACACATCTGATGAAGCAACCCCCAAAGCTGCAATCCGATTGGAAGGGAGAGGTCGTTGGTCCGGGTCCAGATGTTTCGGGTCAAAAGTTTGACCCGTCCACGAATTGTTGGATATAGATTCTTCTCATCAATACGTGGAACCACGCTATACAATGCTTTTGATTGGAGCCACAGATCATATCATACTATATATTTACCAAATAAAAAATTGGTCCTTTTTTTTCCCAAAAATAAAATAATAAAAAATTGGTAATTTGGATCGTCACTACTGCTCACGCGCTCTGGTCGTTTTGCCTCAATTACAAATGAAAAATAATTTACAAAAAATAAAAAATAAAAAATATTTATGAGTTTCAAATTATATTCTAACTTGTTTATTTCTTTCAAATTGAATTTAACAGGATTTTAAATGAGTCAAAATCAAGTAAATTTTTATTATCAACTTGAGTATTAGTTAAATTTTTATTATCAACTTGAGTATTAGTTCTTCAAAAAAAACTTCAGTATTAAAAAATTATCAAATTTTAAAATGTGTTTAAAAATGATTTATTAATGTAATAAGTTGATATGAAATGAATTTTTAATGAGTTGTACATTTATTAATTTTAACTAATTTAGTTCATTTTATGGTGTTAATACAATCTTACATGAAAAAATTATTAAATAGCTCTTGAAGTATAATATAACATTATTTTCCTAACAAATAAGAAATTACAAAATTATTATGTGACCTATTCTTTCCTAACAATTAGACCTATTCTGACAATACGGTCAAAAGTTAATTTTTTAAAATTTTTTTGAACTTTTCTAATTACATCATTTCTCTATTTTTATATATATTTTTAAAAAAAATATTAAAAAATTTAAAAAATTAATTTTTAATCTACTTCTTAAAATAGATCTTATATTTGTAGAAAAAAAATTAAAGATAGTGTTAATATGACAAGGCTGTAGAGCGTGTATGGGACTGTAGATATAATCGCGTGGGGGGTTAGAGTAGGAGGAAGTGAGAAAACTTGAAGCAGTTTTCTTTATTTTGTTTTAGGAAGTTGGTAAAAAGTTGGCTTTTAACTTTTTATCAAGTTTTTTGATTTTTTTGGAAGTGATTTGGGAAGTTGGTAAAAAGTTGACTTTTTGCTTTTTAGTTTAATATTTATTTATGGTGTCAAATCAAATTAAAATAACCAAAATACCTTTATCCAACATAAGAGATTTATTTTTTTATTTTTCTTTCATAGGCCTTAATTTATAATTTTACGGCTACATTTTTGGCACTTGTCAAATGGCTTTTCTGGCATTTTTGACAGTCACGTTTTTAGACATTTTATCTAAAAACGTAACTTTTTACCATGTTTTCAAAATGACACTCTGTGTGTAGTTGTGGTAAAAGTTTATGGTATGGATACTCATCTCATCTCTTTGTTTATGGAAACTATTTAATATTTTCGTAATACTATGTGACTATATTTTAAATTAATTATTAATTATTTAATTTTTATATTATTTCTTCATTCTCAATGTAAATTGTGAATTTTTATTTTTTTTTATTAATTAAAATTTTATAAAACATAATGTCCTATTATTTATTATGGGGGACCTTTCGGCGGACACAAAACAAACAGCTACTTAGCTGTGTTGTTTGTTTGTTTGGAGGAGGAGTGTGAAAGTAGGTTTGTTTGTTTGTTTGTTTGGAGGAGTAGTGTGAAAGTAGAGAGATAAATGGCTTTTGGAGAGTGGTAAGAGGCGTATGGGAATGGGAAAGGAATCAAATTTCTTCTTTGTGGGTATAAGGGCATTTACAATGGGATGGAAAAAAATGTATTAAGATATGTGTTATATAACCAAAAGTAATAAAAGTGAGGCCTAAAAATGTTTGTTAAGATATGTTAAGAATTTGTTAATTTTAGAGAGTGAGCGGTGATGTAATAGATGTGTTAAGAGGTGTGTTAAGATGTATGTTAAATATATATATATATGTATATAATAAATAAAATAAATAAATAATTTAGTTTAATAAAAAATTTCAAGCTCAAAATTAAATTTTAAGTCTAAAAAAAAAATCCCAACAAGTTAAAAAATAAAATATGCTGTTGACTGGTCAACTGGCCGGATGTCCGGCCGATCAACCTGTAAAACCAAAAAACAAATTAACAGCTCTCTCCTTTACTGGCTAGGAGCCTCGCTACAGTTAACAAACAAACTAACAACTGACACTAATACATCCCTTCACAGCTTCATTGGAGCATTATTTGAGCTATTCAATAGTTAAAATATTAACAACTGATACTAACACGTCTCTTAGGTGTTGTTTGGGAAGTGGCACATTGGACTTTTTTGACTTTTTGAACCACAAAAGACAGAATAGGCTTATTGAGCCACAACAGACAAAACATCACATCCAACCCATAATCATTACACTCTTCTCTCACAAAAAAAGTCAAAAAAGTCAAAAAAATCCTTCTCAAACTAAGCTTTTGAGCCCAGACTCATATAATCAAAAAAGTCAAAAAGTCAAACCACTTCCCGAACGGAGAGTATAGCTCCATTATGGATGCTGTAACGTCGTAATAGTTTGTACTATTTTTGTACGTTATTTATTATTATTATTATACTTATTTTAATTTAATTTTTGTTTTTATATGGTGGGGTCCATCGTAGTTTGCAATTCCTCCGTCTCTTTCGCCCAATCGTAGCAAACTGTACGTACGGTTCCTCACACCGTCAGTCTTTGTTTAGCTTTTTATTTTTTATTTTTAATTACACTAATTTTTTTTTAGAGGCTCTAAAAATTTTTATTAAATAGTCTAGTATTATTATAAAAAAATCTAAGTGTTAATTAAATTATGACCTTTTAATTATTAGTCAATATTATTTTATTTTTTTATTATAAATTCATGATCTTTTCAACTTCGAAAAATATATAAATACACATATTTTAAAAGTGGTGTAGAGGGATAAGATTGATATATTTTTATAATTAAACATGTCAAAATGCATAGAAGAGTCTTTTGAGAAGTGGATTATAACCCGCTTTTCTCTCTCACAAAAAACTGATTATAATCAGCTTTTAACAAAAAAACTGATTATAACCATATTTCCAAATAGCCCATTCATATGTGAAGAAAGTAAAGTAATACTTGCAAATAGTTAAAAAAGTGTTGATGCAATTAATCCAAAATAGAAAAATCTCACAATTTTCACATAATTATATTAGATTTTCATAAAATTGTAATTCACATAACATTTAATTTTTATTTTTATTTTTGTCAATAAAATTCATTAAGTTAAATGAAAGAAAAAAATGAGGTGTGTTGAGAATGTGTGATAACTAATAAATTTATCAGGTGATATAGTTAATATTATATAAAATGCCACATCAGATAGTATTCAATAATAGTTATCCTAATTGTGTTTTTATTTTATTTTGTCTAAAAAATGTTATTTATTTATTTTCCTCTCATTTGGGTGTGTATTTCTCTTGTTTTCTTTTGTATGTTTGGGCACATCTCATATCATCATCTCATCTAATTTCATGTAAAGTTGATTTTTTAATTTTTTAATTATTTTAGTTTGGAATTAAAAAATTTCGTTTGAGATAAATTTTTTATGGGTCTTTTGAGAAAAAAATAAAAAGTCAACTTTTAACTTTTTACTCATTTTGGGTCATATCATCTCTCACATTTTTATCTACAAAAAGATAAAAATAAATAGATTAAAAAAGTCAAAAAATTAATTTTTTACTAACTTTACAAAACACTCCTTAATTTTTGTGAAAAAAATAATTATTATAATTTAAATATTATATTTTTTGATCTAAAATTAAAAACTTTATTTTATTTTTTTATAATTATTTTAACTCCAACTCATCCTATCATGTCAAATCAATGCTTAAGGTTGGGTTGGATTGGAAATTGGAGAGAGAGAGAGAATAATAATCAATTGCTTTGGAGGGAGATGCAGTGTACAAGTTGTGGGTAGGACCAACCAGCACCAGCACCAAATATATACATGGGTTTGGGTTTTCTCCAATACATGAAAGGTGCTATTGAGCCTGTGACGATTTATTATAAATTTTGTTTTGATAATTTGAATTGTTTAATGTATAAAATTCGTCGAGTATTATATATATGTAAAAAATTATGTTAATCAGATATTAATAGTCACATGATCAAATCAGTTTTGTATAAAAAAAATAGATGGTAAAAAATAAACGATTGATAAAAATCTAATCCGATAAAATAACTACTGATATTTAATCAACATAATTTTTTATAAATATATAGTACTCAATAAATTTTACATATTAAATATTCAAATTATCAAAATAAAATCTATAACAAACTTTTACAAATTTAAAAATACCTTTTAATTCAATCACAGACTGAAAGTAGTGTATCCCAAAATATATATAACGTAATGAGAGCCAGTGAGAGAGAGAGAGAGACAGAGAGACAGAGAGAGAGGGCAGATAGGAAAGTGTGTGACGCGGATTTCACAACCGCTCCTTTTCATTTTCAATCATCCAATCCAATCAATCATCTATACATACACATTACATACATTTATAAATAAAAAAGTATACTGGCCATCACCACCACAAATTCCAAGCTTCTTGGTGCATAAATATGCAGGGTTTTGATTTGTAGCACTAAAAAGTTGAGTATTAATGTCTCTAATTTTTATATAAGGTAAAAAAAATAAATAAATAAAACAGTTACCCAAAATAAAAATTGGAGACATTAGTACCCAATTTTTAGTGTCACAAATCATTTTTGAAATATGCAAGCCCGTCTCAAGTAAAGATATACAAAGTAAACTTTTTTTTAAATTTCTTAAATTTTTTGTGCCAAACAAAGTTAGCATTTACACAGTAGGTAGATCCAAAATAACATACATGTAATATATATACATTACTTATTTATTGTACGGGGGCGAAATATCCTTAGCTCTCCGTACGCCTTGAACGTCAAGCTTCCGGTAACGGCGTCTGACTCTGCAACACAAGAACGGTGAGCTGCCCGGCGGTGGTGTGCCGGAAAAACCCTCCGACGCTCAAGTCAGTTCACTGAGGAAGAAGATAGTGAGAAGATAATCAGAAGAGATAGAGAATGCTTGTGAGTGAATTTTCATACCTCCATTGTTCATCTCTTCCTCCATTTCTAGGCTGGCCATCCAGCCCAAGATCGTGCGCGCACTACCTCTGTTGTCCTTTCCTGGAAAGGTGGTAGTGTGCGCCTCTCACCACCTTACGCGTGTAAAGGTTTTGTCCTCCCACCTGAAGACATGTCCTTTCCTCCACACCATTGGCCCAGGTGGCACCCTTGACCGAGGTACCACGACCGGCCTAACACATGGTGGAAAACTGCCATCACATTCACTTAACCGCGCTATGTGCCACCGACCTGTGACTTGGGATTCGGTGAAAGCTTGAGCACCGGGACCGAACAATTATTGGCCGGTTCCGACAACCAACCGGTTGGGGGCATGCCGGCCTCCAACCGTTCTTCTTCCGATCTCGGTCTGATGAAGCTGCCCTCATTGAATGATCGGTCCAGGGTGTAACAGCCCCGATCGCAATCACGTTATAGCTCGGGCTAACATTTAGTTCGGTCATCTCGCCGACTTGAGCTCCTCTCGCAGAGTACAAGTCTTAGCTCAACTGACTAGCAGACGCCTGTCCGGTCGATTCTTCTGACCGCGCAAGTCATTCTGCCGACCATGTCACCAGCCAGATTGGCAACAGCGCCGTGCAATCCGTCAACTTCGCTCGGCCGTACTACTGGGTGCGAATCTCCCCTCTCATTTATGAAGATAAGAAAAGAAGAGCAATTACCTAAACTTTGAATTGTTTATTGTTTATATGCCGTTTTTGCTTGTTGATTATTGCAGGCAAAGAAGGTTCCTTATCCCTATAGGCTATATAGCCCACATTTTAGTTGCATCAATCTGGATTTAGTAGAATGTATTATTATCTATAATGTATCTTATAACATCATAAAATGATATCGTTTTGAGCACTAAAAAATATACTATAAGCAACATATTTTAGAAATTTAGATTCTAATCACATATGCAGGGTCTCACTCCTTGTATGATTTATTATGTAAAAATCTTATGTGCAATTAACACAACTCATCTTTATTGGTACACATATTGATCCCACTTCTTGTATGATCCATTATGTAAAAAATTCAGTGTAATTAACATAGCTCATTTATTTATTTTGGCATAGTGGAGACTCGAGAAAGATAGTTTTGTCTATGTAAGGCTTAAAACATTTGATCTGAAAATAAGTTTTCAACTATCGTCCCAACTAATATCAAGATCAAGACGCAATAACTAATATAAAAGGAGTGCTATATGTCACAGAACTTTTTTTAAAGGAGAAATTACCATATAGTGGTTACTTCATTACAATTTCATGATAAATATTATGATTTTAATAATCAATATTTATAAAGTTTATCACTTATTTGTAATTATTTTTTGAGCGAATTACACTAACAGTTCTTATAGTTTGGGACTTTTATCACTTTGGTTCATGACTTTTCAATTATAATACATTTGATCCTGAATTTTAAATCTTATTCTAAATAAGGACAATTGAAGATACTATTGCTCAATTTCAAGGGCAAAGTCATCAATTTGATAAAATATAAACTAATTTGATAAAATTAAATGTCAAAAAATATTTTTGAATTTTTTAAAATTATTTCTACCCATCAAAGATAAAATTATGTAAAATTGATAAATCTTTTACACATTTATTTATTTTTTTTACCAAATTAATTTTTGTTATGTGTTTAAATGATGATCATGTAATGGGTAGTTGTTAAGTTTTTAATGTGTAATCAATATATTTAATATATAAAATGTTTTTAGTTTTTTATTTTTTTTATTTAATGGATTGGTTTAATAATGATATCAAAGTTGTCACCATATTTGACTTTTGGAAAAACAAAAACTAATTTAATAAAAATAAAAACAACCACATATTATATGATCATTACCAAAACACATAATAAAAATTAATTTGATAAAAAAATAAATAAATGTGTAAAATATTAGTCAATTTTACACAATTTTATCTTTGGTGGGTAGAAATAATTTTTAAAAATTAAAAAATATTTTTTTTGACATTTATTTTTGTCAAATTAGTTTATATTTTATCAAATTGACGAATCTGTCATTGAGATTGAGTAATGGTATATTCAATTGTCTTTATTTGGAACAAGATTCAAAATTTAAGGTCAAATGTGTCGCAATTAAAAAGTCAATGACAAAAATGACACAAGGCCCAAACTATAGGGACTTTTAGTATAATTCGCCCTTATTTTTTAGAATTTAAACTGAATTGAAATTTCTCTTCTTCTTCTTTTTTTTTTTTTTATAAATTTTTTTTATCACTATTATGTTGTAGAAATATCAAAAAAGTGGGAAGTAGAAAAAAAATTGCAAATTCATGAAAGTACAACACTCATTTCCACAAATCTAGTGCATTTGTTAGAACAATCTTCTGTGTAAATAAAATAAATTGAAACTAATTCAAACAAAATAAATAAATAACATACTGAATTTATTTATCGAACCGAATTAAAAATTCAAAAGACCAAGTTGAGTGTGTGACACTCTGTCCTTAAAACAGATTCGCCCCGCTACGGTACTTACGGTTATGTGGCATCTATCTCCCAGGATACAATGATCTTCACAAAATTGTTATAGCATACCAAACAAATTTGTACGGCGAACCAAACTTGTGTTCTAATACTCTCTTTAAAATATCTCTAAAAAACTAGAATGAGGAATAAAATGCAAAAGAGAAAAAATCTAGACAGCAGTATATAGGATGCAGACTCAATTTTTTCAGATCCTTAACACATTGCTAGTATGTTGGTATATATAGGCAACAAGATCTGGCCCGAACAGATGCAATTCTGAAGTGAATAGGTGCAAAGCTATTCACAATTTGAATATAAGATTTGACCGTAGGAAAGAACAAAATTTCAAACAAATTTGAAAAGTTATCCATTTGTCAAACGAAGCAACTGCTTGGAACTTTATTAATTAAACTATTTAAAAAATATATATATTAAACTATTTGAATATATATATATATATATATTAAACTATTGAAATAGTTTAATAAATAAAGGAAGAGGTACAAACCTTAGGAAACCACTTAGGAACCCAAAATTTGAATTTAGAATTAAATTAAATTCCCACAATTACAAACTTTAGGAAACTACTTAGGAACCCAAAATTTGAATTTAGAATTAAATTAAATTCCCACAATAATTTTTATTGAAAACATTCAAATGAATTTTATCTAAATAAAAATTAATGTTTAGACCCAAAAACAACGTCAACTTCCCATTCACTCATAAATGGTTTTGACGTTCCGTCTTCACCGTGTGACTTGCCACGCGGCAAGAAACACGTCACCTCTTTGGACTCACCCCAAAAGATGTTTGGGGCCCACTCAATTTGGGCCTCAAAATCTGCCCAAAATATGCCATAATAAACCAATTTTTCCAACATAAATCACATATTTTCAAGAGTTTGAAATTATTTTACTTTTCACCTTTTTTTTATTTTATATTTTCCCCCATTTTATTTTGTCTTATTTATTTATTTATTTTATAAATATGATTTCTTCCATACCCAAATTCAATCATAAGTCTAGACTAATAATGATGTATATATGAGATGATTGGTTGATGATTAGAGAATATATGAGAAAGAGATTTGCCTTACATATTTTAATACCAACTCCGATTCGTAGCTCGAATTTGGAGGCTCGAATTTGGCTCGAATTCGGAGAAGAAGAGAAGAAGAAGAAAGAGGAAGGAGGAGGAAGAAGGAGAACTGGAGGGGAGGAGGCCATCAAAATCGAGCCGAGGAGGCTGTGTCAGAATGATGAAAATGAGGCTGACGATTGGAGCTGCTGCTGCGACGATCGGCGGCGGCGGAGGCACAAGAGGGGCCCTTCTCTCTTCTCCTCTCTCTTTCTCCCTCTCTCCTCCTCTTCACCTCTGTTCTTCTCTGTGTTCAACGAAGAAGAAGAAGAAAAGAAAGAAAGAAAAGTGTGTGAGTGATTTTCCGATCACACTGCCTATCTTAGTAATTCAGCTGTAGAACACAGGCAGAATAGATGGCACCTTACTGTCTTGCACAGAAAGAGAAGGCTCCGGCGGTGGTTCTTCCACCCGGGGGTACTCCGACGATCAAGTCAGTATATCTCTCAAAGATAATCAAGTATTTAACTCACCAGCTTGAGCATAAAAAACATACCTTAGACCCATGGGGGTGCCTCTTATTTATAGCCAACTCAATCCTAGTCCCAATGGAAGCCTGACTCCAATGAACTCAGGATTACTGCTAGTCTAGAACTCTCAGTGGGATTAGGATAAACTCTCTAAGAGTTTCATCTTTACCCAAACTGAAGTCTTCTCTTAATCTAGGACTCTTGTCCCTTATCCACTTATCTCGGATTCCAATATCTTCAGAGATAACCTCGGCCTTGCCGATATCACCTTGGTGTCATGACCAGGACACGTGGCACCTCGGCCGACACGTCGGCGTCACCTTGCCACGTGTTGGTACTCAGAAAATATATCCCCACAACTACCCTCTAGGTTCTATTACTTCGGCATTCTAAGGTGATGGAACCTATATCGTTCATTCCTTCCATTACGTCAACTATGAACCTCTTAGCCGAGATCATGTTCTTCAGGCCGACATGTCTTCTTTCAAGAACAAGAATTCAAATGAACTCTCCCACGCGCATGAGCTGTCATGCATCATTTCTCAACCGTTCCACTTACGCGTTTCATCTTCATTGGCTCGTGCCTGTGACGCGCTTGTAAATCGTCTTTCATCTGTCTGCGCCGTTTGACATGTGCGTTGCTCCAGGCGCATTAAATGCCCTGCTTTTGCCGCCGTTTCAAGTTTTTGACAAAAACTCTTGCCTCTTTCCTCCGTTTCTTCACTTTTGCATTCATTTTTACTTGCTTTTTCTCTCTCTAAACTCTTCTTCTTGAATCTGCCATTGTTCAAGCTCCAGGCTCTGCAACTGATCTTTTTCATCCATTCCAGCGAAGCTTTCGCCATTCCGTCTTGTCGGCGACCCTCATTCCGGCTTCAATCTCTCTGGTAAGCCACTATTCTTTTCGTTTTCAGTTCATTGATGCTCTTTTATTTTCTTGCTATTACTGCCTTTTTCAAACATCTATCTTGCGAACCATATATCTGAATGCTTCGATTCCGCCTTTGCCCATGTTTTGAACACTTGCACTGTTTCACCATTTTTCTACCACTGTTTTTGACCCTGTATTTCTTGTTTTTTATGCTTTTGAGAGCCTCACCTCTGTTCTTGATTCTAAAGCTTCGTCTTCTGTTTCTTGTGTTCTGTGTTATTTTTCCCAGATCTGTGCCCTCAATCTTTGTCTTCATAGATTTAGGCTTGGGATTTGTCGATAGAACCTTCCAACTCTTAGGAAAAACTGAAACAAGCTTTACCAGTGTTTACCTAGGTTTTGCCGAAGTTTTAAAAACCCTTTAAGAACATCTTCTTTTTGTAATCAAATTCCTTTACGCCGAAATCATGGGCATGTGGAAACACATGGTAGACACTCCAACCAAACTTTAATACTTTAGGGAAGAGTTCTCCATTCCTGCCGATGTCCATCTGAGACTAGCTAGGGATGATGACTCTATTATGCCCACAGATGATACGATGCCCTTTCCCATTGTTGCTTTCACTGAATGTGGACTCCGGCTTCTATTTAATCCCCTTTTTCGCGAAATTCTCCACTTCTATAGGTTGAACCCTATGCAACTTACCATCAACTCTTATCGAGTGATCAATGGCGTCATAGCCTTAGTTAGGCAGGAGAACGTTAGGATCACCCTTGCCGACATCCAATATTGTTATACCATGTGTGCCCTTAACTTGAAGGAAAAAGGCTACGTCTATTACCTCATGCCGAGGTCTACGGAATTCAAAATTATAGCCGACCTCCCAGACTCCAACAAGGGGGCTGAGGATGACTATGTTATTGCTTCGGGAAATTGGGAGTTCGGCCCAGACGAAGACGTCCATCTCTACCCTCTTTCCCGAACAGTTAAAGAGGGCAAGGGTAAGAGCCCATCGTTAATACTTAGTTGTTTCTTTTCAAGTCTTCAATACCTTTATCTGTCTCTAATATCTGTTTGTTTTTCCCTGCAGCTCTTCATCAACCACCAAAAGGCTTTGGCCAATCTTACTTTCCAGGCAAAGACTTAAAGAAACTCCTGGACTTGCCAATTCACAAAAGAAAAACGCCTCTTCTTCTCAACTTTATTCCAACATACAAATCGATTCTGCCTGACGTCTCCGAAAGAAAGAAGAAAAGCCCTTCTCCTCCTACTGCCAAAACTCAAACCGCTTCTACATCTCGAACAGATCAAGGGTCAACATTTGACCCAACCAATCAGCCATCTACTTCGATGCCATATTTGATCCCCATACGTGAATGAAAACGTCGGCGAAGACTTGTCAAAACTGCTAAGATGGGTCACCCAAAGCCGATTGTCGTAGATCTCTTAGCCGACCTCCCCACTGATGTTGATGCTTAGCCAACACAGAGCATGCCCCCACCAAAGCTGAAGAGAACCAAAAAGGCTCAGCCAAAGGCCAGAGCCACTGAAGTTGAGACTGAGGATGCCCTGCCAATTTCACAATTGGCTGGGAGCGGGAAGACTACCTCTGTTCCCACAAAAAGGTCTGCTGAAGCACAGCCATCAGAGTCCACACAATCAAAGAAGCCGAGGTCATCGTCCGCGACAACCTCGGGGTCCAAAAAATCTAATGTTCCTTGGGCTCCTCAGATTACTCTGGAAGATAGGCCCATAATGACCAGTGAAAGCGCCGATGACATTAACGTCGGCGTTGCCCTCAGTACAGCGCTTCTCCTTCCTGGTGATTTGGAGCGGAATGCCGGGTATAGTGAGTATGAGAACTATGCCCTAATGCTCTAGCACTCTGTTCAAGTAAGTGTTCCTGCTTGGTACTTTTTCTTCTATTCTGCTTTGCATTTAAAATACTTTCTAACACTTCTGTTTTCTTTCAGGCCATCCAGCGTGCCCATTTGTTTTCAATGCAATCTTTCAAGAATCGAGAGAAGTTGACCGAGATGAAGAGGGAGTTTTCTTCCCTTCAGAAGGCCAACAAAAGTCTTCAATAAAAAATGAAGAAGCTAAAAGATCAGGCCGAGGCTGCCACTAAAGCCCAAACCTTAGCCGAAGAGAAGGTTGAAGCTGCTGAGGCCATCAAGAAGGTTGCTGAAGTACAGAAAAAAGAGACCGAGGAAAAAGCGGCCCAGGCCGATGAGGAGCTTCAGGAGGCCTTAGCAACTAAAGAAGCTGAAATAAAAGAAGCTGATGCGAAGGCTTATGCCCAGGGCGTGGCCGACGTTATTGAGGATTACAAATTACAAGTTAGGCAGGCATGCAACAAGGGCTTCTCCCTTAGTTGGATGTCCCTGGCCAAAAAGCTCAATGTCCCTAATGATTCACCATTGCACAAAGCCGACGCTATTCCTCTTCTATTCCCTCCACCTCCACCTCCACCTCCACCTCCACCTCCAAGTCAAGCTGAAGACGAATCTGAATCCGAATCTGAGGATGAGGATAAGGATGATGATGAGGCTTTAGTAAGGAAACCCAAAGATGCCAATGAGACCAAGTCTCTTCTTCAGGATGATCAAGTCCTTGACTTGACTCATGAAGAGGATAAGGAGGTTGTTAAAGAGGCTACTCCTGAACAAGCATCATCTGACGTTCCTCTAGTTGAAAAAAGTCTTGATCAAACTCTTGCCGAAATTGATGCCGAGATCGTGGCAGAGAAGACCGCGGAGTTAGTTCTTCAACATTCTGCCGAGGTAGTTCACCAAGAACTTGCCGAGGTCCAAACCGAAATTGCTCCTGAAGTTGAAGAATCATAACTTTCATGTCTTTTGTACTCTTTTTGTTTTTTGGACAATATAAGTTTCTTTGTATGGCCGATGTGCCTTCTTCTGAACAGTTACCCTTGGATTGTTCCCTCTTGTATGAAAGACTACAACGGTTTTGTCTGAATGCTTCAATCTTTATTTTCTCTAGATTACGTCTGTATAATTCTATACTTAGAATATTTTGCATGCCTTTCATACTTTGCCTCCTTTGTGCAATCTTCTCGGGGTTACATATCTCGGGTATAATAACTATAAGTTTTACTTCGACAAGATACTGACCTGCAAACTTTTCATAAATTTCAACAAGTGTAAAACATATACTATTCAATGTTAACTTTGCAAACTTTCCTCAAGTTTCAACAAGTGTTTAAACAGTGATCTCGGTCTCACCTACTTGTAAATTGCTATAAATTTCAACAAGGATTAACATATACTGTAAACTTTTCTCAAGTTATAATAAGTGCTAAACAATGATCTACCTGTAAATTGCTACAAATTTCAACAAGTGTTTAAATAATATACTTAGCTTTTACTTCAACCTGTAAATTGTTGCAAATTTCAACAGATATTAAGCATTTTCTTTGATCTAACCAACCTGTAGATTGCTATAAGGGCTTCGACTTGTAAATTGCTATAAATTTCAACAAGTGAAGAGAAACAGTAATGTCGGCTTAACTACGACTTGTAAATTGCTACAAATTTCAACAAGTGAAGATAAGAAATAATGTTGGCTTAACTTCAACTTGTAAATTGCTACAAATTTCAACAAGTGAAGATAAGAAATCAGCTTAACTTCAACTTGTAAATTGCTACAAACTTCAACTTGTAAATTGCTACAAATTTCAACAAGTGAAGATAAGGAATCAGCTTAACTTCGACTTGTAAATTGTTACAAATTTCAACAAGTGAAGATAAGGAATAAGCTTAACTTCGACTTGTAAATTGCTACAAATTTCAACAAGTGAAGATAAGGAATAAGCTTAACTTCAACTTGTAAATTGCTACAAATTTCAACAAGTGAAGATAAGGAATCAGTTTAACTTCAACTTGTAAATTGCTACAAATTTCAACAAGTGAAGATAAGGAATAATGTCGGCTTAACTTCAACAAGTGTTAAGCATATTCTTCTTCCCTTTGCCCCCAATGTGAACCTGAGTTCCACTTGGGTTCTCATTATTTAAAAATAACACGGCCCATCTTTTATCAGTGTAAAGGAATTCTGCTATGATTTTATTGATGTCATTGAAAAAATAACAAGGAACATTTAATGATAGAAAAATTTCAGATTACAAGTGTTCCATGGTCTAGGCAATGCTTTGCCTTCATTATCTTTAAGTCAATAGGCTCCATTGCCTAATACCGAAGTGATTCTATAGGGTCCTTCCCAGTTTGGGCCAAGCTTGCCTTCTCTGGGATCCTTCTTGTTGCCGACGACTTTTCTCAGGACTAGGTCGCCGATTTGAAAATCCCTTGAATTGACCTTCTTGTTGTAAGCTCTGGTAAGTTGTTGCTGGTATGTTGCGAGCTGAATTGCAGCTTTCTCTCTTTGTTCTTCCAAAAGATCTAGATCTCGGGCTAAAAGTATGTCATTGGTCCCATTCTTAACTCCACGGTTCGGATCCTCGATGCCGACTTCGATGGAATGACTTCGTGCTATAAGCCATGGCAAAGGGGATTCCTGTTGATCTTCTCGGCGTAGTCCGATATGCCCAAAGTACGTTGGGCAATTCGTCTACCCACTTTCCTTTTGCTGCCTGCAGCCTCTTCTTTATTCCATCCAAAATTACTTTGTTGGATGCTTCTGCTTGCCCATTACTTTGGGGAAAACTTGGTGTTGAAAAGTAATTCTTGATCTTGAATTCCGCATAAAAGTTCTTAATGAGTTTGCTGTCAAACTGCGTTCCGTTTTCGGCAACTATGGCTCTTGGAATGCCAAATCTGGTAATGATGTTTTTCCATATGAAGTTCTTGACGTCTACATCTCGGATTTTGGCAAGAGATTTTGCCTCTATCCACTTCGTGAAGTAATCTGTTGCTACCAGCAAGTATTTCCTCTGCCTAGTTGCCTGGGGAAGTTGTCCAACAAGATCCATGCCCCACTGGGCAAACGGCCAAGGGCTGGATACTGGATTTAGGTCAGCAGATGGCTGGTGTGTCAAAGGTGCAAACCTTTGGCATTGTTCGCACTTCTTCACGTATGCTTCTGCATCTTTTTGCATGTAGGGCCACCAATACCCCTGGGTAATGGCTCTATGAGCTAGTGATCTGCCCCCAGCATGACTTCCACAAACTCCTTCATGAATTTCATATAAAAAATCTTCAACCTGCAAAGGGTGTACGCACCTTAAAAGGGGTCCAGTGAAGGACCTTTTGTAGAGATGTCCGTCTGCAGTCAGACTGAATCTTGCCGACTTCAATCTGACTTTGTGTGCCTCATTGCGATCTTTTGGCAGCTTTCCTTCTTTCAGGAATGCAACAATCGAATCCATCCAGCTTGGCCCCATGTCCACACACATTGCTTCATGCTCTGTGTTCTGTGGTTCTATGCTCGGGCCCGACATATAGTCAATCATAATTGTCCTTGTTTTTCCAATCTGCATTGAACTTGCCAGGTTGGCCAACGCGTCGGCGTGGCTGTTATCATCTCGACTTACTTGGAGTAGTCTGCAGTTCTGAAATAAGGCTGCCAATCTGATGACCTTTTTTGCATATGCCGACATTCTTTCGTCTCTGGCTGTAAATTCTCATGTTGACTGGTTAACAATAAGCTGTGAATCACAAAAAACTATTACCTCATCTGCTTCTGCTGCTGCTGCTAGCTTTAGCCCTACAATTAATGCTTCGTATTTTGCTTCATTGTTTGAGGCCTTGAACCCCAAACGAATGGACTGTTCTATTATTTCTCCATCTGGAGATATCAGTAGCACTCCTGCCCCTGCTCCTTGTCGGTTTGAACTTCCATCGACAAACAGTCTGAAGGAGTCGCCGATGTAGATGCTGCAGGGTCTGAGTTTTTCCTTCCTTTGTTCTTTTGCCTTAGGCTGGGATTCTCCTTTTTTGCTGGGACAACGTTCATCTTGGTTCAACGGAACCCGATGTTCGATGGATTCAGGCGTGAATTCTGCCACGAAGTCGACCAAAACTTGGCCCTTAATTGCTGTTCTAGGCCTGAACTCCAGGTCATACTGGCCCAAGGCAACTGCCCTTCTTGCTATTTTTCTTGTTAAGTCTCATTGTTGCAATAAGGACTTCAGTGGGTGCTCTGTTAGTATCACAATCTTGTGTGCCTGAAAGTAATGGTTCAACTTTTATGAGGCCAGCATTAATTTCTCTAGTGGTAGATAGCTTGTTTCTGTGTCGGCCAAGTTTTTACTTACATAATAAACAACCTTCTGTTCTCCTTTTTCTTCTCGGATAAGCACTGCACTTACTGCGTGTTCTGAAACTGCTAGGTACAAAAACAGCTCTTCCCCAGGTCTAGGTGTTGTCAGGACTGGAGCCGTAGTTAGATACTTCTTTAGGTCGGCCAATGCGGTCTCACATTCCTCTATCCAAAGGAAATCCGTGGCTTTCTTTACCAAGTTGAAGAAAGGTTTGCATTTGTCTGAGCTTCGGCTTATAAACCTGTTTAGGGCCGCGGCCCTACCGGTAAGCATTTGTACCTGTTTAGCCGATGTTGGGCTCTGTAAATCTAGGATGGCCTTGATCTGATCTGGGCTGGCTTCAATGCCCCTTCTTGTCACCAGGTACCCCAAGAACTTACCAGATCCAACTCCAAACGCGCACTTTGATACGTTGAGTCGGAGCCGATATGTTTTGAGGATTTCAAAGACCTCTTTTAGGTCAGCCAGATGACCCCTAGGCTCTTTGGTCTTTACGACCATGTCGTCGATCTAGACTTCTACTTTTTGGCCAATCAGGTGTTTGAACATCTTGGTTACCAGCCTTTGGTAAGTCACTCTTGCGTTTTTCAACCCAAAAGGCATTACTCTGTAACAGTACAGGCCTTTTGGGGTGATGAACGTTGTCTTCTCCTCATCTGGGGATACATGGCTATCTGGTGGTACCCCCTGTAAGCATCCAGAAAGCTCATCCTTCCATGTCCAGATGTGGCGTCCACTAGCTGGTCAATCTTGGGCAGAGGAAAGCTGTCTTTGGGACAGGCATTGTTTAGGCTTGTAAAATCTGCGCAGACCCTCCATTTACCGATTTTCTTTTTTACCACCACAGTGTTCGATAGCCAAGTTAGATAATTGATTTCTCTGATGGCCCTGGCTT
Source organism: Camellia lanceoleosa (assembly GCA_025200525.1). Taxonomy (NCBI): domain Eukaryota; kingdom Viridiplantae; phylum Streptophyta; class Magnoliopsida; order Ericales; family Theaceae; genus Camellia; species Camellia lanceoleosa. The sequence goes on from CM045759.1 coordinate 59,197,029, forward strand.
CCAGAAGTCTATCTACTTCTTCTTCTACTACTTCGACGTGTATCAACGTCGGTCTTCTGGCTCGTTGTATTATAGGTTTTGCCGACCTGTCGACGTTCAGTCTGTGACATGTGACCTCGAGGTCAATGCCAGGCATTTCATAAGGTGTCCAGGCGAACACCTTTATGTTTGTTCTCAAAAAAGCTTCCAGTTCTTTTTCTTCTTCTTCGGCTAAGCCTGAGCTGAGAAGAAAGAAACGCTCTTCATTGCCCTCATGGATGAGGATTTTCTTTAGTGTTTTCTCACTCTTCTCGGCCGGCTCTTTGCCGACATCATCTAGGACTTCCATGTCCTCACCTTCAATCTCTACCTTCCTTGGTTCTTGTATATTGCAGGTTGTTTTCATTGCTGCTATGGAGCAATTTTTTGCCTACAATTGATCTCCTCTGACTTCTTCAATCCCATGTTCTGTTGGGAACCGCAATAGTTGATGCAACGTTGAGGGAACTGCTCCCATCGCATGCAACCATGGCCTTCCCAGGATGATGTTGTATGGGGAAGGTGTGTCAATTACGATGAACTCTGTCTTGATTTTCTTTGTGCCGGCTTGTACCTCCAGGCTTGTTGCGCCTAGTGGCCATGTCGGCGTTCCGTTGAAGCCAACCATCGGGCCATTGGATCCTTCCATGTCATCTGGGTGAAGGCCCAGCTCCTTGTAACATCTAACGTACATGATGTCGCAAGAGCTGCCTTGATCAATCAAGATGCGCTTTACTTGGCACTCCCCAACCTGGAGGGATACTACCAAGGCATCATTATGCGGGTGTTGGACTATCTCTAGGTCGGCTTCAGTAAAAGCTATCATCAGTCCATGGCACTCCTCTGGCCGATGTCTCTTTTCCCCGACTTGGTAGACATGTTGTAAATGCCTTACCCTCTAGGTCTCTCTCATGACTTCGTTCTCGTTGACCCTTGAGTGGATCACATTAACCACCTGTGGTCCCCCAGCCTATGCTTGCTGTGCTGGGGGAGGGGGGGCTGTTGGTGCTTGGGGCAATCTTGCCTGTTCCTCTCTTGTCCTGGCTTCATCGACAAGGTCTCTCAGATGGCCCTGTCTCACTAAGTCCTCTAAGTGTGCTTTTAGGGCTCTCAGCCCTGGGTTGGGTGGCCCTCTTCATTGTGGTAATCACAACGCCTACCAACGTTTCTTCCCATGTATTCTCCAGGGGCCTTTGCTGGTGCTCTGAAATAGGGTTGGTTTCGGATTTGATCCAGGACTTTGTGGACCGGGATTCGGAACACAGTCGTCACTGCCTGTTTGGCCCTCAATTATGTTTCTTGTTTGTTGAACCCGTTGTTATCTCGACCTTGCTTCGGCGAGCCGTTGGTTCTTTCTTGTTTTATCTCTTTATTCCCCGATGTTTCTTCCTCAGCTCTGGCATACTTCTCGATTCTTGCGATGAGCTCCTCTATGCTTTTTGGCAATGTCTTTGCCAGAGATTTTCTCAGTGAACAGTCATTTTTCAAGTCATTCTGGAAAGAAACGACTGCCACTTCTTGGTTGCATTCGGGTATTCGATTGAACACCTCGTAGTATCTTTTTGCATAAGCCCTAAGGCCTTCATCCTTATTAATCTTCAGAGCCATCAATGCATCCACCCTTAATGGCTGCAACTTGTTTGTCACGAACCTGGCCACGAACATCTCGGCCAGGCCTTCCCATGTCTTTACGCTTCCCTTTGGCAGTTTATGGAACCAATCTGATGCAATCTCCCCAAAGGACGAGGGGAACACTTTGCAGAGTAACGGCTCGTTTCCACTGTATAATGCCATTGAGTTCAAGAATAATCCAACGTGGAAGTTAGAGTCTGACTTACCATCGTATATTTGAAATCTCGGCGTACTGAATTTCTTTGGTGCCTCAAATTTGTCCAGTTCTACCGAGAACGGTGTCCTCGGCTTGTCGGGTGAGGTAACCTTGGTTTCAGCGTTCTGTTCCTTCCTCTTGAGGTAATTTCTCAAGTCTTCTTTACTCCTTCCCGGAGCTCGGCTATCTTTGGACTTCAATCTTTTCAGCACACTACTTTCGGCCTTGTGGTGGGCCCGTTTTGATCTTTCTCCATGGGTTGTGTCAAAGCAGAGCGCCTACCCTTGGATATTCCGATGTTCTCTAGGCTCTGGGTCCTTCGTGCGATGTGTCCTTTGGGACTTCTCTTGTCTCGGCTCCTCTCGTCCGACTTCCCTAGAAGGCGGGTGAGAGTGCCTTCCGCTCCTGGTGTGCTGAGGTGCTTCGAGAATTATTTTCCTTCCTCCTTTCTAGGTATTAACTGCTGGAATTGGCGTGTCCTGCAGTGGGTACGGCGGCTGCATGACATTGTTTTGCATCATGAAGTTGACGACCGACTGTAGGTCTGCCAACTTGTCTGCCAAATCTTTTACTTCCTCATCCCTCCGTAGGCATCTATCCCTCCATACTTTGAGGTTATCTTCGTTATAGTACCTGCTTTGGTCTGTCTTTTTTGAAGTGTCGCCCTCATGGCCGACGTCTTTTCCTTCGTGCCTCTGGTCACGGGCTTCTTCGTTGTGGTTGTGTCCTTCAATGTCAAGGTCGATAAGCCTGCCACTTCCAACGGGAGCATCGTCCCCAATATTTTCTTTTTGTGTGTTACTGGCCATCTATTTGTCTTTCTTTCCCACAGACGGCACCAAATTGTGTGAGTGATTTTCCGATCATACTGCCTACCTTAGTAATTCTGCTGTAGAACACAGGCAGAATAGATGGTACCCTGCTGTCCTGCACAGAAAGAGAAGGCTCCGGCGGTGGTTCTTCCACCCGGGGGTACTCCGACGATCAAGTCAGTATATCTCTAAAAAATAATCAAGTATTTAACTCACCAGCTTGAGCATAAAAAACATACCTTAGACCCATGGGGGTACCTCTTATTTATAGCCAACTCAATCCTAGTCCCAATGGAAGCCTGACTCCAATGGACTCAGGATTACTGTTAGTCTAGAACTCCCAGTGGGATTAGGATAAACTCTCTAAGAGTTTCATCTTTACCCAAACTGAAGTATTCTCTTAATCTAGGACTCTTGTCCCTTATCCACTTATCTCGGATTCCGATATCTTCGGAAATAACCTCGGCCTTGCCGGTATCATCTCGGCGTCATGACCAGGACACGTGGCACCTCAACCGACACGTCGGCGTCACCTTGCCACATGTTGGTACTCAGAAGATATATCCCCACAAAAAGGAAGAGAAAAAAAATGAAGAAAAAGAAAAAGAAAAAAAAAAAGAATTGCAAAACGACATCGTTTTGCGATTCGAGCCAAAATCAAGCCACTTTTTTCGAATTACTAATCATTTTTCTTTTAATACATTGTCACATTATTGAGTTTGAAAAGTAAATTTAATTTTTTAGCTTGAATAATACTACTCAAAATCCAGTGATATATTAATAACATATAACCCAATGGGTTGGATTTAGTGGGGAGAGAGACGACTAAAGGGCTTACCACCAAGAGGTTACAAGGTTGAATTCCAGGAAGATGAAATATCGTAAATTTTGGAACCATTAGAAATTCATCCAATCATTAATTTTTATTTTAAAATTAGTCGAGATTTGTAAATACTCAATTATTAAAAATATATATAACATATGTTGTTGGATTTAGCTCATGTGCATTCGCTGCTGGAAATAGAGAGATCTTGTTGTTTGCAAGTTGCAAAGACTAGTGACGGAAAGCAGGATTTTGAGGGTCCACACATCAAACAATGTAGCTCTCACTCAGTAGAAGCTACTGTCAATGAATGCACATTTCTCTAGGCCAACCCTATTAGGCTCCACACTATTGGTGCCCTCTTGTTGGATGTATAGAAAGCTTTCACTTCAATTTATTCCTTAGGGATTCAACCAACACTACAAAAAAAAAAAATAAAAAAATTAAAGTTTTGGGTATCAAGATTTAAAGATAAAATTATTGCAAAATGCTTCCTACTCTCAGTTTTTTTTACACCCAGTGACACCCAGTGCCACGTGTCACTGGGTGATTGGACTGAATTAAAAAAAAAAAAAAACTAACCAGTGGGGGAGCCCTATGTCACTGGGGGTCAACCCCCACTGGGTATATAAGGGAAAGTCCAAAATTATTTTTTAATAACTAAATATTTTTATTGTGAAAAATGTCGTTATTATATTTTTAACAACGAAAATTAAATTTTAATGATGAATTATTATCTATTTGGGATTAAATTTTGTCTCAAAAAATAAACTATTTTTAGACAAAATTAATTTGTTCCTAAAAGTCTATTTATTAATAATATCTTCAAAATTTTGTGACTAAAAAAGTCTTATTTTTAAATTTTTGGGACGACCTTTTAGTGATTATCCTTACGATGATAAAAATTAGTCCCTAAATATTTTTTGTAACAAAATTTTTACTTTTAGAGATCAAAATATTTAGTCTCTAAAACTCTTATATGTTGTAGTGCAATTGGATAATGCCAACTGATCAGTTTTAAGATTTTTTACAACTTATTAGTTTTTGAAGTCATGTGATATTTCATTTTAAAAAAATGTTAGAAATTCACAATTCATTCATAATGAGATAATAAGAGAGTTGTGTTTTAAATGATTGATAAATAAAAAATTAACGAATATTATTAAATCATTGTAAACGTAATTGTGAGCCTCATTTAAAATTTTTTATTATGCTTTTAGTTGACATGTTTCACATTGGGTCTTAAATTTATAACACAAAAATGATGGGTTTTAGACTAGATACTAATGTTTGTACTTACTCCAAATATAAATTGTTTGGTTTGTGTTTCAGAAACATGTTTTGGAAAAAAAAAAGTACGAAAACATGTTTGGTTTGGTGTTTTGGAAAATTTGTTTTGAAAAATTGTTTTGAGAGAGAGTTTTGGAAAAAGTGATTGATTTGATGTGTGTGTGAGAGAGATTTGTTTGGAAAAGTTGTTTGGTTTGTGTGTTTTGGGAAATTTTTTTGAGAAAATTTGTTTGGTAGAGAAAATTTCTGAAACTTGTTTGTAGAGAAAATTTCTGAAATTTTTTTCAGAAACATCAACCAAACAAGCCCAAATTGTTACAACACTGGTAGAGAACTTTAAATTCAGCGGCTCAAATGGCTCAAATTGTTTAAAATTGCGTCGTTTTGGGTGCAACACAACACAAAACTATGGCGTTTTACTCAATTTGAACCATTTGAGCCACCTTTTTTAGGGCCCCGAAACATTATTCAAATTGTTAATTATCAATTCATGTAAAAGTATACCTTGTTCGATATATCTTCAACAAACCACTTTATGTGTGGCTAGAGTTCTTTATGAGTGGCCCAAATACGTGTGCATAATAATATATTTTTTGATAAGCAATGGGATTTAAATACATAATATATATTATATGTTCTATTAAAAAGATGAATAATTTTATTATTTATAACTTTAATAATTTTCGTATATAAGTTATGAGTTGGAAGATCAAGAGATGAATTAATGGTTATACATGGGAATCTTGCTTTCAGTTTGATATTGGATTAGATGGCACTGTTTGATACGTAGAAATTTTTCACAGGTCTCGTTTTAATAATCCGAACCGTTGAATGTGTAGAAGTCGTCGAGTACTATATGCCTGTAAAAAATCACATTGATCGGATATCAATAGCTATGTGATCAAATCAATTTTGTATAAAAAAAATAGACGGTGAATAAATTAATAGTTGACAAAAAACTGCTCCGATGAGATAGCTATTGATATCCGATCAATGTGATTTTTCACAATTGTATAGTACTCAACGAGATCTACACATTACACGGTTCAGATTATCAAAACGAAACTCGTGGTGAGCCTCTACGGGCCGAATAGTACCGTTCGGACTAGAGACAAGCTGTTGGCTAAATTAAAAAATGCTTGGGAGCACTAATTAGTGCTCCCACTAATTAGGTGGCAGTGGATCCCGCCAGTAATGATGTGATGTTTTGATCTTGAAATTGTATTTTTTATTTATTTTTTATTTTTTTAATACATTAGTGCTATTAGTGGTGGTATTTTTAGTGGGATGAATCATTGTTAGGCTAAATTTAATTCTCACCTTTTTAAAAAAAAATTATTTTTTATAATTATCTGACATAGATGGGACGCGATTATGAAGATTTACATGGTGAAGATAGTGAGAAAAAAAATTTGAAAAAAAAAATAAAAAAAAAAACTGAGGATTGGACTGCAAATCTGCAAGTTGGGAAGAAGTGGGGCATGCTAGCTTTGAAATGTGAACTTTTTTTTTTTTTTAAAATCAAAATTGTGAACTTGTTTATTTACAAGTTGCAAAGCAAGTTGGCACTAGTGGTTTTAGCTCAAAGTGGAAATAATTGTATGACGTTTGTTCTCTTATATATATTGGAAAATATTTAAGACTTATAAAAATTTCTCACTATTTAATCTATAATAATGTAACTTGATGCATATTAATTTTTCATTTGTTATATACTTAATTGTGTAGAGTCCATCTCTCTCTCTTACCAACATCATTGTAGGTAATTTTAAGAATCCAAATTATAAATGCTCAGCATTACTCATATGTATTTTGCAATCCCATGTTGGCTTTTGAAATTCGGAATGTTGGGTCTTGTTTGGCTTTTTAAAAAAAGGATAATATGTGTTTCTAGGATACAAAAATGACAAACATATTTTAAAAAATATGAGATATTTTTTTAACACTTTTATTTATTGTACGATATATTTTTTTTATTATAATAGAAATCTTAAACAATATTTTCAGAAGCACTATTTAACATGTCTTAAGACCATTTCCAATCCTGAACCAAACCTGGCATCAAATTTAAAATTTGGTGAAAAAAATATTTTTTCATGCGCCAATAGTTTCACTAAATTGATATCAAATCGAGATTTCACCATACATTTCACTAAAATGATGACAGGCTCCGCATTTCACCAAAACACTGTACATGACCGTTGAGGGAGACCAACTGGTTGACCACCAAAAGGTTCAAACAGTTCCAAAAAAAGGTACAAACAGTTAAAAAATCAAAATTTTTTTTTTTTACCTTACCGGTCGACCGGACCGGCCGGCCGACCAATCGGTCGACTAGTAAACGGTTCAAACAGTTCAAAAAAATTGCTTCAAACAGTTCAAAAAAAAAAAAAAAAAAAAAATTCCTCTTACCGGTCGACCAACCGGTTGTTCCCGGAGCAAATTTGATAAAAAGTGAAGGGTTGGAGCCAGTGGTATCAAATTGAGGAAAGCATTATTTTTTTCATTAGATTTAATGAAAAAAGAAGTTCAAGATTAGAGATACTCTAATAAAAAAAAAAAAGTCTCAATTAACAAGTGGCTGGAGGCACAACAAGATTTTTTCTTTTAAATATGAGATATCTTTCATCAAATTCAATGTATTTTTTTAATTAAAACTAATGTATTTTTTAACTATTATTTTATTTATTTATTTTCAAAACCCTTTTGTCCCAGTCTTAGTATTAGACAATGTCACTAAAAATCTTGTATTTGTCTAATAAAAAAGTGGTATAGTCTTGACATATTGGAATGATCTACTACAGCTATAATCTTCATTGGAGATTGTGGTCTTGGATTTAACAAGCAGAGTCATCTGCCCCTTCAAGAGATTTTTAAGTCATTCCCAATTGTCAGTTTGCCAAATAAAATCTTCTACCATCTATCCATTTCATGCATATGGAAGTAATATTAATGACTTGTGGTTAGAAGTTAGGCCTGTTACCATCAACATATTTTTTTTTTAAAAAAGGTAGGAGTTTTTAAATGGGATTTCTGTCCAAAGTCTAACTTTTGGCAAGTTGGGTTTTAATTTTTTTGGAACTAAAATTTATAAATAAAAAATAATAATTAATAAGATAAAATTTCATATTAAATTTATAATTATTTTATTTTTTTCTCTTACAAATATCAATTTAATTACAAAAAAAATCTAATTATCTTTCCAAACAAAAAAAATTTAGTCTACTAAAATAGCTAAAAATTAAAATAGCTTACTAAAATAGTCAACTTCCCAAACGAGGCCTTTGTATTTTTTTTCAAAGGTTAAGGGGTAAAAATATTTTGTCTATAAAGATAAATTTTAACAAAATAACCAAACTATTCATATATATATATTCTTGCCATCCCAAAATATTAATTTCTTATTCTATTTTTCATTATCTCAAAATATTAGTCAATTTTTAAAAATCAAGGACAAAAATAATATGGATTTCTTTTTTTTTTTTTTTTTTTTTTCTGTTTTTAAATTCATTAACAATACAAAAAATACAATTATGATAATTGATATTCCTGAAAAAATGTACTACCAAAGGGTAATTTTAAAAAATTAATATATTTTTAAATACAATAATTATACTACTAAAAAAATTAAATTCTCTAAAAAATACTATTATTTTGTAGCGGAGGGTTTTTATTTTTTCAAACCCTAACCAAAACGAACCATATTCTCTCTCTCTCTCTCTCTCTCTCTCACCACTACTGGTTTCTTTTCTCTCATAGACCGCCTCCGACGCGCAGGATCTGTTGTCGCCATCTTCGTTACCGATCTCCTCCGCCACTCTTTCCTCATTTCCTCTCCTCTTTTCCTCCACCACCGGATGCGTTCTCTCTATGTATTTGTATGTATGTATATACAGTTAAGAGTTAGGATTGATGTTCAATGTTCTCTGATCATAACTTATTGATTCTCTCTTTATTACAGCTTTAGGTTGCATTCTCTCCATTTTTTGCTTTGAGTTGTACTTCAATTTCTTTCTTTTTTCTTCAATAAGTTTGTTGGTATTGTTTCTTTTTTCTTGTGCGGCTCTGAATAGCATTTGTGGTTAATTTTGTTTTGTTGACATAGTCAATTTTGTAGTCTGAGTATGAAAATGTTCAAGAAATTTACTTTTCTGTTTGGTGGATAATTTGTAGCTTGCATCTGCAATGAACAGTAGTGGTTGATCTGTTTGTGTTTGTGTTTGTGTTTGTGTTTGTGTTTGATTTAAACAGATAAAAAAAAAGTGTTGATTTGTTTGTGTTTGTGTTTGATTTACAGATTTGCTGAGCTAAGTCGTTTGGGATACAAAAATTCTCAAAAGTCAGAACCCTCTAGTTTTTTCAATAGATACAAAGATGAAGATGAGAGAGAGAGAGAGAGAGAGATATTTTGGGTGAATAAGAGAGAGAGAGAGATTTGGAAATATATAGTGAGTTTGTTTGTGGAATGATTTTTGACAGAATGTAAGTACAAATGTTTGTAATTTTTTGCGGAATTTTTTTCCCTTATTCTGGTTGTGGATGAAATAGATTGCAAAAAAATAAAAATAAAAAAATTGACAGATAGGACAACGGTTCTATTCAAACTTGGAACAGATAAAAGGATTTGAACAGATAATCTAGGGACTTGTTATTGCAACAGATGGGTTGGTTTGATTATGTATTTCAAGAGATAGAAAAAATAAAATCATAAAATTGAACAGAAAATAAAATTTGAATAAATATTTGAACAGATAAGGAGAAAAAATTGAAAAGTTAATCAAAAAATTTGAACAAGTAGATATAAATTTGAACAGATAAATATAAATTTGAACATATAATTAAAAAAAGTCAACAGATAAAAAAAATCAATATATAAATTAAGGATAAAATTAAAAACAAAATATCTTTCAAAATAAACAAAAAGACTTTTCACAAAGATGGACCCCTTATTAATAATAAAAAAAAAAATATCCATTAAACCTAGGGGCTTTTTTTTAAGGTCCATCGTATTAAGATTTTATAGCATAAAGGACATCTAATATTTTCATAATGTCTAAGATTCCTCAAGTTGATCCAGAGAAATTTCATCAAGAGAAATTTTGTCTAGAGAAATTCTGGACTTCCAAAGAATTTCTCTGGGTTCAACCCAGAGAAAATTCAAATTTCTCTAGGTTCAGTTTAACCAATTTTCAAACCAGAGAAAATTGATAAATTCTCCCAAACCCAGAGAAAATTGACTTCACCAATTTTACTCAGTTAAAGACAGAGAAAATTAAACAAATTTCTCTGAGTTTGTTTTATTAAAATTTCACTGTGTTGTCTCAGTAAATTTTACTGAGTGTACCAAACAAACAAACAGTATCAATACATACATATGACTTCATCAATTTTACTCACTTAAAAGGTAGAGAAAATTAAACAAATTTCTCTAAATTTTTTTATTGGAATTTCACTAAGTTGTCTCAATAAATTTCACTGAGTGTACCAAAACAAACAAACAGTATCAATACATATATATATACATATGACTTCACCAATGTTACTTAGTTAAAGGCAAAGAAAATATAGCGACCCTGGGTCTCTACCCCACTGTTATGGTATTCTGGACCCAAATTTTGTTGTTTGATGCTGCTGGCTATGTCCTTCTTCCTTACATCTCTTGAATTTGAGTTTTGGAATGACTTGAGGGTGTTTAGAACAGGTTGGTTGCCTTTCAGTCTAGAATCTTGTTGCCCAGAATTTCGGTCTTCCGTTCGAGCGGAGTTTGCAACCTTTCAGTATCGGGTGTCTCTGCAAAAGTGCTGCAAGAGTATTTTTTATGCTCGAGTGGCGTTTCTTACGCTCGAGCGTGTCTGAGCTCGAGCGGCCCTTCTAGCGCTCGAGCGGCTGTCTGCAATCTATGAAATACTGGACGGGTAAAATCCATTCTCGAGCGGTGCTCTTTGCGCTCGAGCGAGTTGTTTTTATTGTGTCTGACGCTCGAGCGTGAAACTCTCCGCTCGAGTGGACTTCGCGTATATTAGATCGTAAAAGCGACTTTTTACATAACTTTTTCATCTCTTTTTCATCCAAACCCTAAGTTGAGAGCTTCTCTCTCTATAAATACTCACTCTCTCTCTCTCTCTATATTTGACCTAGATCTAGTGATCTTCTCACCCCCCTTCCTTAGACAAAAAGATTGAGCTCTTCAAGATCTTCATTTCCATCCAAGAAGAAGTGGGATTTGCCATTTTTGGAAGCTTCACCTTTGTCTAGCCCTTCTCCTTGGACTTCTACTTTGAGGTAGAGAATTCTAGAGTTATATATGTATGTTTTGCTACAAAATGTTGATTTTAAGTTGCTATGAAGTAATTGTGTTAGTTTTAAATTTTGCACTAAATGAAGAAAGAGAAAGAGGGTTTTCAAATTGGATTTCTAAAATCTCAAATCTTTTGTTCTTCCTAAGGGGTTCTGTTTTCATTTGACTCATAAGATGTGATTTGGTTGGTTTTTACTTTGAAGTGGATAAATGTTAGATTTTTGATAAAAGTCCTAGAAATTGGGGGATTTTGAAAACACATGGAAATATTTTTGAAACTCTTTACTATTTTTGTATTATGATGATGGATGAGATGATATTATTGCAAAATTGTTAAAAATGTTGAAAGTGTATGTTGTTGGGAGTGATAAATGACTTTGTATCATGTTTATGAAACTTCGTAAGATCTTGGAATTGTATTGAGAACATAGTTTGCCTTGAGGGGATTATTTGTTGTAAATTGTTGTTGTGAGGAATGGTGGGCACATGGGCACTTTGTGAAATGACTTAAAGGGAAGAAATGAGAAATGAATGATTGATATTGTTGTAGAGATATTTTGAGAATAGTAATTATTGCATCATATTTCAATTTATTATTATTATTGTGCACCTTGACATGTTTTGGAAAGACATTTATTTTGAGAAAGATCATATGATAATGAGAATTATGGAAATGTGAATGAGGTAAATACGTGGTAAGTCTGAATAGTGGGTGTAGTTGAATTTGATAAGTTGGCCTGAGTGTCCTTGGTGAAAGATCAGAAAATCGCGCAGATAGGTGTCGAGCTTTCCGGTTAATACAGGTAAAAATAACAGTTTGGTAGTACTCGTAGAGTCTACTTGCAGACACCAGCCTAGGGATTACCAATATCGTATTTACCGCCCCTATTGATTAATGATTGAAAATTTTGCAAAAAATGTTGAGATTGTAAATAATTGTTGGAATGATAGAAACTTTCAAATGTGCATGAAATAGACTTTCTTATAAGGATGCATGGCATGGCATTAACAATTGCATTGTTTTAAAGAGTATGCATAACTGTATATACTTTGTAAGAATTCTCTACTAGGCTTTGTACTCACCCCTATGGGATTTGGTGCAGGTAGAGATGTGGTGATCCCGCTGAACTGAGGGCGTGGATGTTTTTGAGAAGAGTACATAACTCTTTTATTTTGTGTAATTCTTTTTGAGCCAAGGGCTAATGTGTATGGGTCGCAGAAACCATTTTTTTTGTGTAACCAGGCTTATGCCTTGGAAGATGTAAGCCTTTAAGGACGTTGTATTGTTTTGAGAATTGATGCTTTACATGTTATAGATTCATATATTTGTATTAATGAATGTATACCCGCATGCAAAATCTTTGTAAAGACTCATTAGTAATTATATAACGATGGGCAGATTACTGTTATTGCTGGGTAAATGTTGATTATTTATGGGTTGTTCATGTTGAATTATTTTGGGGCGTTATAGAAAATTAAACAAATTTCTCTGAGTTTGTTTTTTTGAAATTTCACTGAGTTGTCTCAGTAAATTTCACTGAGTGTATCAAACAAACAAAAACACAAACAAACAGTATAATATATATATATATATACATACATATACGACTTCTGTAACAACCCTCATCACTGATCACTAATTGACCATCGACATCGACATCGTCGCCGACATCGCTAAACCGAGACTGATTATGATCGGTAATTGAATTGATTGAAAATCTTGAATTGATCGATCAAGTCTTGAATCGATTGATTGATCAGAATCGCTTAATCTGTTTGATTGCCAAATTATCTGTTCTCGTCTTATGCATTAAACTGCAAATTGAAGACCTTATCGGCGGCCGAATTAGAAATGGATCAATGTTTTATGATCGTTGGAATTTATGTAAACTAATGGTATATTTAATTGAAAATTTATTTGGTATGATTAAATTAGATAAAATAAGCTAAATCAAAGAATTAGCCTTATTTACGGAATTGCCACTTAGTGGCCCACTTCATACCATATTTGAGCCTTGGTTTATACACTTGATTAAACATTTTCATCAGCTCTTTTCCTTGTCTTTGCCGACCTAGAGAGAGAGAGATTGGGAGAGAGTTTGGTTTCATCTTGAAATTGACTTGTATACTGGAAGAAATTGAAGGATAATTGCTAAATTGAGCTTATATTCTTGAGTTAGAGACTTAAGGTTGGTGTTCCATCTTCTCATTGATGTGTTTAAGTTGCTTATTGCATGATTCATGTTAAATTGTAGAATTAAGACATGAATTGGTTCAATAATGTTGATATGAAGTCTAATTCATGCATGCATGTTGGTATTGTTGAACTTTGAGTTGATTTCATGGCAAAAGGTTGCATGCATGTTCACATTTATGTATAAGTCCATGTTTTCATCTTGTTTTGAAAGGATTGAGCTCGTTAGAGCAAGAATTGAAGCTTTGAAATGGTTTTGACCCATGCATGTCATGTTTAAAGATTGCTCTTGAAAATGGGTTTGAAAATTGGATTTAATTGACTCACTCTTGGGCTTTAAATTCACAAATTGAGCTTTGAAACTTGTTATATATTGAGTTGTGATGTGTTTTCCAGAATTTGGGCCTAGGAGGTCGAGTTTTGAGTGAAAGAATGCTTGGTTTGAGCTTAGGAGACAAATTTGGAAATTCCAGAATTTGGCTTCTTCGCTCGAGCGAAGGATTCCTCGCTCGAGCGACCAACCTTTACTCTGAACCACGCTCGAACGAAGAATTAGTGGCTCGAGCGTAAAATTACAGCATCCAGTACTTTTACTGTTTCGATAGACCGCTCGAGCGAATGATTTCTCGCTCGAGCGAAGCCTTTGATTTTGGAAGCTTGCTCGAGCGAAGGAAGGCTCGCTCGAGCGAGGCTCCTATTTTCAGCAAACTTTGCAAAATGTTTTCTAAGTGTATTTTTGCATCCTCATCCCATTCTAGGCATTCTTGGGCCTAGTTTAAGACATCTTAATGAGGATGTAGATGTAGAACACACTGAGGCAAATTAGGGATTAAGTTACTGATCCTCCCCAACTGTATAGCTCAGTGTGTGTTCATCCTGTATATTGTGTAGGGTTGGCTTTCTGAGGGGACGCTCTAGCTTACTGTAGCCCAGAACTCTGTGAGTAACAATTGTGTAAAGATATGTTCAAAAATGATTATCTTCTGAATTGTTTACTTTATTGAATTGTTTACCTTATTGAACTGTTTACTGAACTGAAATGTTTACTTGATTGAACTGTTTACTAAACTGTTTACTGAATTGAAAGTTCTTGAATTTCTTGATCGAATCAACCGTTCTTGACTTGATACTATTTACCGAATTGATACTGTTACTAAATTGAATCATTCCATCGACATCGTAATGTCTTGAATGAACGTATGTCTTATATTACAAGCATCTTTGTGGCATCCTTGGCACTCATCATTTCTTATTCTTGTGACAGAGAGATCTCTGTCGGTTCCCAAGTTTGGAACCACTACTGTTTATTGTTATGATGGCCATTCTGTATTTCTGATTTGGAACAAAGTGCTACACTGTGAGCCACATTTAGAATCTCTGAGAACTAATCGCTTCTGATGTGAGCCACCTCTTGAATCCACAATCATCGTCTTGTTCTCTGAATTGGTATTCTTTATTCTATCGCATTACCGATGTCCATCATTTACTGTTGGTCTGTTAAGACCCGGTCTTTTAAGACTTACTGTTTACTATACTGTTATGCCAATGGATGTACCACATATCACTGCTTTAACTGAATGACCGTTATGACCTGAAATATGAGCCATAAACTGAATGACTATTTTCCATACTGAAAGGACATTTATTCTTAACCCCTTTACGCATTGTGTTATTCACTGGGTTTTAGCTCACTGCTCATATATATATGTAGGTGTACAGGCACCAGACCGCAGCTAGGAGCATCAGGCAAGCTTTAATTTTGTCAAGCCAACCACTGTGCCTCACTGCGAGGTTCCGAGCCTATCAAGCTATGGCTTAGGGGCTTAGGAGTGTTTTATCTCCCCGTTCGTCTCAGAATCGCTTTCTTGTATCAGATAGACCGATATGCACCGTCTTGCATGCTTTAATAGGGATTAAGTCCCAGTTTTGACTGATTGTATATTTTGTGCATACTATTCCGTACGGAAAGTATAAACGTATGAAAAATCTTTTTGCATACAGACTGTCAGCTCATTGGACATTATTTATTTACTGTATTGGCTTCCGCCAGGCCCTGAACTCTGTTTTTACTGTTCCACTGTTAAGCAGGCCTTCGGTAATCTCGGATTACTGGCCGGTTACGGTGCTAAACCCATAGGGCCGGGTTTGGGTCGTGACAACTTCACCAGTTTTACTCAGTTAAACTTCACTGAGTTTTAAATTAGTGGAGAGAGAGAGAGAAAGAGATAAATTCCACAATGTTTTCTTCTTGCATTTCTAGGAACTCCAACTTCCTCCTTCTTTCCGAAACAGAATCTTCAGATAGCAAAGCAATCACCCCCACAGTGTCCACCACCTCATCTGGCAGTGAGGACAACGTAGCTTGAACAGCTTCCTCTGGTTTCACTTTACCTGAAACAGTGAAGGCTCTGCAGAGAAAATCAGATCGCAAAATGTCACGATCCAAACTCGACCCTATGGAATTAACATCAGAATCGCCAAGAATCCGAGATTATCAAGGCACGCTAATGATGAAGACAAGATAACAAGTCTGAGGGCCTGGCGGAAGCCAATACAGTAAATATACAATGTTTAATGAGTGTGAATGTAAATGTCTGTATGCAAAAAGATTTTTTATACATGTAGGCATTCGGTACAGAAACAGTATATACATATATGTACAATCATTTAGTAGACAGGGACCTAATCCCTATTAACAGTACAGTACAGTCTATACAGTGTTTCAAAACGGTACAGAGACAGGCGGGGAAATAAAAGCACCCCTAAGCCATAGCTTGGCAGGTTTGGAACCTTGCAGTGAGGCACATTGGTTGGCTTGACAAAACTGGAGTTTACCCCGACACCTCTAGCTTCGATCCGGTGCCTGTACACCTACATATATATATGAGCAGTGAGCTAAAACCCAGTGAATAACATAATGCGTAAAGAGGTTTAGAATGAATGTCCTTACAGTAATGAAAACAGTTCATTAGATCAGTATTTCAGTCTTTCAATCAATCAGTCATATGTGGTACATCCATTAGCATAACAGTAAACAGTAGGTCTAAAAGACCGAACAGTAATGATGGCCATCAATTAGTAAACAGTAGTGGTCCCACGAGGGAACCGACAGAGATTTCTGTAAAGATGGCGATGCGATAGGTGCTAAGGATGCCACAAGATGCAGTTAGAAATAAAGGACATACATTCATTCAAGAATCAATATCGATTCGAAATGCTTGATTCGATTCAAGATTGAAGATACTCATTTTGAACATATCTTTACACAATTGTTACTCACGAGTTACGCTCTGATGAGGCTAGAGCGTCTCCTCGAAATGCCAACCCTAAACAGTATAGAACGAACACACACTAAGCTACACAGTTGGGAAGGATAATGATAATGTAATCCCTAAATGCCTCGGTGTGTTTTACATCTATATCCTCATTAAGATGTCTTAAACTAGGCCTACGAATGCCTAGGATGGGATGAAGAAACAAAGATGCACTCAGAAAACATTTTTCAGGATTTCCAGAGAAACAAAGTCCCGCTCGAGCGCAGGTTTCCTCGTTTGAGCGGACATGCAGACAACATTTCCCGCTCGAGCGTCAACTTACCCGCTCGAGCGGACCAAAAGTACTAGATAGGTGAAATTCACGCTCGATCGGGCGTTCAATAGCCGCTCGAGCGTAAGACACAAGGTCCCGCTCGAACGCCAAATACCCCGCTCGAGTGGATTTACGATGCAAAGTAATCTTGGATGCTTTCAATTCGCCAAGCGCCCACTTTCTGCTGGCGGGAGTGCAAAATCTGGAAAACCCAGATTGCACCTCCAAGCCAAGAACCAAGTTTTCAAACACCAAATTCGATCCTCTTGGGCCCATTTTCTGGAAAACCTTTGAAAACTCATACTACAACA
Organism: Camellia lanceoleosa; assembly: GCA_025200525.1. Classification (NCBI taxonomy): domain Eukaryota; kingdom Viridiplantae; phylum Streptophyta; class Magnoliopsida; order Ericales; family Theaceae; genus Camellia; species Camellia lanceoleosa. The sequence continues at coordinate 59,214,191 of CM045759.1, forward strand.
TGATTAAAAGCTCAATTTGTAAAATCAAGACCCAAGGGTAGTTTTAACAACCTCAATTTCAAACCCATTTTCATGAATATGAAGAACATGCGAACATACATGAATTCAAATCATTTCAAAGCTTCAATTTGATGCTCTAGTAAGCCAGTTGTCCCAAAAACAAGTTGAAAACATGGACCATTGCAAACTTATGAACATGCATGTGACAATTTGCCATGAAATCAACTCAAAGTTCAACAATACAACCATGCATGCATGAATTCTAACATGATCCAACATGTATGAATTAAAACATGGCTTAGCTCTACAATTGACATGAATCATGCAAGAATTAACTTAAATACATAATAAAGAAGGTGAATCTCCTTACCTAAGTCTTCAATCACTAGACTAGAAGCTTAATTAGGCAATTTACACTTCGATTTCTTCAAGTCTCCAAGCAATTCAAGATGAACTCACTCTAACTCTCTATCCTCTCTCTCTAATTCGGTGGGCACAAAAAGAAAGGAGCTGATGAAATGTTTTTGTTGAGTGTAAATAGGCTCAATATGTTTTGTAGATAGTGGGCCACTAGGTGGCATTCTAGTAATTAAGCCTAACTTTGCAATTAATCAATAATTAATCTTCTTTAACCAAACCAAATCAGTTTTTGGATAAATACACCATAAAATCACATAAATTATGATGACCATGAAATACCAATCGGTTTCCGGTTTGGCCGCCGATAAGGCCTTCTATTAACAGTGTAAACATAAAAACACGAACAGATAATTAAACATCCAACAGATAGAAAATGCATTTAAACAGATACAGTCAGTCAATCAGGTTCAACTCTCAGTCGGTCAGTTCAGTAATTCAGTCAGTTCAATTATTTTTCATATTCGATCTCAGTTTAGCAGCAATCGATAATTAATCGATGATCAGTGATGAGGGTTGTTACACAAAATAATAACAATAATTTAGATGCCATTCAAAATCTCCACAAATATATATAATCAAGTCAATCAACAAGTTACCTAGAAAGAATCAACAGAGAAGATGGCACCGAATAGTTGAGAGACAAGTCAAGCCAATCACGTAGCTGCAAGAACGGAAGACTAGATGGTTTGAACTTGTGTTCTTCTACTGTTGCTAAAGCAATGGATTCAACAATTGGTTCATCAGAGAAGCTTCGGTCCGAACTAGGGTTTTAGACGCCATTTTTGGATGAGAATGATAAAGGGGTTTTTGGTGGGCGAAGAGAGAGGAGAGAGTTGGATCTTGGAGTGTCTGGTTTCGATCGACTTTGCCATCTCTTCTCTCTAGGGTTTCGGAGAGAGAGAGAGAAATGAAGTGCTCCTCTGCAGTAGAGGAGGAGAGACAAAGAGTCAAATTTCTCTGATATATGTTTAGGGACCTTAGATATCAAAAAATAATTTTGTGAATCTCTTCCATTACGAAAAGTGGGAGAGGGACCCTAGACTAATTTTTCCTTAAACCTAATACTTTTTACTCTCCTTAAGTTAGATTTTTTAACAATTAACTTTTTTTTAAATTTAACTTTCAAATTATGTGAAAATATGATTAGTAAATGTGAGGAGAATTTGCACTGAGCAGACGGGCCGAGCTAAGTCATGACTTGAGATGTCTTTGGGTCGCGCAACCGGGCTGGTTTTTGAGCTCGGCCCTGATTGTCGGCCGGAGTTGAGGCTGGAACTGACCGGGCTATGCCTAGCTCAGTGGGAATTGTTAGGTCCAATTGGTGTGCGAGAGGAGAAACCCGCCAATGGTGTGCGTCAATACCGTTTGGCAGTTTGGCCATCGTTGTTTGGAGGTTTTGGCCTTTACACGCGTAAGGAAGTGAGAGGGCAGTACAACACCCAGTCCAGGAAGGGCAGAGGTAGTCGACTACCTCTCTCGAGCAAGATGTTGACCTAGAAAAGGGGAAGAAGGGGAACGTTGGAGGTATGCGATCTGAACAAAACTTTCTCTCTCTAAACAGTGCTCTTCTTCTTCTTCTTCTTCAAGTGACCTAACTTGATCGTCGGAGGGGCTTTCCAAGACCACCACGGCAAATTTCACCGTTTCTGTGTTGCCAGGTGTGACGCCGTCAAGTGAAGCTTGGAGTGCAAGGCGTACGGAGAGCAAATGATATTTCGCCCCGTACAGTAAACATATTTTTTTGAAAGGGTGTTTAATAACTATACTATACTTTTTTTAGTCTTCTATTTTCATTTAACTCTGTTGAAAACATGAGTGAACCATGTTTTTAATAAAAAGCATTGTTAGAAGAAGTAGTTACATAAATTTTTTTGAAGATCTCCGATTGAGGCTTTGTTTGGGAAGTGGGTTGGTTTTTTGATTTTTTTAGGCTATTTTAACTTGTGGCTAAAAAACTTGGTTTGAGAAGGACTTTTGGTTTTTTTGACTTTTTTGTGAGAGAAAGAATATAATGATTATGGGTTGGATGTGATGTTTTATCTTATTGGGTTAAAAAACTTATTTTGTTTTTTGTGGCTATTTTAGCCAAAAAAGCCTCCAAACTAACTTCCCAAACGGAGCTGAAATTTGAAAATAATATTTGGAAAATGTTTGGTAGCTCAAAATTTTGTGGCTCAAATGGTTCAAATCTATCAAAACGACGTCGTTTTACACTCATTTACACTCAAAACGACGTCGTTTTGAGTGATTTGAGCCATTTGAGCCACAAAATTTTGAGCTACCTAGCATTGTTGATAATATTTTATCTATTTAAATTTTGAAAAAGTTAAGACACTTGCCGATAAGTTTTTTTTTAAATTTTTTTTGTGATTCTTAGGTAGCAATCCAAGTAATCTAATGATTGAGCAACCTTTAAAGCATCTCTATTAATACTCCTTTTTTTTTTTTTCCTCTAAAATTTTACTCAAAAACTGACTTTTTTGTTTTGGAAAATCATTTTTTTAACCATCATCTCCGACAAGAATTCATATATTTTTACCTATACTATATGTTTTAAATATTTATTCTTTATCATTTTTTATTAGCAAAATTATTTTTAACTATCTTCTATCTCCTCCACTTTTGAGGAAGAGATGATAGATGATGGAGAAAAATATATTTTAGGATAAATTACAAATATATCTCTTGAGATTTGATTAAAATATAAATCGCCTCTTATGGTTTTGAAAATTACATTTCACCATTTGAGGTTTCTAATTTTATAATAAATAATAAATTATCAAGTCAATTAATAATTTTTAATGATGTTATAAAGATATATTTCAATTAATAATTTAGGTAATTTTATTATTGTATAAGAGATCAATGATGAATTTCATTTTTTTTGTTAATTCTGTTGAATAAAAAATTCTAACAAGGGGATATTTATAATTTTTTAAACTACAGAAAGTAATTTATATTTTAAACAAATCACAGTAAATGTATTTATAATTTACCCTATATTTTAATTGTACGAAATAACTGAAACTCTCTTTTCTGTAAATAAAATGAGCCATTCGTACACTCATTTAAATAGGATGTTGTCATGTTGAGTAGGAAAACTCTCTGGTTTTTTTTTAAAGCTATAGAAAACTCTATGAGTTTGACTTCTTAAATTATGAGAAAAATAAAAATAATGAAGTTGTTATTGATACTCTCACAATTTCTCTACATTTGAATTATTAACATAATAGCATATTATTCATGCTATAGATGGATATAAATAAATAATCAAAATTTATTTTTTTAAATTAAATAATAACATAAAATTTATGTAAAATATGTAATAAAAATAATTTATAATCAATTAAATACATGTCATAATTCAATTAATAACAAAAAATATATTTATGATAAAATATAAATACATTTTGTTTTATAAGTTTTCTAATTTTAGTTTACCAAACGATAGTAGTAAATTACATTTGTTAATAGAGAAAATTAATCTAAGGTCCTTATCTCATTTTTAGTAATGGATAAGATCCACAATATTATTTTTTTTATGTCTAAGGTCCCTTAACTTTGACACCAATATATTATAGAGAAATTTGATTCTATCAAATTCAACCAGCCTCTCCCTCTCTTCCTCTCTCTACTCTTCTCTCTACCTCCACTGAACCAATCTCTTGTTTCGCAAACTCAATTCTCTCTCTCTCGCGCTCGCACGCGCGCGAGCGTGCTATCTATCTACAAATTCGCACACAGTTAACCCCAAAGCCATCACAGTACCAATGTCCCCAAAACTAGAGAGAGAGAGAGAGAGAGATAAATGAAATGGATACTCCTGGGTATGTGGATCCAGATACGTATGAATTGGTACGCACTCCTTCTGGATGATTGTGATTTGGTTGTTTTGGGTCATTCAGAAATTGAATTCTATGTGTTTTATCAGCATATACAAGGTGTTTGACTTGAAAACCTACACGATGTTGTACTCCATATCAGACAAAAATGTTCAAGAGATTAAGATCAAGTAATCTTTCTGATATGTAACTGCATAGATAGACACCTGAATAGTGTAGACGACACGTGTTTGTGGTATTGTATCATGCATATGTTGTTGATTTTTTGGTTTCATCGAACAGTTCAACAAGAAGCTTCTCATCAAAATGAGAATCTTCATATTCTTGATGTAAGGATCTTTCTTGTGGTTTTGAAATAATTTGTTTTAATCTACATTTAATATCTGATATTTGTTATTTGCAAGTTTGCAATTCTGAACTAATAGAAGTTTAGCAAAATTGAATTTATGATTCCATCTGCATTTATATTTCTATATGAGAACCAGTTGTTACTAACATTCAGAAACAGGACAGTGGCTGTTTGGAACTTCCGTGGGGAGCTCGGAACTTCATTTGAGGATCACCTCTTGTGACATCCTGATTGCAACACAAACAACATATCCATCGCAAGTGATTAGGATCTTATAATTTCCTACTACAAAGCTGATTCAGATGATCAGTTATCAGAAGGAAATGGTAAATCATGATCACCTGATAAAAATTGATATTATTACTATATTCAAATGAGCAATTTATTGAGAACAATGCCTACCAAGTGTTTTCAGAAAAGTACCAAAGCTGTGTTTTCTGAAACACCTTGTCTGGATGATTGTGATTTGGTTGTTTTGGGTCATTTCATTAAAAGATATGAATTTGTATGTTAAAATTTACAGTTTGGTTAGTGATGACTGCACTTTCGATATTATTTCATAATTTATCTCACAATTTAAGTAAGATGATTTGGCATTTTGTTTGGTTCTTGGGGAAAATGTGCAAGCATGGATAAACGAAAAATTTCGAAACAGAAATTGGGCTTCAAAAAAATTATTAATTTTTTGACGTAATTGCTCTTCATAATTTGGATATTTATTTTCTTTTGTTAGGGTTTGCCCCTATTTTTCTTGGCAACCAAACAAACTTTATACTTTATGGTTCACTTGAAATTCAAAGGAAATTCAGAAAAAATCCAAAGAAATTCTTTGGAAATCCAAAGAAAATCTCTAGACAGGAATCTAGAGAATTTTTCAAGTCTTCCTGGAATTTCTTTGGAGAGAAATTATCTAAGAAATCCAGATAAATTTCAATCTAAATTAGAGAATTTCTTTAGACCAAACTAGAAAATTTCTCTGGACCAACCCAGAGAAAATTGAGTTCAACCCAGAGAAAATTCAATCAAAACCAGAGAATTTCTCTGGACTTACCCAATTTTCTCTGAAGCAGAGCATTAGTCCAGTTCAAAACCAAAGAATTTCTCTGGACCAACCCAGAGAAAATTGAGTTCAACCCAGAGAAAATTCAATCCAAATTAGAGAATTTCTCTGGACCAACCCAATTTTCTCTGAAGCAGAGCACTAGTCCAGTCCAAAACCAAAAAATTTCTCTGGACCAACCCAGAGAAAATTGAGTTCAACCAAGAGAAAATTCAGTTCAAACTAGAGAATTTCTCTAGACCAATCCAATTTTCTTTGAAGCGGAGCACTAGTTCTCATTGTTGTCCAAAGAAATTTGATATTTTCTCTATAATTTGTCCAGAGAAATTCTCTGAAACTAATTTTCTCTGGATAAGCAAAATATTATGAAGTATAACATATCTCACTAATGATATCTGTTCACCAATTCGGACCTTTTGCAAGCATTCAGAAGTGATAATTTTGAATTTAGGAATAGTAGTTCGAGGCCACCTAGTATGGAGAAAAAAAGTGCATAATGAAGTGTGATTTCACATTCCATGTTCAAGTTACTAACATTTCTTTCCCAAATTTAGTTACCATGACTAAAATAAATTTTTTAATTCATTTACTGTAAGTATCACAAACAAGTATATTTGTGCACACACGACATACATCCATCTACTTATTACCATGGTTAGCTATGCATAATTTACACTAGACCCATCATAACACAATGGCAATTAATGATGGCATAGAATTTTAAAGGTGTGAACTATTAGATTTGAATCTAAAAGATAAAAGAAATAATTTCTGCTCTTCTTTCCCTTCCTCTCATATTTTGTGCTTTAATTAGAATATTGATCATCACAAATAAATAAATAAAAACTCATTCCCTCATCAGCTGATACAACTTCAACCTTATAGTAGTGCATTATTTCTAATTACAATGTCTATACATGTGTTCATATACAACTTTGACAATGAAGATAATAAAGTGAGAAAGGTTTGACATCATATGAAAGTATTTATTTTTCACCCACTATGTCTTCCATTTCTCAATGTAACAGCTAATCGGCATTTTAGTTTTTCCTACTCCATTTAACTTCATAAAGATCCCACTAAGCAATTATAGGAAGTTCGATAAATAACACTATCATCACATTTAACCCCTACTTAATATGCTACACTTTATTATGAAGTGTCCTGATTATAATTTGAGAACTAAAAAATGATTAATATGACCAAAACTACTACCCAGAGAAAATTGAGTCTAAACCAGAAGATTTCTCTAGACCAACCCAATTTTCTCTGAAGCAGAGCACTAGTCCAGTCCAAAACCAAAGAATTTCTCTAGACTAGAGAATTTCTCTGGACCAACCAAATTTTCTCTGAAGCGGAGCACTAGTCCTCATTGTTGTCCAGAGAAATTTGAAATTTTCTCTGTGATGTGTCCAGAGAAATTATCTGGAACGAATTTTCTTTGAATCGAATTTTCTCTGGATCGATGTTGAGGGATCTTTGACATTATGAAAATATTGAGTGCTCTTTATGCCATAAAATCTTAATATTAGGGACCTCACAAAAAAATCCCCTTGTTAATATACTCATGTTTTAGTATTTTTATTATTAGAAAAATTAATTGAGAGTTTGAACGTTAAAGAAACTCTATTGAATTGTAATTATATATAATATAGATATAGATTATTTAAAATTGAAAAATATAAATATAAATTACCCTATCATAATATATAAATCTCTACATATGTATATATATACACACTTAATGGACATGTCAAAACTTTCATACACATTAAACATTTATAAACGTGTACCGTGTATGAAAATAATGAGTTTTGATAATGTGTATGAAAATAGTAATGTTAGGGATTATAAAAAAAATCATAAAAATGATCCTGATATATTTTTTACTCTTGGATTACACATACAATAAAATATTACACACTAATCAAAAAATAAAAAATTTTCATGAAGTATTTCATGATATTTTTTTTCATGATCTCTAATATTATAATCCATTGTTTGTTTGATTGTAAGGAATGAATGATTTTTAGGAAATGATTTTAGGAATGAAAAATGCATTTTTTGTTTTTAAAAAAAGAATTGTGTGTAATTTATCAATTACTTTTTTAAATTAAAAAATTAAGAAATTTAGATTGAATACTTGAAGCTCTCATATTTCTTCTCACTAAAAATTCCATTTTACTTGTATAAAATATAGATATCTTCCCCAAATCTAATTTCAAAAAAATAAAAAAATAAAAAAAATAAAAATAAAGACGTAGTTAGTAAATATACTTTCTAAAAATATGTTTAGAACACATAGATCGGCAATTTTCAAATAAAAACTAATAAAAATATCAAATATAGTGAATGAGATCTTTGCGGCTAGAACATTCCAGACAGTTATATAAAGGTGTTTTGGAAAGTTGGTAAAAAGTTGACTTCGAATTTTTTACTAAGCTTTTTAACTTTTTTAGAAAGTGATTTGAGAAGTTGGTAAAACATTACTTCTTGACTTTTTGGTTTAATATTTTTTTCAATAATTCTTTGTAGCTCGAGAAAAAATTAGCCCGAGTGGCTCGAATACCCAAAATGACGTCGTTTTGGGTATTTTTTTTCCCATTTCTTTCTTTCCCTCTTATATCGTTGAAACAAAGGAGGAAGAGAGAGAAGAGAGAAGAGAGAAGAGAAAAAGAGAGAGAGAGAGAGAGAGAAGAGGGAGGGGAAAGAGAGAGGAGCACCACCAGTGCCGTTATTACCGACGCCTCCTGGGTACAGATCTATGTATAATGATGATGATGATGTGTTGTTGTTGATGATGATGATGATGATGATGATGATGTGTTGATTTTGATTTTTGATTTTCGGGGTGAATCTCTATGATTTTTGATCTTCAAAAAAATAGACGATGAATCTCTCTGATTTGGTGTTGTTTATTGTTTTTTTTTTATCAGCTTGGTGTTGTTTGTTGTTGTTGATGATGATGATGATGATCTCTTTCTCTCACACAACTTCCTCTTTTCTCCTTCTCCTCCTCCTCCTTCTTCTTCATCTGCAGAGAAAAAAGGACACAAAAAAAAAAAAAAAATGCCCAAAACGACGTCGTTTTGGACAGTCGAGCCACTCAGGCCAAAAGAAATTCGAGCTACAAAACGAAATTGTATTTTTTTATGGTATCACATCACATTAAACTGGCCAAAATACTCTTGCTCAACTTAAAAAATTTACTTCTTTACCCATGTGTATGATTGAACATAGAGGATAGTTACATAATTTCACAAGCCTGCGTTTTTCTCACTTCCCAAATGGTTTTCTTGCATTTTACTGCCATGGCTTTTTTTGTCGTGGAGTAAGACAGCAACTTTTTCCCCTTCTTCCCAAATGGCCACATAATAGGGTGTACCTATTACTTGGCCTCTTGGGGGCATGCCTCGTGTCACAAGCAAACTAAGGTTGGCTAATTTTATTTTATCAATTACTGTTAAATGTTGCCCCAGAGAGGGACATACCTCCACCAAATTGACTATTGACTAGGGTGTTCAAAAATTCGCTTCAGTCTGTTTGGCACGACTTATGGTTCGGTATGTTATGATTTTAAAATTTTTTATACTGATATAATTTGAATTGATAAAAAAATATTATATTTAATTTTTTTTTTATATTTTAATTTTTTGAACACTAAAAAATAAGTGACTAATATAATATATTTTTTTATACTAATAAAAACTAGAGAACGAGACATTTATAGAGCAACTTCCATACCTCAATGTGAAATTCTACAAATTTTATAAAATTCTCTAAAATCTCATGCAAGCCAACAAAACTAAATCGTATCATATTATCTTATTATAAGTTAAAAGTTGATAATAAAAAAATATAAGTTAAAAGCACTTCCCTCAAGCTTCTAGGCAATCAAATTTTTTCAATTTATTAAGTTATTTATACTATAAGTTATAAGCAGAAACTGCATTAAATAATTTGACACAAACTCTTAAATTAAAATAAAATATAATAAAATAAATTCATTTAAGCTGCAACAAACAACTTATTGTTGATATGAGCTCAAGCAAGGAGTTTTCATTATTAAAAGACATAGGTGACCTTGCACAAAACTAGTAGAGAAAAAAAGAAAGACATTATATATCCAATGGTCTATATATGCTAGTGAAACTTTCATTTGATTCTACTAGTCACAACTATCATATATATATATATTTGTCTTCCATAGGTGACCAATTTTTCATTTTTGGTTTGGGCCGGTCCCCCTTTATTCTCACGAATAATACAGTAATAATGGATCATGAAACTTTGGGCCGAGAGAAACCTGAGTTGCTTAGTGGGGCAACGTTCCTTTTCAATTTGGGAAGGTACGAAGCTAATATTTGTTGGGAGATTTAGGGATTGTTTGGGAATTGGATTTTTAAGTGGTTTTTCAGTGTCTTGATGAGGTGAAAAAAAGTTAATAATATGTTTAAAAATTAAATTTGTCTCTTTGACTAATGTGATATTTTGAATTTTTGCCTGGAATTTTTACTTTATTCTTTCTTTAGTTGTATAGAAAAAAAGTTAATGGGAGTGTCGGCTATTTTTTAAATTAGTAAATGTCAACTTTCTTAGATGCATGCTAAACATGTTACTTTTTAATTTTTTTTAATGACGTTGACTAAAATAGTTTCTTCCCAAACATGTGTTATGGGTTTTTTTTTGTTATTTTAGCCACAAAAGACAAAATAGGCTATTTTAGTTACAACAAACAAAATATCACATTCAATCCATAATCATTACACTATTCTCTCACAAAAAAAGGTTAAAAAAGTAAAAAAAAACTCTTCATAAACCAAGTTTTTTAGCCCAGGCTAAAATAGCCAAGAAAGTCAAAAAGTTAACCCACCTCCCAAACGAAATGCAATAGCAAGATGTAGAATCAAAGTATCAAAATGCTATAATTTGATAATTCTACTTCAATAGTACAATTGATTTTTTTTTTTTTTAAATTATCATTTACAAAATATCAAATAGAAATGATATTTATAGGCCATATTGCTGGAGAGAGAAAAAAATACTGAGAATTTTGCCAGTACAATGAAGTTCCTCATTGACAATGCATCATCCACGTACAAGGCCTGTGATTCTTAGGATCTACTGTGGACTATGTATGCTTCTCATCTTCTTATTAATCATTTGATTACAGATTGGAGTAATTATTCTTTGTCATGATTGGTCAAGGAGTTGGACTTACAATTTTATATTAGATGATAAAAAATAATAGAACACATATTGTATTGTATTATAATGAGTGCGTGACATGTTCAAGCATGAAACATTTGACTTTTATAATGTAAATTTTCAACTAATTTGGTGAATTTGTCCAAATTCATTTTTCCCCCAAGATTAATGTTATTAGAATAACTAAATGTTAGATTAATTACACTTAAGTATCCTTAGATTTTTATCAAAACATCACTATGGTCTTTTTACGTTCAAGTGTAACACTCAACTCATATACTTTAAGTTAATAAGGCTAATGAAAATTAAAAGTGAAGAGATTAAATTGAAATTTTGGTGAAAGTGTAAGAACTAAATGAGATGAGACATATGATTTAGATGATAAGTTTTGTCAATTTCGTTAACGCTACATAGACAGAAGTATGACATTATAATTTGATTTAAAATGTAAGGAGTTGATTGTCACAATTACAAGTAAATAAATTAAAGTAAGAATTTGATATGCAGAATGATAAATAATTAAAGTAAAATTTTGATAAAAGTGTAGAGTGATAAATAATTAAAATAAGATTTTGATAAATGCAGTGATAAATGTAATTAATCCCCCACCCCCTCCAAAATGTTTATACTAAATCTATTCATTATTTGACGAGGCAAGCATTTATTAATACGATACATGAAAGGTTAGGTTAAATTAATAAATTGATAACATTTTTAGTGATCACCATAATTTGGAGCAAAAAATTGGTGATGACAATGTTACACTCCAAAATTGGTCCTAATCACCCATTAAATCATGCAGTTTCGACAAATCAATAACTTTTTAACGAAATAGTTAGCCATCAAATAATTGAGATTGCGTGAATATTAGCATAATTGACCTAAAAGACCCTGACTATTGCATTGACGATTGAGTACATTTATTTATTTTTTTTAAGCTAAGAAAAGAACATTCATCAATTAAAAAGTATAAGGATAAAAGAAGCCTTTAATAAATAAAGACTTATTTGGGAAGAACAACTATAAAATTTACTGTGTTTAAGTCGGTCTACTAAACTATAACTTAGCTCTCTAAGATAAGTTAACCAGAGAATTAAAAAAACAAGTCATATTATTTACCCACTTGTTCAATTGTATTTTTATTTTTGGGAAAACTTTTTTTATTTTCAGGATTTTTTTAAAAAAGAAAAAGAAAAAAGAAAAACTCTTTTTTTTAGAAAATACAAAAAACAACTTTTGTTTCTGAAAAAAAAAATAATAATAATAAATAAATAAAAAAACGATCCAACAGAGAGGAAGTTGGGCAGAGCCCAATTTTGGAACTCAACTTACGGACATTGACTTTCGGACCGAAGTCTAAAACTCGTTTCAACGAAGACAAACAATTCGGTAAGAACATATGTGTGTCTGTGTTCATGTGTGTCTGTGTCTCTGTGTTCATGTGTGTGTCTGTATAACTTCCAATCCAACTATATGATTGATTGGGAACACCCAAAAGGACCTTACGCACGTGCCTTTGACCCCGTTACGACTCGAAGAAGCTTCCAAAGCTTAGCCCTAATCTCTCTCTCTCTCACTAGAACTCACCAAGCTCGATCAATCTCATCCCTGTGATCGAACAATTCAGTGAAGTTTCACTTGTTCAATTCAATCAGGTTAGTTCTATTTTCTTCACTTTCACATGCTCTCTCTTTTTCAATGCTTAATTCGCTTTCTACTGCTTTCTCTGATCGAAGAGGGTTTTTTCACGCGGAACTTCAATTTTCACTTACAAGTCTTTCAAGCTCGATTCTTATCATTGTTTTTGTTTTCTTTGAGTATTTTGCGTGAAATTTTAATTTGCTTGAATGTAGGGTGTGATTGATAGGATTGAGGATTTGATCAGTGAAGTGAAGTGAACAATATACAATCTACAATTGTTAATTATGTTAATTGTTATTTGGGTTTTGTTGATTTTGGTACAGAATGTAATATCTCGTTTGTGTTAGCTATTACTGATTTACTGTTGACTTTTGTAGTTGAAATTTACTTGCAGATAGTAACAAACAGATATTAGGGTTTTGGATTGAGAAGTGGGATATAGATTCTTTGAAGTTGATGGGGTCTTTTTTTTTTAGAGTTGGTTGAGTATTTTAGAGTGAACTGTTTTTTTGCTTGAATGCAGTGTGTGATTGATAGGATTGGGGAATTAATCAGTGCAGTGAAAATTCTATCATTGTTAATTATTTTAATTGTTATTTAGGTTTGTTGATTTTGTTACATAATGCAATATCTAGTTTGTATTAGCTATTACTGATTTACTGTTGATTTTTGTAGCTGAAATTTACTAGCAGATAGAAACAAACAGATATTAGTGTTGGTTGATAATTTTAGAGTGAAAAATTTAATTATCCATGAATAAGTTTATTTTTTTGCTTCAATGTAGTGTGTGATTGATAGGATTGGGAATTAATCAGTGAAGTGAACAATCGACAATTGTTTTTCTTATTGTTAATTATTATTTGGCTTTTGTTGATTTTGCTATGGAATGCAATATCTAACTTTGTATTAGCTGTTACTAATTTGCTGTTGACTTTTGTCGCTAAAATTTACTTGCAGATAGAAACAAACAGATATCAGGGTTTTGGATTTGAGAAGTGGGGTATGGGTTCTTTGAAGTTGATGGGATCTTTTAGAGTTTGTTGAGAATTTGACTTTTGATGGTAGTGAGGGATTCAAAAATCAAAATGCCGGTGCATCGGCATTCCTCCCGAGTAGACACTATAGAATTGAAATTTGAGATTGAAAGGAAGCTTGGTCACGAGAAATCAGAGAAATACTTTCATCTTTTGAACCGATACTTGAGTCTTAAGATTAGCAAATCGGAGTTTGATAAGCACTGCATTGGTACGATAGGGAGAGATAACATCTGTCTTCATAATCGGCTTCTCCGAGGTATTATAAAAAAATGCATGCGTTGCTAAGACGCCCCCGTCGAAAGAGAGCAAAACGGGCTGTTCATTGAATGTTAAAGTGCGAAATGGGTATCAAAGAAGTAATCTTCAGTCACTCTGTACAGATGTGTTTCCTCAGTCTCCACGGAAGGGAAGGACACCAAATCTTCGTGATCGAAAGTTTAAGGACCGTCCCAGTTCTCTTGGGCCTCATGGGAAAGATTCATAGCGTTGGATGTGAAGATTCTGTTCCTAAAATTCAGGAACAGCAAAGCGCCACCGAGATGCTTTCTTTAGGTACCAGACCACCTCCTTAAGTAACCTCTATGGAAGAGGGCGAAGAAGTTGAGCAAGCTTCTGGAATCCCAAGCACTTACTGTAGAAGCCCTGTCACAGCTCCTCTTGGCATCTCTGTAATTGGAAAAGGAACACGAAAAGTACTACGTAATGGATCAGCAACTTCCTTTTATATTGACTCTTGCCTCAATAGTGGTGAGCTGCCCAATACCAGTTCTTTAAAGACTATATTGGAGCAGAAGTTGGAGACAGAGAGCTTGAAAATTTCAACGGATTGCGTTAACCTGTTGAACAATGGTCTGGATGTTCACTTGAAGAGATTGATAAAACCATGTTTGGAATTAGCTAGTTCAAGGTTGGGGAATATGCACACAAGCGAAGTAAATAATCAGGTGGTATTTGGTTTGAATGGGATGAGACCGATGAGATATGTACAAAAACTTAACAGACCCGTTTTCGCATCCTTGTTGGACTTTCAAGTTGCAATGGAGTCAAACCCCAGGAGGTTTGGTGAAGATTGGCCAGTACAACTTGAGAAGGTTTGTTTGTTTGCATCAGATGAAGAATAAATTGAAATTGATTGTGCAGGACTTTGGTGGGACTACACACATGCAATTTCATCTCAGTGATAATGTGTTAATTGTAAATTCCGTTCTAACAGTGATGTTGACCCCACATTTTTATGTGTGATGCTGAAGGGTGTACGTGGTTAAAGCTACGGAAAATTTTGGATCAAGGCAATTAGGTTGTATATAATATAAATCTCAGTGCTGATTATTGCATCAATGGGACACATTACGTGGTAAAGTATATATGTATTGACACTTGTAAAAATCTAGCCACTGCAAGTAGCTCAATCGCCTCCTTCAACTAATATCTGTAGTTTGTTCATCTCATTGACTTTTTGTTAATAAAGTTTGTCTTTGGAGTTGCCATACCTAGTGTTATTGGTTTGATATTAATTTGTTCCACTTTTTTTTACAGACCTTCAATTAAATATTCTTGTTGAGCTGCTGTTATATTTTTTGTTATCATGTTATTTAGATTGAATAAACTGTTCTTGTGAAAAAGTAAAATGTCTCATACTGTTTAATTTTTATTTATTTTTGATAAATAAATGTCTCATATTGTTTAATTAGTTTTATTATTTTGGTCCTCTCTCTATCTTTTGCTTCTACTTTAGCATTTTGTTTTCCCAATTGGTTGACATGCCTATCCACTACCGTGTTACTGGAATATGCAATTTACTAACTTATGTGGTATGAGTGATATTAGGACATTAAGTATAGTGGTAATTTTTTAGGTTTTAATGATAAAATCTAAAGTGTACCACATGAAATTACAATGTTGAATAGAACTGGCTTTCAAAACTGTCAATTTATTTATTCTTGGGATGTGGTGGTACTTGGGTTAATCGGTCTCTTTCCTTAAAAATGATATTTCAGTATTATACATGGATTGATAAAGATGCATATCTAAAGGGGGCTCTCTGTGTGTGTGTGTATACACATATATTTTAGTGTTTTGAGTGCAAATATGACCTCTTTGGATGTTCTCCTTATTCATTGTTCCTTTTGCATTTAATTGGCTCTGAGCACTTTTCTTTTTGTTTTTTTGGTTTTGGAGTATGTACATTAAGTGTTTTGAAGTTGAGAAGAATAACTTTCTTTTTTATTGTTGTCTTGATGAACACTAATGTGACTTTTATTAATGTTTCAGAGTGGTCATCAAATGCTGAACATAGCAATGCCTTAATTCTAAGTGACAGCCATGAGCTATAGATGAAAATAATTTTTTTTCTTCTTCTTGAAGTGGTGTTTGTTATTACATCAAAATAGAACTCAAATACTTGAAGGTAGAAGTTAAAATTTGGTATGGGAGAAGAATTTCTTATGATATTTGTGGAGCTACTGTTGGATTAGTTTATTGTATTTGTACTAATTTACCACTCACCTTTACCTGCACCAGCTTTGGTTTTATAATTCTAAAGGAAGATACAAAAGGTCATACCATTACATTATTTATAACATTAAAAGTATTAGTTATAACTGGCACTTTTATACGATTTGTAGAATATCAATTCTTTGCAAGTTGATGCCTGTTTTCCAATTTTACCTTGATGTTCAATATTTTTAAGTTAATTATCATTTATCATGCATAATATGGTTAATCAATGATAGAAAGTTTGAACTATGGTGTCTCCAGAGAAGGTTTACAAAACTAGTAAATGAGACTGCTTATTTAAAAATTAATAAATAAAGACAAGACACTAAAAATGACTGGAGATACACGACAAAGGAGAAACAAGTAAAAGGAATTCATTGCAGAGTATAAAATCCATACAATTTGATGATTATAGTGACTGGACTTGATGTTCTTCATCCAAACCGTGAAATATGATTTGAGATTGATTCACTTAAAATATTATGAGGAAATGCAATTTGACTACATCTGCTGCTTTTACCATTTGTTGGAATGCAATTTGACATTACAGTAACATGGTTTCGTATGCTGCATGATCATTTTCAATCCCAATCTGCACTTTGTAGATCAGATCTGTTAGTGCACTTCTAACTTCACCTTTGAGCTTTCTCCTCGTTTTTTAAACAGGGAAGTGATTTGTGCAGAGGCAAAGAATTATATTTCACTTACGAGCATCAATATCAAGGCTGTAAGTGTTGTCTTTAACTTCCAATCAGCTTTCCTTTTCTTCCTTTTTATCCTCCTTCCAGTGAAACATGGAAATGAAAAACTCTGTTTTGCAATCTTTTGACCAAGATGATTGAGGAAGAAATACAACTTTCCAAACTGGAATTACCATAATGATCTCTTTGGCCTAGCTATGTATTATGGTTTTCTGAGCTAATTGACGGAATTCTAGCACTTAAGTGGAGATAGGTGTTTGTTTTCCACTAACAATGATTTGGACTCACAGGTTTCCTATATTTTATCTGGTGACCATAGTTTGAATGTCAAGAAAATAAATCCTAGAACCTATAATGAGGATTTGGGAAGGACACATCCAATCTGTACTCCTCTTTTGCCCTTTCAGCTATTTCCCAAATTTTGCATGTTGCCAATTGCACTTTTCAATGCAGTGCCTGGCGAGCACACGGATGTGCATATTATTCTTTGGCATAGGAGACACACCCTGTGCAAATAAAGGCTATCTAAGGTATGCTGCTTTTTGACTGTTTTTCAATATGTTAAAATCTGTCCTTTGCACAGTTTATTTTGTATGGTTTTATACACTATAATGAGTAATGAGTGCTGTCGTTGTTGATTTACATTCACAGTCAATTAACTGAGGAAACATATAGACTTTTTAAGTATATTTTGTAGGTTCCATGTCCTTTGTGTGTGTGTGTGTGTGTGTGTGTTTTTTTTTTTTTTGATGGGGATTTCAAGTTGCAACTTGTTCTACATTTCTCAGCCTTTTGGACAAAGATCAAGTGCAAACTGCAAGTGCATCTTCTTCTAAAAATTGACAACCATAATACGATTATTTTGATGAGATTATGCAGTCCTGCACTAAAGCTTACCTTCACTTGGCCTCTTTCACCCCCAACAAATTTAAAATAATAATAATAACACTACCACCAATTCGTCTCTCAAAAAAGAAAATCCTCATAACCTAAAAAGCCTAGAAAATATTTGAATAGATGGAGACCACTTAGATGTGTTCTGGCAAACATGAGACTTGGACCAAACTACCATTCATCTTACTGATTTTCTAAGGTGAGGGTTTAGAGAATGTTTTCTTAAAAAAAAGGTGAAGCTTCAAGAGTTTCCAACCCTAGTTTGCTCTGCCATGCACTTGCCACCTACCATATGATTGGAGCTGCTAGAATGCTAATAGCTATTGACATTTGTTACTAATTTTTGTTTATTGATTACAATTACTCGATTTCTGGCCAAACTGTAGAAAATTGAGTACATTGGCTCTCATGGTTTGTTTTGTATATCTAGAAATGATTGAGCCAACATGTTACTTAAAAGGTATTTGCCGTTGGTTTTGATATAAGCAACTAAACGAAATCAGAACTTTTTTGTTCTATTTTCTGGTAAAGGTATTCAACCGATTCAAGAGCAAAACAAATGGACAACTGGGAAGAGACCCATGAAAAGGAATTCTATCACAGATCCTCCTATACATCAGTGGAAGAACCTCATTCAAGGCCATAAGGTATTACATGGGAGAATTTTTAATTCCTAGAGTGTACTAGACATGTCTCCCCTCATTTCTTTGTTGACATTTGGGCTATTGATGCATGACCATGGTGGAATTCAGTGCAAATCATGATGTCAGATTGAGCTTCGATACCATATATACACACATTATATTCTTTTTTTTTTTTTGTAAGGTCAATCTTTTCTATATCACTTTAAAATCATAATCCACCTTAATAATTTACAGAAAAAATTCCTCTGCTGGGTTGACTCCTAAAAATGTAACTATGGAAGTTTCACGTATTTTTTGAAAAAGAATGAGGGTCATTTGGTGATTGAATTTTGTTATATTTTTGTCATAATATACTGGTATGGTCTTACTACAAGTACCAAAGTAGTTAAACCCCAAAAGAGAAGAGTATATTGGGACAGATGGCTTTTGGGCTAGCAATGTGAGTTGTTTTGTGGATTGTTCCTTTCGTAGATCTTTTGGGATCAGTGTTATGCTGGACACTTTTCTGGATCTTTTTGTGGACTGTTCTTCAATTGTATTGTATTAATCTGCGCCCAGGATTCTCTCTCTTCTTCTTCTTCTTCTTTCTTTTTTTTTTTTATTTTTTATTTTTTTTTAAAATTTTTTTTTTTAATATATCGCACTTCACCTTCTATTGGTATGTACACGTGTCCTTCCATGTCTTATTTGACTTGCATACAGATTGTATTTATTGACCACCACGAATTTCAGGAGTGTCAACTTTTCATGCATGCTTTTTTTTTTTTTTTTTTTGGTGTGTTTAATTCTCATGGTCAACAGTCTTCCCGGTTTTTATTTTTACGATGAATATGAATCACCTACCCACCCACCCACCCAAGGAGCTGTGTTCCCGCAATGTGCAATAGTTTCATTTTCATTTAGACTCGTCGGATTGGAGGCAAGTTACATCCTATCGGGCATTAGCTTGTCTCTAGTCCGAGATTAGATTATACGGTGTTATTTGGCCCATGAAAGCTCATTATGAATCTCGTTTTGATAATCCGAACCGTTTAATATGTAGAACTTGTCGAGTACTATATGTCTATAAAAAATTTCGTTGATCGGATATCGATAGCTATCTCATTGGATCAGTTTTTTGTTAACCGTTAATTTGTTCACCATCTGTTTTTTTTTTTAATATAAAACTGATGTGATCACATAGCTATTAATATCCGATCAACGTGATTTTTTACAGGCGTATAGTACTCGGTGAATTTTACATATTGAACGGTTCAAATTATCAAAACCGGATCCGTGATGAGTTTCCATATACTAAACAGTACCGTCCAGTCCGAGGCAAGTTGCATCTTATTTTTTTAAATGAAATTTGATTACAAGAGATTTCAGCATGTCATGTCATCTTTCAATAAAAATAATATTAAAATGAACCAGCTTAAGTGTCGAATTATGAGATTATGTGATCCAAAACTACAATACTACTACTAGTACATAACAAACCCACCCCAAATTTATTTAATCAAATTGAACAAGAAAATTATAAATGTAATTTTCTCTTTTATTTGTGTTAGCATTAAACTTAAAATTTAAAAATTTGACAGTATTTTTATTTTGAATAATGCTACTACACATCAACATTTCTTATTCATTCACAAATATATGTGAATCTCACTCCGTCCTTATAATTGATAAAAATAAATAAGAAATAAGAGAACAGAAAGTTACATTACGGAACGATAAAATTGGAATTCAAACATCAAAGATTAGAATTTAAACATCAAACTCGATAGAAGAAGTTTTCATCCACCGAGCCAATCCTCTAATAAAGGAGTGTATCGTATTCATAGTGGGTAACAAGTGACGGGTATGTATAGCACTACTCTCTTAAAAATTTTCATTAATTAAATGCTGAACAGTCATGACGGATGTTCCCGTTGGATCCGGTTTTGACTCCGACCCGGCCCAATTTGGTCATGGCGTTGATGAAGGCCTGCTGGAAAGCGGGTGAGTTGCTGGCCCAAGTATTGACAGTGGGCTTGGACCTGCGGTCCGTGAAGAGGACTTGGTCCGAGGTGAAGAGGCCCTTGCCTTGCTGGAGATTCTGAAAGTAGACGTTGTCAAATGTTCTGGGGGTGGTTGGATCCATGTTTATGGCTATCCTGGGATCCACATTTCTTGGGCACATGGATTGCAATTGGGAAGCATAGTTTTGGTTTAGAGTAGGGTCCACTGGGTTTTGATTGCTGAAATTGTAGATCCGATTTGCAAACTTGCTGCAGTGAGAGAATCCTACGGTGTGGGCAGCTGCAAAAGGAAGTTAAAAACAACATAAATTTGTCGTGGCAAACAAGGCCTTAGTGTTGGACAAGTTATTTGGTGTTGTTGGAACACTATATTATGATCATGTGTCTATCAAATAATAGGGGAATATGTAACTATTTTTGAAAAAAAGTAGAGATAAAGTGAACACTTGAACCCATGCAATTGGATGAGCAGACGAGTATTCTTGATTCACTTGATAATTTTTTAGGTAAATTAAACTAACTTTTTCTTGAAATTTAAAGAAAATATAATAAATTCTACAAGTTTAGTATAATTACATTAGATTCTTTTAAAGTTTTAATTCATATAACACTTGGTTTCATTTTCATCAAAAATTCGCTAGTTGTATGAATTATTGTCATTTCTTTCATATTAAAATGTATATTTTATATTGTCTCTTTTTGTTTCTTCATAACATTTGCATTAATTTAGTTTCTTTAATCTTACTACAAAAAAGATGAATGTATTTATGTCAAAATTATGAGTCTTATTGTATTTTCTCTAAATTTAAAAGGAGGTCAGCGTAATTTACCCTAAAATTTTCTAATGTTGAATTAGTCAATTGTTTCAGACGAACTGATCACTGTAATGGGTTATCATGGCAGCAAGAAAATTTATTTTGAAAACTTTAATTTTATTTATTGGGTATTGGATTGAAACAATTCATTTAATAAAAATGCTTGCTTTTATTAGGTCATCCACAAATAATATTAATTATGCAAGGATTACAGTGGAATTGTTTGAACAATAAAGAAACTTACTAAAATCAAGCTTTTCTTTTTTAACATCTACTAATTTTTTTTTTTTGAAATTGTTAAATACATAAATAAAATGGAGTGAACTAAAGGGTGGTTGAAAGATAAGGTGAAGCTGATGCAACAAGTAAACACTTTGGGTGTGTTTGGTAACGTTTACGTTTTCAGTTTATATTTACAAAAATTTTATAAATTGATTTTTGTTTATTTTTTTATTTATTTTTAGAAAAATATAAACTACAAACGCGTTTGGTAATTGACAAAATATTAAAAAAAATTAAAAATATAAAAAAGAGTGAGAAATGGTAAGTGGTGGCAAGTGATAGCGGAAGACGGTGGTGGAAAGTGGTGACGGTGGGTAGTGGCGGGTGGGTGGTGGTGGGTGACGGTGGCGGGTGGTGGGTGGTAGCGAGTGGGTGGTGGTGGTGGCGGGTAGTGGGTGGTGGTAGTAGGTGGGTGGCGGATAGCGGGTGGTAGTGGCGAGTGGTGGTGACGGGTGGGTGGGTGACGGTGGTAGGTGGTGGGTGGTAGCGAGTTGGTGGTGGGTGGCGGTGGTGGGTGGGTGGTGGTGGGTGTGTGGGTGAGGGTGGGGGGTGGGGGGTGGAGGAGAGTGGGTGGTGGTGGTGGTGGGGGGGGGTGGGGGTGGGCGGGTGGTGTTGGTGGGTGGTGGCGGGTGGGTGGTGGTGGTGGTGGTGGTGAGGTGGTGTGGTGGGTGGTGGTGGGTGGGTGATGGTGGTGAGTGGTGGTGGGTGGTGGTGATGGTGGTGGTGGGTGGGTGGTGGCAGTGGTGGTGGTGGTGGTGGGTGGTGGTGGTAGGTGGTGGTGGGTGGCAAGTGGCTGATGGGTGATGGTGGTGGTGGTGGTGGTGGTGTGGTGGGTGGGTGGATGGTGGCAAGTGGCGGTGGGTGGTGGCTTGTGATGGTTGGTGGGTGGGTGGTGGTGGCGGGTGGGTAGTGAGTGGTGGTGGCAGGTGGTTGTGGGGGGTGGGTGGTGGTGGCGGAAGACGATGGTGGAAAATGGTGGCGGGTGGTGGCTAGTGTTGGGTGGTAAAAAAAAAAAAAATTTGAAAATTCAAAACGGAAACACATTTTTTGTGTTTTCATTTTTTGGCAAAATTTATAAACTGAGACCACTGATTTATAAATCAAAAATTTTACCAAACAAGTTTTTATTTGAGTTTTTTAAATTTTTGTAAATATAAATAGAAAATTGAAAACGTAAATGTTACCAAACGGTACCTTTGAATGCGAAATCATTAGAGGAAATAGCAAATAAGTGGCAACTTCAAAAATAAATATTAATTTTATTCACTTTTAATGTTACAAAGTTTTTCATTAATTTGTAAATATTTTCCTTAAATTTCCCTCAAATGATATTTTCCCTAATCTTTAAGGGTGCGTTTGTTTGGACGGATTGGATAAGGGGGGATTATAATTCATCGGACTGTTAGTTCCAGGATACATTGTCCTGGGACTATTTGGTTGGATTGGATTTGTATCCTATGCTTGTTTAGTCATAGGATTAGATGTTTGGATTGGACTATTTTTAGTAAATCCAATGTTTGGTTAGACGGACTGGATAATGATAAATGTTCAAAAGACTATTTTACCCTTATAATCTATAATTTATAATTTAACAACACTAAAAAAATTTAATTTATAAGGCCACAACTTTTAATTTATTATTTTCAATTAAATTAAATTTATAATTTATAATTTTTATTTTTATTTAATATATAATTTTAAATAAAGACAATAAAAAAATAATTTTATTTAATATATAAATTAAATTTTCAACAACACTAAAAAAATTTAATTTATAAGGCCATAATTTATAATTTATTATTTTTAAATAAATTTAATTTATAATTTATATTTTTATTTAATATATAATTTTAAATTAACAATACTAAAAAAAAATTTATTTAATATGCAAATTTATTTTTTTAACAACACTAAAAAAATTTAATTTATAAGGCCATAATTTATAATTTAAATTTTTTATTTAATATATAGTTTTAAATTGACAACACTAAAAAAATAATTTATAAATGTTCAAAAGACTATTTTATCCTTTTCTAATTGTTTACTAAGTAATAGCATGGAGGGTAAAATGGACATTTCACAAAATAATCCCATGGGATACCAATCCTATGGTTTCTATCCCACACCCTCCATAGGATAGGATAGTCCCATGTTTGTGGGACTAATAGTTTGGGGACTATTAGTCTGGAGCAAAATTTTTCAAACAAATAATAGACTATTAGTCTGGTAAGACTAGTCCAATCCCTCCCTCTTATCCCTCAAAACAAACCTGCTCTAAGAGATAATATACAGAGAGCACTCATATTTTTAGGATAACATGTTTTAAACTGATTTTCTTGAATAACAACTAGAACTGCTTTGTTTTTATTTTTTATTTGTCTTTACATTGGAGATTGTACTTTGGGGAAGAATCTTGTGACAAAATTCAAATTCTTAATTTCTTAATTAAGTGGAATGGTTTTACTCTATTGGATAGGTCAATTGGCTAAAATTGGACATAACTCATATAATAACACCAGAAAAGGAAAACTCTCAAAATATTATGTGATATTATTTACGCAAGATTTTTCACTAATAAAAAATTGTAATAAGTTAAGGAGTCTTCATTTATTTCCTAAATATATAAAAAGAGTGAGTCAACTTGTTCTATTCATAAATTATTTTTACTATATTATTACTTTAAAACATGTAAATTTTATAATATTTGAAAATTATTAAATATTTAGTTTTTATAATTAACTACTAAAATAATTAGTGCTAGAAAAGGACCCATTTCATTGACTTTGCAGCCTTGATGGTGATGTATATCCACGCAAACAACATTTAGCTAAGAGAACAAAACAAAACTATTTAAGGCTTTATCCACTCGTAATCTCATGCCAGCTATATATGGCCTAATTGACTTAGCCCAGTTTGTTTTTGGGGTCAACAGATGGGAGGAGATTACGTTTGGAGATGAGATTATTTAGTATTATGTTTATTAGTAGAGTTGGGAAGGAGATTAGGATAGAGGAGGTGATATAAATGGAGGTTAGAAGAGGGATTGAGATGGAGGAGGTGGAGATGGTATTAAAAAAATAGTGACGGGATCAGAAATTTTTTTATTTTTTATATATTGGGAATTTTTTTTAAATATTAATGTTTAATTTTTTATATTTTTTTATTTGTTTTATTATTTTATATAAAAATAATTTAACAATTATTTATCAAAAAAAAAAAAAAAAAAAAAAAAAAAAAAAATAATTTAACAATTCCTACACTAACAACTATCACCAAAACAAACACAATTTTACTTCCCCTTACTATCAATTCTCTCACTATGAATCACTTCCATTCCACCTCTGAAAACAAACGGGGCCTTAGACTAAAATAATTAAGTAAGCTACAAATCAAAGAAGAAAACCAAGTAGATTTTTTCAAGCCAGCCACGCGGTAATTCCAAATGACAAACATGTGAGTGTTGAAAAGTTATATTCGATCATGAAATTAAATATAAAATTTCACTCTATATACAAGATGTGTTTGATTTTATGGTTAGATTATATGTAAAATTATTATCCCTTCTTATTGGTTAGAGTTATTACTCATTTAAGTGAGATTTTTATGGATGTATTAGTGTTGAAATTCTTACATTTTACAGTTCAGAATCGCTAAAGAAGGGTGAATTTGTTGTAAAAATCAGTATGAATTGAGAATTGTGAGTCAACGGGTTAGGTTATGAGGATAAAACAAAAAAACATAGGCCTATTAATTTAAAGCATAATTTGTTAGGTATTAAGTCCAATCTATAGAATCAACCCCTAAGTTCCCAGATTATATGCATGTAGAAGAAGTGAGAGTGTTAGGTGGAATTCAAATGATTTACCTGAGAGAGCAATCATGTCTGTTTGAGTTAGCCCATTAGCAGCAAACAAGGAATTGAGCTGGTTCAAATTGAAGGTTGGTTGAGGCAACTTTCCATTTACACTTGCAGCTGTTGAACTCAGCCCATCCAATCTTCCCAACTCTACTGCATATGAAGGTCCACCAGACTGCATTATCAACTCCCAAAATTAACTGCAATGTTACGTACTTTAAGAAAATATTAAAAATTTAAAATTTATAAATTAGATTTATTTTCAAATCACATCAAATTTAAATTTGACTAACTAAATGGCCGTTGATGGAATCGAGTAGAGAGAAGGATTCATATAGTCGACCCATTTGATGAGACTTAAAATTTAATTTGATTTGGTTTGGTTAGAGCATCTCCAATCCTGAACCAAAGTTTTCATTAAATCTGAGTAAAAAAATGACTTTTTCCTCAATCTGATACCGAGTGCTTCAACAGTTGATTTTCATCAAATTTTCATCAAATCTGTGCCCCGGGATAATCGGTTGGTCGACCGGTTAAGCCAATTTTTTTTTTTTTTTTTGATTTTTTTGAACCTTTTAGTGGTTGACCGGTTGGTCGATGGCGATCAACCAGCTGGTTGACGATAAGGCAAATATTTTTTTTTTTCAACTGTTTCACTTTTTTTTTTGAAACTGTTTGATCCTTTTTGGTGGTCGACCGGTTGGTCAGCCATTTGATCGACGGTTGTTAGTCTCCTCAATGCATGCGGTGTTTTAATGAAATCTGAACTGTCATTTTGGTAAAACATTTAGTGAAATCTCGATTTGATATCAATTTGGTGAAACCGTTGGAGCATGAAAAGTACTTTTTTTACCAAATTTTAAATTTGATGCCAGATTTGGTTCAGAATTGGAGATAGCCTTAAGTATCAAATTTAAATTCATTCTAGATATATCGCATTGTTACAGGATTAATATGATAAGAGCACTTCTAAATTAATAATTAAGATCACAATAGTGAGGAAGAAATAAAGAATTTGTTGTATACCTTAAATTTTAAAATTGTTTTTATAGCCCTGTATCAACTTTCCCTGTTTAGCGATGTTATATAGAGCAAGGATCCTCTAGAGTGAAATTTTCCTAAAGTTTCTTAGAGTGCTACATTGTGTGGTTGAGATTTACTGGCAAGTCACATCAGAAAAATTGATGTGACTTGCTAGTAAATCTCAACCACACAATGTAACACTCTAGGAAACTTTAAGGAAAAATCACTCTAGAGGATCCCAATTCTGTTATATAATCTATACCTTTTATGTAAAATGACATGGTGGAGTGGTATAATATTAACACCAAGTTAAAGCTGTGTAATGCTATTTTTAGGACTATTTTGGGAAGTGAGTTAAAACTCACTTTTCAATTTTTAACCCACTTCCTTCACTCACAAAAAAATCAAAAAAATAATTTTTAACTATCTTTCCAAAACACTCCTTATTTTCAAAATTACTTATGCT
This sequence comes from Camellia lanceoleosa, assembly GCA_025200525.1. Lineage (NCBI taxonomy): Eukaryota > Viridiplantae > Streptophyta > Magnoliopsida > Ericales > Theaceae > Camellia > Camellia lanceoleosa. The sequence goes on from CM045759.1 coordinate 59,240,928, forward strand.
GGGAACATAAAAATCAATCACAGAAACGTACCAATGCGACAACGTCACGGGTTGCCATGGCAAGAATGTCAGCACAGGAGACCTTGTTTGTGCAACTTGGGATCGCATCGACTGCAGCTTTTGCTTTGATGACAGTGTCAAACCCATCTCCAGCCAGCGATAGATTATCCGGGTGATCCTTCTCGGCTGTGTTGCTTCCGGAAGATGCAACTATGACTGAAGCATCACAACCCTATATCATTTTCAAACAAAAACCAATCTCCAAATCAATACTCCATTTTTGCATTGCCTGATTTCCGCTAAATTTTTATCACTATTCATGGGTAATTGCTTGCTAAATAAATAGCAGTTCCATCACGAACATAGAAATCGATTGTGGTATTAAGATTAGTTAGTAGCGCTTATCCGTGAAAATATTTGTTCCTATATATATATTTTGGGAGAAGGATCCGCTCCGGTCACTGTTTTGGACTGAACGGGATTGTTCCGGCTCATAGAGCTCATCACGGATTCCATTTTGATAATTAAAATCATTCATTTTATTAGATATTTCATGTATTTTATCTATGCAAAAAATTAGATCGATCCGATAATTGTAACTAGTTCAATTTATAGCATTTTTCACAGAAAAAAAAAACGACAAAAAAAAAAAAAAACCATACATATTTTTTATGACAAATACGATAAATTGAATTAGTTACAGTTATTGGATGAATTTAATTTTTTTATGAATGAAATACACGAAATATCTAACAAAATAAACGGTTTGAATTATCAAAACGAGACCCATGCACCGAAACAGTCCCGTTCAGTCCAAAACAGTGACAGGAGGGGACCCTCCTCCTATATTTGGTGTCTACTTTTGTGATCGATTTTTGTAGTCATAAACTTATTTGGCAACTTCCTTCCAGTTTAATTAGTAGATTGGAAGGTTCAGATTAAGGTATTGTAAGTTCATATGTGAATCCATCTCAATAATTTAAATCATTTAATTGTTAGCGCTCTTGACCAGAACATCCATGTAAAAAAATTAAATTAATCGAATAAAGGTAGACACATTATCAAAAATGAAAGAAGATAAAAGTAGACACTTTTCGATCACATTAATTTTTAAAATAATGAATAGCAAGTATACCTTTAAAATTATATAATCTATCTTTTAAAAAATAAATGCAATTCAAATATACCACTCCTTATATCAAATCAACCAATCTTTCTGGCAAAAACGATCGACTCAAAAGACACTAAAAAATGAACCACAACACAACGTCCAATTAACAAATGGTGACTAAAAACTGCTAAAACAGGATTTAAAAAATACAATATAAATTCAGAGCCGCTAACGACAACCCTTATCATCTAATCTAACCAAATCACCCTCTATAACTTTAAATTTAAAAAAGAAGCTCAAAATTCAGATCATTGATGATTAGTTGTTCCTGTTTACCTGAACAAAACAATCATGGAAGAAGAGACGGAGTGTAGCAGGGACTGTGACAAACGTTTGTTGGAATTTTTGAGTAACCACATTTCTAACGATGTTTTCGACATTGGGGCATACATTGGCGTAGTAGTTTTGTCTGAGTTGTGCAGATGTCGAATGTGGGAACAGCACAAACAAGATAGACCACATGGCTATCATCACAACACTGAGTCGACCCATCTCTGTTTCAGAGAGATGAATTTAGGAAAGACAACAGAGTGAGAGAAAAATGCAGAGACTTTGGATAGATATAAATGGGTCAATTAGTATTATTGAGTTGAGGAGGCAGAGATTTATATGGGTAATTGTCATGAGTAGCTCTTAAAGCCAGCTGTATTAGATTTTTATTTATTATTTTTTGAACAACCAAGAAAATTAATGTAATGGAATATAAAGTGGTTATCTGGAAAGAGACATGGATGGATGTCTGTCGAGCTCGTGGCCACCTTTGTTTTATGGATAAATAATAATTCAGTGTATAGTTTAAAAGTTAATTTTTAATTTTTTTTTTTGAATTTGTAATAATTTTGTAAAATCACCCCTCTGTGATAATTTCTCCTTGTTTTATAACATACATATATATATAATTTATATACAAAATGACATGATAATATTGAAATTAATTATTTTAAAATGATATTTAATTACAAGGATGTCAATCATGTTATTCTAATGAATAATTCTATAAATAGTAACGGTAGTGCTACATGCATTAATTAGTGTACTAACTAGTGTACCAACACTAGTTATAACATTATTATTGATCCCACTCATTAATCACATTATAAATTTTAAAAATTACACTAATTGATACATATAATATTATTCAAAAAGTAATGAACTTCTCTCCTACCAAGGATTTCCATAAAAGAATCCATTTGAGTTTGTAAGGCCTGTCCATTGGGGATCATACTTTGATATTTTGATTAAATTTATAAAGTGTAAATTATTTATTAAAAAAATAAATCAAATACATCTATTATCTATAGCCATATGACTTTATAACATTTATTTTTTTAGAATCATTCTCGCATTTTTCTTTAAATAAGTATATAGCTATTTTTAAAATTATACGTACTATTTATTTATTTTAAATAAATAAAATAAAATAATATAATTGTGATTATAAAATTAATTTGATTCCTGATTTACCCATTAAAATTATGAATGAAATCCATAATGAATTTTACAAATTCAACTAGTCCAAATACTTAAATTAGAAAGAGGACCTAGTTTTCTAATTTTGAAATTTTAAAAAGAGTTCTAGTAATATGATAAGGAGTGAAACCCATATATGATGTGATATGTGCGCTTATGTTTTGGTTTTTTTTTTTTTTTTTTTTTTTTTTTTCTCTTACCACATCATTAAAATTCTCTTTAAAATTTCAAAATTAAAGCTCTATCACTGTTGTTGTTTTATAGTAGTTCATTCCTAAGTGCCCCGCTCGTTGTCTAGAGATTCTAGTGTTGAAAATGTAAGTTTGAACCCAAAAACGTGGTCCAAGCGAGAGAGAGAGAGAGATGGCTAAAGAGATGGGTAGATGTGGGAACAACTAGCACGTAGAATGCACGTTAAGACAGCTTTCCTGTGGGCTGCCTAAACTCTCTCACAACAACAGTCTTGTGATTGAAAAATCATTGAAGTGTTGTCAGTCAAAGAAGATCGAAACACATGTATTGGAAAACAACAATCCAAGGCTTATTAGGCTATGAAAATGCCCATTAATATATATCTTTTTTCTCTGGGACGAGCCTACCAAAATGGACCATACTGTTGAGAACCAAACAGCTGAGTCATTCATACCCTTTTTTGTTTTTTGAACAAAAAGAAGAAAAAAAATTCCATGCAATATCATAACTTTCTTAGATCCTGACTTTAGGATTGTCGGTTAACAGTTAGATTTAATTCAATCTAAAAAAAGGGATCCTTCATCGGAATAACAATAGACTCTACACTCATTTCACAATAAGGATCGTAGAGCTTTACGAAAGGAGTACAGCGCAAATTCAAATATTTTTATACTCTCGAGTGTCAAACCCAAACATCTTGCAAAATGGGAGGGCCAATAACCATTGGATCACTACCCCCGGTGGTGAGTCATTCATACCCTGCTAGTTGCTTCTTCTTCTTTTTTTTTTCTTTTTTTAGCATATCTTGTTAGGTTAGGAACAGTGAAATGTTATGTATTTGAAAAATATTTATAATTTGAATACGTGATATAAATTTAAATTTAGTGGAGTGTTTGTGTAAGAGAAAAAATTCTTCCCACCCGAGAGAGCAAAATGATTCCACATGAGCCTCCATATCTTGCAAAAAGCACAACTTGTTAGAACTATCCAACCAATAATTTTTGGTTGAATGAGGCTGTGATGGTAAAGTTTTGACGGTCAAATCAGTGATGTGTAGTAATTAGAATAATGAATTACGTCTATTATCATAGTGATTTCATTATGATAAAAAATAATTACAAGTTAAATATACAAAGATAGTCCCTTTTCTAATACATACATAAAATTAATAATAAATACTAGCGACCCACATAAATTCAAAAAATCACCCACAATCATACATAATAAGTATCAGTTTTAATCAATGACACTCTCAAGCATATAATACTTAACTCTATAATAATTCAATTATGCTGTGTTTGGTTTGAAGATTTGAGAAATGATTTGGAAAGAAAAATGGAAAAGGTAAGTGAAATGTGAATAAAACATGTCTATATTTCACATAATTTCACACACTTTTTCCTTTTCTCTTTCCAAATACTTTCCTAAATCTCTCAACCAAACAAAGTATTTTAATGTCTAGTTGTTATGACATATGAGAATATGTACTACCCAAATATATCAAATTAGCAGAAGCTTTCAATCGAGTTTGACTTATGATTAATCAGTCATGTTACCCATATGACGTTATGAAATTTAGAACATGCCAGCGTTAGGTAATCCCATTATAAACAACTGTTTTGCAAGAGACAAAATATTTTCAATTTATAAATTTAAAAAATAAAATAAAATATGAAGATGATTGGAATAATACCATGTCTATCCATGTACGTAATCTATATTAATTAGTTTTGTTTTGGTGTGGAGTGTTTTTCTTTAAAAATAATAAATAAATAAATGAAGGGGACAAAAATAATAGAGAGAAAAAGTTAGGCGTAAGACATCTTGGCTTGACATGAGGCAAGTTGTTGTACAACTCTTTCATTTCTCAATTTTAAATAAGTTCTTGGTGACCAGATTATTAGAACTCAAATCTCACTGGTTTCTCAGGCTTAACACATTTTTATTCATTGGAGACATGAGTCAATCATTAAAAACGCATTAAAACAGATGAACATAGGAGTTTTGAAAATATTTTTTTGCATGTTTATAGAGTATTGACAAATGGAATATTTTTCTTTTGTGATTAGGTTAAATAATAAGAGAATTTACGTGTAGATCTTGATAGGTAGATTTATTGTTTAATAAGTCTTGTACAAATTAATTACGTTTTTCATGAAACACTATTAAAAACGTCAGTAATAGTTAATTTTCAACGACAATCTAAAAATTTTGTCACAAAAATATCACTAATTATAAGTTTTAGCAACTATTTAAATAAATCGTCACAAAAAAGTCACTAATTTTCAACTTTCAGTAACAGTTTAAAAAATTCGTCACAGAAAAATGTCGCTAATTGTAAGTTTTAGCGACGCTTTATAAAAATCATGATAAAAAAATCATTAATTATCAATTTTTAGCTACATACGCAAAAAATCGTTATAAAACATTATTTTTAGCAACGATTTTAGTAGAATTTATTTTCAATAAGATTTCATGAGAATTAAATTTAACTATTAGACTCATTGGTAATTTATCCTAAATAATAAGGGCTATCATATTTGTGTTGGTGTTTGGAATATAATATGGAGGGGAAATTCTATTTCCACCACCCTAATAAACTCAGTCAACACACTTAATGAAAAATTAGATTAATGACAATTATATCCTACTTAAAATTTACTATAATAACCATTGATCAACACTCTTAATATTATATATACAAATTCTCAACACACATCTTTTTAAAATAAAAATATTTCAATATACATTGTTTGAAACAAAAAAATTAAAGAAATGTACAGTTTGCTAGATGATAAAACCAAATCATTAAAACCAAATCAAAGGGTTATAGAAAATTTGGGAATGATAAAATCAGAGAAGACCCATCCATAAAGTCTAAAATGATAAATCAATCATGGAATCAGATTCATGAGAAGACCCATCCATGGAATCAGATTCATGGAATACTATTTACAAATCAATCAAACAAAACATAAACAAATACTGTACAAATCAGACAACACTACAGCAAAGAAGCGGCCAAAAATCTTACAGTAGCAAATCGATTAAGGGACGGAATTCGCTGGCAATGGTCAGAAATGTGAACGGAAGTGGTGGCCATGGTCGATAAGGCGAGACGATGTAGCAGTGATTGTCGAGAAGGTTAACGATGGTCGGGTGGCGACGACGATGATCGGGAAGAGGAGAAGAGTCGACGACGGTGATCGGCGAGAGCCGAAGAGACATCAACAACGATGGTCGGAAGGACGGTGACTGGTTCAGATATGCCATTTTTTATGGATTGAGAACAGTCGATGAAGGTGAGGGTATAATCGTCATCAACAACGATCAAGTGTGTATTTTGAGGGTATGTGTGTGTACAAGGGTTTATTTGTAATTTTAATGATGTGGGTTGAGATAATTATTTAATAATTAAATTAAGAGGGATGTGTATTGAGAAAAGATTTGTCTTAAGTTTATTAGGGTGGTGGAAATAGAATTTCCCAATATGGAGACATAATTTTTTTCGTAATTAGTGAAGAAGTTCTAATAAGTACAGCTTGGGGTCTAAGAGTGTGCACTTTCAAAATTTTACATTTAACCCTTATTAGATGCTATCAATTCTTTAGGGTCACGCTCGCAGGTTATACTTGAGATTTGCCTAATTTACATGGAGAGAACGTTTTAGATAAATTCCAAAATTAGTTAAGGTGTGTGTAAATTAACCAAAATATCCAATAATAATATAAAAAAAAAGTACTATATGACATTACAGCGAGGTAGATTCTATTCTTATTTGTGAGTAAGAATTAAAGTTTTTTAATAATAAAATGACGTGTTTTCAATCTTATTCTTTCTTTATATCAATCCTATGTCTATTAACTTATTATTATTATTGTGAAACTATGGGGATAGTTTTGAAATAATTGATTGATTGATTAATTAAAATTAACTAATTTACTTGATTAATCCACTTTGCAAATTTTAATTTGTGATTTGTTCTAGCGTTAGAAACTATTCGCTCACCCTAACTGCAAACGTAATTCATTGTCGATAAATTACACTCACTGTTTGACATAATTTTATTAATCTTTCAATCAATAAGATTAAAGTGATTGAAATAAATATAAATTGAGTGCAAGCACAAGAAAAAATAAATAATACAAAATATATATTTTAATATTATTTTATTATTATTGTGATACTAAAGAGATAGGATCGAAATGATTGATTGATTAATTAAAATTAATGAATTTAATTAATCAATCCACTTGGCAAATTTTAATTTGTAATTTGTTCTGGTGTTATTTCATTTTTGGCAAGTTTGACCTAATTTTATTAATCTTCCTGTTAATAAGGTTAAACTAATCAAAATTAACATAAATTAGGTGCAAATACAAAAATAAATAAACAGTTCCGATTGGTAGATCGAATATTAGGAGGCTTGAATGGCCTAAGTCCAAAAGAATAAAGGTTGGGGCCCCCTTTGGGGGTCACCCCCTTTACCCCCCTTTGCCACGTGGCAAGAGGTGATTGGAGGAGCAGGAAAAAAAAAAAAGAAAAAAAGAAAAGGTGACCAATGAGAGAGAGGGGGGTCCAAAGGGGGTCCTAAAAAGGGAGGATGAATCATTGTTGAGTCCAAAATGATGATGTTTCCATTTTTTTTTTTTTCTTGTTTTTCTGAAGATGAAAAAGATGAAGGTGAAGAAGAAGAAGAAGAAGAGAGAAGAGGGAGCTGGAGAACACAAAGAGAGAGAGAGATACACATCATCATCAACAACAACATCTTCATCATCAACAACAACAACATCTTCATCAACATTATCATCATTAACAAATTTTATTTTATTTTCTTTTATTTAATTTATTTTTTTTTCCTTCATCTTCAGGTCCAAATCTACTAGAAAAAAAGAAAAGAAAAGAAGAGAAAACAGAGTCTGAAAGAGGAAATTGGCAATGCCCACCGACGCCGCCACCATCACCGTTGATCATCTTTTCTCCTTTTTTTCTCTCGCCTCTTCTCTCTCTCTCTCTCTCTCTCTCTCTCTCCTCTTCTCTTTGTCTATATTCGAAAGAAAGAAAGAAAAAAAAAAAAAAAAAGAACACCCAAAACGACGTCGTTTTGGGTATTCGAGCCACTTTCGAGCCATGTTTTTGGAGCTACGAAGTATTATTTAAAATAGCTATTAATATTTATTTTTTCATCCATACGAGTAACAAATTAGTAATAAAAATAATATTAAGGCCTCGTTTGGCATGCGAATGTTTTAACTTAAAAGTCAAAAAGTTACTAAAAAAATCAAAAAGCCTATAATTTATACCAAAAAGTGCTCGATATAATTTTGTCAAAGTTTTGAAATTCGGTGAATTTTCTAATTTGAAGGAAAGTTAATCTTATTTATTAGTCTCCATTTAGCATTGGCTTTTTTAGTTGGTTTTTTTGAGTTGAGACTTTTTTAGCTTGGAACTAAAACGTTCGTTTGGTTTGGTTTGGCTTTTTTGATTTTTTTGACTTTTGTGACAAAAAAATGAAATGATTATGATTTGGATATGATATTTTGTTTTATTGACTTATTTAACTTATTTTTACTTTTGTACTTTTTTAACCTAACTAAGGCCTTGTTTGGGAAGACTAAATAAGTGCACTTTTTGTCTTTTTTGACTAAAAAATTGAGGTTGAAAATATGGATGTTTGGGTTAACTTTTTGACTTTTTATGAAAAAATGTGTAATAAAAAATTGTGAAAATTGGTTTTTAGAGTAAAATTTGAATTGAGAGTTGTGCAGCCGTAATTGTTGACTTTTGGTGAATAGTGTTAACTTTTTAACTTTTTAAGTAACTTTTTGGCTTTTTGGATTATTTCAAAGTCCCCAAACTTGGCCTAAATTAGCCAAACGAAGGCTTAATTTAATTTTTTTTGGCATGTTGATTGATTTCACTAGTCGAAGTGGGGAATGGGTTGGAAGATTGATGGAGAGGGAAGGGTGGCGGTCTATTTCAATGGCTTGGGCCAGTGTACATGCTTTAACATTTCTTCTAAGGGGCCACAAATTAAACATCTGTTATTGTCAACTTTTAATTTATTTATTTTCTTCTACTTATGTCTCGTTTAACATAGCTATTAAAAATTTTAAAAAAAAATTAAAAAGAAAAGAAAAAGTTAGCCACCTCAGACGGATTAGATTAGAATCCCAGAAAATGGACTAATCTAATCCCAACCAACTTCTTGCAAGTTGCAAGTCTTCCTCTATTGTTACCTAGGGTTTCATGATTAGTTAATTTTGTTTAGTCTTTTAATGATAAAAGATTTAAGAATTTTCTTCCTTTGTCTTTTCTGAAGCTCTGTAATTCTCTTTGGGGTTTTCCCCTCTACAAAAAAAAAACTTCACTGAACTTGCGTCATAAAATAACTAAGAAAGTAGCAAATTTGTGTAAATAAATTCTTTCTCAACACTTGTGAACATTAATTTGATTATTTTTTTAGTTTTTTGAGTTAAAAAAAGAACTAAATAAATGACATAGAGTCCAACTTCTTAACACACACTAAGACGCTGAGCTTCCTGGGGTAGAATGTCTAATGATTGAGACAGTTGTAGTACATGCTGAGAAAAAAATACTAAAATTTTTACTTAAAATTCAAACATTAGACAGGAGTCATTCTACTTCTGGCAAACAAAACACTAATTTTAAATTTACACCTTACACGTTACTTTAGCAGAATTATGGGTAATTTTTTATTGTTCCTAGAATTATTTATTAAAAAATATCTAAAAGTAAGATGCAAAAAGGGGGGAAAAAAATTTAATATACAAATCGACTTTCTAGACTCAACGATGTGTAAGAGAGATGATTGGCTAATAATTATAAAATATATAAAAGAGAGAATTGTTTTAGATATTTTAATTGGTTGTCATATTATTGAATTTGAAAAATGAGAAAACTTTTGAGTTAAAATAGCAATGTCTAAAAAATAATGGTTTTTTTAATTAAAAAGAAAAAGGTAGTTAGAGATTGGATTGGATGTTCACATAGCAGCCCAGTTTATACTGGGCCAACAAGTTTTAGGGTCCGAAACCTGATAACACTTTTTGTATTTAAAAATGGAGAAACATGCATCAGCGATTGGGGGTACGATTTGACGGATTAAAACCATGATGGAACAATACTCAGTGGCCCAGTATAAGTGGGCCAGGCCTTTCTAAAGCTAAGCGAGTCCAATCCATATTTAATTTGTTTTAGCTGAAACTAGTTGTATTCAAGGAATTTTATTTGTATTTAAAAAATTATTCAGCACGTTTAATTTTTTAGTATTTTTTATTAAATTATTTAAGGTTATAATTTTCTCTCAATATACTTTATGTTTTTTCATAAATTACCTTTTAAAATAAAATGATAATTTGTAATACACCCAAATATTAAATAAATCAATTTAAATTATCTATTTCTTTTGTTCACATACAAAAACGGTGACACCGATTAAAGATAATGACGTAGGCAAACTCCCAGCCCCCGTCACTGTAGAAGTAGGAGCCAAGTTTTATTCATGTATTGAGGTCGTCGGAGCGAAGTTTTATTCATGCATGGTTTGATTTTGTTCCATATTTTTTTATCCATAATTAATAATACAATAAGAAATAATGATATTGATAATAATGGTTAGTTTTAGTGAGGTAGATTGACGTTTTGGAATGAACAAGAAGATGATGAGAAATAATTAAAATTTAGAAAAGAAAATAAAGACTTAAATATGAACCATAGGTATAAGTACTTAGAATGTATCATGAGAAAAATATATATTTTATTTTAAGATTTAATGTGTATTGTTCTTTTTAATAAATTTATATTAAGATATAATTGAAAATAAAATTTTAAAATTTTAATTGAACATATTTAGAATCACCCGTTGGATTCAGAAGCAAATCTACATTTCTTACCTTACCCTCACTCCAAAACAAGTTTGAACGCTTACCAATGCTGTGTTTTTAAACATAGTCGAAAACAAAATTTTGAAGGACCCACAATTTAATTATAAAATCAGACATAACTTTGTCATCGTGTTAACTCAATTTTATTTGAGATTTAAGTGCTCATTTGGCATGTGGGTTTAAGTGAGATTGAGATTATTTTAGTCATAAATAGACAGAATAAACCTTTTAGCCTTCGGCTAAAAATTGTCACATCCAAATCATAATTATTATATTTTTTCTCTTACAAAAATTAAAAAAATCAAAAAATTCGTCCCAAAAAAGACTATTTTAGCCTCAGAAAGTCAAGAAACCAACTTACATCCCAAACGAACCCTAAGATTAAAAATTTCATTGACACCTTTTATAATTTTTATAATGTAATTTTATCTCCTTTTTTTATATTATTATATTTTTTATTTAAAATTATAACAATATCCAAAATTTTACAATCAAAATAATTTTGATAAACAAACTATTTTTTTCTGTCTGAGACTGAAGGAGTGGAAGAGGTGCGATGTAAATGAAATAATGATTCTCTTTTTGTATCCAATGAGAGATTGTTTTGCTCTCTTTTTTTTATTATTATTATTTAATCCTGAGATAATTGATGAAGTGGTATATTTTTGGATAATTTAGGATTTAACCAAATTTTATTTATTTACAAAGAGTTTGTTAGCTATTGTATCGAATTTCAAGAATTATTTTGACTATAATTTCTTTTAAGAATATTCACATTGTATAGCGAATACATAATAAGTGAAAAGTAAGGAAAAAGTGGGAGAAAAAAATAAAACCAAAGTACATAAAATATTGTTATTCATATAGAAAGATGGATTGGTGACCAATGGGTTAGGTGGATGAGCAAGATTCTCTCTTTTCTTTCTCTACTTCACTCTCTCCTTGCAATGGCCAAGATTCATCTTAAAAAAATTTAATAGTTCAGATCATTTCAAAAAAATTACTTTTAAATTTTTAATTTTTTTAATAAAGTGATTTGAGCTGTTAGATTATCTTTAGATGAATCTTAACCGTTACAAAGAGGGAGTCAAGTAGAGAACATAATGAGAGAATCCTTGCTCTGGGTGGATAAGCTCGTCTCTTACATGAGTGTATTGATAATCAAGTTATCCTTGCGTGATATAATATTTTTTTTCTTATATTTCTAAACAAATATAAAAAAAAAAAACAAAAAAAAAAAACAAAACAAAAAGCAGAAGATTGAGATGTTCAAGTTCAAAGCATATTAATTCAACACCAAATTATTATTATTATTATTATTTGGGGTAAGTAACCTATATTATATATATATCTCTCTTCAATGAAAGAAGAAAATTATTATACTTATAGAGTAGCACAAGATGATAAGAGTGAGGTGGTGGGGAAAATGGGATTGGAGATAAAGTTTTAATAATTATTGATTTAATGTATTTTTAATTTGGACTAAACTCAACATGATTTAAAAATAAAAGGTGAGGGGTAGTATACAGTATGTTCCTCGTGGAGACAAGGATCACACTTTTAAGAGTCCATTGGAAAGCAAGTGAAAGAGATTGATTTGAGTCCCACAACTCCACAAGTTCATATTATTATAAATAAATAAAATAGAAGAGCTAGTGTCCAAAAATGTCCATAAAAGATTAAGGAATGAGAGAGGTTGCTGCTAAGGTTCGTACCATGATAATGTTGATGTAATCCCCAAATAAGATCTCCAATTTGTGGCTCTATTTGATTGAGGTTTTAGATTTTTATTTTATTTTATTTTAAAAAAAGTATAAATTAGTTTAACAAAAATAAATACAATATATATATTAAAAAAAATAAAAAATAAAAAATCATATAAAAGGTTTTTGAAAATTTTTCATAAACAAATTCTGAAAATTAAATCAAACGGTGCCCATGAACCCATAGTATAGCCTCTTAATGTTATCATGTACTAGTCAAAAAGACACATAATTCAATTATAGTATCAAATATAATTTATTCATATCTTCTTTTGTGAGAAAGTTATGTTTGATTTTCATGATAAATTTTGTACACTCAGAATTTTCCGCTGCACAAAAAAAAAAAAAAAAACCTAAATCATCACTTTAAAATTATTTTCAGTAATGTGAACAGATTGCATGTCAATTGTTAATTTATTTAAAAATCAATTAATTAAGTCCTAACCTTCTAACCATGTAAGAATGATATGTCTCTAACATTACTTTGACAAAACTTGCTAATGGAAAAATAAAAAATAAAAGAGTTTTTCATTTTTTTTAAAGCTAATATAAGTTGTCTCTATTCTATTATTTTAACATATTTGGTTTTAAATATTAAAATTTTATTACTCCATGCCTCACCTGTAACCCAAAGGTTGTATAAATTTACTTAGCGTGTCTATACATTTGAGTATTTTTTTTTTTTTTTTTTTGATAACTCAGGTATTTTCAACCCTCTGATTTTAAAATTTTAAAGGAAGTCAGAACTAATCCTGAGAGGTATATAGCCGGTGGGAAGCCGAACACCCTTTTGCAAATTGCTGCAGACACTCATTCAGTGGAGAATCGAACTTGGGCCGTGCGCCTTACCCACACAACCCAAGCAACGCCCTAACCATTGGGGCAACCTGCCCCACCACATTTGAGTATTTATGATAAGAAATAGTATGCTGGCCCCCTCACAAAGTTTATAAATTTTCCAAATCTTCTAGAGATCTACTTTGGCCCCTATCTACAAAACTTATGGGTTCGTCGCTTCTCATTTGTGAGGGGGAAAAAAAAAATACAAATTTTATTAGTTTATATAAAAAAAATTATGTCAAAAATGCCACGAGATCCTTTTTTTTTTTTTTTTTTTTTGAAATTTCCATTTCATGTTCTAATCTACTTTCAGTAACATGATTATATTTTAAGATTCTTGTATTTTAAAATTATCATGACATCGCATGATTTTTGGTGCATTTGGACAAAAAGACAAAAATTTCATGACGGAAAATCCTCTTCCCAAAAAAAATTTAAAATGTATAATTTATGTATTTTGAGTATGTTAATACTTATTTTATTGTACACAAATTTTTAAAAAAAAAACATTCATTCATTTATGTGTAAACTACATTGACTTCCCTTGAGGTTTAAAAAATAAATAAAATAAAATAAAACTCACAATTTTGACATAATTATATTAAGTTACCTTAAGATATTAATTTATATTATACTTAATCCCTTTTTTTATTTATTTATCAATAATCTATTATTTATATGGATAGAAAAATGATATTGTCATCTATTTTACATGATAATGTATATTTTACGTTATTTATTTTATTCTTTTTGCATTATGTATATTAGTTTTGATCCATTTAACCTTATTAAAATGGAAGTCAGTGTAATTATATAAAAAAATATACAATTAACTATATTTTTTAAAATTTCAGGGTAGGTTAGTATAATTGATTCTTCATTTATTTACAGAATGAATCATAAATACTGAAACTTCAAAGTATCATTTCAAATTAAAAATTCCATTTCACACTTGTACGATTTTAAAAACTATTGCACCAGGCCACGAGCTGGGGTATATTCATTTCATACAGCTCACGCTCACCATTGGCAACATAATTTAATTATAAATATAATATAAAATAAAAGAAGTAGTTTAATAATAATAGTTTAGCTCTCCTAGAGCAATCTGTAATTTCTGTCAGCCATTTCTCCTCCACGCCTAACAGCCTAGCATTAACATTCCTAAACTATAGGAACATTGTCTCTTTTTCTTTATAAATAAAAAAATAAAAATTTAATAACCAATTGTGTGTATTTGCAGCCATTTCCATCAATTTCAAAACCTTAAAATTAACGATTGGATAAATTTTTAGTAGTATCTCTTATACTGTGTTCGGTTGGGGAATTTGAAGAGTGATTTGGAAAGGAAAATAAAAAAGATAGGTGAAATGTGAATAAAACATACCTATATTTCACTTAATTTCACACACCTTCTTCTTTTTCCTTTCCTTTTTCAAATCATTCTTCAAATCATCTAATCAAACACAATGTTAGGGTGACTCTAACTTGACATTACCTTTTATTCTCCAAGTCTTCGCCACTCAGATAAGATAAAAGCTAAATTTTAGCATTCAAAAGCACAATCTTCAATTCACCAATGCATTTTCAGTCACATGATCAACGCTTGAAATTCGCGTTTCAAGATTTTTAGAATATCTTAATTTATTTTATTTTATTTTTTCAAAAAAAAATCTAATGTGGTTAAAATTTTGAAAAATAAAAAACACTTATTATTTTTATATAATTTTATCTTTTTATAATGTTTATTTTAATAAATTAATTTCTATATTTAAAAAAATAAAATTTTGATTTAGAAAATAAAAGCCATATCATTGCAATGAACGCTAGAGACGGTGGATTACATAGTGCTAGAAAAATGCACAAATATATATATATATATATATATATGAAAGTGATTTGTGGGAAAGAAAGCGTTATATGGTAGCTCACTAACTATTTAGCATTATCTTATAAACTAAAGACTAAAAAAACATTAAACATTAAACATTAGTTACATAGATTAGATTTGAGATTCCACCACAAGTCATCATTAATGTCATTATCCGAGAATAATTAACTGAAATCAATGAGTAGTTAATCCCTCTATCACTCGTTTTATCATAATGCTACCCGTGATCTCAATAACAAAAAACAATTCATATAAAATTAAAAAGAATAATAACTTGTGTCTAGGTTGAATACAAAAATGTAAACTAGTTAAGGCTAAACTCATGATCCAATGGACTTACTTGGAAAAAAATACTAAATAAATAAATAAATTAATTAAAATAGACAAGTATAGGTAGTTCATGTTTTGGCTACTTTCTTTAGATAATTAATTTAAGAAGACACCACCAGGGGAGTGAAATTGAAAAAGATGCACATGCATGGGGAGAAAGCAGCCAAAAAGACAAGGAGATATATTGTCCTACTTTGGCATGATAATTTATTTGACAAATTTTATTTATAGCTTATTTGTTTAAAATTTGAAATTTTTTGTTGAGGTGGTTATAATTTAAGAAGTTCTGATGTTTCTCACTACACAAATTAAAATTTTATACACAAAATTTAGGGATATTTTAAAGATAAAATATTTTTTTGTTGTAAAAAATGTAATTATTATATTTTTAGCGAAGAAATTTTAAATTAGTGATGAATTATTATCTTTTTAAGATCAAATTTTTTGTATCTATATCTTTTTTGGGACCAAATTTTTTGTGTCAAAGAATAATTTTTTTGGGACCAAATTATTTTTTCCGCATTTATTAGCAATATTTTAAAACTTTTGTCACTACAAACTTTGTTTTTTTATTTTCCGAACAACCTTTTAGCCACATCTTTGCGACAATCAAAATTATTCTGGAAATATTTTTGCAACAAAATTTTCATTTTTAAGAATAAAAAAATTTAGTCTCTAAAACTCATATATGTTGTAATGCCTATTAAGACTTTTTTGGTTTTCAATATATTTGGTTTTCCAAATCAAATTTTTTAATTTTTTTGTGTAAAAATAGAAGGAAAAAAAAAGGGGAAAACAAAAATTGAAACAAAGTACATGAACTTATTTATAGCATGGTCTAAGTGTAATAATTTGGAGAAAAGAGTGGTACAGTAAAAAAAATTGTAAAATTATGAAAAAATATAATATTTTAATTATTAAACTACATAAATTTTATCATTAATTTATATATATATATATATATTTTTTCTGCCACCACCATGTTATTCCCCCTAATAATTTCATCTTGACTCAAAATGTGGACAAGGCGTAATTCAGAGTTTTTATTAGGGCATGGCTTCTGTCCAGTCCTTAATCGGACTGGACCGTGTTGTTGGATCCGTGGGGGACTCACCACAGGTTCCGTTTTGATAATCTGAACTACTCAATATGTAGAACTCGTCAAGTACAATATGCCTGTAAAAAAATCACGTTAATCGGATATCGATAGTTATGCGATCAAATCAATTTTGTATAAAAAAATGGACGGTGAATAAATTAACGGTTGACAAAAATCTATTTTGATCACATAGCTATTGATATCCGATCAATGTGATTTTTTACAAACATATAGTACTCGACGAGTTCTACACATTCAACGGTTCAGATTATTAAAACGGAACCTATGGTGGGCCTCCACGGGCCCACCAGCACGGTCCAATCCGATTAAGGACGGGATAAAAGCCATTCCCTTTTATTAAGGCTTATTTTAAGAAGGGAAAATGAGTGGGAGCATTAATTAGTGCCACCACTAATGATGTGGTAGTGGGTGAGACCCACGCCACAATGTTATTGTGTCTGTTTTTTTAAAAAAAAAAGTAAATGTCACATCATTAGTGGTTGCTTTAAAGCACCTCTTTTAGATGCCTATTTTGACTTTTTTTTTAATTATTTTTAAAAAAACGTGTAAAAAATATGAGAAATAATATAACTTAAAATAAGTTAAAAACTGAAAGATGACTTTTAACAATTTACTTAAAATACTCCTAAGTCATGTTTTGAGAACATGTCTGTACCAATACCTCCAACTCTGTACTATCTTTTTATGTAAAAATATATACTCCATATATATATATATTATTTATTTTATCATTTTATATTATTTTTTATGTATTGTGTTCATAGAATAAAAATCATATATGTATTAAAATTTATCATATTCAAAAGTAGTGATATTTACCCTACAAACCAGTAAAGAAATATACATAAATGCAAACTTGTTAACCTTACTAGGACTCTCTTAAAACTTCCAAAAAAAAAACTAAGAAACAGGCACTTAATATTTTGTAAGAATGAGAAATTTAATTCTTATAAATACTAGTTCAACAACTAACAATTTACTTTTGCTAATAAAATAAATAAATACAAACAAGTTTCTATCTGGTGTAAATAAAATTGTGATATGAAATACAATTGTCACTTATTCTATTTGTAGCTCTATATAAATACAATTACTTTAAAATATTTGAGTATTACGTAGGAATTCTCATACTTTTAAGACAATCATTTGATTGGAATAATCGCTTGCCATAATTTCATTCCTATCTCTATTTTCATTTATTTTTTATTTTTTATTTTTTTTGCTGGAACACCTTCAAAACAAGATTTTTAGAATTCACTCTTATAAGTCAAACTGAAAGAAGTTAGTCGGTTCATTTCGAACTTCTACTTAAATAATAGAAGATTCGAACTCTAAAAAAATAATAATAATAAAAATTAAAAATAAAAATAAAACTCTCTAAACAATTAAGATGGCTCCATGATGATCCTATCTCTATCTCGGGCGCTGCTCGGGACCCCTTGTACGGAACGACCCTAGCACCCGCACCTCCACCTCCACGTGGGGGCTGCCAATAAAAAAAAAAAAAAAAACAGAAAAAAAAAAACCAAACAAATAATTTTTGACCAATCAAAACAGATTCCGAGTAACCCCACCAGGAGTCTTATGCATTTTCCCTCTATCTCCCACCTCTGTTTCCATCTTTCTTTGGGAGCGTGGGACCCGAAAAACAGTGGGTGGCCCTTAGCTCTCAGCCTTTCAGCAAACCCAAAAGGACCCACTACCCCATACGGCTGCACCTCCTTGCACCGGCAACGCGTGCTTCCATGTCCCCCCCCCTCTCTCTCTCTCTCTCTCTCTCTCTCCAGGTTTATTTCATAGTATGGGGTAATTTAGTTTTAATTTTTAATTCATTTTAAATCATATTATATCTTATATTTTTTATACATAAAAATTAAAAAAATTAAAAAATTAACTTTTTAAATCACTCCTATGTTTCCTTTGATGAAAAATATTAGAGGTCCTAAATTTTTTACTAAACAAATGACCAAATGTCTCATATAAGTGTGGGGTCCATAAAATTGCGAACCCCACACCTACGTGAAACATTTGATCATTTATTTAATAAAAAATTTAGTGTCCCTAGCGTTACCCTTCCTCTGATTCATTAGAAATTATTGTTCAGCACGGGTTTCCTTGCAATGATAGAATCTTTTTATTTATAAGACATTTCGTAATTGTCTACATACATTTCGTAATTGTCTACATGCAAGATTAAATTGTTTTTGATAATTATAATATACTCTTTCTATCTAGTAACTTATTTTATTTTTTATTATTTTAAAATATTAATTTCTTTTCAAAAATTAAAAAGTAAAATAACATGAATTTTATATTTTATCTTTCTTTTAAATTCATTAACAATACAAAAAGTATAATCATGACAATTGATACTCTTAAAAAAAAAATACTATCAAAGGGTAATTTTAAAAATTTAATATTTTTAAATTATAATAATTGTACTATCAAAAAAAATTGAATTCTCCAAAAAGAACTATTATATCGAGACAGAGAGAGTATTTAACTTTTTTATATTCATATTTTAATATGAGAGAATTTGTGGGACTTGTCTTGTTTCGATGATTGAATTATTCATTTTATAAGACTCTCAATATATATTATTCATAAAAAAATTAAGCCAATTCAATAATCATATGATTTTTATTTTTTCGTACTAGCATATGAACATGTGCTAAATAAATAATTAAAAATAATTTTAAAATTAAATAATAACATAAAATTTATTTAAAAAGTATAGAAAAATAATTTAGCATTGATTAAATTTTAACCATTTTATTAGAATATATATTGCTATTGTTATATCATTACTTGTACATTTTAAGTTCACAATAAGAAATAGATGTCATAATTTAATTGGTAAATATGAAAAAAATTAGAATAAATTAAAAAAAAATTATATTTATGATAAAATAAAAATAAATTTCATTTTATAAGTTTTTTAGTTTTAGTTTATTCTATGTTAAAGTTTGTCATAAAACTTAAAACATATTTTTTAGAAATAAAACGATAGATATTGATAAAATACTTAAAATCGGTCAAAAGACTAACCCAGTTTACATAAAAATTAATAAATTAAAATTTTTAAATATTATTTTAATTTCAAAATTTTAATTTTCTTGAATTAAAACATGCATAATATTATAATATTAAATAGGAGCACAAGATTCATTTTATATAAGTGAAACAATTCCTTTTTTTTTTTTTGATATGGGATTGTAAAATAAAAGTTAATAGTTGTTTGGGTAGGAAATTTATTTCCAATCAAGCAATCAGTCATTCAATCTTTAATCATGTCAATCTTTAGTTTATTTCAAATCAAACAAATCTAACTAATATGTTTTGATAAAATCATTAAAATCACAGTTAAACCAATGAATCAGTTAAATTAAAAAAGGTTATGCCTAATCAACTAAGAGCATCTCCAACCCACTAGGCATATAATGCCTATTAGGTAAAATGCCTAATGTGACTCACTTTTTTCAACTCCAATGCACTAGGCATATGCTTAGGCATTTTGGCTCAGCTCACATTCACTAGCTACATGTAGCTAGCCTTCAAAGCTAGGCAAAATGTATTTAATCATTAGGATTATTTCCTTCCATTTTTGTTAATGACGTGGCATTGTATAAAGTTAATAGTATTTGGATGAATAGCTAAAATAAAGAGCATGGTTGTAGTAGAAACATGAAATAGTTGATAGGCAAAATAAAACATAAAAAACCAACCAATGTATACAAAAATTAGTCAACTAAAACTCTTAAATGTTATTTTAATTTTAAAATATAAACTATCTTGAACTGAAACGTGCACAACTATAATATTAAATAGGAGCATAATATTCATTTTATATAAGTGAAATAACTCATTTTTTTCTTTTTTCTTTTTTTGATGTGGAATTGTAAAATAAAAGTTCATAATTATTTGGGTGGGAAGCTTATTCCAATTAAGCAATCAGTCGTTCAATCTTTAATCAAGTATAATATTAAATAGGAGCATTATATTTATTTTATATAAATGAAACAACTCACATTTTTTTTTTCTTTTTTCCTGACGTGGAATTGTAAAATAAAAATTAATAATTATTTGAGCGGGAATCTTATTTCCAATCAAGCAATCAGTCGTTCAATTTTTAATCAAGTCAATCTTTAGTTTATTTCGAATCAAACAAATCTAACCAATATTTTTTGATAAAACAGCTAAAATAGCGATTAAATTAGCAAATTAGTCAAATTGACAATGATTCAGCCTAATCGAGTAGGTTAAAAGACCAATTAACTTATATAAAAATTAATTAATTAAAACTTTCAAATTTTATTTTAAAATTTAAACTGTCATGAACTGAAATATGCACAACACCACAATATTAAATGGGATTATAAGATTCACTTTATACAAATGAAACAACTAATTTTTCCTGCTTTTTCTGATGTGAGATTATAAAATAAATCATATCATAGATTAATTAAAGTTTTTATTTTAAAACTTAAATTGTCTTAAACTAAATTATGCACAACAATACAATATTAAATGAAAATATAAGATTTACTTTATATAATTAAAACAATTCACATTTTCCTTCTTCTCCTGATGTGAGATTATAAAATAAATTATAAACTAATTAGAGTTTTATATTTATACGGTTAAATAGAAGTCAACCAATAGAAAAAAAAAAATTTGTTTAAAATTAAGAAAATCAATATGAGAAATCGAGATTGAACCAGCGAATTAATCAAAGCAAAAATGATTCAAATTTAATCGGTTAAATCAAATGACCAACCAACTCATACAAAAATTAATTAATTAAAACTTTTAAATGTTATTTTAATTTTAAAATTTAAACTGTTTTGAATTGAAGCATGCGCAGTATTACAATACCAAGGTTTACTTTATATAAGTAAAACAATTAACTCTTTTTTTTTTTCTTTCGATGTAGGATTATAAAATAAAAATTAAGAATTATTTGGGTGAGAAATTTACTTATACTCAAACATTCTCAATCGTTCAATATTTAATTTATTTCGAATCAAATAAACATAATCAATATATTTTGCTAAAATCGCGATTAAACTAACAAATCAGTCAAATACAAAATGATTTAACCTAATCGGCTAGGTCAAAAGACTAAGCAACTTATACAAATATAAATTAATGAAAACTTTTAAATTTTATTTTAAAATTTAAACTATATTGAATTGAAACATGCACAATACTACAATATTAAATGGGAATATAAGATTCACTTTATATGAGTAAAACAACTCATTTTTTATTTTTTCCTCCCGATATGAGATTATCAAATAAATCATAAACTAATTAGAATTTTATTTTTTTATGGTTAAATGGAAGCTAGTCAATAAAGATTTTCTTAATTGTTTAAAATGAATTAAGAAAATTAATATGAGATATTGAAACTCTCATAAGACTGTTCATTAAAAACCTCATTTTTTTGCTTATGTGATATATAGATTTCTCTTTAAAAATTAAATAGTCTCAAATCTTTAAAATATATATATATATATATATTCTACTTTTAAAATATATTTGCCGTTAATTCTTTCGGTGAGAAATGTGATAAAATGAAAATGTTAAGTTATTAATTTGAACTAATTTTTTTCATGTATGATATAGATTGAGAACCTTACAAAATGAATAGTTCAAATTATTAAAATGAAATCTATAGTGGACTCTACGGGCCCCATAAGTTTTTTCATTTTGAGATATGAATATGAGATAAACTCAATCTTTAAAAGTTACTGAGTTTGTCAACAAAAAAAATAAATGATCTATTTTCAAAAACATAATTATCATTCTTTTTTTTTTTTTATAGACAAATGTAATAAATTGAACATGGCATAATTATTTGATCAACTTAATTTTTTGTACGCGTAGATAATACATACAATAACTTTATAAAATGAACAATTTGAATAATCAAAATGAGACCTATAATAGATATCATTTGAATCTCGGTTAAGGGGTCGGGTTCATGAATTGGGTTGGATAATTTAGGATAAAAGATTTGGATCCAATGATATCATCCAGGTCGGGTCAAAAAATGTAAATGGACTGGTAGAAATACAAAAGAATTGATCCGCAAAACAAGATGGGAAAAAAAACCTTGGAACCGAAAAGTATAAGGGATAGTGGCTGAAGGATAAACAAATGTGTTGGATCCGAATTAAAACGGTTTGAATTGAAAAACTAAAGAATAGAATAAGTTGAGCTCCTATTAACACTTCGTTTATTTTGATAAAAGATATTTTTTTTGTATTTTTTATTGTTTGATAAATTAAAAAATAAATATGAAAAACATTTTTTATGATTGAAAAACATTTTTTATGATTAATGAAAAATAAACTTAATTAAATAAAAAACATTTTTTAATTTTTAAAAACGTTTTTTCAATTAAATTTTTATCAGGGTCGCCACGTTTTCACCATTAGCATTACCTCCACCACCACTGCTACAACTACAACCATCATCACTGCTACTACCTCCAGTGCCTCACAACCACTGTCCTACAATCTTTATCTCATTACGCTACCACCACCACTACTATCACTACCATTACACCATTATTGACACTATCACTATCACTACCATTGCCGCACCACATAGTCTCCAACATCTCTCCTTTCATTTCCATTCTACCGCCGCGACTAGCATTACTACATTAATTTAAAAAATACAATCAAATAGAAGAAAATATTTTCTTAAAAAAAATTCAAAACAAACGGAGCGTGGGTGCAATCCTTGTCCAAATATAATCTTTTTATTAATTGCGTAGGTCTGGATTTGCCAGCTTCACACCCAACCTTACTAACAATGCTATAAAAATTTTAAAAAAAATTAAAAAAATAAAAGAAAAAAGGCCAGTATGTTAATTGCATACTCGCTCAATAAAAATGAACTATTAGAAACGTGGTTTTGGGGTGTTTTGGAACTTCCAAAAAAGTCAACTTTTTTACCCAAAAAAGTTACAAAAAAATCAATTTTTTTTAACACAAAAAAGCTAAAAAGTCATCCAAAAAAAAAAAAAAAATTCAAAAAATCAGTTTTTTTTACTAATTTCTCAAAACACCACTTTGTTTTGGTTGAGCTATTCGATTTTATTTTTTATTTTTTTTAAAATTAAGAACTAGTTTAACAAAACTAAAATATCAAAAAATATATTTTTAATTTTTTAAAAACTTATTTTCACCTCAAAAAAGAGAAAATTACATTAAAATAATGAGTATTTTTTTATTCATTTTTTTTTTTTATCAAAACCAATTTTTATTTTTTTATTTTTTTTGGGAGAAAAACTCAACTAGAGTAGATAATTTGAGCCACGTATACAGGACATAAATGCATGTGACTATATATACTTGTTGATAACTACGAGCAGACATGGATTTTGTTTTTGTTTTACTTCCACTCCCTTTTCTTATTCTTTTATTATTATATATAATTTTTTAATTAAATCTTTTATTATTCATGGTGATGGATTGGATCTTCCTATTCCAATACATAAAAGACAAAAAAAAAAAAAAAAAAAAAACTCAACTCTAGTTCAAAAAAAAAAAAAAAAACTCAACTCTTCCCACCTAAACAAATGGAGATATTTGAGTGTGCAACAATACAAAAATTTTGTAAACCAAGAAATAAATCGAAAAATAGTTTAAAATTTTTAATTTATGATGTATATTTAATATTATTATTGTGAAATCATACTATGAACAAATCTTTACATTTAATTATAAAATTGTGAGTAGAATTTTGATATATATATATATATATATATATATTTATGAATTCCTAAAATTACTTGTAACGATGTATAGTATGGGGCCATTTGGGAATATCAAAACTTTTAATTCATTTTCTGTCACATTACTTCTTACATAAAAATGTCAAAAAAATTAAAAAAATTAAAAAGTCAACTTTTAACCATCTTCTCAATACACTCCTATGTACATATTATCTTAGTAAAATTTTATGATACACACTTCAAAATATTAAGTACGTCTAATTTTTCAGTACACTATATTAAATTATTTAGCATTATAATTTACTCTCAATACATCATGTATTTTTTCACAAATTATCTTTCAAAGTACACCCAAATAATACAACTCAAAAATCCCGAATTACACCATCTTGAAAAACCTTTTCAAAAACCTTTCAACAAATTTCTCATTACAACTTTTCGTTTTGTTCATATATAAAGAACAATTGGTGTGAGTTTTCTATATAGCATCATATTTACTTATATGTGTTCCTATTATATTAGTGATAATCCCATGAAATACTTTGTTGAAAAACCCAATGATAATGCCATGAAAATTGAAAAATAGTTTTGTTGTTGAACTTCCATGGCGTCTCTATCCATTTAACAATTCCCAAGAACTAGAGTTTTTTTTGATAATACTAGTTGATACTTGATTAATTGAACGAGACATTACTTATTTTTTGATTTGATTGATTCAACAAGACATTTTTTTTATTTGATTTGATTAATTGAATACAGAAATTATTGTGTTATTGACAATACCCATAATTTTTTATTTTTTTATTTTATAATGGCACATATTATTGTGTTCTTATTTTGTTCTATTTGTAAGTAACAACAAAATAAGAAATAATGATATTGATGATAATTGTGAATTTGGTGAAATAGATTTTGGAGTGAGGAAAAAGATGAAAAGAAAATAATCGAAATTTGGAGAAGAAGATTAAGAACGTTGAATATGAAGAATACGTATAAATAATTTGAGTGTATCATGAGGGAAAAAAATAGTACTAGGATATAATAGAAATTAAACTTTTAATTTTTATTAAACGTGATGAGTTATTATTTGAGCGTCAATAGAATTACCCAAAATAAAGTGCGTGCCACTATATGTTTAGTTATGACATTTAGAGTTTTGATTATGACTTTACTGTTAATCATTGTGATTATTATTTTAATTATAAAAAAATATTTTAATTATATTTTATATAGTGATTAATTAAAATTTATTATATGTACATTTTAATTATGATTAAATGTAACAACAATAATTCATCCCACTAAAAACATCACCACTAATAGCACTAATGCATTAAAAAAGTAAAAAAAAAAAAAAAAAAATACAACTCCAAGACCAAAACATCACATCATTCTTGATTTTAATCCACCTAATTAGTGAGAGCACTAATTAGTGCTCCCAAGCATTTTTCTTAAATGTAATTTAAGCATGATATTTGCATATGTTCCTGATTATGACCCCAATATGTTATAATTATTTTTTACTTGGGCCCACTAATCGGTTCATGAACAGTGTCGTAGCTTTGCTGGGCCCCCTTCCAAACTCCAACCAATCGAGGCAATTTCATATTCAATTTTATAGTTGAACTTTGCGTATATCAATTTATATTCATCTCAATAATTTAAATAATGTATTTTATACGATAAATTAAAAATAATATACATACAACAAAATTAGATTAATAAATAATTATATAAATCACCTAATATTATAATAAATAGATATTTTACTTTTCAAAATATGTATATCATATGGATAAAAATAATTTGATTGTGTGCCAATTATTATTAGATGGGATAGGACAGTCAATTTCAAATTAATTTTATTTATTTATTTATTTATTTTTATGATTCAGTGTTCAAGTTAGCTTATGCACAATTTGATAAATTTCGGGACCAACGTAAAGCACCCCTCCATATGAAGTAGACAAATTTCGGGCAAAGCTCACAAGCATGGTCCCAAAGAGTAGATAGCACTTAATGAGAGTTGAATCCAAAAAGAACATACCCCAAACTCCAAACAACATCCACTAGGTCAACCCAGTTAAGTATTTATTTATTTATTTATTTATTTTTTTTTTTTTGGGTTTCCCACGAGGTGTCCGGGTTAGCTTAACGAGCACCTTGACTAATCCCTGCTCGTAGTAAAACTCTGTTGTTAGTTACGAAGTGTTACAATTATCAAAACTTGAATTGGGAAGCAAGTCCAGTCAAACTCCAAAGTTTTATTCAACTTTGAATAAAGGTTGTTTGGAATGATCTATATAAGTGCACTTTTTAACTAAAAAAACAAAGAGAAAAAAGATGTATGTTTGAGATAACTTTTTGATTTTTTACGAAAAAATGTGAAATAAAATATTGTATCAAATATCCAAATTATTCTTGTACCCTTTCTGATACATACTGTGTGCATTCAGTGCATTGTTCAATTTTGTTGACTTTGGAAATTCGTGACTTACAATTAACCACGTCAGTGCATTTGGTAAAATGTGTAAAGATAGGTACATTGCCATGCACTTTTGGCTGTTGAATTCAAAAGGACAAATTTGTAATTTTTCTCTCTATTTATTATTTATTTTTTTCCAGTCCAAACATGGGAATATTATCAACTTTTTAATTTTTTCAAGACTTTTCAATTTTTTTAGGAAATGTCAAACATCCATTAAGTCACAAAAATACAAACTCGTGACAAGTATTAAAATAGCATATTATTTTATTTGGGTTATAATTATTTTATTTAGGTAATATTATTTTTTTATCACATCACTTTAGAATCAAATCATATTTCATATTTCATATTTTTTTTCTGTAAAAAGTCAAAAAAATATATTTATTTAAAACATTCTAAATACACCTTAGTTAAAAATAAATTAAAAAAAGGGTATGAACCCTCTTAGTGATGCTGTTATTAAGATCCTGTGGTTAGTCTTAGGCTTTGTTTGGCATATAGAGTTGGCGTTAAAATAGTTATAAAAAGATAAAATAAGTTGTTTAATAACATCACATTGAAACTATAATCATTTTATTTTTTTATCTCACAAAAGTCAAAAAAATCAAAAAGTCTATCCTAAATGAGGCTTTTTAGCCCCAGGCTAAAATAGCAAAAAGATAACCCATATTCCAAATGAAATATGGCCCTGTTTGGCAAGAGGCTTTTTGTTTTTTTTTTTTTTTTGGGACTAAAATTCACAAAAAAACAAAATAAACTAAAATAGTCAATAAAATAAAATGTCACATCAAATTCATAATCATTTCACTTCTTTTCTTATAAATATCACATTTAACTACAAAAAAATTCAACCATCTTCTCAAATATGAAAATTTTAACTTACTAAAATAACAAAAAATTAAAATAACTTATTAAAATAATCAACTTTACAAACGTGGCCATTAAAATTGAGTTCGGATCTCATTTGCACAAGCTCAAGGCCTTCCTCGGCACCCCCAAAACGACGTCGTTTTGGGAAAAATTTCAATTGAAAAAAAGAAAAAAAAAAGCTGAACAAAAACCAGAGGGGCGGGGAAGAAGAGAGAGAGAGGAAGGGAGAAGAAGGGAGTCCATTGCGATGATGCACCTACGCCTTTGTAGAAATGGTTTTTCGATTCAGAATTCGCATTTCTTGAAGAAAATGTCATTGGATCTGCTGGTCTAACAATTTTGAAGAAAAAATCAAACATTTATATATATATATCTCAGATTTTGATTTCTGAGAGAATCCAATTTTGAACATTTATATATATATCCCGATTTTGAGAAAATCCAATTTAACATCTATATATATATATATTTAATGGTCTATTTCTCAGATTTTGAACATCCAATTTTGAACATTTATATATATATCCAGATTTTTGAACATCCAAATGATAAATCAAAATTGAACATTTATATATATATATACAAAAATTCAAATTTCTCAGATTTTCTCAGATAAATCAAAATTGAACATCCAGATTTTTTTTTTTCAATATTTTCTTAGATTTCTCAAATTTTTGTATATATACATATACATACATATATATATATATATATATATATCTCAGATTTGTAAAACGAAGAAGAGATCCGGACTCCTAACATTGAATGGATCTGCTAATCATGCTACGTTTCATGACAGGCGATGGAGAGGACGACTCGTCCTTGTAGAACGACGAGTCGAGTACCGACACTGGACTCCCTTCTTCTCCCCTGTTCTCCCTTCCTCTCTCTTTTCTTCCCTGTCCCTCTGGTTTCAGTTCATCTTTTTTTTTTTTTTTTAAATTGAAATTCCCCCCAAAACGACGTCTTTTTGGGGGTGCCGCAAGGAGAGCCGCAGGCTTGTGCGGCCAAGGATCTAGACTCGTTAAAATTTGGGATATTCCCCAAGTGGTGTACCTACCAAGCGTACGGTCAAGATCTATTTGCCGATGACCCAGGTGATCCCATCTTAACTCTCTCTTATTAATGTTCCATACGTTGTATTGCAAATCAGTAACATCACTAACACAGAATTTTAGGGAGAGAGTTTTAATACGAACTTTAGATACAGTAGAATAAAATAAAAAATAAAGTATAAATACATACATCATATCATACGTGGGACTTACATGTTTAGAGCTATTTTAGAGCTACAAAACATTTTTGAATCAGTAAGGCCCCGTTTCCCTTGGTATTACTAATGGGGTGCTTGTTTTGAGAAATGGGGAGGGGACTATTAATCCATTGGTATTAATTGTCCCCTTAGAAAGGGGATTGGTAAGGAGGAGATAGAGATGGTATTAAAAAAATAGTGAGGGGATTAGAAATTTTTTTATTTTTTATATTTTTTATATATTGGGAATTTTTTTTAAATATTAATCTTTAATTTTTTATATTTTTTATTTGTTTTATTATTTTATATAAAAATAATTTAACAATTCCTCACTATTAATCCCCTCACTATGAATCCCCTCACTATGAATCCTCTTTATTTTATCTCTGAAAATAAACGAGGCCTAATAGTCTTCTCTGCAGTCTGGACATTATTGTTTAGCTTATGGGAACTATCACAGTTTTATTTTGATAATTTGAATTATTCATTATGTAAAATTTGTCGTGTATTTCATTTATATAAAAAATTATATTGATTGGATATCGATAATCCCTTGATCAAAATATATTTTATTAATAATTTATTTTTAAAATCATATTTATCATTGACAAAAATATGATCTAATCAAGAGACTATCGATATTCAATTAACGTAATTTT
Source organism: Camellia lanceoleosa (assembly GCA_025200525.1). Taxonomy (NCBI): domain Eukaryota; kingdom Viridiplantae; phylum Streptophyta; class Magnoliopsida; order Ericales; family Theaceae; genus Camellia; species Camellia lanceoleosa. The sequence goes on from CM045759.1 coordinate 59,270,631, forward strand.
ATGCAAAGATAAAGGACTCGATAAGCTAAACACATTAAACAGTTTAGATGATTAAAATAGGACCCGTGATAAGTTCCATGGGTTCAACGATACCGTCCAACTAGAGAGAAACCTTTCCCTACTATAAATTCATATTTAACTATTTAAAAATTATTTAGAATTTAAATCTTAAAAAAAAAAATTATCTAAAATATCTTGTGAATTAGATTTATTTTACACTATACAAATTCTTCATAGGCTGGCTTCGTTTGGCAAGTAGTTGTTTTAGCTTAAAAATAAAAAAGTTACTAAAAAAATCAAAAAGTCTATCACCTATACAAAAAAGTCAAAGATTCACTTTTCTTTTTACTTTTTGCACATCTTTTCATAAAAAGTCAAAAAATTACTCTAAACATACTAATTTTTTTTATTTCATATTTTAATTAAAAAGTTATTCATTGAAAAAATAGTGCAAGTTATTTGTTATTGTGTGAAAACAAAGGGTTGGTTTGAGATATTCTAAAAAAGTGCACTTTTTGACTTATTGGTGGGTTTGGGCTGGGTTTGGATTGGGTTTGATGTGATGTATTAGAGAGGTGATGTGATTTAAATAAGATGATGTGACTTAAATAAGATAGTGACTTTTTAGCTTTTTGGCTTATTTAGATTATGCCAAACTAGCCCAAAGTCTCATATCAGATGAAAAAATAAAAAAAATAAAAAAAAAAAATGAATGTGACAATTATAAAAGATGGACTTACCATTTTACAGACTTTAACTTTTAAATGATACCATTAAGAAGTCCAAAAAAAAAAAGTATATGATGTAAAGCCACGTTTCAAATAAATTTTGATTCCTAAATTTATATACATTTTTTTTCTTTCTTTTTTAAATGATCCTAGATTATGGCCTCGTTTGGTGTAACTGTTAAAATAGATTATAAATTATAACTTAATATATTATATATTATGACTTTAATCAGAAATTGTTAATTTGTTTGGTGTAACTGTTATAAATTTAAATTGTTGAATAGTGTTTATTAAATAAGTTATGAAGTAACTTTTTAAATTAACTTTTATTTTTTTATTATTCACTACTTGTCTACATTTCTCATAAAAAAAAAAAATAATAATCTATAGTTCATTTTGGTCTTTTTCTATTTAAAAAAAAAATAAAAAATAAAAAAATTTAAGAATATAACCGTAAATTAACATATTTATAGTAAAAACTGATAATCAAAAAGTAATAAGTGAATAGTTTCTCAAAATCAATTTTTTAAAATTAAAATATATTATCAGAATCAAAAATTATTTAAAATAAGTTTAACGAAATAATTTAAAATAACTTTTCAAAAGGTAAAAGCTATAAATTAGCCCCAAAAAAAAACACAAATACCCCCTATTAAGACAACTGTTGTGGTTATATAGAATTCTTGGGTGCATGTGATTCACTTTAGCAGGCCAAGCTGTTGTTTTGATGATTGTCTGGATTTGTGTAATTGTGATCCACAATACGAGGTCAAGTTTGGCATGTGTAGAAAAAGTTAAAAAGTTAAAAAGTTAAAAAATTAACGTTATTCATCAAAAGTTAATAATTACGGTTGCATAATTCTCAATCTTAATTTTCTCTTACAAATCAATTTTTACAATTTTTTATTACATATTTTTTCATAAAAAGTCAAAAAATTAACCCAAACATCTATATTTCCTTCCTCAATTTTTTAGTCCAAAAAAATAAAAAGTGTACTTATTTAGAATATCTCAAACAACCCTTTAATATAGACAACACACATTTATATCTATATCTATATCTATATATTTATATGTATGAGATTGTTAAGAGCATTATTAAATGAAATATTATATACGTATGAGATTGTTAAGAGCATATTATTAAATGAAATATAATATATTGTGCACTGCTGGACCTGCCTGAGGCATCTCTTTCACGAAACTTGAATCATATTGGCTAAAGGCACTGGGATTTGTATGCCATGCCACAAACCCCAAATGCAACATCTCTTTGGTTTCTGTGTCCCCAAAAATGAAAGGAAAATGATAAATGATTTGTCCCCTAAAAAAGTCTCTTTTAATATTCTTAATGTCTAAAATGATATCGTTTTGAATTTTTTTATTTTTTTTCCTTAATTTGAAATTTAGAAGGATTAAGGGGCAAAAAATTAGGAGATGCAATACAACCCAAAATGAAAATAGAGAAAAATAAGGGAATCTTAAATGCTACTTCAGTTTTATTTTATTCTTTCTATTTGCAGTATATAGTACTGAACTACTGATCATGGGAATGTGAGGGGGGAGTTCTCTGTTCTCTCTCTCTCTCTCTCTCTCTCTCTCTATCAAAAACAAAGCTGTGGCTCAACTTGGAGGACATTCAAGCAAAGTGCTGTGGTAACTTTTCCCGGAAAGTCTCTTTCATTTTCTTGAGAAAAACATCAAGTTAAAGTCGTGATCTCTCCTGAATTCAGGAGATCGTACAGGTCAGCGTAGATCCATTCCCATCTATCTTGCTTCCCCATCTTTGCATATATATATCTCATGATGATGATGGTAAAGAATTTAGAAAGTCTTGTTTTTTTTTATTCTTTTCTTTTTTTAAAAAAAAAAAAAAAACTTTATTTTCTGATCTTGCTAACTTCTGTGATTCTTTCAAGAACCCTAAAAGCAAAGTTTTGTAAAGACCACCAATTACTGTTGAATGTTTACAATGAAAACAAAATTTCAACTAACACAGAAATTAGACACTAATTTAAACCCATAATACATATAGTTTTTACAAAATTGGTGGTGTCACCAAATTATCTATGTGTATTTTGTATCCGATTGTGTGATAATTTTTTTTACCTATCTTCAACTAGCATCGACCATACAAAAGTACATGCATATAACTATATATACATTGGGAAGATAAAAATTTAAGCATTACAAAACAAATATACAAATAGTAATTAAGATAGTTCAACCCAACGATAAGACTTGCTATTAGCTTTTTTTTGACATCCCGTCTTTCTTTTCTTTTTTTTTTTAACTAAATTTTTTCCCCTTACATTGGTACAGTGTTAAGGCATTATTGTTGTGAAGAAAATGATAGCATGCCTTGTTAGGAGATATTTGTATGAGTATCAATTCGTGTGGCCTATAACTTATGACGACAAAAATATGTGAAAAACAAATAAGCAAATCAACGAATTATTATATACTAAAATGTAGTTGTTGATGCATTATATCATAGTCATGTTCTGTAACAGTGTCATTTATAAGATTCTTCTTAGTATAATTCTTCTGATCTTTGTCATGTTTCCACATTTCACAGGCATACAAGCAAGAAGGTAACACATCATCATCAGAGTGGGCATGCGACTACCGATCTAAAAACAAAATTCTACTTTTCATTATTATCAGTGCTTTCTTCTTCTACTTCAGAGATTCATCTTGTAGAAGAGTTGAGAAAGTGATATATATATATTAAGTTCTAATGGAGAAGCTTTTGAATCCATATGATAAGGAATACATGAAGATGGCCATGTTGAAGCATGAAAAAACCTTCAAACAACAGGTAAACCTACCTATATTCTCATATTTTCCGACAGTAATTTGACCCACAAACATCAATGTGTGATGGAGATTCATCTATGCACGGATCCCAGTACATACCAATTCAATCTCAGTCACATATCAAAATTCTAGGCAAAATTCTTGTATGTTGTTTTGGGAGACTAAATTTACTGATTTTCCAAAGTATATGTGCACTATTGGCTAATACTGATATTTATCGGGAGTTTAAATTTTCTATACCGATAGTCACTGATATTTTGGCTAATACGGTCAATATTGGCCAATCTAAAATCATGCATCCTGCTAGTATGGTTCTAAGGTCATGTTCAAAAAGGATTGCTTCGCACTGGTCACACATTTGTGCTTGAAAATAAAGTAATGGTTCTAAAATTGATGATTTTATTGCAGGTGTTTGAACTCCATCGTCTCTACCGGATTCAAAAGACACTGATGAAAAACGTTGAACATGGTAGGCCAAATGGAGAGAACCAAGAAAGATGGAATCTTATGAGCGGAATTAGTCTAACTCACATGAATGATCATCAGATTCATCGTCATATCCACCATAAGTCCCGGCCAGGGCTTGACTTGGAGCAGCCCGTCAAGGATGAGTACATTGCAGAAACAAACGGAGAAATAGCGCAAGAGATAGAAGATGAGAGCGAAATTCAGCTGACATTAGGCCCCACGAGCTACTACCGGAGAAAGAAGAAAGGAGAGACACCGCGAACTTCAGATTCTGGACCGAGCTTTTCTTCTTCTTCTACTGGATCTAGCCATATGAAGAGAACAAATTCAGGAACAAATCATACAACTAGAGATGATCATTTGACAGGTCACAAATTGGGGCTAACAATGGTGCCTGATTCGAATTCGGGGTTGCAAAGTGGAAGAAGAAATAGTTTTGATGTGGAAGAACAGTTGAATCAAGATAGATTAACACAGCCTCCTTGGCTTTTCCAACCTCTGAGCATGAAATTCAGAACATGACTTGAAAAAAAAAAAAATCTATGGAGTTGGTATGATAAATGATTTTAGATTGCTTCTGATTCACTAATTCTGTGATTGATGTTTGTGTGGAGATTTTTTGTTTTTTTTTGGACTTTAATGGGTGATAGAGTCTTGTGTGAAAATTATTTGTTTCCCTGACTTTTGGAGACCCATTATATCTGCAAATCACTTTCAAAATAGCGATATCTAGTGACGAAACAGTATTGATTTTGGTGTAACGAACTGTTAGTATTGGAAGTGTGGAGCGAGATGTATCGAGGATTGGGTGATACGGTCTTAAATTTTAAAAAATTATCACCCAGAAAAAGGAGCTAATTTATTGTAGCTTTGAACCAACTGTATCGGTTATATATAAATCAAGTAGTGAATTGACTATGAATTGTGAACAAGTAAATACACAAACAATTTTCATTCTCACTAGTATACCGAGATCAACCCGTGTTAGCAACGGAACCATAGAAAAACTACAGAAATTCTGTGTTAGATTAATAATATCATGAATCAAATAAGCCATTAAACATCAAGGTAGGTGAGAGGAATCTCTACATAAATTGTTTATATATAAGTGGTGACTCAACCCTAGGTATTTTATATGTTCTTCATTTTCAATTTCAATCCACCACTTAAAATGGGAAAAAAAAAAAAAAACTTTTCCTCACCAACAGTATGCAGAAGTGCTTATGTTTGTGTCTGCCACCAAATGAACACTAGATTCCCATTCCAAATAAACAATATAATTCCTTATCAAAGAGGTTGACTTACTGAATCAAGTGCTCTCTTACCTGATGTAATGCTCGAGTTTGAGTTTTAATGTTGCGCTATACAGTTCTGTCATTTTCTCATTTCCCCGTTTGTAAAATAAAAAACACAATGGTCTGAAAGCATCCTCTTTTGAGTTATATGATGATTGAAATCAGACCATCATACATGTTTCTCTGCTAGCCTGCCTGGTTTGGGTTGTTCTTGCTTTTTAATAAAGTTTTTCTATCAAAAGAAAATTCAATAATTCAATCACAGACCCCACACAGTATTTATATTCAGCTACTACTGCACTTTCTGTTTCCAAAAGCAACGTGTCTGGTATTGTTTTCGCTTTCAGTTTTCTATTTTTTGAAAACAACTGTTTCCAAGAAAGTTTTCTGAAAACACCCCTTTTTTTTCGCAAAGAAAAGAAAATGAAAACGATGGGCGTTTCATAAAGTCTTCATTGTTTTTTTTCATTTGTTTGTAAGTACATGAAAAACAACAACAAAAATTACAAGGATACAAAAACTGGGTCAATTTTTAGCTTGAGAAAACTTCCAGTTTTACTGTAAGTTGAAACTCAATCTAATATCAGACCAAAGTGAATAACTAACTCAACTTAGGCCTCTGCATCCTCACAATTTGTCCTAATGATTTCTGTCTCCAAAATCTTTATTCCCTTGTCCCAACACATTGTCACCAGTATGACAGGGGCAAGAATTTTGGGAACTGAGAATCCAGTGCCCCCAACTAAGCCTGTCATCGGATTGGGTTTAAAGCCCATGAGGGGCCAGCTTAGTTGGTTGGTGGGTGTGCTAACCACACTTCCAACCGGGTTTCGAATCTACTCTCTTCAAATGGTGCCCCTGATTGTGGACTTTGCCATTGGCAACCCGAGTTTGCTACTCCTGGGGTGGGTCCAAAGGCTCCGTGTTCTCGGTCATCAACAAAATAAAAAAAAATAAAAAAAGAAAGAAAGATTGGATTTAATCCGAATCTGACAATCGGATCAGATTCTTATCAATTTGACTTTATCTGATTATAGATGCGATTTGATTTTCATACTTTCATTTATATGTATTTTTGAAGAGTGAATACCAACAACTATTAGACGTTATTGTTTCATGGGACAATCTCCAAAATCTTGTACTTTTCTTTATCTCATTCTAATCGAACAAAAGTACACCAATCACATGATATCACATTCAATAATCCTATAATATAATCACATCCACGTTAGATCGGGTCAGTTCGGATTTGTGATTCTGAATAATTAATTAATGACACCATATAATCATCACAGCAAATATCACAACAGAAACAAAGGACACAACGTAGAACACCCTCCTCTCTCAAACCTTAAAACAACAAATGCAATAAAAACATCATATATACACTCTTCACAAGTGTATTAAGATATGGAATGTCGCCGATCTCTGCTAGGTTTGCTCTGGCCCTTCGGAGTAATAAATCCATCGCCACGCAGAAATGGATACAAACGCCCCAGTTTTCTAGACACCGTGCCTATAAATGATTTTCGAGGCACGGAAGGCTTATCAGAAGCTGACAAATCGCTCAGAGATGGACTATCTGTTGGTTTCTCCATTTCTTTCAATTTCATTTTCATTTTCACTAGCTCGAATTTGAGTTCCTGATTTTCTCTTAAACTCGAGAGATCATTGGGAACTGGGCGAATATGATCGGTGGTATACAAGTTGAGTTTGGGGGGAAGAGCAGGGGATTCTAGACCACTTGTGAGGCTGCCACTATCCATGGCCTCGCGAAGGCGCTGTTGCTCGTAGAAGAGCACTTGAACCACAGTTTGGACTGGGAGGCGGTCATTCTGAGCAGCGTGAGCGCAGGCCTCTCGCGATAGCTTCTGGCAGTCCATTAAGCTACAGACTTTCTTCCTTTCCATGTCACTCAAAGCGGGATGAGCCTATGATCATAAATGGACAGGTGGATTAGATATGTTATGGGAAAGGCGAAAATGAGAAAAATAAAACAGAACAAACACACAAGCATATAAAAATTTACTCGTTTCGGCTATAAATTTATGTCCAGGGGAGAAAGATACAAGTCTTCATCCACGGGCAAAGGAGTTTCAGTCTCTAAAAGACCATCAAAACCTAAAATCCCGAATTAATTCAATATATATATACAAAAATTTGAAAAAAGCAAAATTGGGTCGATGCCTACTGTATGAATGTTAGATTAGTAACCAGTGAAATACCCCCCCAAGAACATCAAGAAAAAAAATTGATCAAAAGTGGTGTTTTTCTTCTATGATGACAGAAGATTATGAAGGCAACCAATAAACATCAGTAAAAAAAAAAAAAAAAGAACTGCAAATGCATATATGAAAATGTGTTTTTGAAAGTGGAATTAGAGAGTGCACCTTCAAGTAAATATCAATGGCTCTATACATCCCATCCTCTGTTACCCTCGATTGTTCCGGTATGAGTTCAGCAAGACTAATAAACCGCGACACGGTTAAATTCTGATCAGAAGCTATTTCAGCAATATAGTTTTCCATCAACTTCCCAACCCTTTCCATGTCACTCAAGGGCGGAGAAAGCGACACAAAATCCTCATCAGCAACGTAACCTATTCTATTCCCCTCCATTTCGTATTCCAAGAAATTCATCATAAGCCTCTGCACGATATCCACATCGAAAAGCGTGTCCCCAGTAAATGTAAACAAAGGGATCAAAAGATCAGCAAGAACAGCCTGTCCTAGCTGCCTCCCCATTCTCTTCTCCAAGTCAAGCCTGCAGGCAATCGTTGTCTCAAGGTAGATGGCAGCCCGAAGCAGCATCGACAGAAAGCTAACCGACATTGCATTCTTCTCCCTCGGCAGAAGGCTAACTATTGTTTCCAAAACAACCCGTTTTTCATGTTCTTGTCGCGGCTCAATTTTCTTCCTCCCCGTGCCAAACATTTCCTGCCAATGAATAATACACATGTCACCCATGTAATTGAATTGGAAACATGTAGTTAAATTGGGATTAGACCTCACCAATCCGCGAAGTGATTTTTGTGCATACAACATTAGTATTGGACCGAGCGCATACTGTTTAAACCCTCTTGCCATCATTGCAATCAGAACCCTATGGAAGATATCGATTCGCAGAACCGTTAAATTGTCAGCCCACCAGTCGACAACTGGTTTTAGGTGCTCGGTGCCACTTTCTGCTCGGTTTAAGGTACAAAATTGGCTGTCCCTGCAGGTTATATAAGCGATCGCGTCTATGCACCGACTCACTAATTTTGTTTCCTCTGCTGTTGGAAAAAGGTTCTCAGAGCTATGCAAAATGGAAATTGCGCCTGCGAGGCTTTTAAGGGCCACTTCGTTCAAGTAGGCCTCGGTTCTTCCCACGAGGTTACCGACTGCATAGTCCTCTGTCATCTCAAGATGTTCTGCCACGCATCGGAGCGTGGCGATGTTTTCTGTACTTATTTCGAAGTTGATTCCATAGCAGAATTTCGCAGCGAGTTCGAATGCTTCTGCACCACCCGGAATGTGAGGGAGATCAATGGTGGAAAGATTGATATCGCTCGATTTGGATACCATTTTTCTTATGTATCCACATTTGGAGACTAATGGAAACTGCATTTGAAGGCAAGGAATGCATAGAAAATCATCTCTACTTCATAGAAAATAACAATTTGACATTCTGATTCTCTGTTGTTAGTTTGATTTGAGAATTGAATTATAAAAACAACCAAAAGGCTAATTAGCCTTTAAAAAAAAAGTCTTTTTTACTGTGAATTATGGATTAAACTTAGTTACACAACTCTGTTTTTCCAAAAAAATGAATTGAGAAGAACCGAGTTTAGATTTTACCTTGTGCAATGAAAAGGAAGCTGCACCAACATGGACAGTGACGTCGCTCGGAATCTCCTGTGAAAAAATCCTGTTGAAATTCATAGTAATTTTTCAGTTTCTTTCTTATTTTCTTGTGTTCTTTTCAAAATCAATCTTCTAATCTATGACATTGAAACACTTGAGAATTTCGTAACACTTAAATGATGATTGGTGAGACATGAAACAAGGAAGAACAAATGAACAAGAATTGTAAATCGCATGCACAAGATTTACATACCATTCACTAGTCCTCTTCAAGGCAGTGGAGAGAAGTTCCTTCTTCTTGGCAGACATGTCAGTGCCAGTGGGTGATACAGTTTGCTCTTGATTAAGATCCACCATGGCAGTGATTGGAGAATGCTTACCATGTTCATGTCCCCATTATATATTAATAATAATGCACGAGGAGGGAAAAGTAGCAGTTAAAGCTTCTTTTGAAGGTACAACACTATTCTTTGTCGTTGCCATTTTTTCCTGTTTCAGTGATGACAATTGAATCAGTGGTAATGAGAGAGTACAAGCTCAAAGCTTTGTTCATTTGATTTGTGTAAAATCAAGGGTAAATAAAAATAAAACTAAGGGGAAGATGTTAGAGTCTCATATAGTGTGTGTGTGTGTGGTGTGGTGGGGAACTTATGGAGTTGGGTTTGAAGGGATGAGAAGGTGGCTTCTAATGGGAAACACTTTCCTCTCTTTGGTGATAAGAAAACAAATAGTTCTAGGATGAAAAGTTATACATAATCTTACCATGAAAGCAAAGTGTATGGTATAAATTTAAATTTGGTGTATTGTGGATCATAGATAAAATGAATTCCTTCAATATGTTTGAATTCTGGGTAAAATTTTGAATATTTTATTTCTGAGTTTATAATATAACTGTAAGAAAAATGATAATTGTTATTAAAATGAGATTTAAAGAGGATAAAATGTAAAAGTCCCTTCAAATTAATACAGCATAGTTATGCAGCAATTTGACTATTTAATGATAAAATGGTAAGTTTGATTATATTTCAAAATTGATGGATCAGGTTGAAAACATCCATATTCGATCTGGAATTACTCAATAGATTCAAGTAATTTGCACTAGACTTTAGATGAATTTGATTGTTTAGACTTTTGATTTAAGAAATTTATTAAATTTTGAAAAAAAAATTAAATGCTTAATTTCGAGATCTAAACAAATCTATTTTGAGTATTTTTTTTTTCTTTCTAAAAACCTTCTTTCATATTCTAAATTTCAGTTTTAGCCTAGCACATTTATGGCAAATTTTAATTTTTATTTAATTTTGGTTTGATTTGGGACGCTAAATGTCTGGTATAATTAAATTGAAAAATGATACTCCTTCCGTTCCAAAATAATGGTCCTTTTTGGGGAATTTAACTTTTTTTGGTAGTACAATTATTGTACTTTAAAAAAGTTGATTTTCCAAAATTACTCTTTAATAGTACATTTTTTTGGGAATATTAATGTCATAATTGTATTTTTTATATTATTTATGAATTTAAAAGAAGGGCAAAATAGGAAATTTCTATTATTTTTGTACTTGATTTTTGAAGAGGGACTAATATTTTAGGACAATGAAAAATGAAATAAGGGACTAATATCATGGGACGGAGGGAGTATACAATTCACTTTTTAAATCTAATGATGTGTAAGTGATATTATTAGTTAATGATTAGAAAAGATACGAGAGAAAAGGTTCTCTTAGATATCCTAATTGATTGACACATTACTGAATTTGAAAATTGGATCTAATTTTTAATCTTAAATAACAATGCTGAATTAAATTATAAGTTTTTAAATATATAAAATTATTTTTAAGTTATAAAAATGCAGAGAATTTTTTTATATCATTCTTATTATATATATATATTTTCATTCCGTATATTTGAAAACTACAATACACTACACCCCCCCCAAAAAAAAGAAAAAGGAAAGGCAGTTACTGACACTCAACAGGACACTCAACAGGTTCATTCAAGTGAGCAATCTGGAAAGTCCAGTTAAACTGGACTGGACTAGTTCCTGGAGATCCTTTAATGTTGGATGGATAAATACAAATAAATACTTGCATGCATATCCATTTAGTTTTTTTTTTTAAAAATCCAAAAAACAAAAAACAAAAAGAAAGGAAAATAGATTGTGCATTTCTTGTCTCCTTTAATTATTAATGGGAAAACAGATTGTGCATTTACTGTCTCCTTTAATTATTAATGGGAAAATATATCACATAATACTAATTGTAATTGTGGAGAGGTCATAGATAACAATTAACAAAATTTAGCAATCCAATAATAGAATTTTCCTCCAAAAACATGTAGGAGAGAGATGCATAAATAAATAAAAAGGACATTATTTTGAGATAAACGAGAGCCAGTCCTCGTATTATTACATGATGACTATTTTAGGAGGCCACAAAATGAAGAAAAATGCAAGTTTTTTTTTTTCGTTACAGGAAAATCCTCTCTACTATCTCTTCTTTCTTTTTCTTCCATTTTTTTTTTTTTTTTTTTTCCCACTAATATGAAGAGATGAGTATGGAAGGGCACATTGTGCAATAATTGACAGTTACTGTGAAATTAAAGAAGCAGGTTGGTCTTGTACCCATCAAGTATATGTGTTCTTATTCACCCAAAAAAAAAGTATATGTGTTTTCACATCATGTAGGTTAAGGATGGTCCCCATTCGTAATTTCTAATGTTGACTGATCATTAAAATATAATCAAATTAATATCTTATTGCTATTTCAATCCATATGTAATGATAGTACATATCATAGTTCCCATGGGTCCATAGAAAATTATAGGGTGACCTTGTTCTACATGTGATATTTTAATTAAGTTCTTATTAATTTAAATCGTGAGATTCATCACTTTTGTATTTTTACTTCTAAGAAATAATCAGACTAATATTAAAAGATGAATAATGCGAAGTATGACTCCAAAAGCAATTAATTGTTCTTGCATTCATAACTGGTGGCATACCCATTTGCTCTTGTTCTGAAAATGAAGTGTTGTAGAGCATCTCCACCCGAGTCCCCAATTCTTTAGGTTGTAAATTTGACAAGTGCATTTGACATGTATTTGTGCTCGAAAAATGTTTGAGTGCTACAAAATCAGTGGCTCAAATGGCTTAAAAGCTGTCAACAGCTCGTCATTTTGGTCATCGATTTTGCGTCTACCATTGCTCATTTGTGCTCCACCCAACCTTGCAAAAGTGATATGACATTTGCCATGTATTGAACAATACCAATTTTGATATAGCAAAAAAATGATGTCAAATTATTATTATTATTTTTATTTTAATGATAAGGACATGTAAAGGTGTTAAAAAATATTCAAGTAAATAAATTTAAAGTAAAATCAATAAAATAATTAATTTAACATATCAGGTGAGATGCTTCTTTGGAGAGATGTTGTGTGTTTGGTAACGTTTACGTTTTCAGTTTATATTTACAAAAATTTTATAAACTAATTTTTGTTTATTTTTTGTTTATTTTTAGAAAAACATAAACTACAAACACGTTTGGTAATTGACAAAATGTTTCAAAAATATAAAAAAGAGTGAGAAATGGCAAGTGGTGGCAAGTGGCTGCGGAAGACGGTGGTGGAAAGTGGTGACGGGGGTTGGTGGGTAGTTGGTGGTGGTGGATGTGGCGGGTGGGTGGGTGACGGTAGCGAGTGGTGGGTGGTGGCGAGTGGGTGGTGGTGGCGGGTGGGTGGCAGATGGCGGGTGGTGGCGGGTAGTGGCGGGTGGGTGGTGGTGGCGGGTGGCGGGTGGTGGTGGTGGGTGGGTAGGTGGGTGGCGGTGGCGGGTGATGGATGGTAGCGAGTGGATGGTAGTGGTGGTGGCGGGTGATGAGTGGCGGATGGCAGGTGGTGGTGGTGGGTGGTGGCGGTGGGTGGCGGGTGGTAATGGTGGGTGGGTGGGTAACGGTGGTGGGTAGTGAGTGGTAGCAGTGGGTGTTGGTGGTGGTGGCGGTGGTGGTGGGTGGTGGTGGCGGTGGGTGGCGGATGGTGGGTGGTGGTAGGTGGTGGCGGGTGGTGGTGGTGGTGGTAGGTGGTGGCGGGTGGTGGTGGTGGTGGTGGTGGTGGTGGTGGTGGGTGGTGGGTGGTAGCAGGTGGGTGGCAGGTGGCTGGTGGTGGCGGGGTGGATGGTGGTGGCAAGTAGGTGATGGGTGGTGGTGGTGGTAGTGGCGGCGAGGGATGGGTGGTTGTGGCGAGTGGGTGGCGAATGGGTGGTGGTGGCAGGTGGGTGGTAAGTGGTGGTGGTAGGTGGTGGTAAGGGGTAGGTGGTGGATGGTGGTAGTGGCGGAAGACGGTGGTGGAAAATGACGGCGGGTAGTGGTTAGTGTTGGGTGGTAAAAAAAAAAAAAATTCAAAACTTAAAACGAAAACATATTTTTTGTGTTTTTATTTTTTGGCCAAATTTATAAATTGAGACCATTAATTTATAAATCAAAAATTTTACCAAACAAGTTTTTATTTGAGTTTCTTAAATTTTTGTAAATATAAACAGAAAACTGAAAACGTAAGTGTTACCGAACGATATAATTAATTTCACCCAAACCTTCAAACTTTCTACTTATTCAAAGGTCCTCTTTTTGAAAAAAATTTATATGCTAGGAGAATATCATGTGTCATTGCCAAATGATACCTTCTACTAATTTATCTTTTTAGATCCTTCCCTATTCTCATTTCGCATAATCCGTGCAAGTGTCATCTTAGTTGGTTAAAGCTGTTAAATTCAAATAGCATATTGACCAACTTTGGTATACTTTAATATAAATAAAAAGTTGATAATCAGAAATTAAAAGTTAAAATTTATCCCTCCCTAATTTTTAAATAATTATTATCTTTTAATTTATTTAAATTATTTCTACTTAATAAGCTATATACAAAAATTACACTAAAGTACCTAATATAAATTCTTAAATTAAAATAAACTATAAAGAAGATTCAAGCCGTAACCCAAAAAACAAAAACATTACATCTACATGTTTCCATGATTCAGCTCCACAAGACATTGAATCATGAAGTGGGTCACATATTGCTCGGAAAAATTAAATACGAACAAGAAGTCATGTCATTTCAACCTGAGTTTTTTTTTTTTTCTTTTTTTTTTTTCCAAACAATTGGAGTCCACTATGTCAATTCTCGTGGAAAATTGTCTGATTGAACAAGGCTTACAAAAAAAAAGTGACAATATCAATTACCAAAACATCAAGGTAGCCCAAAGTAACAAACTAAAGTCCTATTTATTATATGAAGCAAACTATCACTATAATAAAATCAGTGTGCCATTGGCTTTTGTTAATGTCAGCCGAACTTTTAGTTTAATGGTGGTTTTCTTTTTTTTTTTTTTTTCCAAATTGGGTATTGGTTGTCCGATAATAGTGGTGCGCGTTGTTGCCGATTGAGGAGCCGTTGATTTTCCTTGGATGTACTAGTAATTGATGTTGTTCCTTGTCTCCTGGACTCCGATGAGTATGTTGGTTGAAAGAGTGATCATGATCTCTTCCTTGTAATTCTTCTTGTTTGGGTGTCCTCGGGGCGTCGCGATATTGAATACGAATCTGAGAGTCTATCCCAAGTGTGGAACTAGTTGTAAGTTGGAGGTTGTGTTTAATATTGGGTTCATGCTACCTTTTGTTTGGCCTTCTTCTATTTCGGTGATGAAATTTCCTAAGATGGAGAGTTTGTAACGCCCGCATCCTTTAATCCTTTTGAGAGTGTGTTTAATATCCTTATTTTTATCTTGGGAGTCTTTGAAGTTGTTGTCTATTGGTTTTGAAGGAGTACAATTCGATTTAAACTCGTTGGGTTTGTTCGTTCACGTTTGTTCTTGTCAAAAGTTCCTTGGAAACTTAGAAATTTTGCCTTAGGGTAAACACCAGCATTCCTAAGGGTCGACTCTTACCTGTTGGGAAAGTTTCTGGAGGTGTTGCTGAAAAATAGGGTAGACACCAGTCTGGGAAGGATTGACCCTCTTATGTTGTAGAATTTCTATGTTAGTTGTTGGAAAATAGGGTCGACCCCTTTGCTTGTACCAGATTGCTTTTTCTACATAAAGGGTCGACCTCTGCGTGTTTTTTTTTCAGATTTTTGGGCTGGTTTGGGCCCTACTTTTTGGGAGTTTTGACTTGTTTCTTTTATTTGACTTTGGGACTATTATTCTATTATTACCTTGCTACTATAAATAGGCTCCAAATATATTTCATTTCACTTTTTCTTCTCTTTTCTCTCTCTCAAATCATGAGTTCTCCTCTCTCTCTCTAAACTCAAGCTTTTGGCACTAAGATCCCTAGATCTACTCACCTAGAGTGATCTTCTCACCATGGTCCTTTGAAAAAAAGTGTAGATCTCGTCAAAGGCATTCTTTTGGTCCGAAGAGTTCGTGGTTTTGTCGCCATTGATATTTGGGTCGTCATCTATTGGCTTCAAGAGGTAAGGGTTTTTAGTTTTCTTTCAATATACTCATTTATGGATAGATTTGTGATATTTTCTTTATACAAATACAAAAGTTTATATTTTTATGCATATTGTGATGAATCACGAGATTGGAGGTTAGGGTTTGAAGAGAGCTGGGTTTATTTGTTGGGTTATGATCTTGGGTCATGAGTCGGTGTAAAAGTAATAGAAGAGTTGGAATAAAATGTGTTTTGTGAAAAGCTCTAATTTCTCTTAAAAATCCTAGTTTGGCTCAAGGAGATGGTCAATAGTTTTGCTTCAATTGATAGTAGAATCATGAAATTAAGGTATTAAATTACACATGTACAAGTTTAATTGAAATTTAAAGAATTTAAGAAATTTATATAAAAGTTGCGATTGAACTCATAATGTTGATGTCTTAAATTATGTTATAATGTGAACTAAACTTGGGAGGAAGAAAATTACTAATGGTATGGATGATATGAGTTTTGTGTTGAAATGGTTGTGTTGAATCTTGTTGTGTGTTATGTAAATTGTATTGGGTTATGTTATGTTGAGTTGGTTGAATTGTGTTGTGCGGAGTTGAGTTGTGTTGGGTTGGGTTGAGTTGTGTTGGGTTGTGTTGTGGTTGGTATCTGCGCGGGGAGTTGAAAAAAATGATTTTTCGGTGCCCATGACCGTCTGTATCATCGCCGGTAAATGTGGGAGATTGTTTTAAAAAAATTGAAAAATGGTTTTTGATTGCCCACGACCGTCAGATAATAGCCGGTAAATATAGGAGTGATTTGAATTCAAGGTGCCCAATTGCCCTGTCTAGGCTTATCGTTGGAAGAATGTGGAAAAAGTATTTTTGGGTGTCCACATAGTCCTGCCGTATTGTAGTCAGTGAAAGTAGAAAAATGATTTTTGGGTGTCCACATAGTCTTGCCATATTGTAGCCGACAAAAGTGAAAAAACGGATGGTTTTCGAAAATGTTTTGGGTGCCCACGCTTTCTTTGATAATAATCGGAAAATGTGGGGGATGGTTTTTAAAAGGTTGAAAATGGTTTTCGGAAAAGATATGGTTTTTGAGAAAATGATTTTTGGGAGTTCACTTCCCGCTGTATAATAGCCGGCAAAATGTGGAATGTGCTATGAATTGGGTGCCCGCTATCCCGCCGTATCAAGTTGGCAAAAGGTGAAATGTGTTGTGATGTGTGTTGAGGTCGGTGATGATATATATGACTTGTGATGAACTTGTGAAATTATCATTTGATGTGTAAACTAGTATGGAATGTAAATGCTTATGGGAATTATTTGAAAAGAATGGATAATGAAATGGTAATTGGATGAGGGGTTAGTGATAAAGAACTCACCGGATTGTTTGCATCTATAAGGAAAAATTAAGAGTTTTGTTTTGTGATTAATTGAGAAATTGAATTAAAAAGGGTTGTTATCCTTGTGATATGTTGAATTATGATTGATAACACACGTGTGGATATGATATAGTTATGATATGTTGAATTATAGCTGATAATGCAAGTGTGGATGTGATGTAGTTGTTAGATAAGTAAGAGTTGGGTGTCAAATAATAATTATTGACTATAAAAGAGATTTGGATTTTTACATTGAGGAGTTACATCAAATATGACTAGATTAATGAAAATAACATGTATGTGGGATGTTTGGAGTGTTAAGGGAACTTGAACTTGAGATTATGGCATTATAATAAATGTAACTAGAAAAAGAAAAGAATGGGAATAAAAAGAGGAATGTTAAGATGGAAATTAAATGAGGAATATTATGGAATGTGTTAATAAAATTAAAATGATGTTGTTCCTTAAATATATTTGTTTTCAAAAAGGATTTTATGCTTTTTTGATAAAAATGGATAGTTTTGATGGTTGAAAGTTTTCTTTACAATGTTTCAAATAAATTTTGAGAAAAAGGTACTCTACGTATGATATTTTGAAATTACAAAACATTACTTTACTATATGGTATCACTTTGCATGCATGATCATTTCTATCTATAGGATGGTTATTATTTTAGAACTGTGAGATTCCTACTGAGCAATTGTGCTCACCCCTTGTTATTTCATTTTTTTTTATAGAAAGAGATTTCGGATTGTTTGGTTGAAGGATTAGGAAGTTCATGTATCTCTTATGTGTAATCTCATTGTATATTGATGTTTGTATTTATTTATTTGTAACTCCACAATGGAAGTAAGAATGTATTATTATTGCTGTACTCATCATGAGGGAGAGAACGTGTACTATTATGTTTCTATTACTCAAGGGTAATATATATTTTAATAAAAAAAAAATTGGACCTAAATTTTAGGCTTCTTGTAATGTTTTCAAATAATTAAAATTTGGGGCGTGACAATTTGGCTATACAATTTTTAGTTAATAATTGAGGGGAACAAAAAAAAAAAATTTCTTGACAAGATTTACTTATGTTT
Source organism: Camellia lanceoleosa (assembly GCA_025200525.1). Lineage (NCBI taxonomy): Eukaryota > Viridiplantae > Streptophyta > Magnoliopsida > Ericales > Theaceae > Camellia > Camellia lanceoleosa. Next base: position 59,288,678 of record CM045759.1, read on the forward strand.
GCCCAGTTGCTAAAAAATTATAATTTTTCTGAACTTTTTTGTTTAGTGAAATTTTTTGAAGTTTTCATTATTTTTATTTTTATTTTTCAGGCTCTTCTAATGTGGAAGGATCTAAAAAAAATAAAAAATAAAAAAGGGAAAACGAAAACTAAAAAAAACACATCAACCAAAAAGCCACTAATTTTAATTTTAATTTTTTTTTTTTTATCATTTTTCAAAGCATTAACCCTGTTTGGTTTTCCATTTAAAAAAATGGTTTTTTGAATTTTCAATTCGTATTTTTATATTTTAATGATTTTAAAAAATATTTTAATTAATTTCTTTAATTTTTAGATTTACTTAATTTCATTATACTTAAAAAGTAAAAAATATGTACAATTTTTTTAAAAATATATTGAATTTTCATATTTTTTGTATTTGATGAACTTTTTTTTTTTTAAATTTCACAATATTACACATTTTAAATGTATTTAGATTAAGTGTATCTTAAAAAAAAAAAAAATTTGTGTAAAATATTTTTAAAAATTCAATAAAAACAAAAAAAATAAGAAAAAAAAAATAATTTTATAAAAAATTGACTCAATTTTCTAGAACCAAGCATGATGAATAGTTATTTATTTATTTTTAAGAAGAAAGAAAAAAAATTACTAAAAAATCAATTGTCAAACCCAACCGAACCTTAACATGCACCACCTAGCTAGTGAGGGAAATGTTATTCTTCTATATTTTTATACAAAATTATTCACCAAATGATATGTCAAATGCAATTTCAATATTAAGAAGTATCTAATGGATTTAATTTTATAAAAGTGATAGACACCTAATTCTGTCAAATCATGCAAATTTTATTATGTATAATTACTCGCTTACTAATCACCAAATGTGACATATATCAAGCAAAAAAGTTATACAATCATAAAAGGATATTTTAAAAATTAAAAGTAACATATAAGTGTAATATAATATATCTCATGCATAATAAATTCGGTTCACAAATTATAATTTTAGATTAATTTTGATGATTTGTAGTGTGCGAGAGGAGAAAACATTTAATAAGTCCAACTTATATAACACATGTTGTGTCATTTTAATAATAAAAGTATACGTGATCATTTTCTTTCTACTCTTTAAAAAAGATGGTCATTACGTGGTATTGTGACTCCTCTTTTTTAGATGGGCATACAACCACGTGATGGCTTGAATCTACCGTCTAACTTTTAATAATAACGCATAAAAATAATTCACCTTGATATATTCATTACACAAAATACCACTTTTTTTTTAGATAATTTTTTTCAGATTGGGTAGCATTACTGAAATCACAAAATCCATAATTGAAACAATAATTTGGAGAAGTGACCTAGAGTTAAGATTCCCTGCTGAGTTGTGATCCATACACAAGATAAACCCTACATGGATGAGAGAACCTTACCCTTCAACACGGCCAATTATTGCGTATGCTGAAAGGTACTTGCTTAAATGTACCTTCCTCAATTTTACTGGTTTAAACAGTGAAATTATCATATTCACATTGATATTTTTACCTAATAACACACAAAAAAAATTAATAGTAATAATAATAATAATTAATAATTAGTATAAAGTAGTATAGGACAATGTCACTCGATGTCCTATGAATAGCCAATAATTTATCGTTCAAACCCTGTCCTTTGGGAAACCTTATCACCATACGGTGTAGGGGTAGTAGTAGCATGTGAGTCCTCTCATTCATTTGCTTGGTCCCCTGAATAATTTGAAGACAAGAAGATACATAGTGAGAACATCTCAGAAAGAGTCATGCTAAGCCAAGACACCGACTTGTCCTCAGTGAGTGCAAGGTGTGAAAAAAAGTTCAGTTCATCAATTTATCATATGTCTGCTAGAATATTGATGGAAACAGCTAATACACACAACGATGAAGAGACGTGAAGCAAAAATGCTGTGCAGATGAACCAATTGTACGCTAAGAGCATCTTCAAATAGAGACATTATAGTACGGTAGAAATGAAAATTTTTTCAGTTGTAACACATCATCACAATTTGAAATTAATAATCTATAATTAAAACTTATCCTATCCCATTTTTTAATTTAAAATATAAATTTATTAAAATAAATATTTCATCATCATTGATTATGAAACGAAGATCTTCATTGTATTTATGAAACTGAGAGCATCTGAATCCATTGAAGATCATGACAGAAATTCAATAACTAAATGAAGGGTTAATGGTGAACAATATATATAGGTCCAGTGGGAAAAGCATATCTATATTATATGTTCAAAAAGAAATGTTCATAATGCCAAAAGCAATTCAAATATCACATAACATCAAAGCCAGCCAATAGGGAAGGGTTTATTTTTGTTTGTTTTTATCTTTTATTTATTTTTTGTTGGGACCCTTTTTAATGATGTGACATTCCCATTGTTGATCCATCTCCAAGCTCAGCAGCTTTTCATATGATACAAGAAACCCACCATCTCATACACACACAATGGAGAAACAAGAAGACTTTGTTTGGTTTTATAGTTTTCAATGATTTTTAACTCCTATTTTTTTGGATTTTAGTATTTTTTTAAAATGTTTTAATCAAATTCTTTTAATTTTTATTTAGATACACTTTAAAAGTTTAAAAAAAAATGTTAAAAATTTACTAAATTCAAAAATTCAACACATTTTCGTATTTTTTTTATTTATTGAATTCTTTTTAGATTACTTCACAAATATTTTATTTTTTTAACTACATTTAGATTATGTGCATCTAATTTTTATTTTTATTTTTATTTTTTTATAGATTAAAAATATGAAAAAGTTTACTAATGACAATAAAATACGAAAAAATAAAAGATTCAAAAATTTGTTTTGAAAACTCAAAATCAATTTTGATTGCAAAAATGGGTCACTAGATTAAAGTCATTTGAGTCCCGTATAAGAATTGGTTATTTTAGTAATTTTTTAATTTTTTTACGAAAGGATATATAAAAAAATAGAGAGAGTGATGTGACAATTTACAGTGACTTTTTGGCTAAAATAGCCAATTTTCAAAATTGCCCTTTGTCTCTTTAATCATTGTTCTTCTCCAAATATTATAATGTGGTAACAATTTCATAGGGTTGGATATGAAAATCTTGAAACTAGTTAAGAATGTATTAGAATAAGAGTATAGATATTTCAGAATACAATATCCCAAGCTAATAGATTTTATTTTATTTTATTTGAACTCAAAATGTATATAAACTCAAGCAAAGGGAGCTGTGGGGACGCATTTTGTGAATGACAACACGTGACTAAGGTGATACAGAAGTATCAAATGAGTTGCCATGTGACTTGGTCATGCGCCGAGATGATTTCGGCTAGGCCGAGGTTGTCTGCGGAGATACTGGAATCCGAGATAAGCAGATAAGGGACAAGAGTGCTAGAACAGAGGAGGACCTCAGTCTAGGTAAAGATAAAGCTCAAGAAGAGTTTATTTCTATCTAGATGAGGGTTCAGGAGAAGCATTGAGCTTGAGTCTATTGAAGTGAGGCTTCTAATGGGATCAAGTCATTACTGATTATAAAAGCAAGGCACCCTCGTGGGTCTGAGATAAGTTATTTCTTGTGAGTTTAAGCACAATTTGCTATCTTTGAGAGATACTGATTACTAACTTAATTGTCGGAGTGCCCTTGGGTGGACGAACCATCGCAGGATTCTCATCTTCTTGTGCAAGTTGTTAGGCTTAATCTATTTTGTCGGTGCTCTCCAACTAAGTTCCTTTTTGGTTGTGTGGTCAGAAATCAACACCCATAATTTGGTGCCGTCTGTGGGAACATAGAGATCCCACAAAGTTGGGGATGACATTAACAGTGAGAGTTGTGAACATAGAGATCCTAACGTCGAGAAAGAAAACTGTAATGAAGAAGCACAGGACTCGAATCCTGGTGAGAAGGACGTTGGCAAAAAACGGAATGCCCCGAAGAAAGTTGGCCGAGATAAGTACTATAACAAAAGCGACCTCCAAGTATGGAAGGATAGATACCTGAGGAGGGACAGCGATATGAAAGGAATGGTGAACAAGTTGGCAAACCTACAGTCGGTTGTCAACTTAATGATGCAGAACAACGTGATGCAACCACTGTTCCCGTTACAGGACGCACTGGTACCAACAGCCAAGATCGATGCCTAGAAAGGGGAGCAGAAAACAATCCCAGTATTCTCGTAGCATGGCAAGGAAAAGGAGCACTCAAATTGGCCTTTACGGGATGTCAGGTGAGCAGAGTCAGCAAGAGGTGAGTCACAGAAGACACCACGAACCAAAGGGACCTATGCTAAGGAACCTCGACAAATCCAGGGGAAGGGCTTTTACTTTGATATAGTGAATGAGGAGAAGTCTAAGAGGGTGCACAATGACGCCGGAAGCAGCACACCAAAAAGGCTGAAATTTGCTGATAGCCGAGCTCTCGATCGAACGCAGGAGGATTTGAAAGACTACCTCTAGAGGAAGTGACTCAATGCTGAGGCCACATCCCCGGTCAAGTCGAGAACGCCGTTCTCAGTGGATCTGGATAGGTTTGAGGCCCCAAAGAGATTTCACATACCAAGGTTCCAGATTTATGACGGTAAGTCTGATCCGAACTTTCATGTCGGCTTATATTTAAACTCAATGGCTGTGTATAGCGGGAATGAGCAGTTGCTGTGCAAAGTGTTCCCATCGTCCTTTGGAGAGATTGTGTCAGATTGGTTTCATAAATTGCCGAAAGGAATTGTGAAAAGTTAGGAGGGCCTGGCCGAGATGTTTATAGCCAGGTTTGTTACAAACAAGTTGCAGCCACTGAGGGTAGACTTCTTGCTGGCTCCAAACATTAGCAAGGGTGAAAGCCTCAGGACTTATGCCAAAAGGTATTATGAGGTGTTTAACCGAATATCGGTATGTAACCAGGAACTGGCAGTGGTATCTTTAAAAAACGGTCTGGAGGATGAATGTCTGCTTCGAAAATCACTTGCAAAAACTTTAGCAAAAAAGTATGGAGGAGCTTATGGCATGAATCGAGAAGTATATCAAAGTAGAAGAGGACATGCCACGGACAAAAGCACCAAAACAGGAGAAGAGAAACGGCTCGCCAAAGCGAGGCCGAGGTAATACAGGTTTTAACAGGCAGGAAACAAGATTGAAAGCTGTACAGACAGTCACCACTGTATTCAGAATCCCGGTCTACAAAGTTCTAGAAACGATCAGGAACCAACCCTATTACAGAGCGTTAGAGAAGATCCCTGGTGAGTTTATGGGAAGGAGCCTTGGGAAGCATTGTGCTTACCATAATGAAGATGCGCACTTGACTCAAGGATGTAGGGTTGTAAAGGCACACTTGGAGGATCTGGTCAGACAGGGTCACTTAAGAGACCTAGTAGATGAAGCCAGAACAAGGGAAGAGCAAGCAAGGCTACCCTAGGTACTGGCAACACCACCTCCATCATCGCCACCACAGCAAGTAGATAGACCTCGGTTTATCAATGTGATTTACTCGAAGGTCAATGAAAATGATGTATGTGGGGAAACTCAAAGGGTAAGGCATCTACAACATGTGTACCAGGTCTAGCAAAAGAAGCCCAGGACAAATGAGTACCAGGGTCCAGTGGTTTCTTTTACTGAGGCAGACCTGGATATGGTGCAACATCCACACAACGATGCCTTGGTGATAACACTGAAGATTTGAGAGTGCTAGGTGAGGTACATATTGGTTGATCAAGGCAGTTCTTGTGACATTATATATGTTAGATGTTACAAGGAGTTTGCCCTTCACCCAGATAACCTAGAACAATCCAACAGCCCGATAGTTGCATTCGACGGAACACCAACGTGGCCTCTAGGAGCCACGAATTTGGAGGTACAGTTAGGCATGAAGAAGGTAAGCATGGAGTTTACAATGATTGATACCCCCTCCCCATACAATATTATGTTGGAAAGACTGTGGTTACACGCAATGAGGGTTGTTCCCTCAATGCTGCACTAGCTATTGCGGTTCCTAATGGAGCAAGGAATTAAGGAGGTCAGAGGGGATCAAGTGCAAGCAAAAAATTGCTCCATAGCAGCAATGAAGTCTACCTGCAATGTGCGAGAAGTAAAGACAGTTAAAATTGAAGACGAGGACATAGAGGTCCTAGATGACGTCGGAAAAGAACCAGCCAACAACAGTGAGGAGGCTTTGAAGAAGATTATGGTCTAGAAAGATGATGGGAAGCGCTTCTCCTTTTTCGGCTCAGGCTTAGCCGAGGAGGAGGAAAGAGAGTTAGAAGTTTTCTTGCGAGCAAACATAGAAGTGTTTGCCTGACGTCCTATGAGATGCCTGGGATCGACCCCGAAGTCACTTTCTATATACTCAATGTAGACAGGTTGGCTAAACTTGTCATTCAATTGGCAAGGAGGCTGACATTAGTATATGTGGAAGCAGTTGAGGATGAAGTGGACAAGCTGCTGAAAGCCCAAGCCATCTGAGAAGTACACTATCCAACCTGGTTATCCAACACAGTGGTAGTGAAAAAGAAGAACGGCAAGTGGAGGGTCTGTTGGACTTTACCAGCCTGAATAAGGCTTGCTCTAAAGACAGTTTCCCACTGCCTAAGATCAGTTAGTAAATGCCACTTTAGGGCATGAGAGGATGAGTTTCTTAGACGCATATAGACGCTACTATCAGATAGCAAAGTATGCCCCAGATGAAGAGAAGACGATATTCATCACCCCACAGGACTTTATTGTTACAGGGTAATGCCTTTCGGGTTAATAAATACAGGAGTAACCTACTAGCGGTTAGTGACCAAAATGTTTAAACATCTGATTAGGAAGACAGTAAAAGTCTACATTGATGACATGGTCGTGAAGACCAAAGAGCTTGGGAACCATCTGGCCAATTTGAAGTCAGTCTTTGATATCCTAAGAACATATCGACTCCGACTTAATGCTTCAAAATGTGCATTTGGAATCGGGTCTGGTAAGTTCTTGGGACACTTGGTCACCAGGAGGGACATAGAAGCAAGCCTAGATCAGATTAAGGTTATTCTTGATTTGAAAAGCCTAACTTCAGCTAAGCAGGTTTAGATTTTGATCGATAAGGCAGTAGCCCTGAATAGATTTATCAGCCAAAGTTTTGATAAATGTAGATAATTTTTTCAATTATTGAAGAAGGCCACAGATTTCTTGTGGACAGAAGAATGCAAAGTCGCCTTAACCGACTTGAAAAGGTACCTGACAATAGCTCTAATTTTGTCAAATCCAATACCTGCAAAGGAATTGTTCCTATACTTGGGAATTTCAGACCACATAATGAGTGCAGTGGTAATCCAAGAAGAGGAGGGAGAACCAAAGGCGATATACTATATGAGTAAAACCCTAGCAAGTGCAGAAACTAGGTACCTTCCCTTGGAGAAGTTAACGCTAGCCCTGGTAATAGCTTCCAAAAAGTTGAATCACTACTTTCAAGCCCATAAGATTGTGGTGCTAACTGAGCATCCTTTGAAGTCCCTGTTGCAGCATGGAGATCTGACAAGCAGAATTGCCAGATGGGCAATGGTACTGGGCCAATATGACTTGGAATTCAGGCCTAGAACAGCAATCAAGGGCCAAGTTTTGGCTGACTTTATGGCCGAGTTCACCCTTGGTGCCATCCCATGTCGAGTTCCGGTGAGCTGAGGTTTAAGATGTCCAGGGGAACCAGAAGAAATCCAATTGGGGCCAAAGGACCCTACTCCAGCAAAACAGAAAAAGGAAGAGAAACCAAAGCTCTACGATATCTACATCAGCGATTCTTTCCGCCTGTTTGTTAATAGAAGTTTAAATCATCAAGGAGCGGGAGCAGGAGTGGTTTTGGTATCGCCAGATAGGCGAATGATTGAGCAACCTATTCGTTTGGAATTCAAGACCTCAAACAATGAAGCAGAGTATGAGGCATTGATTACTGGACTAAGGCTAGCAGTAGCAATGGAAGCCGATAAGGTGGTGGTCTTCTATGACTTCCAGTTTATTGTGAATCAAGCCACGGGCGAGTATGTAGCCCGAGATAAAAGGATGATACCCTATGTCAAAAAAGTTCTCAAGCTGCTAGCACTGTTCCAGGATTGCCAATTACAGCAGGTTAGCTTAGATGATAATAGTCATGCTGATGCCTTGGCTAACCTGGCTAGTGCAACAAAGTCAGGGAAACCAAGGACAATCATAGTTGATTATTTAATAGGACCAAGTGTAGAACCCTTCATCACAGAATACAAGACAATGTGTGTAGAGATAGGACCAAGCTGAATGGATGCAATAGTGATGTTCCTTAGGGATGACAAGCTGCCAGAGAACATAAATGAGGCACACGAAACCAAGTCGAAGTCGACCAGGTTTTGTCTATCGGCAAAAGGCCATTTATACAGAAGATCCTTCACTAGACCTCTATTTCAGTGTGTGCACCCCTCTCAGGTAGAGGACTTTTTATACGAGATCCATGAAGGAGTTTGTGGAAGCCATGCAGGGGGCAGATCACTTACCCATAGAACCATCTCTCAGGGATACCAGTGGCCATACATGCAAAAGAATGCTGAAGCTTATGTCAAGAAGTGTGAGAAGTGTCAAAAGTTTGCACATTTGATACGTCAGCCAGCAACAGATCTGAATCTAGTATCCAGTCCTTGGTCATTTGCCCAGTGGGAAATGGACCTGGTGAGACCACTGTCCCAGGCAACTAGACAAAGAAAATTCTTGCCAGTAGCCACAGACTACTTTACAAAGTGGGTAGAGGCTGAACCTCTTGTGAAGATTCAAGATATTAATGTGAATAACTTCATCTGGAAAAACATAATAACCAGGTTCGGGATCCCAAGGGCCACTATAATGGACAATGGCACTTAGTTTGACAGTAAGCTGATTAAGGGCTTTTGTGCAAAATACAAGATTAAAAACTATTACTCTACTCCTAGTTTCCCCCAAAGTAATGGTTAGGCAGAAGTATCCAACAAGACCATCTTGGATGGGATCAAGAAAAGGCTGGAAGCAGCCAAAAGAAAGTGGGTGGAAGAATTGCCCAATCTTCTGTGAGCATGTCGGACTACGCCGAAAAGATCAACTGGGAGTCTTCTTTTACCATGGCTGATGGCACTGAAGTAGTCATCTCACTGGAGGTCGGCATCCCTGGAATCAGAACTCAGGGAGTGGAGAATGAGACCAACGATGCATTCCTGGCCCGAGATCTGGATCTATTTGAAGAAAGAAGAGAAAGGGCAGCAATTCGGCTAGGGGCATACTAACAACAGCTTGCAAGGGCTTACAACAAGAAAGTCAATCCAATAGAGTTCAAGGTTTAGGACCTCATCCTAAGAAAAGTTATCGGCAACAAGAAAGATCCTAAGGAGAACAAACTTGGCCCAAACTGGGAGGGGCCTTATAGAATCATCTCGGTTGCTAGCAATGGAGCATATCGTGTAACGCCCCAACCTTTCACATGTCATCGATATTGCCCACTTTGGGCCACATCTGCACAGATTTGTTCTTCCTAATGGGTCATCCATCCCAGAATTACTCCAGCCTAAGCACACTTAACTAGAGAGTTCTGCTAGGGATTTCACCACTCGGGAAAAGGCCTCGATGTTATATAAGGGTCTAAGTTTTTACTTTTATAGCCCAGAAACTTCCCCTCCATTCCTGATGTGGGACACCGAGACCTTACAATCCACTCCCTTAAGGTTGTCCGTTCTTTTGTAGTAGCCTACCAGCTTATAAGCCCGCCCACATGCATCGAGAGACACCAGGGGCCCATACTTAGTACTCTGAAGAGTCGGCGCCGGTACTATAGCAATCCTGGTTTTTCTTTCTTTAATTGTTGTATCCAGACTTAGGTTCCGTGGAGTTGGTTGTTGTGTATATCTTGTTTACATCCTTTGCTCTTTGTATTTGAGTCGTGGATTATGTTGGGCTGATTTGAACAGGTTGGTTGAGCTTAGAAACCAAAAGTAGTTGCCTAGAAATTAGCCTTCACGCTTGAGCGGAGCTTTTGACGCTCGAGCGGGCCTTTGTTGTGCTTATCCGCTCGAGCGGGGGTTTTGGCGCTCGAGTGGAAAAATCCATCTCCCAGTATTTCCTCTGTAGCGTTGGACGCTCGAGCATGAGTTTCGATGCTCGAGCGGGAGTTTGTGTGCGACGCTCGAGCGGGGAGTTTGACACTCGAGCGGGGACCTAGTTTTGCAAAAGTTCTGGGAGCGTGTATCCGGCGCTCGAGCGGTAGTTTGGACGCTGGAGCGGGAGTCTGTGAGTGACGCTCGAGCGGGGGTTTCCACGCTCGAGCGGGGCGACGAGTATATCACTCCAAGATCTGACTTTTTGGATCACTTTTTCAACTCCGTTTCTCTCTCTTACTTTTCAAAAACACCATTGGAGACCTTCTCTCACTAGAACCTCAACTTCTCTCTAGGTATTGATCTAGTAGGAGTGATTTCCCCACCTTGGGCCTTTTTAAAAGTTGTGTTGATCATCGAGGGCTATCTTTTGATCCGAAAATTTTGGGATTTGGAGCATCTTCAATTTCTTCATCTTCTTCCCTTGGGCTCCGAATCTGAGGTAGGGATTCCTACTCACTCTTATGGGTTTTGACCTAGATTTTGAGCTTGTTTAAATGGTTGATTTTGGGACTTAGCGTTTCAAAAGATATAAAAGAGGGTTTTGTCCTTTTGATTCTTAAATATATATTTTGGGTTTCAAAATGATGTTATTGTTGTTGATAGTTGATATTTGAACCATTGGGTTAATATTGAGAGACAGAGAAGAAAGCCCTAATTTGTATATAAATTAATTGGTATAATTAATTTGGGAAAGTTATGGATTTGTGAAATTGAGTTGAATATAATGATAGTGGTTCATTATGAGATGGAAGAGTGGAGTTGGATTAATAAATCGTTCACTTTTAAAAATGCGGATATTTATCTGTTGGTGCTTTTATTATCTATTTGGAAATAATTACGTGGGTTACCGGTGGAGGGTAGTTTTGATTGTTGTAGACAATGCATGATGATTAGGCAAACTAAAACTAATCAATTGGATGTATCATAGATTATGACGGTTGACAGAATACATTAACTTTATGTACTGATTGATTATGTATATGAACTATGTGTATATACGTTGTGTGTGTGGGAGGAGATAGGGGATGTACTCCACGGTTTAGGGGAAGATAGGTGATGGACCTCTAAACCGGATGTTGTTTGGAAGGAGATAGGGGACGGACTCTGTTGATACAGCTCATATACTTATCAGTTAATGTGTTGATATAGCTCATATGCTTATCTGTTGAAGTATGGATACAGCTTATATGCTTATCTGTTGAAGTGTTGATATAGCTCATATGCTTATCTGTTGAAATGTTGATATAGCTTATATGTTTATCTATCGAAGTGTTGATATAGCTAGTATGCCTATCTATTGTGAAATGGGAAATGTTTAATATGAGTTACTACCTCATTGAAATTGTTAGCCAGGTTCTGAGCCGTAGTTGTGAATTGTGAATTTGATAAGAAATGGAAAATGAAATGAAACATGGACACATTGGTCATGTAATGAAAATGGTGTATGAATTGATTTATGTGAGTCAAACATTTATCAATTGCTAACGTCTTAATTACTGCTCATATTGTGTTTAACATATCTCTACTGGGCGTCGGCTCACTCTATATGGGACTTCATTTTTAGGTACAGGTAGCATGCCACCTCCAAGGACATAGCTTGGATGGTTATGGGAGTTGAAGACTCTTTTGATTATTTTTTTGTATTACATGTATATCAAGCCAAGGGCTTATTTTGTATAGAGTTAGTACTCTTTTTTTTGTAACCAAGTGTTGACTTGGAAAGTTGTAAGCCCTTAGGGCATTTGCTTTTGTTGTTAACATGTAATACCATTGTAAAAACTACTTTGATGAATAGAAAGGTGTTGATTTCTCTTATATTATTGCATGTCTAAAATGATGGGTTTTACGTATTATTTTGAGGGCGTTACAGATACCATTTATAACGCCCCAACACTTCATATGTCATCGATATTGTCCGCTTTGGGCCACGCCTGCACAAATTTGTTATTTCCAATGTGTCACCCATCCCAAAACTACTCCAACCTAAGCACGCTTAACTGGGGAGTTCTATTAGGGATTTCACCACCCAGGAAAATGCCTTAATGCTATATAAGGGTTTAGATTTTTACTTTTATAGTCCAGGAATTCTCTCTCCATTCCCGATGTGGGACACCGGGACCTTACAATCCACCCTCTTAAGGCTGCATGTCGTCGTGCAGTAGTCTGCCACTCACAAGCCCATCCACATGCATCGAGATATGCTAGGGGCCCACACTCAGTACTTTGGAGAGTCGGCTCTGATACCAAACTGTCACGCCCCAAAATTTGGACAATTAAATATTAAATTAGGACTAAACCTCAATTAATATTCCATCATCCAAATCCTACGGGTGAAACAAAATCTAAACGTTCTCGTCTCCGTAAGGTTTAAATAAATTTCATGCTCAAAAGATTATAAGGGATAATAAAAAAAAAAAAAAAAAACTAACAAAACGCCAACCAAACCGTTTACCATAAATTTCATAACTAACCAATCCCTCCAACATTAAAGTAACAACAACTAATCAAAACAACTTGAATAATGTAAAGTTGAAAAATAACGAACAATGCCAAATTGTCAAAAATACTAAGGTCATAAAAAAAGAATAAATACATAAACTAATATCAACTCTAAACTTAAGAAAAACAAAATAAGTCCTAAAGACATGTCCTATGATCATAGTTATTTCTTGTCACCACCATAGTCCCAACTAATCCTGCAAATGAAGCTCGGCTGCGCTCAAATAGAACGCGCCCGAGTTGTTAAGAAACAAAATGGGTTAGTATACAGGTATACTAGTATCAGTACAAGATTTAACATCCACGTGTCCACCAGACACAAACAAAAATACATTTAATTCTTGTTACGGGACAAGACAAGTAGTTCCATCCGCACCAAGACGAATAGGTAGTTTCTCGAGATACGGTGGTATTTAGTTTTTTGCTCGTACACAACGAAATATAAATTGAATATAAATTATAAAAAAAAATAGAAATAAAAATATGGTTGGTTAGCCCCTGCATAAAAAGTTAGTAAGAGGCACCTTCCTGCAAAAAAAATAAAGTTAGTATAATTTAATCATAAGTAACTTGCTAAAAAAGTATAAAAATGTATCGTTTCATGCTTAAATAATTCGAATTAACCAAAACTCAAAAAACAAAAGTTGTACAAAATGAAATTTCCTAAAAGATATCGCGAACGAATTTAGTAGAAATTAAACAGGTTGAGAGAAAAACTTGATAAAAGAACCTAGATAGAATTCAAACGAACAGAAACTACCTTAAGATGATTTTTTTCGAAAAAGTTCAAAACACAAAAAGTGTGCATAATAATTTTTTACTTCTATTTATTTGAAACCAATAAAAATGAGCTCGTTCCATGGATTAAAATAGCATCTAAAGCCTGTCCTACTAAAATGAATAAAAACTATTGTAACCAAAATCATCCGATTACAAGTTCTAATCGATCTTTTTAATAAAAAGTTAAAACACAAAAGTTGTCTAGAATCATGGATACATGCCTATGCTCAAATTTCATAATTTATCAAAGTCGTTTACTATTTTTCAAGATGTACAAATCAATACAATTCATACTATAGTAACAAAGTCATAATTAAATTCTTTGTACCTTAAATTCACCACTTCGACCTCCACTTCTGGTCTACACATATATCCCATGCCTTCCGTATACCTAACACCGCTTCGAAGCCAAACTTGCACGGGGATATCGTCCCGAGTTTGACCCACACTCCCCAGATGGTTAGCATATAGGTACGCGCATGAATCAACGCAATCGTCTACTCTTGAGAACGAGGCAATAATATATATACAATCTCTCATTTACTCATGAGAACAAATATAACAATGCCAAGCCTAAGACATTCAAATAAATCTCATAATCCTCACCTTTTTTTTTTTTTTTTTTTTATATACACTCTTTCTCATCAACACTCAAATAAAATAACAATCCATGGAGTCATGATGGAGTGTAAGGAATTTATCTATGGGTTCTAAATTTATTTTAATTTCATATATTCATGAGTGTCATTACAACCATAAAAAAATTCATATAAAAACCCTAAACATGGCATACATAACTAATCAAAATAATTAAAATTAATCTATCATCTACATGCAAATACAAAATCAAACCAACATCAAATAAATAAAAATAAATAAATAAAAACAACAAATTAAACATAAATCAAGAGAAGTGGGTTTTGCACTAACAATTATTTTTGAAGATCAAAGAATCACTTGGACAATTAATGGAGTCACCAAAATAAAACCCTAATCCTTTCTTTTTCTTCCTCTCTCTCTCTCTCTCTCTCTCTCTCTTTCCCTCTTTCTCTGTGTGTGTGTGTTGTCGTACACAGAAAGCCCTCTCTGTTTTTGTTTTGTCTTTTTTCTTTTCCTAAAGGCAGCTGCTATGAGTATAACTTGTACGAGCATGAAATAATGTTCTCGTATAATCCTGTTGATCAAGTTTGTGCTTCCCCCGAACATCGTCGCTTTACTCCCTGAAAACACAAACGTGAGCTAGCCGGCAAGTGTGTACCGGATACCTCTCCGATGCCTAAGTCAGCAAAATAAACAAATAGACAAAAGTACTGTGTATTCGAGAATCAAAGTTGTGATACCTGTACATAGGTCCTGTTATGAGCTTTTATAGATTCTGTGTGGCACAATCCTAGTAGGATTCTTACTCCTCAATGTAGAGTCCTCCTAGGAATCACATTTGTAAAAGATAATGCTTATCCTTTAACACCCTTATCACTGCTTTAACCAAGTGAAATGGTTTTACCTTGGTAGTATGACAAAATGACCGAGCTAACATTGCCATGCTTAAGCGGCAGATTCGACCAAGCTTCGCCTAGCTCGGATCTTCTCTTCAACTTCCTGTACCTCGATTCCTCCCTTTAGCTTCTTGTACCTTGGTTCGGCATACTCCAAATGGGCTATGAGTTATTTAAGACCAAGCTAACTAGGCCCATCGGCGAAGCCCAATCCACTTGGCCCACAGCTCGGCTCACCTTTACCCGGTCCTAGCTTGGCCCAGATTTACGCTTTTTACCCTCTCAATTGCCCCTTAATGCCATCTGCAACGCATGATTAGGATTACTTTTCTTTAGCCGAGCTAAAAATATCCAAGCCAACCGAGCTCACCTTCCACCGGGCTACCGATGAGTTCAGTCTATAAACGTTTTTTTAACTGCTCTGTACGTCTGAACCATTTTCTATTCTATTGGACACGTGGCCGACTCCCATTGGTTGAATACAACTGTCATAGCCGCCTTCGTACCTCACGAATTTTGAACAATCCTGCCCAAATTCATGCTTTATACAAAAACCCTATCTTTTTGAACCCAACATACCGTTGTTCATCTTTCCCACTCTTCGTGCTTCTGTGCTTCCATTTTCACGTTCAAAACACCAGAAAAGCTTGTGTTCCTGCTGGCGCCCCTTCAATCTCGACCTTCGTTCCTTCGTAGCGAAGCTGTAAGTGACTTAACCCTTTCATTTTCCTTGTTTTTGCTTTGTGGATATATATAGTGTGGAAATATATACACATGTTTTTTTGAAACACACTTCTATAGTTTTCACATAAATGGGCAAGAACCACTTGATCCCCAAAATCCACAAGAAAGTCCCTAATCACACTATAACCGGATTCACCTACAATCTGTAATGCGGTGTTTTTTATCCAAAATAACACCCTGACCGAGCTAGAACTTCGAGCCACCGCTTGTATTACGGTCGAACTAAGGACCCTCCTGCTCAATGACCGAGCAAAAACTTGGAGCCACACCTTGTTTTTCGACCGAACTAAGAATGGGCTGTAACCCTTTTGACCGAACTAGGGTTTTATTTTTTTATCCTTTTTTTTTAGCCCGATCCAGTGATCTGGGCATAACACTTTTTATCTCCACTTTGCAGACTCCTACTAGGTTGGCCAGGCACACCTTTGCACACTCAACCGAGATACTTAACATCATCTCAACACCGAGCTAGGACTCCAGGCTAAGTTATACATAATTTAAGTTATAAATGGACAAATACCGATTCCTAGTAAACTTACCAGGGGCCATTGCTGAATTCCGCAAGGACTACAACATCCTTGATGACGTCCACCTTTCATTAGCCGAGCTAGATACAACTCCCTGGGGAAAATTGGGCTTTGTTCCCTTCACCGTCATATCCATTGTAGAGGCCGGACTCCGATTCCTCGTTCAGCCACTATTTTGTGAATTCCTTAGGCAGACTAGACTATGTCCAACCCAACTTAGCACCAATTCTTACAGAATAATAAATGGCATTGCCGAGCTAAATCGCCGGCTCGGCCTCAACCTTGGTTTAGCCGAGCTATTTCACCAATACTCACTTGACCAGAATGAAGACGGCTGGATGTATTATTTAAGAATACGAAGACACCAAGAGAAAATAATAAAAAACACACCGGACAAAGACATAAACGACGACGACTTTTTCTGGGTTTTTGGTAATTTTGAAGACCAGGAAGCCCTAATACCGGGATACGGTATTAACTGGAATAAAGGAGCAGCCGGTATGAATACCTCGGCTTAGCTTGTGCGTTCTTTGCTCTTACTGTTTATAAGTTTTTCACCATGCTAACCATTGCCTTTTTCCTTACGTAGATTTGGACCAGCTAAAGTTGCAGTACCAATACCCTAATTTAGATGCACTCTACGCCGCACTTTGGTACCGCGATTGAGGTTAGGCCGAGCTACTCAATTTTGAACCAACATACCGATATAGTGGTAGGAAGAAGACCAAGGTAACTGACTTCCTTCTGGAACCTTCACTAGAACCAGATCCAACTTTTCTCCAAATCAACCTTATTCCCTTAACCGAAGAACAAGAAATGGCCAAGCGCCGAGCTGTAAGGGCACCAATTACCGAAACAACCCAAGCCGGCCAAGTTCAAACCAAAGTACCATAAGCCAGCCAAACAAATGAGGCAGTGGTGGCCCTTCCAACGGCCCAAGCCTCGTCATCCCAACCGAGCAAGTGTGCTCGTACATCCTCAACCGAGCCACAACACCTCGTTGATGAAGACGACACTGTTCTCCCTCAAACCTTGCCACCAAGCCCAAAACCCGTGCGTTCTGATCGGGCTAGTTCTTCAGAGTAGGCCCCAAAAATAACATACAAGAACCGAGCCATAAAGAACACGGACTCAGTAGTGGCAGACAAAGACCATACGCTTGCTTTTAACCTAGCTAAGAATGTGTGCTTGCCCTCTGACATGGAGCATCATGACCATTTGATCGAGCTCAAGGCCATCCAGTCAGCGACGAAGTCAATGATGCCGATAAGTGCTCCTTTTAACCATCTTGCATTTTACATCATTTGTTTGCTTGATTTTTGTTAATAATTGTTACCCCTTCTGTAGGCCATGTAGAAGAATCACATCGCTCACAAGCACATGCTGGAGCTGCATAAGACAACGTGGCTGGCTGTAGCAGATGCAAATGCTAAAACGGCTAAGCTGAATGAAGTGAAGCAAAAAATGGCCGAGCTTGAATCTGACAATGCCCGACTTACCAAGCTAGTTAACGTGGTGAAAACGGATAAACAAAAAGCTCTAGCCGCGCTGAAAGACTGCTATTTGCGCAAACTAGCCAAACTTGAAAAGAAAAAAGATGCCGAGATAGCCGAACTGAAAAGAGCGCGGATGATGCTGAAGACCGCAGCTACAGAGAAGAGGAAGCCACCTACATCCTGCAATGTGAACTTGTTAAGGACATATTTTTCAAATGTGGATGGAAGGCAGCCGTGTCAAAGCTCGGTTATGGCCAAGAAACCGAGGTCTTTCAGAACCCTTCTCCCCACTTCATTCCGAGTTATATGGCGGACTACGCCAATGCCATTCAGCAAAAACTTCTTCAAGTAGGGAAGAAAGATGAGACATCTCTAGAGCCCAACAACACCCCCGCTACTACCAATGATCTCGGTCTCCAAAGCTGCCCAGTCAGCTTGGGTGGAGCCATCAGTGCCCATTACGGTTGAAGATGTGGTTGTGACCGACCTTCCTGCTGGAACCAGGCTACCGAGTGGTGAAACTCGGGTTGTTTTGGATGCAGATCTGGATGATTTTTTTTGCCTGATCTTGTATTTTCTTCTTTCAATACTAACTTCTTGTAAGAATTTGTAATTGGGCTAAAGCCCCCATCTCTTGTAATGTAGTTCTAATCTTGAATGAAATCTGTTCTTCTTTTTGCCCGGTTCATATCCTGCTTGTGTTTGTCTCAACTTTAATTGGGATGTCCGAAACTTTTTTGGCCAAGATAACCATCTCAGTTTATTAGGTTTTTAATCTGTTTGTCTTCAACCTTTTCCAGCCTAGATCCTTATCTCGGTTGGAGAGACATAAATGTTGGTTATTCCTGCCAACTTCCTCAGCCTAGATCCTTATCTTGGCTGAAGAGAGATAAATCTTGGTTATTCCTGCCAACCTCTTCAGCCTAGATCCTTATCTCGGCTGAAGAAAGATAAATGTTGGTTATTCCTACCAACCTTTTCAGTCTAGATCCTTATCTCGGCTGAAGAGAATAAATGTTGGTTATTCCAGCCAACCTCTTCAGCCTAGATCCTAATATCAACTGAAGAGAGATAAATATTGGTTATTCCTGCCAACCTCTTCAGCCTAGATCCTTATCTCGGCTGAAGAAAGATAAATGTTGGTTATTCCTGCCAACCTTTTCAGCCTAGATCCTTATCTCAGCTGAAGAAAATAAATGTTGGTTATTCCAGCCAACCTCTTCAGCCTAGATCTTAATCTCGGCTGCAGAAAGATAACTGTTGGTTATTCCAGCCAACCTCTTCAGCCTAGATCCTAATCTCGGCTGCAGAGAGATAACTGTTGGTTATTCTTGCCAACCTCTTCAGCCTAGATCCTTATCTCGGTTGAAGAGAATAAATGTTGGTTATTCCTGCCAACCTCTTCAGTCTAGATCCTTATCTCGATTGAAGAGAGATCGATGTTGGTTATTCCGGTCAACCTCTTCAACCTAGATCCTAATCTCGGCTGAAGAAAGATAAATGGTGGTTATTTCTGCCAACCTCTTTAGCCTAGATCCTTATCTCGGCTGAAGAAAACTACTTTGTTTGGTTATTCCGGCCAAACTTTCTGATTGCCCCTTGTTGGCAATGATTGAAAACAAATTTTACAATAGAAAGACTTATGCTGAAAAAGTAAACTACTTGTTTTATTTGAAAAAGGAAAAAATTACAAATATTCTAAGAGAAAGCTAAAAATAAAATAACTTGAGATTGGCAGTGTTCCATGGCCTGGGAATAGCCTTGTTGTCTCCATCTTCCAAGTGATATGCCCCTTTTTTCCCGTTAAACCAACCACTTTGTATGGTCCTTCCCAGTCAGGTCTCAACTTGCCATCCGGGTACCAAAGTGTTGCCTATTACTTTGCGTAGTACCCAATCCCCGATCTTAAATTGCCTCGGATGCACCGTTTTGTTACATTTTCTGGATAACTCCTACTAGTATGAAGCAATGTGAACTAGAGCTCTTTTTCTTCTCTCTTCTTCAAGGTCGAGTTCCAAGGCTATGGCCTCTCCATTTAAGTCTGGGTCAAAATTTTCACTTCTAATAGTAGGGAGGCCTATTTCTAGTGGGATTACTGCCTCCATGTCATAAGCCAAGGAAAAAGGCATTTCTCCAATTGATCGCTGAGGTGTGGTGTGGTAAGCCATAAAACATGAGGAAGCTCCTCAGCCCACTTGCCTTTTGCTCTCTCCAACCTTTTCTTTAAACCATCTAGGATGACTTTGTTTGAAGCTTCTGGTTGGCCATTCGCTTGAAGGTATGCATGTGTAGAGTTGTAGAATTCTATCTTGTATTCTTCACAAAAGCCCCTGAAGATCTTGCCATCGAACTGAGTGCCATTGTCAGATATTAGACCCTTTGGTATGCCATATCGAGTTATGATATTATGCCAGACGAACTTCTTAACATCTTTCTTCTTTATTGATGCGAGTGCTTCAGCTTTCACCTATTTTGTGAAGTAATCTGTTGCTGCAAGAAAGAACTTTCTGTTACCAAGTGCTGTTAGAAGTGGTCTCACTATGTCCAAGCCCCACATTGCGAAGGGCCATGGGCTAGTTAATGGTAGAAGCTCTCTGGCTGGTTGGTGTATCTGGTGTGCGAACTTCTGACATTTTTCGCACTTCTTGACATACTTCTTTGAATTTGCCTGCATGTATGGCCACCAATATCCTTGTGAGATCGCCTTGTAAGCCAATGATCTTCTCCCTTGGTGGCTTTCGCATACGCCTTCATGTATTTCGAATAAGAATGTTTCGATCTTACTAGGATGGACACATTTCAAGTAAGGTCCTGTGAAAGATTTTTTTGTATAACGCCAATGATGGAGAGAGCCAAAATCGCTGTGACTTTGCTCTTATCTTGTTAGCCTCTTTCTTCTCTTCGGGTAAGATGTCGTCTTTTAAGAATACTATAATGGGATCCATCCATGAAGGGCATAGTTCGGCACAACATACCTCAGCTACTTCGGGTTCTTCAATGCTTGGTCTGGGTAGGAAGTCGATCAGTAATGGATGTGGGATAAATGTATCTGCCATTGAGGCAAAACCTGCTAGTTCGTTTGCTCTACTGTTTTTTTCTCAGCCGATTTGCTCTATCTGCACCACTTCGAACTTCATGATCTCCTTTCTCACTAACTCTTGGTACTTAGCCATCCTCTCATCATTCGCCTCGTAGTTACCTGAAATTTGGTTTACTACCAGCTGGGAGTCACTGTAAACCATTAGCTCCGTGGCCTTCATGAAAAGTGTTGATTTTAGGCCTGTTAAAAGCGCTTCATATTCCGCCTCATTGTTTGATGCTGGGAAGTCAAAGTTGACTGCTTGTTCCACTATTAGGCTATCTGGTGAGATGAGGACTATTCCAAGTCCTGCACCGTGCCTATTGGATGCTCTATCCATGAAGAGCTTCCACATCTCTCCGACGAATAATCTCCAGCAAGCAGAGGGGTCGGATGACGTCTTGGGGTCATGCGTGTTGCAGATGTTTTCTTCTAAGTCCATGCCTGCTATTGGGGTTTGCTCTTCACTATCTGACTGCCCCAAGTCTTTACTTGTTGATGAGTCTTTGCTGGGAATAGCATGGTCTGTCCCTTCCTTGCTGTCTTGAATCCTGTAAGGCTTGTAATGTGGTTGGGCATCCTTTATTAGGGGCTGCGCAGTTCCAGCGACACTTTTTCCCCTTTCTTTAGTTGCATCGGTCAAGTCAACTGGGCAGATGTGATGGCTTCCTGGTGTGAACTCAGCCACAAAGTCTGCCAAAGCTTGGCCTTTTATTGCAGTTCTGGGTTGAAACTTGATATCAAACTGTCCCAGCTCTACTGCCCATTTCAAGATTCATCGAGAAAAGTCCGCCCTCTCAGACAAGGCTTTTAAGGAAAAGGCTGTTAGGACAATTATGGTATGGGCATGGAAGTAATGCGACAACTTCCTTGAGGCCATCATCAAAGTTAAGGCCAGCTTTTCCAATGATAGGTACTTGGTTTCTGCGCCCGACAAGGTTTTGCTAACATAGAAGATGGGCAGGTGTTGGATTCCTTCCGCTCTAACCAACACTGGGCTAACTGCATGCTGTGAAACCGCCAAGTATAAAAAGAGCTCTTCTTCTGGCACTAGGGTTACTAATAATGGAGGAGAGGTCATGTAGCCCTTCAGGCTCTCTAAGGCGCAGTCGCATTCTTTATCCCACTCAAATTTGACTTTCAAGGCTTGGAAGAATGGTCGACATCTGTCTGACGATCGACTTATGAACCGGTTGAGTGTGGCTGCTAGGCCAGTGAGATGCTACACTTCTTTAACTGTGTTGGGCCTCTCAAGATCCTGGATTGCTTTGATCTGAGAGGGGTCTGCTTCTATACCTCGGTCGGTCACCAGGAAACCTAAGAATTTGCCTGATCCAACGCCGAATGAACACTTGGATGCGTTTAGACGCAACTTGTTTTTCTTCAGAATCTGGAACATTTCACCTAGGTCCCTGAGATGGTCCTTCTTATTCTTGCTTTTGACCACCATGTCATCTATGCAAGCCTCCATTGTTCTACCTAACAATGGTTCAAACATTTTGGTGACCATTCGTTGGAATATTGCCCCTGCGTTCTTTAGGCCAAAGGGCATGACCTTGTAACAATACAGCCCTCTAGGTGTTGTAAATGATGTGACCTCCTGGTCTGGTTCGTACATAGCAATCTGATGGTAATCTCTATACGCATCAAGGAATCTAAGTCGATTGTGTCCTGGCATTAGGTCTACCAGTTAGTCTATCCATGGGAAGGGAAACTGTCCTTTGGGCATGCCTTGTTGACTGTTTTGTAGTCCACACAAACACGCCCTTTTCCGTTCTTCTTTGGCACTACAACAATATTAGAGATCCACCTCAGATAGTGCACTTCTTTGATGGCTCCTGCCTCCAGTAAGTTTCCTACTTCCTCCGCCACTATCTCTGCGTAGTGGAGTGCCGATCTACGAGTGCGTTGTATAATTGGTCTGGCGGTTGGGTGGACATTGAGTTGTTGACAGATGAAGTTTGGGTCAATGCCTGGCATGTTGTATGGCGTCCAGGCAAACACTTTGATGTTAGATGTTAAGAATTCCATGACCTCTATTCTCTCAATGCTGGACAACGACGAGCCGAGCAGAAAGAACTTTTCTGGGTTTTTTTCATCTATCCTTACCTCTACCAAGTCTTCCACTACCTTCTGTTTGGCTGCCTTGCCAACATCTGCAAATAGTTCATTGCTCTCTGGCTCTTCCACCTCTCTGGCTCTTCCACCATTTGTACAAACCCTTTTGCAGCACGACTTCCATTTACTATGACGAAACATTGCTTCGACATGATTTGGTCTCCTAAGACTTCTTCAATCATACCGATTTTGTTGGGGAATCGTAATGCCTGATGGTAGGTTGATGCCACTGAGCACATAACATGCAACCATGTCCTTCCCAAGATTATGTTGTAAGTGGAAGGGACTTTCAATACCCAGAATTCCACCTGTTTCATCATGGTTCCTGCCTTGACTGGGAGGATTATCTTGCCTACTGGCCACTCTGGCATCGAGTTGAATCCGACAAGGGGAGATGTCGCAGGTGCCAAGTCTTTGTCCTTCAATTTTAGCTGTTTGAAGGTTTCATAATACATTATCTCACATGAGCTTCCTTGGTCAATCAGGATCCGTTTGATGTCAAAATTCTTGACGCGCAAAGTCACCACCAGTGTGTCATTGTGAGGGCAATGTAGCCTTGCTAGATCCTCATCTGAGAAGGATATGATTTTTGTGGCTTTCGTTCTGCCCTTTTTGATGGTAGGCTGTGCACTTAACACCTCTTTCAGGTGCTCTACCTTCTTTATCATCCCCCTGAGTTCACATACCCACTCAGGTTCGACGATCCCATGAACAACGTTGATTATTCCTTGGGGTGGACCCTCAACCAGCATCTCGTTTGGTTCGTTGAGGTCCTGGGGGGCTGGCTGTGTTCTCCCTTCTATGTACTGGTCTAGGCAACCAGCAGCCACTAACTCTTCCAGATATTGCCTCAGGGGTGTGCAGTTTTCAGTTTGGTGCCCCTTCTCATCATGGAGGGTGCAACGGGACCTATCGTCATAGCCCCTTTGTGCTTCTCCCAGTTTGGCTGGCCACCGAACGAAGGGTTCATTTCGTATTTCGCTGAGAATCCAGTAGATGGGTTTATTGAACACGATGGTGATGGCGGTACGGACTCTTAAGTTCTTCTTTTCTGGGTCTTCTCTATTGGCTCGCCTGCCTCGCCCATTCCTGCATAGTTGTTCCACCGTGTTGATTTTCGCTGTAGTTTTTTTATTT
The DNA here is from genome assembly GCA_025200525.1 of Camellia lanceoleosa. Taxonomy (NCBI): domain Eukaryota; kingdom Viridiplantae; phylum Streptophyta; class Magnoliopsida; order Ericales; family Theaceae; genus Camellia; species Camellia lanceoleosa. The sequence goes on from CM045759.1 coordinate 59,312,679, forward strand.
GGCATTGTTGTTGTCCCAGATTTTGTTTTAACGCGAGCGCTATCTTCCTATACAAGGATATGTTGATGCACCTTCTCCGTTAGGGCTTCCATCGTGAGGGGTGGCATCATTGTGATTGAGTCCCTCAATTTGTTTCTGATTGGTAAACCCCGTTTGTATTGTGCGATGGCGAGATTTATAGGGCAATCCCCAATCTATTGAAAGTCTCCCAATATCAACTGTTGTAGGACCTCAATGTCTCCTTATTACCCATGTCAATGGAGAGTAGTTGATTGATCTCCACCGGTGTCTTGGTGTTCGTTCTGAATCTAGTCACGAACATCTCTGCTAGTTGTGCCCATAAGGCGATGCTGCCTTCTGGTAGCCTTTCGAACCAGGTTAGACCTAGATCACCAAGGTTGGACGGGAACATGATGCACATTAGAGCCTCGTTTCGCCGGTATACTGCCATAACCTGGTAAAAGTGGCTTAAGTGTATGTATGGGTCCGTTTTCCCCTCATAAGTAGTAAATTTGGACTGGTGGAAGCCCAAAGGTAGTGGTGCGTTCTCTATTGTCGGAACGAACGGCAAGCTTTGTAAACTTGCTAATGCCTTATCCGCTGGTTCGTAAGCAAGGCGCGGTATTGGCATCCCTACCTCGACACTCCCGTGTGTCCTAAGGGCCAATCGCTGTAGGGCTGAAACTCTGTAAGGATCGCGAGACCAAGTGTCTTCCTTCCATCGGGCCCTCTCCTCCAGCACTGTTTGTAGGTCCGCAGATCTAGGTAACTCCGAGTGCCTTGATGTCATCTGATGCATGTGCGAGGGCCGATAAGTGTTTCCCGACGTATACGACCTCTCAGTCCTTGTTCTCTCAGACCTGGAGTAACGAGTCTTGGTAGTCCTTGATTGAGTATCACCTGTTTTAAGGCTCTTGCTTTCTGCTTGTGATGGTGTGACTTGCTTGTCACGATCTTCCGAGTGGCGAGATGGCGTGTTGTCTTTGCGCCCCTCTCCTGTCGCCACCCCTTTCCCTTTTATCTGGCGCTTCATCATCTTCATGTCTACCGCTATCTGCCTAATTAACTTGTCTTGCTCCCTCACGCGATCTTCCAGAACTTGAGGATCCAGCCTTCGCCTCTGTCTTCCGAGACTTTGAGAGCGGCGAGGGCTAGTGCCCTGTTTCTCCTTCGTATCCCTCCGGGAGTTCCGTCGCTGAGGTTTTAAATCCACCGTGGGTGGGATAGAAGGTAAACCTTCGCGTCTCCCACTCCCCTCCGGGGTTTGCCCATCAACAGTAGATTGCGGCAAGTCTTCATCGTGCGCCATTGCTTTCAACTATAGAGGAGAATTTGATCAAGCGGTTTTGTTCTTTGTCTACTTCCCACAGACGGCGCCAATTGTACGAGCACGAAATAATGTTCTCATATAATCATGTTGATCAAGTTTGCGCTTCCCCCGAACGTCGTCGCTTTACTCCCTGAAAACACAAACGTAAGCTAGCCGGCGGGTGTGTGCCGGATACCTCTCTGATGCCTAAATCAGCAAAATAGACAAAACACTGTGTATTCGAGAATCAAAGTTGTGATACCTGTACATAGATCCTGTTATGAGCTTTTATAGATTCTGCGTGGCACAATCCTAGTAGGACTATTACTCCTCAATGTAGAGTCCTCCTAAGAATCACATTTGTAAAAGATAATGCTTATCCCTTAACACTCTTATCATTGCTTTAACCAAGTGAAATGGTTTTACCTTGGTAGTATAACAAAACGACTGAGCTAACATTGCCATGCTTAAGCGGCAGATTCGACTGAGCTTCGCCTAGTTCAGATCTTGCTTTCAGCTTTCTGTACCTCGGTTCCTCCCTTTAGCCTCCTGTACCTCGGTTCGGCATACTCCAAATGCGCTATGAGTTATTTAAAACCGAGTTAACTAGGCCCATCGGTGAAGCCCAATCCACTTGGCCCACAGCTCGGCTCACCTTCACTCGGTCCTAGCTCGGCCCAGATTTACGCTTTTTACCCTCTCATAACGTAATATATAAATATATAATACAAATACAACATAAATATAACATACATAAATATGATATATATTTTATCAATGTATAAAATATATTGCTTTTTTATAGATAAAATATATAAATATTCAAATTAATTATATATAATTAACTATCACATTAAATTAACTAAACAACACATTAAATTAACTAAATATCATATTAAATTCTCATGTAACCACACAATTAATGAAGTCCAAAAATAAAATAAGGTAATAGTAATAATAATCAATAATGGCTTAAGAAAATTAGGGTTGTTACAATATACATACCTCAAAAGAATCTCGTCCCGAGATTCAATAAGAGAGAGTACTAAGTAAAAAATTCTGGGTGCATACGCCGAACTTTCTTTTCTAATTCACAAGTGATATCGTTCTCATTCTCGCTCCATTGCACTTTCACCAAGTTTATTCCCCAAAAAAACTCATATTAGGGTAGTTTCTGTTCGTTTTTAGCCTCAGATTTTTCAGTTGAATTCCGTCTAGGTTCTTCTATCAAGTTTTTCTCTCAACTTGTTCAATTTTTACTAAATTCGTTTGCATTGTCTTTTAGGAAATTTGATTCTGTACAACTTTTGTTCTTTGAGTTTTGGTCAATTCGAATTATTTAAGCATGAAACAGTGTATTTTTATACTTTTTTAGCAAGTTACTTATGATTAAATTATATTAACTTTATTTTTTGCAGGATGGTGGGTCTTACTAACTTTTTACGTAAGGCTAACCCACTATATTTTTATTTCTATTTTGTTTATCTTAGACTCAATTTATATTTCGTTGTGTACGGGCAAAAAACTAAATGCCACCGTATCTCGGGAAACTACCCATTCGTCTCGGTGCAAATGGAACTACTTGTCTTGTCCCGTAACAAGAATTAAACGTATTTTTGTTGTGTTTGGTGGACACGTGGGTGTTCAATCTTGTACTCATACCAGTATACATGTATACTGACCCGTTTTGTTTCTTGGCAACTTGGGTGCGTTCTATTTGAGCGTAGCCAAGCTTCCTTTGCAGGATTAGTTGGGACTACGATGGTGAAGAGAAATAACTATAGTTGTTAGACATGTCGTTTGGACTTCTTTTGTTTTCTTGATATTAGGGTTGATGTTAGTTTATGTATTTATTATTTTTTTTTTATGACCTTAGTAATTTGATAATTTGGCTTGGTTTGTAACTTTACATTATTTAAGTTATTTTGACTATTTATTGTTACTTTAATGTTGGAGGTATTAGTTAGTTATGAAATTATGATGGATGGTTTGGCTGGCGTTTTGTTAGTTTTTTTTTTTATCACTTGTAATCTTTTGAGTATGGAAATTTACTTAAACCTTTTGGAGACGAGAATGTTTAGATTTTGTTTCACCCCTAGGATTTGGATGATGGAATATTAATTGGGATTTAGTCCTAATTTAATATTTAATTGTCTAAATTTTGGGGCATGACAGTTTGGTATCAAAGCTTTAGGTTACCCTAGACTTGTGAGAGTTTAGGTGATCCTCGGATTTTGGAAATATGGGTTAGTTGGTTTAGGTTGGTGGTTGAATTTATTCTAAGTATTTATGAACGAATTCTTCTTGTGTGTTTAACTTGAAGGTGATGGCTGGAAGGTATAATTTGAGAAGCTCTGAGCCCAATGACATAGGGAAAGAAACAACTGCTAATGCGGCGGCAGTGGCAATGGCGGTGACGGTTGCTTCTGGGACAATGACGGCTGCTACCGAGGCAATCAATACAATGCAGGTTAATGTGAGAGAGATGATAGCTCAATTACTTCAGGTTGTACAGAACAATAATCAAGGCCAGTAGGGAGATCCCTTTGCGAAGAAAAACAAAGACTTTGGTTCTTTGAGAGGTCAAAAATTCTCTAGAGATGGAGGACCCATTGCAGCTGACGCTTGGGTTCAGAAATATGAGATGGTGTTTGGTCGTATGCAGCTCACCAAGGTCCAAAAAACAGGAGTTGGCGACACATCAGCTTGAGGGAGCAGCCTTATTTTGGTGGAACTCGTGGAAGGAGGGTCAAGATTTTACGACTTTGACTTGGGCAGATTTCAAGATCCTTTTTGACCGAAAATTTGTTCCTACTACTATTCGGTCTCAACTAAGTGATGAATTTTCAAAGCTGACTTAAGAGGGTAGAACAGTAATCGAGTATGTCACCAAGTTTAATGAGTTGTCTCGTTATGCCCCTTACTTGGCTGACACACATGAGAAGAAGAATGAGAAGTTTATTAAGGGGTTAAATCATTACCTATCTAAGTCCCTTATTCCATTTGATGTTGAACCATTTGATAGAGTTCTTGACTTGGCACTGAAGTATGAGGAAAAAGAGAAATAGTTTAAAGAAGAGAAGGCTAGGGTTGGAGAGACTTCCAGAGGGAATCATTTCCAACAACATGATGGGAATAGATATCAACTCTACGATCAAAGGCATAGGGGTCAGTAGTTTTAGAGGCCATAGCAGCAAGGTAGTCAGGGAAATTTCAGACCTCAGGATAATTTTAGGCCTTTGGGCAATTTCCAGCCCTAGGGGTACTATTATCAGAGATAGGGTGGTCTACGCCCACAAGGTTATCAAGGACAGCAGCAGCAAGTGCCACAGTTGGGTTATTGTCTTCCCGTACCTCAGTTGGAGGGGCATCAACCTATTAGAGCAGTAGCACCTCAACCGATCAATAGGAAGTGTTTTAGGTGTCAGCAGTTGGGACATGTGGTCAAGGATTGCCCTCAGAGACGACAGGCGCGACAAGGTCAGGCAGCTCCAACCAAGGTATTTGCAGTGATGCCAGAAAATGACAAAGTGCAAGGTACTTTTAATCTTTTTCAAGAACCCATTAGAGTACTTTTTAATACTGGCACCTCTCATTCTTTCATATTTAGACAGTTTGTAGAAAGAGAACACCTTGTAACTACCTTATTGTCTAGACCTATTCGTGTTGAGACCCCTTTAGGAGGGGCAGTTACTCTTTATGAGATGTGTAAAGATTTTGAGATTGACTTTGCGGGCAAAGTCTTGTATGCCGACCTAATTATGTTAGGGTTTGAGGGGTTTGTAATTATTTTGGGTATGGATTGGCTGCAAAAACACTTTGTGACTCTAGATTGTGTTGGAAGGACTGTAAATATAGATATTCTCAGTATGCCACGGCTTATCCACACTTCTAGTGATAGAGAAGAGTCAGTGATGATGAGTTTTCTGTGCTCGGTGGAAATCCCTAAGCAGGATATTAGTAAGGTAGATGTGGTACGCGAGTTTGAGGATGTATTTTAGGAGATACCTGGACCTCCACCTCAATGGGTAGTAAAATTTTGCATTGACCTAGTACCGGGAACTACACCAATTTCTAAGGTGGCATACAGAATGGCGCTTAAGGAGCTTGTGGAGATGAAGAAGCAGCTAGAAGAGATGCTTCAGAAAGTGTTCACTCGTTCAAGTAACTCCTCGTGGGGAGCACCCGCGATTTTTGTCTTCAAGAAAGATGACACTCTCTGTATGTGCATAGATTACAAAGAGCTAAACAAGGTGACTATCAAGAATAAGTATCCGCTACCTAGAATTGATGATTTGTTTGATCAGTTGAAGGGAGCAGCCATGTTTTCTCAATTTGATTTCAGAACGGGTTACCATTAAATAGGTGTGTCAGAGGAAGGTATACCGCTTACTGCTTTTCAAACCCGGTATGGGTGGTACGAATTTCTTGTAATGCCTTTTGGTTTGACCAATGCTCCTACCTATTTCATGGACTTGATGAACAGAATTTTTCAACCGTATCTAGATAAGTTTGTGATTATCTTCATAGATGATATTCTGGTATATTCTAAGAATGAAGAAGAACACAGAGAACACTTAAAAGTTATGTTGCAGACTTTGAGAGAGCAGCATTTATATGCTAAGTTCAGTAAGTGTCACTTTTGAGAGAAAGAAGTTCGGTTATTGGAACATGTTGTGTCCAAACAGCGAATAGCGGTAGATCCTAAGAAAGTTGTTGCGGTCAAAGAATGGAAGCAGCCTACAAATCCTTCATAGGTGAGGAGTTTTTTAGGACTAGCTAGTTATTACAGAAGATTTATAGAGAAGTTTTCCACTATTGTAGTACCCATAACCAAGTTAACTGGTAAGAATGTGAAGTTCTTATAGACAAATGATTGTGAAAGAGCTTTCCAGGAGTTGAAACAATGGTTGACTACAGCACCAGTGTTAACTATACCAGTACAAGAGGAAAATTTAGTAGTGTTTACTGATGCGAATGGAACTAGGTTAGGATGTGTGTTGATGCAGCATTAGAAGGTTGTATCTTATGTTTCTCGACAGTTAAAACCTCATGAGAGACGATACCCTACTCATGACTTAGAGTTGGCAGCAGTTGTTTTTGCGTTGAAAGTGTGGTGACACTACTTGTTTGGGGAGTGCTTTGAGTTATACACAGATCACAAGAGCCTCAAATATCTTTTTTCTCAAAAAGAGTTGAACATGAGACAATAGAGGTGGGTTGAATTCGTCAGTAGTTATGATTTCGAAATCCTTTACTACCTAGGGAAAGGAAATGTGGTTGCAGATGCATTTAGTCAACAACATGAGATTATAGTTTCTTTGATGATTAAGGAATGGAAGTCCTTGGAGTTAATTTCTATGCATGATGTTCAACCAATAGAGAGTGTCGAAAGGGCATACATTGGTAGTTTGACCGTGCAGCCGACGTTACTAGGTAAAGTTCATCAGATGCAATATTTATATGGGATCCTCGTCAGCAAGCTCAATGACCTTGTAGTGGATTTGATCGATGATTGTTCTATTGATTGGTCTGTGGACTTAGATGGGGAATTACGATTCAGGCGTAGGTTGTGTGTATCTAACATTGTTGAATTAAGGAAAGAGATTATAGATGATGCTTATAGGTCCCGATATACCATTCACCCTGGTGGGAGTAAGATGTATCATGACTTGAAGAGGACGTTTTGATAGGGAGGTATGAAGAAGGACGTAGGAGAGCATATTTCTCGATGTTATGTGTGTCAACAGGTTAAGACAGAACACCAATGACCGTTTGGACTTTTGCAGCCTCTCGAGATCCCTACTTGGAAATGGAAGTACATCTTTATGGATTTCGTGGATGGATTGTCGCGATCTAAGCAACATAATGAATCTATTTGGGTGATAGTGGATCGACTCACCAAGTCTGCTCATTTTATTCCTATCATTGTTCACCGAACTGCAGATAAACTAGCTAAGTCGTATATTCGGGAGATGGTGCGACTTCACAGCGCGCCAGTTTCTATAGTTTCAGATCGTGATCCATTATTTTTGGCAGAGTTTTGAGAGAGCTTTCAGCATGCTTTGGGTGCTAGGTTAGGCCTGAGGACGGCTTATCATCCTCAAACGAATGGGCAAACTGAGCAGGTAAATCAAATCTTGGAGGATATGTTGAGAGCTTGTGTCCTCAATCTTGGTGGTAGTTGGGAAGAACACTTGCCATTGGTGGAGTTTGCTTATAATAATAACTATTACTCCAGTATCAAGATGGCACCTTTTGAGGCTTTGTATGAGAAGCCATTTTAATCACCTGCTTGTTGGATAGAGGTAGGAGATGCGCCATTGTTAGGGCCAGAGTTGGTGAGAGAGACCACAGAGAAGGTGAACATTATTTGGGAACGTATTAAGACTACACAAGGTCGTCAGAAGAGTTACGCTGATAGAAAACGTAAAGGGGTTGAGTTGAATGTTGAAGATTTTGTGTTTTTGAAGGTCTCGCCGATGAAGAGCATCATGCGGTTTGGAAAGAAGGAAAAGTTTGTGACACCTCGTATTTTTAGTGTCTTTTCATATTCCAACTAGTGTCCATTCATAGTCTAACTAGTGTTCATTTAATTCTAGTTAGTGTTCATTTAATATCAATTAGTGTTTAGTGTTCATTTAATATCCTTATTAGGGGTTCATTTACTATCTTTATTAGTGGTCCATTCATATTGAAACTTGTTCTTTCAAATTCCAACTAGTATGTTACACCAAGTTGATTATAAATTGAGCCACCTCTCAACTTCTTTCTATGGTTTTTCCCATATCTCTCTCCATTTGTTATACAAATTTTGAGTTTAGATTAAGAGTGGTTAGAGTGAGAGTAAGCATTTTCATAAAGGAGGAGAGTTGTAGATTTTGTGAAACCTTACATACCTTATGGCTTAGAATTTGGAGATTTATGGAGAAAGTTCGAGATTCAAGTGTTGGAAAAGGAGGAGATTGATTTGAGGTAATTCGGTGGTATACAATATACTTCCTAAATTCTCTTTGCAAGAGTTTATTTTTAATTCCCATAAACTCTTGATTATTCTGATCGTTTGATAAATTCTATGAAATTATTCGTTGTTGATTCATTTGATTACTCTAGTCATTTGATGAACTCTGTGTAGTTAATCTGTGTTGGAAATGTTGATTTGTCTGACTAAATGACGTGGAAATGCTCCGTACATGGATCAAGTGGACTTTGCCAATATACTCTGTACCAATACCCCGGATAAGCGGTTGTGCTTGGGTGAGGGGGGTGAGGCCGGTCGTTGGTCATGTACCGAGTAGGACCAGGTATTTGGTTCTAGATAAATTATCATATGTCGAGTTGACTTGTTTGTGCAATTTGGTAAATTGTTTGTTTATCGAATCTAATCGGTTGTGTAATTGCTGGATCTTTGTTAATTTATTTTCTATCTGAACCTTGCTATTCCTATTGTATTGTATACTTCCTGAATTAATTTATTTTTCAGGCATGGAGCAGATTTAGTGGTGATTGGAGTTGAAGCATCTAAAGGTTGATTTGAGGTTGATTTGATTTATTAACGACCCGGAAGTCGGGGCGTTACAAAGTTGGTACCTAGATTTGTAGTACCATATGAGATCACTGAAAGAATTAGTAATATGGCTTATAAATTAGCCCTACCAGCTGCTTTAGCTATGATTCACAACGTGGTCCATGTATCTTTATTGTGGAAGTGTGTGCAAGACCCTTCCAGAGTAGTATCACCAGAAGTGTTGGAGATTAATGATGATCTCACGTACGTGGTGCGACCGATTACTATTCTAGATTGGGATGTAAAGCAGTTGTAGCGCAAAAAGTGAACTTGGTGAAAGTGCAATGGAACAAGGATGAGCATATGATATCACTTGGGAATGGGAAGATAAAGTTCGATGTATGCACCCGAAACTTTTTGCTTAGTACTATCTCCTATTAAATCTCGGGACGAGATTTTTTTGAGGTGTGTATACTGTAGCGACCCTAATTTTTCGTAGGTCATTATTTATTTATTATTAACTTATTTTATTTTTGACTTTATTAATTGTGTGGTTACACGAGAATTTAATGTGTTGTTTAATTAATTTAATGTGTTATTTAATTATAGGTAATTAATCCAAATATTGATATATTTATATTGTTTATAAAAAAATAAAAATAAAAAGTGTTTATATATTGACAAAATATATATCATATTTATATTTATATAGGTTGTTTTTATATTGTATTTATATAATAAAATATAATGTTAATGTGTTATTTATTACACAATGTTATTAGGTTATTTAAACCTAGATTGTTATTATCATAAAGGTGTGAATGAAGAATCTTCAAGCTAGTAGTAGCCACGGAAAGGGAGAGTAAGAGAGAGAGAGGGTTAATCAACAAAGAAAAGAAAGCGGAGAGGGAGAGAAAGAGAAAAGAGAGGCAACGGGGAGAAAAAGGAGAGGGGAGAAAGAAGAAGGGGTTAGGGTTTTGTTTTGGTAGCTCTATTAGTTCTTTAAATATTTCTTTGATCTTCAAAAAAATATTGTAAGTACAAAATCCACTTCTCTTGATTTATGTTTAATTTGTTGTTTTATTTATTTATTTATATTTATTTAATGGTGGTTTGATTTTATATTTACATGAAGATGATGGATTGATTTTAATTATTTTGATTAGTTGTGTATATCAGGTTTAGAATTTTAATATGTATTTGTTTTATGGTTGTAATCACATTCATTGATTTATGAAATTAAAATAAATTATGAACCCATAGGTAAATTCTTTACACTCCTCTACGACTCCATAGATTGTTATTTTATTTAAGTGTTGGTGAGAAAGAGTGTATAAAAAAAAGGTGAGAATTTTGAAATTTATTTGAATGCCTTAGGCTTGGCATTGTTATGTTTGTTCTCATGAGTAGATGAGAGATTGTATATATATAACGTTGCCTCATTCTCAAGAGTAGATAAGCGCTTTGATTTACACGCGTATGTATATGCTGACCATCCGAGGAGTGTGGGTCAAACTCGGGACGATATCTCCGTGCAAGTTTGGCTTCGGAGCGGTGTTAGATATACGGGAGGCACGTGGGATATATGTGTAAGCCGGAAGTGGAGGCCGAAGTAGTAGAGTTAAGGTTCAAAGAATTTAATTATGAGTTTATTAGTATAGTGTGAATTGTATTTATTTGTACATCTTGAAAAATAGTAAACGACCTTGATAAATTATGAAATTTGAGCAGAGCATGTATCCGTGATTCTAGACAACTTTTGTGTTTTAACCTTTTATTAAAAAGATTAATTAGAACTTGTAATCGGATGATTTTGGTTATGCAGACGTCCTGAACGTCCCGGGGTAAAATCCCCCGTTTTGTTCATTTTGGGCTTACTACAGTAGCGGACTCAAATATCACGGTTCTGAATCTAGTCTCGCAAAGTGCAATGCAAGACCGATAAATCACCAAAGAGTCCAAATCCGGCAAATCGTTTTGGAAAACAGATTTTTAAGAAAGAAGTACCAAACATGGACTGCTTTGCCAGATACAGAGTCACCACCTAAATGTTTTATTTTGGGAAATTTAGGAAACCTTGACTCGTGCCTAAGACCACGTGTCCATCATCACCAAAGTTGCCTCGGCTCAAGAACTTGGGTATGATTGGAGAAGGTCATGCAATGAGCACCCCCGCTCACCCGATCAAAGATCGGCCACTACTAAACATGATATCTTGTTTTTTAAAACACATGTGTTCTTATTCTGGTTTATTAGCCTAGAATTTACTATGTAATGTGCACAGCATACAAGTATAGACTAGATCGCCTAAATTGGAACAAAACATCTCATATTTGTTTGAAAATGGTTTGATGATGCTACTCGCAAGTAGGCTAAGACGTGGATTTGCCACCCTCAGGTGGGCTTAGAAAAACATGATTTTGCCACTCGCAAGTGGGCTTAAAACTCGCATTTGATGAATTGTTCCAATTCAAGTAATCCAACCTTCACCCACAGGCATTCAGGCAGTTATATCACATAAGTACATAGCCTCGTGGTAAGCATGCTATCATGGTAACACTCACACGCATGCAAGATGCTAAAGCATAAACACTCATCGAGTACTCCAAGCAAAAACAAAAGCTATGTTAGAAATCCATGCATGATCCTAACTATACAAAAATGCCTAATGCAACACATGCAAAAATGCAACTACAATAGGCCAGGCTATTCTAAAATGGCATCTGAAATGCAATAGATAGCATGTATTCAATTTGGAATTAAAAATACAATACAGTTAGTATGATGCGCCGAGCCCGGTGCATGCAATACGAATGAATGTGTGCAAACATGCTATCATAAGTATGCTAATTGAAACGTGCCCTAATCTAACCATCATAAGTTGGTAAATAAAAGGGAGAAAGACGTGGGGTTGGAAGACATACACCATACACACGCACACTTATTACAACATTGCCCTCGCTCGGAGGGTCCGAATAAATAATACAGTTCGAATAAATAATTACAGTCCAAATAAATAATTAAATATTACAAAACCCTAATTAATTAACAAATTAACTAGGAAAGCAAAAATAAACTAATATGCAAATCCATGGACCGCCTCAGCTTTGTTTCGAATGATGAAAGATGCATGCTCGAGTCGCCTTGTCGAAAAATTCCTCACAATGCCCTGATTTGCCTCTGTTTGCAATTAATCCCGGAATGCTGTGCAAATCTCTAGAAAGCTGCTGATTTCTGATTTGCTGCAACAGAAAGGGGCATGGCAAAGTATTTTCACATATGTATGCACACCACGATCCTCGTGCCACCAATCACGCATCTTGATGCATGATGGCCGAGGAGTCGAATTGCATGACTCGATGTGAAATGAATGCACATGAAAACACAAGAAGGCCTAGATTCCATCATGGGTAATCCAGAGTGCCGGCGACCGGGAATTGAGACACGTTCCGTCACTTGGAGTACGAAACGTCCCTCGTTTCCTATGTTTGGGCTAACTCCTATCCCAAACACAATACAATGAGATGGCATACACAATGCGACTAACATAAAACCTAGCATACGCAATGCTATGGACTAAAATGGCATACACAATGCTCTAACATGCAACCTAGCGTACATAATGCTATGAATTAAAATGGCATACACAATGCGCGATGGACTTACACCAATATGAGTGGACCTCAGCCACACTCATATCAGTGGCCATATGATGAAAATGAGACAACCGAAATACATGCAAACATGCACGAATGCAATGGACCGATCCTAAGGCACAACATGCAACTCTAACAAGGCATGGCAAAGAATGAAATATGGCATAGGATGGTGCATGATACAGCTCTGCAATGGCATAAAATATGATCCCGAAACATGCGAATATGGCACACAATGCAAGCTAGGGGGCCCGGGTACCGAAACTAGTGAAATGCGTTACACTAGAGGTACCCAAAGCAATGCACCAAAGGCAAAACCAACCCCAAACAGACCCAAGGCAGGTCTGAAACAGTGGGGAAATGGCCTAAAATGATGGCTCAGAATGCAACGAAATGGAGCTCATTCAATGGTCCGAAAACAAGGCATACAAGTCTGACTCTCAAACACATTTAAAGAGTACAAAACATGGCAATATGACATTCAAACAAGCTCTAAAATATGATGTATAATGAGCCCAAAACATGAACACACCTCAGTATATGCATGGAATGAACCTCAAAACTCAAAGTTAAGCATGGGTATTGAACTACAAGCATGCAAAACCAACATCATTCAACCATGAGACCCAAAAAAACAAAGCTAGGGTAGTCCAAAATATGCACAATATCAGTTTAAGACATGGCCAAAAGTGCTAACATGAAGGGTCAACAAAGCATGCGAAGTAAGCTAGTGAACCATGATTTACACTACAAGTATGTGAAGCACATGAGGGCTCACCAAACCAGCCAAAAACAGAAGCAAGGCATGTCAAATAAACCCCAAAAACCCACTGAAACAAAGTCCACACATGCTAGAATGGGGTGCTCCTTTGATAAGCTACAAGAGAGGTTACTCTACACATGCAACAAGGACAATTAACATGGAAAAACCAACTCTGGAAATGACTTATGACAGCCCTAAAACCCACCAAAAAGGCCCTGAAATCAGTCTAGGAAGCATGCAATGAAAGCTCTCTTTGAAAGGCCTTGAGGAGGATTGCTCTACACATGCATGAGGGACATAAAATATGGCCAAAAGGGCTCTGGATAGAGTCAAGGAATACCTCAAAACTCACCAAATAGGGCCTGAAATGTGACTTTACAACATGCAAGTAGGAGCCCCTTTGGAAGGCCAAAAGGGCCAACAAACAAGACAAGGAGAGAGGGGGTCACCCCCTCTGGTTTTGGCTCTCAAAATAGTGTGCTAGCCACTGAAAATCCGCTGGATTTCAGTGGCTAAAAGGCCAAACAAAGCATGAAACAAAGGCCTAGATGCAAGGCTTAAAACAAGATGCAAACAAGCATACAAGAGGGTAGATGACCCCCAACAGAAAAATTCCCTTAATAAAACTTCAAGAGGGGCTCAAAATAAGACTCTTTTCAGTTTATGACAAATCTCAAAAATTCTTGCAAGCAAGGCTAAGATAGGAAGCAAAATAAGCCTACAAAGAGGGATGGAGCATACAAGGAGGTAGATGACCTCAAAAAGAAAAGTGTCCTTAATCAAACTTCAAGAGGGGTTCAAAATAAGACACTTTTCAGTTTAAGATGAAACCCAGAAATGCTTGCAAATAAGGCTAAAGAATGAAACAAAACAATGTCAAAATGGGGAAATGAGACTTACCCTTGTAGAGAAGACCTCCAGCAACTTCTGGACCAAGATGGTGAGCCTTCAACCTCTGCAAATCAGTTCCAAGATGCTTGGATGGATGGTGGAGGTGTTGTGCTAAGGGTTGGTGTGCAAATGGCCAAGAATGATGGAGTTTAGAGCTTGGGATGGAGAGATATGGAGAGTTGTATGCAAAGTGTCTTAACCAAATTCTTCAACCCTTGCAAATGGAGAGGAAAGCCTCTCTTATAGAAGACCAAGGGTCAAGGCTTCTTGGAGAAGCCTCAAGTAAAGGGTGCAAGCTTCTAACAAAAGCTAACCAAAAGGGTCAAGCTTCTCCTAAAAGCTAAGCAAAAAGGGCCAAAGCTTCCTTAAGAAAACAAACAAGAGGGTCAAAATCTCGGAGGATGGGTCAAATGCTTCTGGCCAAGCTTGGGTGCATTACACTACAAAAAAAAAAAAAAGCGAAGGTAGGCCAGGTTCAAGTGGTGGTCGGCCAATCAACCGACCACTTGCCTGTCGGTGACCACTTCAAAGTCAAAAGGGTCAATGTGAAAAGCTGGTCGGCCATACCAAAAAGGTGGCCTTCCAAATGAGTACAACACAGCTGTATGGTGGGGGACCAGAAAATGTGACCCAGGAGAAAGGAAAACCAGCGTTCTAGCAAGGTTCAAAAGGGTCAAGAAGAAATACTGGTCGGCCTACCCATATTGGTGGCCTCCCAGATGAGCACAACACAATGGTGGTATGGGAGACCTGAAATTGTGGCTCAAAAGTGAGGAAAACCAGCTTTTTGTCAAGAAAACTGGCTGGAGGAGAAAGAAAATGGTCTCCAAAAGAATTGCTGGTCTCCTACTATAGTACCACCTTCCAAACAATGAAAATAGGGTCCATACCAAAAATGAACCCTAACCGATGCAAAACGAGGGTTCAGGGGCCAAAATGCACGGCCTGGGGCCCCAAAAATAAGCTGTTAAGCACCGAAGGTGGCGTACGACCACGAAGGTGGTCTCTCGGGCCACAGTGTCCCTCTAAGGAGAGGAAACAAGGTGTGTGCCAAAAACCGGAGCAAACGGAGGTAGTTAAGCGGTCCCGAACCGAGGCGCACGGTCGACGGCTCTGAAAATCGGAAACTGGCCTCCAAACAGGAATAGTGGCCTACAACCACGAAACGTAGCCTACGGCCACTGAGAGATGGTCGACGAGACCTCTCCCTCCCTTCGGGAAGAGAAAACAAAGAAAACAGGACTTGGTTCGCAAACCGAGACAAAGCATAAAAGAGCCCCGAAGTTCGGAGGCAAGGCTCGCAGCCGAGACTCTGAAACCTCAGAACGAGCACAATATGCATCATCACTGAGCGCTCAATCAGTGACATCTGAGTCTTAAGGTCGGTCAAAAATGGGGTGTCTACAGTTGCCCCTCTTTGACAGAACTCGGAAGTCGTAATTGACGGGAGTGAATGTCAATGCCCAGAGATGAACCATTTTTGACAAGGTCGAAGACTTAGACAAACAAGCGAGATAAACAAAGATGTGCCCGCAGGCGGGGGCAAAATGCAAAACGATATGCACCAAGTCGAACATAACTCATGATCATGCAAAGCAGCAAGCTGTAATAAAGCAAGTATTCGCAATAGATGCAACAGTTTTAAGCAAGAATGTAAAGCAACAACTACATTTCATGCAGTTTAAGAATGTAGAGAATTATTCAATTCTTGCCACGTTTCACACGGAGAAGATACAATACCTGTGTGGCTCGTCTAGTCGCACCAGCCTCAAATGAACCGTACATACAATATCATGCCTGTAAAAAAGAGAAACTTAACAAGCACAACATAGTTAGCAACAAATGTCCAACGTTATATCGAATGCGGATAGACATGATGCCGATGGAAAAGTGCATCGTAATGCGAGGAGAAATGTACGCGACAACGCAAGTTAAGCGTGAGGGTATGACAATACCCGTGAAATGTGCACAACAATGCAAGTGGTATGCATGAGAATGCAAGTGACGTGCATAACAATGCAGGATAAGTGCAAACTCGAATGCATGTTTGACACGAAACAACGAGCAAAGAAATGCAAGTTTCGACGAGTGTGACTCAATCGCGACCTCCGGTTTACCTCCCGGAAGGGTCACAACATACTCAAAAAGGATACATCTTGCTCTTGACGAATAATGATGAAACACGCATCGAAAGTTGGAGTTGAAGTTCCCGCGAAGGGATTTTGCGACGAAAAGTGCACTTTCCTTGTACTTTCTCGGGTGCCGGGGACTCCGATCATCACCAAAATTTGCAAGGAGCTCAAAGAGACCTTGGAGACCACCTTGGGAACACCACCGACCAAGTGGGGAAGCCACCGACCATGGTTGGTGAAGAGGGGTGGTCGGTCTACCAGAAAAGGTGGTCGGCCAACCACCTAGCCCAAATCAGGGGCAGTTTTGTCTTTTCACCCTTGTTTCTTTAAATACACATTGCCAAACACCTTTTGGCTCACACCTTCATATCCAAAATCACATTCTCCTCCTTCCTAAACCATTTTCTTCCTCAGATCTGCGCTCTATACGCGTTTTCCAATGCCCCACGCAAAGTTGTTTCGCGAAAACTTTCAGTTCTCTTTACTTTGAACCGATTAAATTTTGATTTTGGAGCTTCTCTTCTCATTTTCACCACTTGGGGTAAGTTTGTCTCAATATTTGGAACATTTTCTCGGGAGTTGACTTTTGTTGACTTTTTCATTTCCCGAGAGTTGACTTTTGTTGACTTTTTCCAATTTTGGCTCATTTTGCTCATTTTTTCTCTTTTTCTTGAAATGGCAAGTCATTTTCCTCAGGGCAGAGATCCTCCAGGTGCCGGAGGTGATCCAGACATTATTTCCTTGCCCCCGAGAGTTCGGCCGTTTGATCCCGAGAGGTATCATCCTCAGGAGCACGTCCTTCCTCGGGCCACTTTCTATCATTTTACCGATTTTGATCAGCGAGCACCTATGGATCTGCTATTGCGGGAGCCGGAGTCCCACCTCTCTCATCAGGCATGAGAGGTATGTACTTCACTTTTTACATTTTCTGCCTTATATTTTGCATTTCATGCACATTTCATGCTATGTATGCTTATCTGCTCGTTCTGAACACATTCTCATGCCATTCTTCTGCTCATCCTAGCACACAGCTTGTTCTGAACACTTAGTTTAAAACACAGTATTCCGTTTGTATCTTGAACACACAGCTCAAACACTTGAATTTCTGAACACGCAGCCCATATATTGATTGTGAACACACAGCACACACTTGTTGAGAGTTGAACACACAGCCCGAACTTTGAATTTTTGAACACGCAGCCCATTTGTTGATTGTGAACACACAGCACACACGTGTTGAGAGTTGAACACGCAGCCCAAACTATTGAGGTGAACACACAGCCCACTATTTCTGAAGTCTGAACACGCAGCCCAAACACTTGATATTGAACACACAGCTCGTACTTTGGAGATGAACACACAGCCCACTGTTTTGAAATCTAAACAGACAGCTCAAATACTTGACGTTGAACACATAGCTCGAACTTTGAGATGGGCACACAGCCCATAGATTTTGAAAACTGAACACACAGCTCAAACACTTGTGTTTGCACGCAGCTCGAACTTTGAGATGAACACACAGCCCACTGATTTTGAAATCTGAACACACAGCTCAAATACTTGATGTTGAACACACAGCTTGAACTTTGAGATGAACACACAGCCCACTGATTTTGAAATCTGAACACACAGCCCATTCTTTTAGATGAACACACAGCCCACACTTGTTGAAAGTTGAACACGCAGCCCAAACTCTGAGTTTCTGAATACGCAGCCCAAATTTGAGGCAAACACACAGCACACACTTGTATTTGCACGCAGCTCATACACTTCCATTCTGAACACACAGCTCACATACTTCGTGTTGAACACACAGCTCACAGCATTGTATCTTATTTGGTTTGCACACAACTCATACATTTCATTTGCATGCAGCTTGTTCATTTCATTCTGAAACTAAATACATGTTGTTCATTATGAATGCAAGTGTCTTCCCGTGTTACACGAGGATATGGCTCCATCGTTGCGAAGGAGTGGTACACAGAGCTCCCGGAGGCCATTCGTGATTGGGTTGACCAGGCAGGGTTCGGATCCTTCTGCACAGGGATATCTCGCTATCCTGCTAGCAGGACGTTGATGGGTTCCCTTGTAGAGAGATGGTGGGACACCACCAACTCCTTCCATTTCTCCGCTACCGGGGACATGACTACGACCCCGTTCGACTTTGCTATGCTGACAGGCCTTGATGTGGGAGGCTGGGCGATCCCTTATGATGAGGATATGGGCGAGTGGGAGGCCGCCTGGATCTATCTATTGGGAGCTCGCCCACCGGTTGACAAATCCTCAGGCAGAGTCCGGTATACTTGGTTTTTCTCACATTTCAGAGGGCGGGAGCCCGAGACTCCCAAGGAGACAGCGCAGTACACCCGAGGGTTTTTGATGTTCCTCTTCGGGACTACTCTGTTCTCCGATAGGGGGAACACCATCGGACTTTATTTGCTGAGTGCTCTGGTAGACCTATCACAGGTCAGCCAGTATGACTGGGGTGGGCCGGCTTGGCTACCTCTATTGCTACATGAGTGCGACCTCCCGCGGATGGGGGAACATAGTTGGTGGCTATTGGAGAGCTTAGGAGGTACTTTCTGCCCTCTTGATTTAAATTTCTGCTTTTCATTATCTATACATTGCACACACGGCACATTTTACATTCTGTTCTTTGCATTCTTTGTATATTCTGTATTCACATTCTGCACTCAGCATCCTGTATTCTGATGGCTTTTGCCCTGTTTTCGACAACTATGGGTTTTCACGTACTTCTCGACGCTAGCCCCGGAGCTTGAGATGGAGGTGCCTCTCATGATCCCCTACTCGCTCGTGTTTAAGGGCCAAGACTGCGAGCTCGAGAGACTCGCCCTACTGCGGCGGTTTTTTGACACAAAGGCGGCGACAGAGGTAATTGAACTCTCGCCTCCATTTTTTCATCTTTGATTTATCTTGCACATTTACGATTTCTAATCAGCTTATGCATTAGTTATCCACAGATCACGTGGCAACCCTGGGTGCCTTTGAGTGGTGAAATCCGATTTCAGTTTGTTAGAGGATGGGCCACCTCTCGGTACAAGATCCTGTTTGAGGGGCCAACTAGTAGGGCCTGGTTCCTAGGGGACCGCTTCCTGCGCCAGACTATGGGCTTCCCCAAGCAGAGTGTTTCCTCAGCACCTCCGGACGATATGCGGTCCACTGACAGGCTCACTTCCCAGGGGGTCGACAACGCCATGTTGGGTACCGACGTATTGCTACATTTGGAGGATAGAGAGTACGCGACCTACCGTCATACATACTTGATGCCTCCATTGACAGGTGTTCGTACTCCCACGAGGAGGTCTGCTGGGATGCCATCCTCGAGTCGTGCCCGAGCTAAAGACATTCCTTCGACCAGTAGAGCTGGTATATCTAAAGGTAGGGCTGGACTGGTCCCCCCAATTCCCCCAACTTATCATCACCCCGGATGGCCAGATATTCTGACTGAGTTGACGGGATGGCGATACGGGACTTCCTACCCGATTCCGATAGAGCCTCCTATGCCTGGTCACCGATACGTCAGTGATCCTAACTCACCACCGGTATGTTCCACTGTTTTTCATTTATCACTCAGATACTTAGGCACTCATTTATTCATTGATGATTTGAGCTTGTATCTGCAGCCACCCAGAGAGTACATGGTGGGGATGCTCGGATTGGTGGCCTCACTTGAGGGCATGGTCTTGCAGAGAGAGGCGCAGCTGTCCATCATCGATGTCCCGGTACTCTTTAGTTTTCTTGCGTTTATCATACTTCTGATGATATGCTGAACTTGAACATTTCACTGCATTGATTGACTGTATGTGTAGAGCACATCTGACACACACACACCACATTCATGTACTGTATCTGCATACATTCACTCCATGTAGCTTTTTTTATCTGTGCATCTGATATACATATTTTGGCTAATGCATTCAAATTGCACTCTTTCTTTTTAGATGCCCCCGCTATATACTGAGCCACAGACCGGGCCATCTAGGCCTTCCCGAGGAGCTGAGCCATCTAGGCCTTCTCGAGGAGCTGGGAGAGGGGAGTCGTCTCACAGACGAGGCGGACGCAGAGCGCATGTCATAGAGGAGGAGTCTAGCGAGGAGGAGGAGTCTGCGCATCCTCAGTCAGAGACATCTGCAGGCAGAGAAGATGACTCTGAGTCGGGCTCTGAGGGCGGAGGTGATGCCAAGGAGGATTCTGAGGACAGCAGCTCCGATTCAGATGGTGGTGCTGGTGGAGATGGTGTAGGGACTTCTCAGCCGAAGAGGACGAAGAGGGCCTCTTATTCTTGCACTTGAGAGCACTGATGCAGATGTTCCTGCTTTATTTGCCTTTTTTACTAGTAATTGTAGCACATTGTATATTATTAGGCAGTTTTATTTTCTGTAAAACTTGTACCCTTGTTGTAAAATATTGTAATAATGGAAACATGATAGAATGAAACAGCTTTTGTTCAAAAAGTGTTGTATTTTATGTTCTTAGCATCGCATCGCATCGCATCATTTTGCACAAAAATGAGATTGAATGAAAATGTGCATTGAAAATTGCCAAGTCAGGTAGTGAACTGACGCAACAAACTAAACAACTTAACTTACTAAGAATCAACAAAACCTTAGCAAGTTTACAACTCGATAAGCAAGACACAACAACGTTGAGTAAACAAAGAGTAACAACTCGATATACAAAGCTCGACAACCCGATGAAACTTAATGACTCGATAAGCAAAATGGTAAGGAAAACAACAACTCGATATGCAGGACTTAACAACAACTCGATAAACAAATGCATTTCGGACGATCAGGGTGACAGAACGCATCCGAAATAGAGAAAAACTTGCACCTTCAACACTCCCAATGCATGGAAATGCTAGGAACTTTCTTCTAGAGGCTAGGACAAGACCAAAGCCATACTCCTCTCTATGGCCGACCACCTAAGGGAGTTGGCCGACCAGCTTTTTTCATTGGAGGGGAGAGGGGTGGTCGGCCTACCAGAAAAGGTGGTCGGCTGACCACCTGGCTTGGCAGCCACCAAATTTTTGACACGTGTCACCCGAACAGTGTCTTATCATCTTTAAAGGTTCCAGTCTCGTGGTTTATTCATTTCATCTCAGTTTTGTATCAAAATGGAGGCGTTCTTCGTCCAAAATCTCACAGCTTGGATTGCTTCTTTGGATGGCTCGGAAAAGTTGAACTTTTCGAGGCTTCGGCTTGAATGCGCTATTTACGCTGGGCCGTACTCCGCTGCATCTTCCTTTCCTCCATGCCGCGGCGAGGTTTTGGAATCCGGTAACACACGTCTTTAGCTTTAGCGGGCAAGAGATGTGTCCTACTTTCGAGGATTTCCAAGCTTTGATGGAGTCTGAGCGCAATGAGGAGATCTTGCCTCAACTCCGATTTGGCCACGTCCAAGCCTTAGGACAAATGTGCGGCCTCACTTTGCATCACACTCAATCATTGATTCATGATGGGGAGCTGGACATCCCCAGCTTGGTTTGCCGATTTTCTGATGCTGGTGATCACGGCGACCATCATTGGTAGGGCTATCGGTGACACGCGCTTTGCCTATGCTTGCTATTTCATTTCTTGCTTGCCCCGGGCTCCGATGGATTCAGTGTTCGGTTGATCGAGGTTGCCCAAGGCTTGAAGGAGGGCAAGAGCTATATTGCCATGACATTGGCTAAGATATTGATGGGCTTAGACGCTTTTCATCGCCGGGAGACGGCTAGGCTTGCGGGGAGCCCACTACTATTGCAGGTAATGTTTCCCACCCAATCTCACATATGTATTGCTCACATCACTCGGCCCTCAGGCTCGGTTTTTCTCACAAAACCCTTTTCTTACTTTTCTCTCATCGTACATCTCTTTATTCTTTATTCTCTCATTTTTCATCCCTCCCCAGGTGTGGTTGATGGACAAGTTACAGATTGTGGAGTCTTGCCTAGCATACTCAGCTCGCGGCTACTTTTTCTAACAACGCCTGGTCGATGCCCTAGATGAGGGGTGGTGGTACAACTAGATGTGCGGTTTGTCTGCAAACCATATCGCTTGGTGTTGTCCTTGGCTCAATCTGCTGGCAATGAGTTACAACATGACCCGTCAGCCTGGGATTCAATTGATTGGCATGACACACTATGTCTTCTATTTTCCGTTCCAGTTCCAGCGCTAGTTCGGACATGATCAGACTTGCTCGCCAGAAGGGATAAAGTACCCTACTGCATTCCCGGTTCGAGGCGCACAGCTTGCCCGGTATGCCACAGCATGGAGGACTAGAGAGCTCCTGGCCCCCGCTCCCACTTTCAGTTGCACTTTGTCTGATGAGTGCTTGGATTGGCTCAATGAAGAGGCACAGGAAGGGCTCACTTTGGCATCAGAGGCTTCGACCAGCTCTGGGAAGGGGCGCAGGAACACCTGACTTATCTATGCCCCGGGTTTATTGCTTTATTAGTACTTTCAAGTTTTCTTTATGAATGTAACCAAAAGCAACTTCAATTTGTATGCAAGAGCAGGAGAACTCTGTATTGAAATCAATAAATTGAAGGTTGTGGGTACTAAACTTTTTTCGCTTTGGTCCAAAAATGGTCTAAGTTGTAAAAAGATTAATTTTGAACAAAGTCAACTTTTATTAAAACTTTACAAAACTATTTTCGATATGGATCAGAACTGGACACGCCTGAAATCTGTCACTGAGATGCACAACCCTGGATCCTAGCAACTAGAAAGTTGCCTCTAGTTTGAATAGTACTGCGGCACTGCACAGCAACGGAAAGTTGCCCTTAGTCTGAAAAGCACTGCACCGAAGATCATAATCGAACTCTTGAATGCTGAATAGACAAAGATGGCCGCGATGATCAAACAGAAAAAGTCGATCGGGGAAAAGTTTATGGCTGAACTTCAGAATGAAGTTGCCTACGTATTCCAAAGATGGGAATCAAGCCTTACGTAGTTCAGGCTCGGGTTCACTCGAGTATTTTCACTCTCTTTTTACGCTCTAACTTTTGTCAAGGCCACCCTTTGCGGGTTTTCAACCTTGCGAGATCAGTTTTTATCATTTCAAATTTTTGTGCTCTAACTTTTGCCTAGGTCGCCCTTTCGGGTTTTCGGCCTAGTGAGCCTCTTAGGGGTAATATTTCTTCAACTTGTCCATGTTGATCGGCTGTGAGAACTCTAGGTCATTTAGGTCCATCAAAACCACAGCTCCACTTGACCAGATAGACTTAATGATATAAGGACCAGTCCAATTAGGTCTGAACTTGCCCCTTGGGTTGTGGATGGGAGCTTAGTTGTCTTTGAGCACCAAATCTCCTTCCTTTAGATTCCTGGACTTAACTTTCTTGTTGAAAGCCCTAGCAATTCTGCGCTGATAACCTTGAACATGGTATAGTGCTTTCAGTCTACGCTCGTCACAGAGCATGAGTTCTTCAAATCTACTCTGCTGCCAATCTGCTTCGGCTATCTGACACTCAGCCAGTACTCGCAAAGACGGAACCTCAATCTCGATAGGTAGAACGGCCTCTATCCCATAAACTAATGAATACGGAGTCGCTCCAATAGAAGTTCTAATTGAGGTTCGGTAGCCCCACAGAGCAAATGGCAACTTATCTGGCCAATCCCGGTAGGTTTTCACCATCTTCTATAGTACGTGTTTGATATTCTTGTTGGCGACCTTGACTGCTGCATTGGTCTGCGGCCAGTAGGTGGATGACTTATGAAAAACCACATTGTATTTTTCCAACAAATCAATCACTTCCTTCTTGAAGTGGGAACCGTTATTTGAAATGACCTCATTTGGGACCCCATAACAACAGATGATGTTGTTTCTGATAAACTTCACAACATGTGACGCCTTCAATACCGCATAAGATTGGGCCTCAACCCACTTTGTGAAATAATCTATCGCGACCAGGATGAACTCATGCCCATTCGACCCCTTCGAAGTGACAGCCCCGATCACATCGATTCCTTAAACTGAAAATGGCCATGGTGAAGTCATATTGTACAGTTTCGACGGCGGGATATTCATGCGGTTTGCATGGATCTGACATTTGTGGCATCGCCGAACAAAGCCAATACAATCCTCCTCCATGGTGGACCAGTAGTAACCCTGTCTGAGGATCTTCCTAGCTAGCATTACCCTATTCATATGCGCACCACATTCCCTTCCACGGTTGGCCTCCATCAGGCGTTTCGATTCTTCAGCTTCAACGCACAGCTTATGCATTCCTAGATAACCTCTCTTATACAATTTACCTCCGCAGATGATGAACTGAACGGCCATTCTTCTACTTGCCCTTTTATCCTTGGCATTTGCCCCTGGTGGATATGCTTCATTCTCCAAGAAATTCCAAATATCGTAATACCAAGGGTTCTCATCTTGAACCTTATCTATAGCGGCAATCGACTCGTAAGCCGGCACAAATTTTTGGTCGATAATGACTGGACGCATCTGGACTCCAAACAGGATGTCTATCATGGAAGATAGAGTTGCTAGTGAATCTGCAAACCTGTTGTTCTCTCTTAACAGATGAGCAAAGTTTAACTTCTCAAATCGAGGAATTAACAAGTCCAAGGTCTGGTGATACATAATCATCTTTTCTTCTTTGACTTTCCAATCTCCTTTTGCTTGAGATATAACAAGGTTCGAGTCCCCGATGATGTCCAACCATTTTGCCCCTAGTTCCAGGGCTGCTTCTAGACTGGCAATGCACGCCTCATATTCTGCTTCGTTGTTCGAGACTTTGAACAGGAGTTTGAAGGCTAGAGGGATACAGGAGTTGTCGGGTACTATCAGCAACACTCCTATCCCATACCCGTACTGGTTTGACGCTCCGTCAAAGTACATTATCCAAAACTCATCGTCGATATGAAGAATGGCCTCATCTGGAAATAAGTACTCAACTGCTTCACCTCCTTCCACTGGATAATCGGCTAAGAATTCTGCTACTGCTCTTCCCTTGACTGACTTGCGCGTCACATATTTCAGATCGAATTCGGAGAGCAACAGCAACTAACGAGCTAGCCTACCCGTAAGCGCTGGTTTCTCGAATAGATATTTGATGGGATCTAATCTTGAAACTAACATTACAGAGTGAGCTAACAGGTAGTGTCGCAGCTTCCTGGTAGCCCATACCAAGGCTAAACAAGCCTTTTCCGACGATGTGTGGCGAGTCTCATACTCCAGCATCTTCTTACTCAGGTAGTAGATGGCTCTCTCCACTTTGTCCTCTGATTCTTGCGCGAGCATGTAGCCTATTGTAGTCTCAGTCACTGAAAGATACAAAATCAACGGTCTCCCCGGCTCTGGCGGTGATAACACGAGCGGGTTCTATAAGTATTCCTTGATCTATTCAAAAGTAGCTTGGCATCGGCCGTCCCATTGGAATTTCTTTCCTTTCTTCAGGAGGCCAAAAAGTGGTTCACAAGTCAAGGTTAATTTTGAGATAAACCGTCTTATAAATTGCACTTTACCTAGAAAGCCGCGCACCTCCTTTTCAGTCCTTGGTGGTGGCATTTCTAAGATGGCCTTGATTTTGGAAGGGTCGACTTCGATACCTCTCTGTGTAATCAGAAACCCTAGCATTTTCCCTGCTGTAACACCGAATGTCCACTTCTGAGAATTCAGTAGCAACCGAAATTCTCTGATCCTTTGAAAGAACTTTTGCAAGGCAGTGTAGTGGCCCTCTCTTTCTTTGGACTTGACAATCATGTCGTCCACGTACACCTCAACCTCTTTGTGGATCATGTCGTGCAATATTGTGGTCGCGGCTCGTTGATATGTGGCTCTAGCGTTCTTCAACCCAAATGGCATTACTCTGTAGCAGTATGTCCCCCTACGGGGTGGTGAAAGTAGTCTTCTCCCGGTCCTCGGGTGCCATCACTATCTGATTATAGCCCGAAAAGCCATCCATGAACGAAAGCAAAGCATGCCCTGCTGTGAAATCCACTAACTCATCAATATGCGGCAAGGGAAAGTCGTCCTTCGGACTGGCTCTGTTCAAATCCCTGAAATCCATGCATACCTGGATCCTACCATCCTTCTTCGGCACTGGAACAATGTTGGCCAACCAAGTCGGGTATTCAGATACCAGCAGGAACCTTGCATCAATTTGCTTGGTGACCTCTTCTTTAATCTTGAGGACCCAGTCTGGGCGGATCCTTTTGAGTTTTTGTTTAACGGGTCGGGTCTGGGGGTCAAGAGGGATCCGGTGCTGTACAATCTCAAGATCGATTCCAGGCATGTCTTCATAGGACTACGTGAAAATATTTTTGAAATCTTTTAATAAAGCGACTAAGCGCTCGCGTTCCTCCGAAGACAACGTGGACCCGATCTAGACCAGCCGCGGGTCCTCCTCAATACCAATATTTACAGTAATGATTTCATCCATTAAGGGTTTAACAAATCTTTCTTGCTCTTGTTCAATTAAGCATTGCAAAACCGGAGGAATTTCTTCCTCGTCGTTTTCATCAAAATTTGAAAGTCTGAGTTAATGCAATAAATCAAGGGCACAAAAAAGTACTCAGAAACCACAGCCACATCATTCTCATTAAGCACATCCAAATCGTCCGATTCTTCGGTTACAACAGACTCAAAAAAGAAAGAAAAAGACGACCTGGATAGGACTGTGGTATTCGGGTTATCACTCCCTAGAATACCGGACTCATACTCAGTCGAGCTGGAACCTGATTTCGACTCAACAGATTTGGAATCGATTCGCTCACTACTACGACCGGTCGCTTGACAAAAATCCCTCTTCATACTGCCAAATGAGAGAGGGTGCGATAGATGCATCCAAAATGTTTGCTGGTAGGCCCGCAGCCGTTTCATTCCCGATCACGCATACCGAGAAGTTATCCCCCAAGCACTTCTGTTCGATCGGAGGATCTGAAAGTAGACACGCCAGCGCTACCCCCATTTCACTTTTGGCGTCCTCAGACTCCACTTTCTTGCTTTGCTCAGCCTCAGCTAAAGGGTCCGTCTGCTCTTCGGCAACGTCATTCCCGAATAACTGTAGGTCAAAGAAAATCTCAAACCCTGGCACACAACGCTTCTCTTCGTTTATCCACGGCTCTGGGAAGCCACAAAATGGAAATTCCTCCCCCTCCCAGACGAAGCGTCCGTTTAGGGTACCTTAAATGGGTCTATGCATCAACTCAAAAAGCTTCCCTACCTGCTTCGCTCTGGCTCTCCCAGCCATCTCCTTACCTTTCCTTACCCAATCCTCTTTGGTGGGCAGATAACCCAAGCCAAAGGTATGTGGGTTGTGTGGCACTTCGGCCAATGCTGCGACGTCCTTCCGGCTGCTCTTTCCCAATCCCATCCTGGGGATGTGTTGAAGCTTGTTCATGAGGTGTACTGATTGAGCACTGACATACACCCCCTCATTAACAGCTAAGATGTTCTGCACGACCTGGGCCTCAGCCAGGGTAAAACCTGACATGAACACATCCTCCATACCGTGCTCAATTTCCAAAACTGGCGTAGATACTTCTGGCGATGGATGGATCGACGAATTTCTAAAGACAATGGCTACTCCCTTCCCATGGGGGTATTTCACCATCTGATGCAAGGTGGACAAAACTGCCTTCACTTGGTGCAACCACGGTCGCTCCAAAAGTAGATTGAAGGTCGCAGGAACCTCTAAGACGTGAAAGTCTACCTCATGCTGTCCCAGCCCAACCTTGGTCTGAATTTTCACCGTCCCCATTACTTCTTTGCTTGTTTTGTCATATGCCCGAATCACCTGAGCTGTCGGCACAAAGTTCGCGGTCCCTATGTCGACAAGCACCACCGATTGCATATGCAGTTCTTGCTGGGCATACATTAATGGCGGACCCTGTGTCGACAAGCACCACAGGTATCCATTTGTTTCTACACTCCACAGAGTTGTAGAGTGGCTTGTTATGGTTCACACCCTCAGGTGGCAATTCTTTGTCGAAGAAAGTCAACATCGGGGTAGCCCCTCCCGGAAAAACTAAGCCCACCAGATGTTCGGGCGTGGTGTCTATTGAGAGCTTGGCCTTGTCCATGGCCGATAAGACAACTTGTCGATACACTCGCGATGCCATAAGCAATCCCCAGATAGAGATGTCTGCCTGTATCTCAACTGCTTTAGTACAGCTTCTTCTTCGAGTTGCTTCTCATTCTGTTTCTCTACCTCCTTATCTTTCTCAGACGTCTCTGGCTGATCTAGATGTGGGGGCTTAAAATACCGCCCGCTTCTAGTCATATGATCAACTTCGCTGATGTACCAGGTATCGTTTGGCTGGTTGCTCCCCCAATCCTCATCCGTGTGGGCAAGACATAGATCATCTTCTTTCCACCACATTCTGTCGGCAGCCAACAGACACCTGTCCGGCTCCGGTACAATTGTACTCGTAGTACTTTCTGTCCACATGCTTGCAACATTCTTTATCCTTGTGCACACAACACTTTCAGTGCCCTCAGGGGCCTTAGCTTTCTTGATTCTCTCAGAATCCCCGAACTTTTCTTGTTCCAACTGCAAGATACTGGTACATTCAACACTTCCCGCATTCACAATGCCCAAGTCCTGAGCGAAATTCTTAGCACCGGCGCTCTCCAGCGATGCACTCTAATTTCCGGCCCTTCCAGCCACAACTGATGTTCTTGCCCCTGCCAGGCCCTGTTCCAACTGAGCTTCGTCGACAACATCTAGTAGGTCATCAAGCCACCCGATGACCTCTGCTGACTCCTCAAAATCTAACCAGTTGACTACCATGCCCTCTGGATCTTGTTCATTGAAAAATTAAAGGTTAGCAAAGTCCCCTTCCACAGCCGCCAAGTCATCTATTCTCTGACCAGATTCATCTCCCTGTATGACACATAGCTCTGCCCTTGCCGGCAATTCCACATTTGGCCCAACCTGGCCTACTGATAGAATGTAGTCATTCGAACTGTATATCTCCCTAGCAAAACTCCCAAATTCCTCAGATTCTGACTCAACAATCCCATTCTCCCCTGAAATCTCCCCTGTTCTGTCTTCGACAGTCACCACCATTAGCTCGGGTTGGGTTCTAGAGATGTCCAACATGCACAAGTCAGTGCAGTCAAGAAGGAGCATCTCCGGCTTGGGTAGGTGGAATGGGGTGATGTATATGCTAGGATCGTAAGACACGACCCCAGCCTGGATAAAGTTGATTCGTCAACGAGATCTTGAATCTCGTGACGCAATCTAAAACATTGGTCAGTGTCGTGACCGTATTGTTGATGATATATGCAGTATTTTGTTGGGTTATGAGAGGGAGGGAGTGGATTTGGCAACGGCTTCGGCTCTAGGGGCTTTAAGTGCCCTTTCCTGATTAATACCCCTAAAGCCTTGGACAGGGGCATATATAGAGGCGTTAAGGTTCTTTGGCCTCGAGGTTTATATTTGGGGGTTTGTGTGTTGCTTCCGGACGCTCCGGAGAAAGGTGTAGCTGTCATGGGTCTTGGAAGGGAAATGGTGGTGACCATGCTTACTTCCGAAGCTTTAGCATTTACGGCATTGCTGGTGCCTGTATTGTTGTTGCAGTTGAAGGTTCTTCTGGGTTGCTCTTTGTCTTGGTCAATCAGACCTTGTTTCATTGCATCCTCAATTTGTTCCCCCATCTCATGCAAGTCTGAAAAGATAGGGAAGTGGAGCACTATCATTTTCTGCATCAGTTTTGGCTGGAGATTGCGCACAATCATCTGGATTTGATCTTTATCAGTAGGCCTTAGGGACATCATTGAGGCCTTGGCCCTCTACCGGGCTACAAAATCTGAAAAACTCTCCTTAGGCTCCTGCCTTATCGTCTCAAGATCACGGGTTGTAATCTCGATTTGAGTGTTATAGGAGTACTGTGCAATGAAAGTCTCGGCCATCTCATCCTAGTTCCGCTTAATATCATCCTCTAATTTTGCATACCAAATAGCGGCCACACCTGACAAGGTCCGGCCGAATAGTGAAAGCTTCTGCGGTCTGGTGAGGCCCAACGGCCGTAGTATATCTGAGAACAAACGGAGATGCACCATGGGATCCCTGAATCCGTCGAAGCGGCCTATTTGTGGCATTTTGAACCTATCTGGCAGCGTCACAGCCACGTCAGTATATCCGTCCTCAATGTCTGGGATGGACTTTACCCCCTAGGATTTCTTGAACAACTTCTCGAGCTTGCTCAACTTTAATGCTGTATGGTCCACCTCGAACTCAAAGGGAGAGTCCGGTTGATTGACAGGCGTAGGTGCCTTGGATAATTAGGGTAGAACCAGGGGCGGAGCCAGCTCTGTCGGAATATCCGTATCTCCCTGGACATTTGGTGCCTTCTTGGGCGCTGGAACTCCTGGTGGGGGAAGAGCTTGGTGTGAAGCAGATGCCCTGGCTTGTTATTGCAGCCTGGCAATTAACTCTGCCTGCTGGGCCATGATCTCGGCCTGTTGTTTGGCAAACTCATCTCGGTGAACAGCGTCCTACTGCATGGCTCTCATGGTTTCCTGCATCTGACGCATCATTTCCTCAACTCCTATCATTCCTGCCATACTGCCCTGATCTCTCTGAACTACTGGTAGGTCTATCTCTATAGCAACAATTGAGACCTCAGTCCGACTGTCCACTAATGGGGTAAACCACTGCTTTGGCAACCTTTGCTCGGATACGCTGCATTTTCTCGACCTCCGTCTGATAACCGGGGGTAGGGAATGATACACTGGTTGTCCGTCGACCAGATCCTCAGATCAATGGAGTTGGCGACCTCTTGTCCAGAGTGCTTGAGGAATATCTGCTTGGTTTGAGGCAATTGTGCTAAACTACCTAGAAAAAAGATAAATAAAGCAATAATAAGGCAATTGTGCTTGAGGAATATCTACTTGGTCTGAGGCCTTAAGGGTCCGCTCGAGCGGGGAAGTTGACGCTCGAGCAGGGACCCTGTTTTCTGAAATTTTGTATGCTCGTTCTGTGTTTCGTTGTCCATTCTCTTTCACTTGTAAACACTCTTTGGCATATGTTAAGCACTATAAATGAGTTAATGAGATAAGAATAAAGCCTAAAGAGGAATATGTGAATTAAAGAACGGATTGAACTGTTAGTGACCCTTTTGTGTTCATAAAATGTGTAGGGTCAAGCTCCAGGGCAAATCCACAAGCCGATCACTGTGAGTAATATCGATATTTGAAAGCTTGCCAATGTCCAATTGTTTATTTCCCTTATAAGCTTTATGAGTTGCTAATTGGGATTGTGGACCAAAGGTCGTTTGATAAAAATGAATGGACCGAAGGTCGTTTTGATAGAAATGAATGGACCAAAGGTCGTTTTGATATAAATAAATGGACCGAAGGTCGTT
Organism: Camellia lanceoleosa; assembly: GCA_025200525.1. NCBI lineage: Eukaryota > Viridiplantae > Streptophyta > Magnoliopsida > Ericales > Theaceae > Camellia > Camellia lanceoleosa. Next base: position 59,344,263 of record CM045759.1, read on the forward strand.
TTGACGGAAATGAATAGGCCGAAGGCCGTTCTGACCTAGATAAATGGACCGAAGGTCATTTTGACGTGAATGAGTGGGCTGAAGGCCGTTTTGACATAAATGAATGGACCTAAGGTCGTTTTGACACGAATGTATGGGCCGAAGGCCATTTTGACGGAGATGAATGGGCCGAAGGCCGTTCTGACCTAAATGAATGGGTTGAAGGCCGTTTTGATAAAAATGAATGGGCCAAAGGCCGTTTTAACATGAATGGAAGTCTGATTAGGCCAAAGGCCAGTATGTTGGGAACTACAGTCATCTGATCTGAATTTTGTATAAGTGTATATATGTTAAACAGAAATATGCATTGGGCCCAAGGCTATTCGGAACATGTTGTTCTTCATATTGCTTATGTAACTTGTGTATTCGATATTATTCACTGGGCTATCGCTCACGCTCATTCATTTGTTTGTAGGTGAGCCGAGGGAAGTCCAAACCCAGCCCTAGTGAAGTCTGCCAGGAACAATATGAGTTTTGGAGAGTCAGCCTTGAGTCTCACGTGCGAGACCCATCCTTGCCATTTTGTTATGTATTTGTATCTTGTCTTGTTGGCAAGGACTTTGTGTACATCTGTATATAGTTTTGATATGGGTTGGCTCAGTTTAGATGATCCTGTTTGTAAAGGATTTTATGGTATTATATTTTGTTGTAGGTTATTAACGTATATGTGCATGGTTTGTTTTGAGTGCACATAAGCACGACTCTATGGACAAAGTTTTAAATTTTTGCTTCCGTTTGGCCCTTTGATTTTGATGAGTTATGTCTGTCAAGGTTTGAGGCCGTAGGTAATCTCAGGATTACTGGCCGGTTATGTCCTTAACCCATAAGGGCGGGTTTGGGTCATGACAGAGTGGTATCAGAGCACGAGTTAATAACTCACACACTTGTCCAAAAAGAGCAATAAGTGTCTAGATAAAATCTAGGATGCATTCATGTGATAAATGTGAATTTGGAAGCATTGATTATATGCTTAAATGTTTAATATGAACGATTATATGTTATAAGTTGTGAACTACTTGTATTGCACATTATCTGAATGTAAGTACTTCTTAGTATATGCACGCTTGTGTATCTTTTTTATGAAATATAATGCCGATTTAATCAGATAGTGAGAACCAGAGGTGATAACATTGAGGAATCTTCTACTGCCAGACTGGACAGAATGGAAAGACTGATTCAGGAAATGACAGAGGCTTTGAGATAGTAACAGGAGTGGCAACAACAGTGGCAGCAACCACACCCGCCACCTCCACCTCCAGCACCACCCGTGCCAGATAATCAAAATGATGACCGGGTAATAGCTCTCACCAAGGAATTTAAGAAAATGAAACCACCACAGTTCCACGGGGGATTAGATGCTTTGAAAGCCGAAGCGTGGGTCCTCGGCATTGAGAAATTATTTGAAGTGTTCCCTTGTTCAGAGACTCAGAAAGTGCTTCTAGCCACTTTTATGCTAGAAGACAAAGCGAGAAGGTGGTGAATGTTGATGCGAGAGAACCACAAAGATCCTGACTGGGTGAAATTTTTAGAAATCTTCTACGACAAGTACTTCCCGCAGTGTGTCCGGGATAGGAAAGTAGCCAAGTTCATGGAACTCAAGCAAGACAGCATGACTGTAGCCGAGTATGAGGCCAAATTCACTGAATTGGCCAGGTTTGCACCACATGTAATTAACACTGATTATAAGAAGGCAAGACATTTTGAAGATGGGCTCCAAAGTGACATCGTAGAGAGAGTGAATGTCCTGAAGTTGGAGACCTACATTGGGGTGCTTGACAGGGCCATCATATCATAGGCTAACATAGCTAGACAAACTAAGCCAACAACATAATGGAAAGGTAACAAAAGACGGGGCTTCTTCTCGAAGAAGAAATTTCTGAAAAAGCAAAACATGGGCTCCTCAACTACTTCAAGTTCTTCCCGAGACACAGCTCCCATGTGCAACATTTGTAGCAAAAGGTACCGTGGAGTCTATTACCGTACATCAGGAGCCTATTTCAAATGTGGGAAGCAAGGGCACATAGCCCGAGAATGTAATCAGAGCAGTGGGAAACTCGCAGCTAGTTCAACTGCATCAGCTCCAAAGCCAGGAAACACCTTGAGGTCTGCTACTACTGGGGATACAGTGAGACAGGGGAGAGTTTTTGCGCTTGTTCCGGGCGATACGCGGAATGCCAATGCCGTTGTCTCAGGTACTATTTCAATATGTAATCAGAATGCCTTTGTATTAATTGATTCTAGATCAACACACTCATTTGTGACATTTGCATCTAGACTGAATAGACCCCTAGAGTTATTGCCATATTTGTTATGTGTGTCTGCTCCATCGGAGGAATCTGTGTTATGTGACTATATATATCGGTTTTGTGACATGTATATCGAGGATGCTACCCTATATGTAGATTTGTTGCCCTTGAACTTTAGACATTTCGATGTAATTTTGGGCATGGATTGGTTGACCAAATACTGTGCCACCATCGATTGTGTGACAAAAAGGGTTGCATTTAAACCACCAGAACAGAAAGAGATTGTGTTTGTGGATAATGGGGTAGTGCCTCCACCTTATTTGATATCTGCAATGAAAGCATGTAAACTGATTAGGAAAGGGTGCCAGGGTTATCTGTGCTATGTGTTGACTGAACAATCTGGGAATTTTGAATTGAATGATATTCCTATTGTTAGAGAATTTCCAGATATGTTGTCGAATGAATTACCAGGGGAATTGGTAGACAGGGAGATAGAGTTCACCATTGAAACTGTGCCAGGCACCCAGCCCATTTCTAAGACTCCCTACAGAATGGCTATTGCTGAAATGAAGGAATTGAAAGAACAATTGCAAGACCTACTTGATAAGGGGTTTATCCGACCTAGCACTTCGCCTTGGGGTGCACCAGTGCTGTTTGTGAAAAAGAAGGATGGTACTTTGCGCCTGTGCATCGACTATCAGGAATTGAATAAGGTAACAGTAAAGAACAAATACCCTTTACCCCGTATTGATGATTTATTTGACCAACTACAGGGATCACAGGTGTTTTCTAAGATTGATTTGAGATCCGAGTATCACCAGCTGAAGGTTAAGGCAGAGGATGTTGAGAAAACTGCATTCAGAATGAGGTATGGTCATTTTGAGTTTCTCGTTATGCCGTTTGGAGTGACTAATGCTCCGGCAGCATTTATGGACTTGATGAATAGAATTTTTAAAACCTACCTTGATGAGTTTGTTGTAGTCTTCATCGATGATATTTTGATATACTCTAAAGATAGACTTGAACATGAATATCACTTGAGAACTGTTTTACAAATACTTCGAGAAAGGAAGTTATTTGCTAAGCTAAAGAAATATGAGTTTTGGTTGGATGAAGTTGTTTTCTTAGGGCATGTGATCAACAAGGAAGGAATTTCAGTGGACCCGCAGAAAATAGAGGCAATCGTGAATTGGCCTACACTGACCAATGTAACAGAAATTCGCAGCTTTATGAGTTTAGTCGGGTACTACAGGAGGTTTGTGAAGGACTTTTCAAAATTAGTTGTGCCTCTTACCTAATTGACACGTAAAGGGCAACCATTTGAGTGGAATAGTGAAAGAGAATCAGCCTTTCATGAATTGAAAACAAGATTGACCACGACACCAATTTTGACACTACCTTGAGGTACGAAAATTTTTGTAATTTTCAGTGATGCATCTTATAAAGGGTTGGGTTGTGTGTTAATGCAGAACGAAAAGGTTATTGCTTACGCCTCCCGACAGTTGAGGCCACATGAGAAGAATTATCCAACACATGACCTAGAATTGGCCGTAGTTGTTTTTGCTTTGAAAATCTGGCGGCATTATTTGTATGGGGCAAAGTGTGAAGTTTACACAGATCACAAGAGCCTGAAATACTTCTTCACGTAGAAAGAGTTGAACATGCGTCAGAGAAGATGGCTGGAACTGATAAAAGATTACGATCTAGAAATTTAGTATCACCCCAGAAAAGCTAATACAGTGGCTGATGCCTTGAGCAAAAAATCAACAGGGGGTATGGCTTGTTTGCTTACCGAACAAAGGGAGATTTTACAAGACTTTGAGAAGTCTGAAATTGAAGTGGTGGTATGTGAACAGGGCGGATTGATAGCCGCTATTACAGTCGAGCCAGCAATTGTTGATGAAATCAAGCAGAAACAGAAAGATGATGAGTTCCTCAGGAAAGTAATTGATGAATTTGAGACGAGCCCAAAAGCAGAATTTAGCATTGAAAATGAAATTTTGAAATTCCGGAACCGAATATATGTCCCTTATATCCCGGAATTAAAGAAGAGGGTCTTAGATGAAGCCTACAGATCCGTATTTGCTATGCATCCGGGCAACAATAAAATGTACCGAGATTTGAAACAAACCTATTGGTGGCCTAAAATGAAGAAAAAGATTGCAGAATATGAGTCCAAGTGCCTTCAGTGTCAGCAAGTTAAGGCTGAACATCAGAAACCAGGCGGTCTACTTCAACCTCTCCCTATTCCTGAATGGATGTGGAAACATGTGACTATGGATTTCGTTGTTGGCCTACCTCGGACTTCTCGAGGTATGGATTCTGTTTGGGTTGTAGTTGACAGACTGACTAAATCTGCACATTTTCTGCCTGTCAAAACTACATTTACTGCTTATAGATTGGCTACTATTTATGTTGATGAGATTGTCCGTTTACACGGAGTTCCGGTGTCTATTGTGTCGGATAGAGATCCAAAATTTGTATCTAGATTGTGGAAGAGTTTGCAGGAAGCTATGGGAACAGAGCTAAGATTCAGTATTGCATGCCACCCACAGACAGACGGGCAGTCAGAACGAACGATACAAACTTTGGAAGATATGCTTTGCATGTGTGCTTTGGATTTTCAGGGGAGTTAGGAAGATTATTTGCCACTAGCAGGATTTGCTTATAATAACAGTTTCCACTCCAGCATCGGTATAGCACCATACGAGGCTTTGTATGGTAGGAGGTGTAGATCACCTATTTGTTAGACAGAGGTTGGGGATAGAGCTTTGCTTAGGCCAGAAATTATGCAAGACACCTCTGAGAAAATCAAAACTATTCGGCAAAGGCTCAAAACCACTCAAGACCGACAAAAGAATTATGCAGACGTTCGTAGAAGACCTCTTGAGTACGAAGTTGACGACCATGTGTTCATCCGTGTCTCTCCGATGAAAGGCCAAGTCAGATTTGGGAAAAAGGGCAAGTTGTCGCCCTGTTACATTGGGCCGTTTCAGATTCTGGAAAGGCTTGGTCCAGTTGCTTATAGAGTTACTTTGCCACCAGGATTTGAACAAATTCATAATGTGTTTCACGTGTCGATATTGAGGGGTTACCTCCGAGACCCGTTCCATGTGATTGATTATCACTGGGTAGCTATTGACGAGAATATGGAATATGTCGAATGGCCGGAAAGAGTTGTTGATCAGCAAGTGAAACAGTTGAGAAACAAGAACAACCCGATGGTGAAGGTTGAATGGAAGGAACACTATGGTACAGATGCCACGTGGGAAAGAGAAGAGGAAATGCGACTACGCTATCCACATTTGTTTCCCGACGAAGGTAACTTAAGTTTGGAGGACCAAACTTCCTAAAGGGGGGAAGACTGTAATACCCCTGCTCTGTATTATGTTAATTGGTCCCTAATACATATGTGATTATATGTTTTGATATGATTTTGTGTACCATTATGTGAATAAATGTGATTTTGGAATTCTATCTGTTCACCGTAAGAATAATTGTTTGAATAATCTGCTTTGGAAATTAAATTGAGGGCCTTATCGGCCGCAGAACCCGAAATTGATTACGTCATTGTGATTGGCATAATTTTTAGAGCCTACGGTGAAATTTAATTAGAAATTGATTCTGGTCAGATTAAACTGATTAAAGTGATGAATTAAAGCTTTATTATATTATTATTATTATATTAGCCTTAGTGGGTTTTGTTGGAAAGGCTCTACACCTCTACTCCCCCTTCTTTACTTCATTTGACTGATCTTGGGGACTCAAAATAGAGAGAGAGAGCCGGCAATTTAGAGAGAGGAGGAGAGAATTGTGAGATTTTTGGCTTAAGCTTTGGAATTTGAAGATTAAAGCTCCTTGGTAAGTGATTCATGCATTTATAGTCATCATCTTGTGAATTCAAGTTTAATAGATGGTCAAGAGCATGAATTAGTTTAAATGTAAGGGAATTGAGTTGCTTATGTTCAATTGAAGATCAATGAAGGCATGCATGTATATAATCGTTGTGGAAATGCATAATCTAGCATGTATTGAGTTGAACATGGAAATAAAGGTGTTAAATCTTACATGCAAGCATGCTTTTGTTATATTCCATGAGAATGAACACCATTTGCATTGTTTGGGATGGAAATGAAATCAAGATTAGCATGCATGTTGGAATAATTAAGATTTGAGCTTTGAATGTGTGATTTTGTTTGTATTAGAATGAGTTAATGGGAGATTGGGGCATGCATGTGAATTAATTGTGAATTGGGCTCCATTATAATGTGTTTTGGTGTTTATGGCATGTTAGCATAACTATATTTGAGATTTGAGCCATAACATGCATGTTTTGTTGGTTGAAATTCAAGTTGGAGCTCAAGAACTCAATCTGCAAAACCCAGATTTTTTATGTCCGCTCGAGCGGGGGAATAGCCGCTCGAGCGGGAAAATCGTGCTCACAGCACTTTTTGCAAAGTTGGATGTCCGCTCGAGCGGGATATATCACGCTCGAGCGGGGAGTTTTGTAAATAGGCCTTCCGTTCGAGCGCTCTATTCCACGCTTGAGCGTATTTTTTATGCAACCAGTACTTTTGCAGGCCTTAAGGGTCCGCTCGAGCGGGGAAGTTAACACTCGAGCGGGGACCCTATTTTCTGAAATTTTGTATGCTCGTTCTGTGTTTCATTTTCCGTTCTCTTTTACTTGTAAGCACTCTTTGGCATATGTTAAGCACTGTAAATGAGTTAATGAGATAAGAATAAAGCCTAAAGAGGAATATGTGAATTAAAGAACGGATTGAACTGTTAGTGACCCTTTTGTGTTCATAAAATGTGTAGGGTCAAGCTCCAGGGCAAATCCACAAGCCGATCACTGTGAGTAATATCGATATTTGAAAGCTTGCCAATGTCCAATTGTTTATTTCCCTTATAAGCTTTATGAGTTGCTAATTAGGATTGTAGACCAAAGGTCGTTTGATAGAAATGAATGGACCGAAGGTCGTTTTGACGGAAATGAATGGGCTAAAGGCCGTTCTGACCTAGATAAATGGACCGAAGGTCGTTTTGACGTAAATGAGTGGGCCAAAGGCCGTTTTGACATAAATGAATGGACCAAAGGTCGTTTTAACACGAATGTATGGGCCGAAGGCTGTTTTGATGTAAATGAATGGGCCGAAGGCCGTTCTAACCTAAATGAATGGACCAAAGGCCGTTTTGATAAAAATAAATGGGCCGAAGGCCGTTCTGACACCGATGAATGGGCCGAAGGCCATTTTGACATGAATGGAAATCTGATTGGGCCAAAGGCCAGTATGTTGGGAACTACAGTCATCTGATCTGAATTTTGTATAAGTGTATATATGTTAAGCAGAAATATGCATTGGGCCCAAGGCCATTCGGAACATGTTGTTCTTTATATTGCTTATGTAACTTGTGTATTCGATATTATTCACTGGGCTATCGCTCACGCTCATTCATGTGTTTGTAGATGAGTCGAGGGAAGTCCAAACCCAGCCCCAGTGCAGTCTGCCAGGAACAACATGAGTTTTGGAGATTCAGCCTTGAGTCTCACGTGCGAGACCCATCCTTGCCATTTTGTTATGTATTTATATATTATCTTGTTGGCAAGGACTTTATGTACATCTGTATATAGTTTTGATATGGGTTGACTCAGTTTAGATGATCCTGTTTGTAAAGGATTTTATGATATTGTATTTTGTTGTGGGTTATTAACGTATATGTGCATGGTTTGTTTTGAGTGCACATAAGCACGGCTCTATGAACAAAGTTTTAAATTTTTGCTTCCGTTTAGCCCCTTGATTCTGATGAGTTATGTCTGTTAAGGTTTGAGGCCGTAGGTAATCTCAGGATTACTGGCCGGTTATGTCCTTAACCCATAAGGGCAGGTTCGGGTCATGACATTGACGGTGTTTCAGTCTCGGTAGACAGTTGGAAGGGCTTCTCAACAGTTTTTTCAACCTCGATCTCGACATCAATTCCACGAAGGGTCTCATCAAGACTCTTCTCAGCTGTCTGGACCTTGGCCATAGATATCGTTGTCTTTGGAGAGGCACTCTTGGAGACCTCGTCCTCTTTATCTTGAGTCAAGTTCAAGACTTGATCATTCAGAGTTGGGGATTTGGCCCCAATAGCAACCTCCTTCTTCTTATTAACATCTTCAGCGTCGGCCTCCTCCTCTTCGGCCTCGTCATCTGATCTTCTAGGAGTTTGAGGGAAAGGCACACTGAGTTAGTTGATATCTCGGAGGTCGGAGTCCATTGGGACGGATAACTTATTAAGCGCTGCCGTCCAGCCAAGGTAATAGCCTCTGTTACAGGTTTGATTAACTTGGGCTTTGTAAGCATCATTGTAGACACCCCATTTTTGACGGTCCTTATGACTTGGACATTCTTGCATGTACACTCGTTGATGAGTCTCTGTTACAGGCTTGATTAACTTAGGCTTTGTAAGCATCGTTGTAGACACCCTATTTTTGACAGCCCTTACGACTTGGACGTCCTTGTATGTACACTCGTTGATGAGTCTGTTTGCTCGCCAAGTGCTCAAAGTCCTTAGTGGAACACCACAACTTTAAGCCTTTCAAACCCTACATCATTTTTGTCTCATTTTTGGACCATGCCTTCGTCTTTCCAACCTGTAGCTTTTGGTGGCCTGCCGGCCACTTTTTGGGATTGTCGGCCATCATTTTTGGGCTGCTGGCCACCAATGATGGCCAGCCAGCCACTAGTGTTTTCTATAGATATTTTATGCTAGCTGTGCCAGCTATTTGCACAGATGCATGCATCTGTCCACACCCTTGAGGGAATTTCATGTTTTCTATATATAGAAACCCCTTCTATCTTGTAGCAAGGTTAGAAAATTTTAAACTTAAAATTTTTTCTCTCTCTACAAATTCTCTACACTTTAGCCTACAATCCTTCAACCTTTGCCTATACCTCATTGATCAAAATTGATCATCTTTGAGTTGAGATTCTTTGAGGTCTTTTTGGAGCTCTTGAAGTTGGTTTTGGCTTGAATCGTTGCCTAGAATTGCTTCTTCTCTTTAAGAGGTATAAGGCTCTACTTATTTTCTTGCTTATTTTGCTTTTATTTCTACTATTTTTCCATTATTTTGGGCTGTCAAAACTTTGTGGTTTTTGGGCTGAAGCTTGGGTTTAAGGCCATTAAAGGTTGAGGGGTTGATAGCCCTTCTCTATACCTTGTTTTGCAGGCCTTTGCACTTGTGTTTCCCATAATTTTACTATCTTTTTCCAAGCTTTTATATACTAATTTTTAGAGCTTTTTCAGTGGCCAAAATAATGTTTTGAAGTCCAAATTTGGAGGGGTTAGCCTCTCCTCCTTGTGTCTTGTTTGTTAGTCTAGTTAGCTCTATGTGTTAGCTTATTTTTCTAACTTGTTTTAGTTTAATTCCAGCATGTTGTAGCCTCTGATTTAGACTGTTTTAACTTTGTTTTGGGTTGGTTAAGTCATTTGAGTCTTGTTTTACATGCTTGTAGTGTAATAGTCCTCACAAGCTTGGTGTTTTAGGTCTGTAGACACCACTTGTTCGAGTTGATTGCATGTTTTAGTACTTTTCTCACTTCATTTCAGCACTAATAATCTCTGCAACCTCCCTCCATTCTTGACTTTTTACTTTGCTTTGAAAGTGATTTCAAGTCATTTGTTTGCCCAAGTATGAAATTGAGATTTCATACTTAATAGTTTAATCCCTTAGGGGTTCATTACCAACGGTGTGGTATTTCTTTCATACCCAAAGCAACTTGTGTTTTGAACTCTCTTTCCATTAGAGGACTTTAACTCACCTTTGGACTTAATTGGATTAAAGGATGGTTGGTAAATTAAAAGGAGTAATTAAAACTTGGAACTAAAAGTGAGCAAGATAATAACATAGTGTGTTCGATTAGACGTTAATTAAACACAAGGAAAATTGGGACAATTCATACTCAAAGTGATGAAATGTCTCAAGTTTCCTAGGTCTCCATTGGCCTTGATCATGCATGATAGGGTGATGGTCTTGTGTCTTGTTTTGCATTTATTGAAGTTGTACACTTGGTTTCACAAGCCATCATGCAATGAAATTGTATCCATTGATGGTTTGTGAACCAAAGCTTGCTACTCCTTAGATTTGTTCATGAAAATGAGGGGTGAGTTGTACAAACAAACCCTTAAAATATCCTGTATATGCTCTGTTTGTCCTCTGTTGCAGTAAGATGAACCTGTGCATCAGTGGTTGGCAGGCTACTTTCATGGCCAGCAGGTGGCCGGCAATCTTTACTAGTGGCTGGCTGACCACTGATGCAAAATCCAGTAGAGTATTGGTAAGGTGAAGCAAAATGGTTCTAGAAATGTTCAACTGTGCAAACAAAGGTATTCGGGAGCAAAACAATGGTCTTTTCAGGTAGAATCCGAATATGCGCATGCACGTCTCTCATTTCCCAAGGCAGAATAGTTAATTGCTTAGTTTAATTACTTAGTTTGCTTACACTTGTGTTGTAATTATTTAATTAGTTAGCTTACTAGCTAATTAATTCAATTGTTGCAATAATTAGTTAATTAGTTTAGCTATTTATTCGGTTTGGAATAATTAGCTTAATTAGTTAGCTAGTTGCTTAGTTTATTCATTCGAACTTTCCTTCATGAGAGCGTAATGTAATAATGTGTATGTCATCCAACCCTATGTTTTTCTCTTTTTTATTTATCTGTTTTTGATGGTTAGATTAGGGGCATCACGTTTCAATTAGCATATCGCATGTTTGCATCCATTGTATTACATGCACCAAGGCTCGGCACGTCATTCCAACTGCATTATTGTTTAAATACTTCTTTGAGTATGTGCTTAGACTGCATGTTATTTAATTTAATTGATCTATATGCCATATTAGTAGCCGACCCTTTTAGTTGCATATTGCATGTGTTGCATTAAACATTTGGCATAGTTAGGAACATGCATTTTTCTAACTTTGTTTTCTTTTGGCATGGAGTACTAGGTGAGTTTTAGTGTTTTAGCATACTTGTATGAGTGTGAGTGATTGCCATGACTGCATGCTTGCCATTAGGCTAAGTGCCTACTTGCTAAAACTATTTGAGTGCCTGTGGATGAAGGCTTGTTGTTTGAATTGGAACGATTCAGTGAATGTATGTTTAAGCCCACTTTGTCAAGTGGCAAATTCGCAAACTTTAAGCTTACTTTTTTAAGTGGCAAATTCAAACCCTTTTCAAAAAACACACATGAAATTGAATTGTTCCAATTCAGGCAAACTAGTCTATATTTTTTGTGCGTACATCATATAGTAATGCTAACCTAATAAATAAGAGCAAGAGCATATAATGTTGATAAAAATCATATCATGATTAGTAGAGGCCGATCTTTGATCGGTGAGCGGGGGTGCTCAATTCATGACCTTCCCCTCTCGTACCTAAGTTTTCCAACTGAGACAATCTTGGTGATGATGAACACGTGGCCTTTGGCACGAGTCATGGGTTTCCTGAATTTTCTCAAAATAAAATATTTAGGTGGCGCCTCTATATCTAGCAAAGCAGTCCATTTTTGGCAATTTGATTCAAAATCGATTTTTGAAAAGATTTTCCGGATTTGGACTCTTTGGTGTTTATCAAATTTCATATTGTACTTGTGAGATTAGATTTAGAACCGCGGGAGTTCGAACTATAGGGCTTCTTTCAAACTTCCGAAAGGGGGCGCGAAAAAGTTGAGCTACAATCGCGAATGGCGGCTTGCCCTTCTGAGAATATCTTCTCATCCGCTGCCTTGATCTTGACTTCTTTGGTTGCCAAGGTATCCTAGAGCTCCACCTTGACCTCGGCGATTTTGGCCTTGCCCTCCTTGGCCTCGACTTTAAGAACCTCGGCCACAGCCTCTGCCGCCTCAACTCTCTCTTCGACTTTGTCTCGGGCAGCTTTGGCAGCCTTAGCTTGATCTAGCAGAACTTTGATCTTGGCCTCAACGTTGTTAAAGGAAGAAAGGAAACCAGAAGCTTTCTGAGTCTTGTGAACCAACTCCTTCTTAAATGTCTCGACTTTCATGACAAAGGAGTGGGCATGCTGGATGGACTAAAAAGAAAGACACAAACAAGTTAGAATTGCTCAAGTAACGACAGAAAACCAAAATGAAAAATTGCAAGTGTTGAAGACTTACCAGGACAGAATGCTGCATCATCAATGCAAAGTTTTCGCATTCAATGATTTTGGCCATACGATTCAGATCGGTTGGCAGGAGCACGACAATGGAGAGGGTGGCGCCGACCTCGACACTATCAATGGCACTTTCGCCAGCTCTCATCTGTCAATCCCCAACCATAATGGCAGGAGCCCAGGGCTCATCGGCTTTGAAAAAACCTAGGCTCGCTGCACCTTCAGACCTCAGCTTCTTCGACGGAGTAGTGTTAGAAGGCTTGGCCTCGGCGGGTCTCTTCTCATGGATAGGCGACTTCTTCTCAGCCTCGGCCAATTTCGAAATTGGCACTGTGTCCTTTGAGTCTATTGGGATTTGGGTTACTATGGCCTTTGCCTTAGCTCTCTTAACTCTTCTGGGTTTTGGATTGGGTTAGGATTGAGATGGAGAAGAAAATTGAACTGTGATGACTCTTGGCAAGTTGACCAGAAGGTCTTCAACGATGGTTTTACTGCGACCCATGTCATTGGCAGTCGCAGCAACAGTAACTTTAGTGCCGAAATGGATCGCAGGAAGAGCAATTGAGGGATTGGCAGGATCGTAAGCCGACACCTCAGATTCTCGGCATTTGTGGCCTCGAGTTTTATTGGCTAGTGCATTTAGTGGAGCACGACGTCAGCATCGGCACTGGGATGTCGGGATAAGTTAGAGGGTATATGTGGATGGCTACTCTACTGGATCTGAAGCGTAGGCCTGGTCTGGCCTTGGTGATGAAGTGACTGGTGGAGTTATGGCAGATTGAGGAGTCTTGTTTCGGCGAGGAACATCAGACAAAGCAAACTTGTAGATGGGAATGTAATTTAGCAGGAGGGGGGACTTTGCGTTTTTGGATGGGAAGATCCAAAAGCTTCTTGAGACCTAGGCTTGGGAAAAAGTTCTAGTGAAAATCCTTTGATGGCTGAGGAAGTACTGCAAGAAAAAGCAACAAACATTAGTACAGACAAATGAATTGACAAGCCTTAACAAAGATAAGTTATGGGATGACTCAATTCTTACCCTCATCCTCTCTAAAAACTGATCAGTGCAGAGGAAAGAGACGAAGATCGTTATCAGGCGCGAACCCCCAGTTGCCCGAGATGATCAAGTAGTCATCTCCAGCACCTTTGTTGGAGTCTAGGAGGTCGGCTATAAGTTTGTAGATAGTGGATCTGGGCTTGAGGTAATATGTGTAGCCTTTTTTAGACTCAAGGCCATACATGATGTAACAGAATTGGATGTCAGCTAGTGTGATCCTAGCTTTTTCTCGGCGTGCTAATTCGATTATGCCATTGATAACCCTATATGAGTTTATGGCTAATTGCATAGGGTTAAGCTTGTAGTAATGAAGGATTTTCCTAAAAATGATGTCTAAGGGAAGCCGAAGTCCACACTCAATAAAAGTAACAACAGGGATAGGCATTGAGTTCATATCTGGCATGATAGAGTCCTCCTTGCCAGCCAACCTGATCTGGACGTCAGTTGGGATAGAGAACTCTTGCCTGAAGTATTCTAGTTTGGCCGGGATGTCTACTCTCCATCTAAACATACCCACTACCTCAGCAATAAAGGCTTGAATAACAGATTTTTGGTAAAGATTTGGGAACCTCGGCTAAACCTTAGAATGCACTGGGGTGAGGGTTCTTTGAAGATCAAATGGAAGGATTTTATTTCACGTAGATAGACCAAGCAAAGAGACAAGGTCAGAAGGATAAACACCCCAATCAGTAAGAAGGATCATCCTTACATGAGCAGTATCTACCCGGTGAGCTACCTTGTTGTTCCTTCTCTTGTCCAAACAAAATTCCATTGCCCATTCCTTGACAGCCAACAAACATCAGACACAATAGCCATACTATCCTAGGAGACACCGTTTCTAAAACGCAGAGGTGGATAGGCATTTGATTGTCACTCTCTATTTCAACCTGATGGAGATTATGAACTAATCCCAAGCTGATAGATTAAATGCAATGATTTGATACTTCTCAAAGCATACATCTTGAATATAAGAGTTTAGAATTTTAGAGGTAATTAACAAAAAAAAAAAATCATTAACAATAAATGTAGAGGCCTCTAAACTTATATAAAACAACCTTACGGCACATAAAGTTATATGAGACAAGAATTCTGATTTAATGTAAGAAAACATGTCAAAGCTTGATGTTAGAAATGGGCGCCCATGTGGCATGACCATTTAACATTTTGAACCTGATCCAAATGGGTTATGAATTTGAATTCAAACCTATTTGGATAACTACTCTAGATATATATCTATCATATCCTAATATGGATAGATGATATAGATATATGATATTATCTCTAGTAACTTATATGGAAAAAGGAGATAATTAGAATATATATCTTTTATATGGGATATGGGTGACCAAGAGATATAAAACGTATCATCTCTGTTTTTTCCTATATACAGTTTCTCCCATATACTGACTCTCTTCCATAAACAACAATCAATAAGCTATTTGCACTGTGATTTGTGTGGGTGATATTCACTATTGTAATATCACCCCACTGCTGGGTTGATTGACCAGATTCAGGAAGCACTGATTTACCCACAAGATCCATCATAGTTCAGAATATTTCAGAAAGGTATGACATTAAATATTTTTATTCCGCTGCGTCATACTTTGTTAACACTTGAGACGTAATTCATGAGCCAATCACTTGTATATTTTGAATTTTGTTGAAAACCTCTTCAAAGTTATGTTGGATACTAGATTTAAATAGGGAAAAAATTAATTACAAATTATTTTTTTATTAGGAAAATAAGATAAAAATTAACATGTATTTTTTAAAACATCCTACTAACTACCGCTTAATAGGCGAAAGTTAAAGTTCAAAAATAAGTTAAAATTCTAACACATATTTCACAGAATTTTATCTATTTTTATTTGTACATATTTTGATATATTTTTATACATAAATTAACCTTAACCAACATTCATTGAAAATTATTTAGCATTTTCATTCTTACAAAAAGCTCAAACCAGTCACCAGCCCAGTGGGCCACGAAGCTCGGCTGGCCATGAGATTTGTCTTTAGGCCCGTAAATTTGGGCTATGCTAAATATTTAGATCCGTTTGTACATTCGGACCAGGTTGTTTGTGATAACCTTTTAGACAGCTGATTATTAGGTATGGAAATGTTTGTAAAATTGCAACTTTTTTTATTATATAAATTTATACAAATTGTTTAGTATAATTTTTACTTATGCTTTATGAGATAAAAAAATTAAATAAACTGAAAAAAATAATTATTGATAAGCATGAGAAGAATGCTTTTCACTTCTATTTTTTATTAGCAAATTTTATCTTGCTATATAGTACACCAAAGAGGCTATTAATATGTACTATTACAATGTTTTATTAAAAAGAATTAAAATTTAAAAATTTCTTGTATATCACCTGATTCATTAATTTTTTGAGAATATGAAAAACATTTGTATCAAAAACAACGACATAAAGAATAAAATCCTAACGGGCCATACAAACCATACAACAAAAGGGAAAAAACAAACAACAAAAAAATAACAAATCTGTTGAAAAAATTAGTTACGAACTAAGGAAAACTATCAATCTTCTTAAAGATATGGTCTAAAAAGTAAGATCTGTTTGAAAGTTTGTCGTTTCTATCGACGTTGTCCCATTGCGGCTGCCCAACTTCGCTACTGCCACTGTCATACTTCGGACACTGTCAGAAGCTAGAGATGAAGAAGAGGTATACCCACGATGGTATGGAGAAGACTTGAGAGAGGATGAAACCATTATGGGTGTAGAAAATTCAAAAATCTATACCGAAATCAGGGAAAAAATTATCAAATCCCTATTTTGGATATAAAAAGTTCAAATTTATGCCCTAAAACTGCATATCTATATTCTATGAGCGTAAATTCACACTCTAAAAATATTTTAAAAAAAATTTACTAAAATATCGTAAAAATATTTACCAAAACACCACCAGAAATCTCCTAAAGAGGAGGGCACTGCTCTCTCTCTCTCTCTTGAACTGCTATCATGATTCATGAATTATTGCTAGTACCGTGTAACAAGATTTCATTAGACCATCTCCAACGGTTCACCAAACCTAATATCAAATTCAAATTTTGGTGAAAAAGTCACTTTTTTGAGCTTCAACGGTTTCACCAAATCGATATCAAATCGAGAATTCACCAAAATGAGAACAGGCGAAGCATTTCACCAAATCACTGTTCCTGACCATTGGGGGAGACCAGCCGGTCGACCAGCCGGTTGACCAACCGGTTATCTCGGAAAAAGTTCAAACAGTTCAACATTTCTGGTTCAAACCGTTAAAAAAAAAAAAAAATTTCGCCTAACCGGTCGACCAGTCGGTCGACCAACTAGTCATCCCGGAAAAAAGTTCAGAAAGTTCAACAAAAAAGGTTCAATTCGTTCAAAAAAAAAAACCGGTCAACCAGCCGGTCGACCAACCGGTTGTCCCGGGCAGATTTGATATTTGGTGAACCATTGGAGCCTCTGGTATCAAATTGGGGAAAGAGTGATTTTTTTACTCAGATTTGATGAAAAAAATTTAATGAACCGTTGGAGATGCTCTTAGCAACAACTTTTACATATTATACAAATAAGGTTAAAATTTAGTATGGTTAATAATGAATGAACTAAATAAAATTTTGAGATTATTTTTCTAAAAAATGAATTCATTAAACTGACTCCATCCATTTCAAATTATTTATTCATTTTTATTGTTTCAAATATCATTAAAAATTTATTTATATTTTTTAATTCATTATTTTTTGAATATTTTTAAAAAACTATCTACAACAATTAATTAATTGAGATTTTTTTCATTTGTGAAAACAAATTAAATTTCTTTCATAAAATTCATTATTTATTGACCTCAAAAAATAAACAAACAATTTAAAATGAAAAAAAAAATTATTAATAAATAAAATTTATTATTTATTCTATTTTTTTCACCAAAAATATATGAAAAATAGGTGGTAGTTCGAAATGGGTGAGGGTCGAATGGCCTGAAATTTGAAAACCACGTCGTTTTGCAATTTTCTTCTTCTTCTTCGTTGAACTTCGTTGAACACAGGAGAACAGAAGGGAAGAGGAAGAGAGGAGAGAAGAGCTCGTCGCCTCCGCCGCCGCCCGCCTCCAACCCTAATAATTGGGCCTCCTTCTCCTCCTCCTCTCTTTCTCCTCTTCTAATTTTCTACTTCTTAAAAAAAAAATAATAATAATAATAATAATAATAATAATGACACCAAAGGGAGGGGATGAACGGGACTGTGGGTGTGTGTGTGAGAGTTTTTCAAAGGGAAGAGATGAATAGAGGGATGGTGAGTGTACAAAAAAAAAAAAAAAAAGGAGTGGGTGTACAAAGCAATTCGGCCTTTCGACCCACGCCATTTCGAGCTTCGAGCTACGAAATGGGGTTGAAAATATATTAGGGCAGTTGGAGGTGCCTGGACGCTCTTCTCAGTTGCTTCATTTACCTTATCCCAATTCCTCGCCTACCAAAAACCCTCCAAAAACCTCACTCCATTGCCAATGGATTCAATCTCAAACCCCCACAAAAAAATCCATTTCTAGTTAGTTCCAATTCTTAATGTTAATTTCTTCACCTCTAAGTCTCTCCACAAACCCTTTTCACATCCTCTATCTCTGCACCCATGGAGCTTTGTTCACCATTCAAACCCCTCCCAAGACCTGACCTCTCTTTCTCATCTTCCTTCTCACCTTTCCCCTTCCAAACCCACCTCAAAACCCCCGAAATCTCAACACCCACTTCCCCAAAATTTCGAATTCTAGCCGTTGCTTTGGACCCACAAGAACTCCCCCAAAACAGCCCCCAAAGGCTCCTCAAAGAGCTCGCTGAGCGCAAGAAAGTTGTCTCGCCGAAGAAGAGGATACCCCCGAAGAGATTCATCCTAAAACCCCCATTAGATGACAAGAGATTAGCTGAAAGATTTCTAAATAGTCCCCAATTGTCCCTCAAAGCCTTTCCTTTATTGAGTTCTTGTTTACCATCTTCTAGACTTAACAATGCTGATAAAACTTGGATTGAAGAGTACCTTTTGGAAGCCAAGCAAGCTCTTGGGTACCCTTTAGAGCCATCAGATAGGTTTGGGGATGATAACCCAGCAAAGCAATTTGATACTTTGTTGTATTTGGCTTTTCAGCATCCTTATTGTGAGAGAGCGAAGACACGGCATGTGAGATCAGGGCATTCGAGGTTGTGGTTTTTGGGGCAGTATGTGCTTGAATTGGCAATGGCTGAGTTTTTCTTGCAGAGGTATCCGAGGGAGTCACCGGGTCCAATGAGGGAGAGAGTGTATGCTTTGATTGGGAAGAGGTATCTTCCCCAGTGGATTAAAGCGGCTAGCTTGCAAAATTTGATCTTTCCTTATGATAACATGGATAAGTTAATCCGAAAGGACCGCGAACCCCCTGTGAAGTAAGTTTCTTGCTATTGTTTTGCTATTGGGATTCGATTTTTCTTTACATAAGATGGACAATTCTCATTTTATATGTGCTTTTTTTTTGCCGCCTTTTATTGTATTTTAACCAATCACTTGAGTATATTGATAGCTAGTTGTAATACTCTTTTACAGAGCATCAATTGAGTGTATATTTCTGGAAATATACTCGAGGGGAATTTACTTATCAATATGTATGAATGTACTCAAGGGAAATTTCTGGCAACAGCTTTATGATGCATGATTGGAACTTCTTAGATGGTGTATTGTATACATATATGATAGTTGTCAACCTTAATATTTTATTTCTGTATTCTTGCCAATAAAAAAGAGGCTTAAACTTCATAACTTTGAAACATGCATAGCATTTGGAGGTTCCAATGCTTAGCCCATATCCCACGTGCTTCCTTTTTTTCTGTGAAATGTCTAATTGGGCTATAACATATTGTTGTTGAGATAGTAATTAGATGGGGAGTTGTTAGTAAGATAATTGTAAGGGAGGGTTCAATTAAATACGGATATTGGAGTTAGGGGTTAGTGGACAGAGGTTTAGAGTTGGTGAGGGACTGTTACTGTACAAAGATAGAAACAACCCTGAAACCCTTTATTAAAGGCAGTTTTTTAGGCTGTAAAATAGTGATTAATAAGTTCTGAATGCCAGTATAGGGCTTCAACATTCAAAGAATTAAAAATAATAAAAATTGAAGAAAAAGAAGAAGAACAATAAATAGTAATCACAATCACTTTGAAGTCATTAGGCATCAGACATACGATCATGATTGCATATCTTCCGACTGTTAACCATGAGTATTCATTAGGAGTCTACCCTTGTGATCCTATATTCTCTACCTTCTTCTAACACTCAACACCTTAGGATAGTTTACTGCCCAGAATTCTAGCATTGTTTTCCTGAATTCAGTGCAACTAAACACTTTTAAGACCTAATCAACTTTAACCTGTCAAATCTACATAGCCTACAAAAATTCTAGCACTTCTTAAAGGCCCCAAAGTCTTCTATTTCCTTGGCTAATTAAACCCCCCAAAGTCTTCTATTTCCTTGGCTAATTAAACCCTGAACACTTACCCTTAGTTAACTTATTTTTTAATTAACCTGTTGGCAATAAAAATTTGCTATGATCTGCCCTAGAGAAACCCTTTATGGCTGCCCAATATCAATTTCTGGTGAAATGGCTTGTGGGAGCATGTCCCATTCACTTGTCTCATAATGTGACTATAAGTATGAATCTGTGAAAAGAATGCTGTCAACACATATCATGGCATTATATGTTCTTGAGTTGTCCATAGGAAGAAGTTTCTTTGCACAAATAGTAAAGAACTAAAGAACACGATCAATAAGTTATGTTCTCAAGTTTACAATATATTACTTCATGCTCAATTCATATTTTGATCTCACCATTTAATCTGGGTTAAAATATGTTGGCTGTTTGTTGTTATGTCTCGTATGTTATGTTACTAAGTTATAATACAAGGGGAAGGAGAAAAATCGACATAGTAGAGCTAAGAGCAATGAGGCACAATCCGAACAAAAAAAATACTATTGTTGATCCAAGCTAAAATACTATTGTTGACTTGTTTTTTTAATGATGAATATTCTTATGGGCAGAGCTGTGTTCTGGGCATTGTTTGGGGCAATTTATCTCTGTTTTGGTATGCCAGAAGTATACCGTGTTCTTTTTGAAGTATTTGGTATGGACCCAGAAGCTGAAGAATGCCAGCCTAAATTAAGGAGACAACTTGAAGACGTAGACTATGTCTCTGTGGAATTCGATGGCAGAAAGCTAAACTGGCAAGATGTTGCTGCATATAAGGCATCCTCAGTTTTGTTTTTTCTTTCTATCTAAATGTCATTAACCATATCCTTGGTAAATGAAGGATATAAATCAAGCATTGGTTTGTTAATGCTTCTTTCATTTAAATGTACAGCCCCCAGAAGATGCACTTTTCGCACACCCAAGGCTTTTCAGAGCATGTGTCCCACCAGGCATGCATCGTTTCCGAGGAAATATATGGGATTACGATAGCAAACCCCAAGTTATGCAAACGTTGGGATATCCCTTAATAATGACTGATAGAATTCCAGAAATTACTCAAGCGAGGAACATAGAACTGGGACTTGGGTTGCAGGTATTGTTGTCCCTCTGTTTATTTTTTCCCTTTAACTTGTTAATTGGGCCATGAGTATTGTTGGCCCTCTGTTTCTTTTTTCTTTAACTCGTTAATTGGGCAGTGTTGTTAAATATGTATATGTCAATACTTGATGCAGATGTGGTGTCTGACTCAATTTCATGTCGACAGGCCTAGAATGATATTATATAAGAGTGGATATTTACATTGAATTGTGTTTTAAATGTACATTGGTTGCAACTTGCATGCATTAATTATCAAGAAACATAAACATCAATGTCTAATCAAAAGATGATATTTCAACAAGAAGATCCAACAGTGTCCCTTTTTTTTTTCTTAGCTAGACAACAGTGTCCTTTTTGGTTTGGACTTGTTTGTTTAATTGGGGCTCAAGTTGGTGTTTGGATCAATCTTCTCCAGAATACTTGAACCATCTCTTGCTCAGTTTGGCATTGGACTTACAAAATTGACATATATATATACTATCTATAAAGCAAACACAAGACTTGGTGTAGATGTAACTGCCCCCCCCCCCCGCGCGGCCGGGCGGAAAATGCCCGTAAGACCAGTTACTTATGCTTATGCCCAGTTTTCAGATTTTGAATTCAATCATATATTTTACAATCTTATGCACACCACTGCTGGTGTTATATAAAGCCTACACCTGAGTTGGTGTAGACTTTGTTGTGCCCTCACATAACTACTCAAATCAAATTTGTAACTTCTTGCCTCGTATAACTGCCCAAACCAAATTCATATCAAAATTTGAAACTTCTTTGGTTTTAATTTTCTGAATTCAATTTTTTGAAAATTGAGTTTTTTATTTTTCGTGTTTTTTATTTTTTTGTTTTTAGTGAATATTTTTAAATTTTAAATAATTTTTTGTACTTTTATAGATACACCTTACTTAGATGTATCTAAAAAGTAAAACATTTGTGAAAAAATCTTTTAAAAAATTAATAAATACACAAAAATATGAAAAAATACTTAATTTTTATATTTTTGATATTTAGTAAATTTTTTCACAAAAATTATACTTTTTAAGTATATTTATGTTAGGTGTGCCTAAAAGTGTTAGGTGTGCCTAAAAGTGTGTGCCTAAAAGTTAAAAAGGGTGTGCTTACACAGCTAGTATATATATGTATGTATGAGTGTATCTAATGTGTATGTATTGCTTCAAAGTGAACTTGTATATATATATGTATGTGTGTATCTAACGTGTATGCATTCCTTCAAAGTGAACTTGCATTAATGAGGCAAGCATCTGTTCTCTTTACTCTTGCAATTCAATTGTATCTGTGTTTGTTCAATTATATCTATGGAGCTAGCCTTCTCTTTTGTCCACACTTTCGAAGTTAAATCACAGACTTCAGTGTGATGTGTAACTCCACCTTTTTCAAATCTCATGAATCATCTTATGCTTAATAATGCGTTGGACTTTGACAACTCAGGAGAAAGCATATTAACTCTTAAATTAGGAGTTAACATGTATTACCAAACACACCAAATTTAATATTTTAACCAAATTTTTTAGTATGTTTACTAATGCGTTAGACTTTGGTGTGTTTGCGTGCGTACATGCACTTGTGCATTGAACTTTATTGATGTAATATGCCTTCTCCTGAGAAAACTCGCTGTGTTTGTGTCTCCTGATGGATTTTTTATTTTTATTTTTTTACACTGAAAATACAGCTTTGTTTTATGCACCCGTCAAAATACAAGTTTGAGCACCCTCGGTTTTGCTTTGAGCGACTAGAATATGTTGGCCAAAAGATCCAGGTAGTCATTTTCTAGCCTTATTGCATTTTTGGTTTGGAAGATCTTTTTACTGAAGTAATGCTTTGTTTTTACATTTTTACATGATAATAATATCCCATTTGAATAAAAATAAGTTGGTAGCAAAGCACGTGTAAAACCAATTCAATGGTTACCCTTATCATTTTATGCAGGACCTTGTGATGGCTGAGAGGTTGCTAATGAAGCATCTGGATGCACCTGGGAGATGGTTACAAGAGAAGCATCGCCGTATTCTGATGAACAAGTTCTGTGGTAAGTTCTTGAGGGAAAAATATCTACACCGCTTTATCATCTACAGTGAGCAAGTACAAGATGCGTACGAACATAATCGAAGATTAAGGAACCCTGCCACGACCTCTGTCCAGCAAGCCATCCATGGGCTCTCGTACACTGTATACGGGAAACCAGATGTGCGACGCCTCATGTTTGAGGTTTTTGACTTTGAGCAGATCCAACCTAAAACCATGTGAAGATTTGAGAGATTAACTCTCAAGTGAACTCAACAAGGGTAAGTCTGGTTTTTCTTCGACTCACAAATTTGTCCAAATGGGATGTACTTCCACAGTTTTTTGTAAGATTGTTGGTACATCAAGGCACAAAGAGAAGTACAGTGTATATATTTTTGTTTCTCTGTTTTTTGTAGACTAAATGTACTATGTGCTATCATTGGATGCTCGTCCATTATTCAAGAATTATAAAGCTTTCTGTTCTTGATAACTTGATTCGATCAACACTGCGTGCTCACACGCAGATGCCCTGATTAGGCTGTGATTATGCCCTGGGTTTTATGATGTGCATCTCATTAAGTTCAAAGAATCTCAATTTTTTGACAGAACTTTTTGGGTAGTTCTGAATTTTACATTAACAGAGAGCTTGTGTCGATGGCCATAAAGTACTGTGACCCTGTTTGGAA
This sequence comes from Camellia lanceoleosa, assembly GCA_025200525.1. Classification (NCBI taxonomy): domain Eukaryota; kingdom Viridiplantae; phylum Streptophyta; class Magnoliopsida; order Ericales; family Theaceae; genus Camellia; species Camellia lanceoleosa. Next base: position 59,368,046 of record CM045759.1, read on the forward strand.
AACTATTTGTTTACTATGTAATTAATGTTCATTTTGCAGAGAAATTTATCAGAATCTGTAATGGCTTTTGGCTTTTGAATGTGATTGCTGGTTTTTTATTTTTTAAGCATTGGTTAATGGATGTGGTTGAGGAGAGTGATGTTGCTCATAGTGAAAAGTTAATAGGTTAATGGATGGGCCATAACTTTTGCCTTGACTTGGTGAAAAGCATGTGATATTACCTAACTAATGTAACAGTTTAATAGGTGAGAGATTGCCAAATTCAAATTCAAGCAACTTAAATTTCGCTCTTTTCATTGGTGTATTTTTAGCTTTTTGTTGGTTTTAGGTACTTTAGGTGCATTGGAAGGTTTCTCGTCCCAAAAAAAATATTCATATTCATATTTATATTCCCATTAAAATTCTCTTTCACCAGGATCCTTGTAGACTACAGTTATAGTGGCCCTTATATTCTAAGGGGAGGGATTATGGATCCAATAGCTGTGGATCAGTAATTTCTATGACATCTTTGTATGGTATACCTTTAACCTACCCTTTGCTTGATCTCACAATTGAACTTTATAAAACTTTGAGGATGCGGGCATTATTTGATTAGGATTAATATTAGTGTAAATTTTGTGTTCTAGCTGGATTTGTATAAAATTGGTATTTTCAAAATAAAAGAAAAAAAAGGCATAATTAGTCAAATAAGTTGTGCTTTTTAACTGAGTAAATTATGAATATACCCCTTAGAATTTGTTTAAAATACGGAAATTACATTTCATCCCTTGAAATTTTTTATTTTATAACAAATAGCTCATTTTATTAATAAATTATTAAGTCACTTAATAGTTTTTAATAGTATCAAAATTTTATTTTAGTTAATAATTAAAGTAATTTTATTATTACAAGTAATTTTATTTTTTAATTAATTTTATTAAATAAAAAATTCAATTAACGAGTATCTATTATTTTTTAAATTATAAGAATAAGATGGTATTTTAAACAAATATCAAGTGATGATTTATAACCAAAAAGATGAAAACCTGGAAAATAATAAATCAAATGAATTTCTGATTTTATTATTACCATTTTCTTTCTACCATAAAAAATTTATAAAAAAAAACAGATTAACAGAAGAAGCCAGTTGCAACCGAGCATGCGTCACGTGGTAAGATGCTATTTGACAACCCAGTCTTTGTGGACCCCGCTACTACCAGTGTCTTCCGATCATAACCCCCCGCACCGGCCCCTCAAAATCGAATCTACCTGTCCATCAGAATCGGTTACGGGAGGGAGGGGTATGGTGGTTTTCTGTGGTGGAGCAAGTCTCATCAGCAGCACATGAAAGATGCGCACTATCTTCACTCCCTCCTCTTCCGTTTCTCTCTAGTCTGCGCTCTCGTCGCCTTGCGTGCGCCTGTTGCGCAACCTCCTAACCTACTCCCCTCCTGCCCTTCCCTTCTCATCCACTACTCACTCTCCACTCCGATCATCATCACCAACAATAACGACGCCGCCATGTCCAAAGCTCGAGTTTACTCTGACGTCAATGTTCTTCGTCCCAGAGATTACTGGGATTACGAATCGCACACTGTTCAGTGGGGGTAAATTCGAACAAAGAAACCCTAATCTCTTTCTAGTTTGCTTTCTGTTTCTTCTTCTTCTTCCTCTTCTTTTGTTTTTTATTAGGTTTTTACTGTAGCTAATGATTACAATGATCCAACTGTTGATCATTTTAGGTTGATCATCATGTAATTTGCAGGAATATACATATACTAGTGCTGTTAAAATTTGAAAAATTATAAATTTTAATTTTGATTTTAAAGCACTCATATTGTATGCCGCTCAAATCATGCTTTAGGCCTTTCGAGTCCCACGCTTTGGTACGATTCGAATCTCAAAACATAACTCAAACCTCATTAACATAACTCATTATGGCAATGACAAAATTCCTTTCTTGTGATTCATGTTAAAGGAACTTTCTTTGAATTTAAGTGAAGAATTCAAGTTCAAAATAGAGATTCTTGCCTTAAATTTCAAGTATTATGCAAACTCCCATTGTTTTTCTTTCTTTTTCTCTCTATTCCTCTTGTTTCTTCCACTTCTGTCTAGCCACACACCATTTTTCCTGCACAAGCACCTCTCTTCTCATTATTATATTTTGCTTCACAAAGAATTGGTGAAGTGTCGAGCCAAAAGGTGTTACACACCTCACTTGTCACCATATTATGACTCATCCTCCTCTGCTAATACCTTGGCTAATCCATGATTAAGGTAGGTTAGATTATCATAGTTAAGGATCAAGAGGATAATTGCCATTAAATCATGTCACTTGAGAACCTTGTTTAAGATAATTAAGACATCATTAGGTTAATAAAGCATACTCTAATTAAGAAATTCCTAAAAAAAATGCAATTAATTCTTTTTTATGTCCATTTCCTTGCATCAAAGGCATAATGCAGCAAGGGATAACACACAATTGCAGCAAGGGAAATTACAAGGCTAGCTCAATCAACTTGCACACAACACATATATAACAGGGGTGATGAACACGAACATGCCAATGCAAAGTTCATACCTGGGGTATTACACATGTACTACCAGTTGGCCTTTTATCATTTTTTACAAATATGTTTAGTGTAGTTATCCACCTTGTGAGACTTGTCTGTCATACTAACCATGGGTCTTAGTCTTAATCCTTACTAAGATCTCCTTTTTTTAGGAATACTTTTTAAGATGTGCACTCTAACATTCAATTTTTGTTTCAGTGATCAAGATGACTATGAGGTTATGCGGAAAGTTGGAAGGAAAATACAGTGAAGTTTTTGAAGGCATAAACGTCAACAACAACGAGCGGTGTGTAATCAAGATTCTAAAGCCTGTTAAGAAGAAAAAGGTAACCTTTTGGTGGGGAATTACTTATCTTGGGTTACTTTTTGGGAATTGGGAATTACTTAGTTCTCTTCCTCTCCTTTTTTTCTTAGATTCAATTCTTCCATCTTGCAGTGGAAGAAATGAATAATTTATATTGTGTTTTATGTTTAATATACATGGACACAGCAGAACATGCAAATGCTCCCACTATAAATCTTGATAAATAGGTTTGGAGTCTTTGGACACAAAAACATCACATCCATTGTATAAATGCATATGCCTATATTACATGGGACAGTTTTACTCTTACGACTAATATATCTAAGTTTCATTAACCCCAAGGGGTTGGCCTAGTGGGTGCAGCTTGGGGCCTGGACGTGTGCTCCCTCCAGGTCTCAGGTTCAACTCTCACCAGGTGCTATCAACTTCTTGGGGTTATGCTCGAGGGCACTACCCGAGATTTGCCCGATCCATGTGGAGGAGGCGTTGTGCGTGGGTCTCGGGATTAGTTAAGGTGTGCGTAAACTGACCTGGACATCTGATCGTCAAATATATATATAAGTTTCATTGTTAAAAACTTGCATCACTTGGAAGATGAAGCTTGATAAGTTTATATTCATAATTATGTTTACTAACAGTTTCTATGTTAAACACTTGCATCACCTGGAAGACGAAGCTTGATAAGTATGTATCCATAATTATGTTCACTTGGAAAACGACATACATTAAATAGGCACCAAGAGAAGGATAATTCATGCATGCTCGATGTATACAAATCCAAGATAATGACTTCTATACATCATCTCACCAATCCAAATGCTCTGTAAGATTGAAAATACTATAAATTATAGGTTTTCTCTCCCCATCATCCACCACCTATACAACTGTAAAGCTTGCTCTTCATCTAATGAATATGCTACTCATACCATCAAAGAAAAAATGACTGTTTCATTCCCCCATATACACCACATCAAGCAGAGGGAGCTGCGTCCATCCTTCTTTTGCCTACTTTGGACCGTCCCCAGTTAAGAAGTGACTCTGACTGACTTGGCGAATACTCATGTTACACTAAAATTGACTTTATGACAAATAAGCAAGTGATTTATTGCCTCCACCAGCCTATGCACATGCAACATCAATTAGGATAGGTCTTTTGTTCATATTATTCAATAACAAGAATCTTGCAATGAGCTGCCAATGACACAAGAAAATGCCATATTCTCTTATTATACACTTTTTATGCTTTATTTTTCATAACAGGTATATCATTTCTGCTTTTATTTTCTCATGAAAATGTGTCTATTTCATGCACTATCTTTGCTGGCCATATGTATGATGTTCATTTCTAAAGATATTTTTTGAAATCTTCTGGAGTTGTGTTAGGTTTGCTTCTAGGTTTGTCAAAGAGTATCATGCCTGCTACGACAAACCTCTTATTTTTAAGAAGTTCCACCTAACATAGCTTGTGGTAGCCTTTGTCTTCCCCAGCCTGATAAGTAACTTAGGCTGGAGTATGTTATATAGTCATGTATACTGCTAGTGAAAGTGCAATGAAAAGTAATCCGATCACTCACCATTTGGTTCTTTATAGTTTCATTTAATGTATGGTCATGTAACATCATAGTATTCTAAACTTACTAATCAATAACTTCCAGGTATGATCATAAAATCTTCTTTGTTTTCTCTGTGCAGATAAAGAGAGAGATCAAAATACTTCAGAACCTTTGTGGGGGCCCAAATATTGTCAAACTTCTTGATATTGTCAGAGATCAGCATTCAAAAACTCCTAGTTTGATATTTGAGTATGTGAATAGTACAGATTTCAAAGTTCTGTATCCCACATTGACGGATTATGACATACGTTACTACATATATGAGCTTCTCAAGGTAAATCAGGAAGCAGATTCTCACAGAACTGAGCATTCATCTAGAGGTGGTTGTAACTTGTATGTAATACAAATCTTAATGGTTAACTCAATCACCTCATTTTGCTTTTCAGGCACTAGATTATTGTCACTCACAAGGGATAATGCATAGAGATGTGAAGCCTCATAGCGTAATGATAGACCATGAGTTCTGAAAACTTCGCTTGATAGATTGGGGTCTTGCAGAATTCTATCACCCTGGCAAGGAATACAATGTGCGTGTTGCTTCAAGGTAAGACCTTGTATGGTTATAAATCGCATAACTTCTCTCTTTTTAATAACTGTGCTGTAATGGTCTTTTTGGGGAATTGTTTTCCTTTGAAACTTATGTAGTCTTGTAAACAAACAAGTTGTGATGTTTTAAGGAACATGCCATTGCCACCGGTACCTTTGGAGAGAAGAAAAATAAAAGGTGCCTCGTCACAGTTACTCCTGACACTAGGAGCACCTCTAGCATCTCCATTGGAGAAGCTCTTAGGAGATTCAGTTGTTATGCTAAAGGCTTGTAGGGTAAGAAAAAGGTTAGTGTAATGACAGATGGCTTTTAATTGAAAATAAAAGGAAATAAGGACTAGTTGTGACGAGGAGGAAAGGCAAAAATTATAGGAATCCCCACCCCATGCTTGGGCAGGAATCCTTGTAAATTACTGCTAGAGCTAGGGTTGCATAACATGGTTCCTAGAGTGCTTCAGAAGTTGATGAAAATCTTCTGAAGTCTTTTCCAATTGATAGAGTAATAAAGGTACATAGACTGCTGGTTGTCTTGAAGTTGATGTGTTAGTGAAACTAATCTAAACTTGCTCAAGGCAATGATCAAAGTCCTAATAATGTAACTAAACCAAATGAAACCGAGGACAGGACCCCAGATTTGAAATGTATCCATTACATTGAAATAAGAAAACATAAAATTAGCTAAACTAGCAACACTTAACCTCAAGAAACCTAAAATAAGACTCAGTTCAAACACAAATTGAATATGCAAGGTCTCTGAAATGTCATTTCATCCATATATGATATTGATATGATTAAATCTCCTTTCATCTATATATGATATTGTAAAATGCCTAACATTGCTTTCATTGTATAGTTGTCAAATTTGGATTTGAATCATGAATCGAAATGGTATTGTACTAAATGGCGAATCGAATCGAATCGAATCGAATCATGAGTCATAAAGCTTCAGCCACCTTTTAAAAATCACATAGAAAAATATATATATACACTTAGATATTAAATATATCTAATAAATATTAAATATTTAGACTTAAATCAATAAAAATATTGCTTTAACTGATGATCATGTAGTGCAGGTAAGAAGTTAACACGGGTCCCATGTTTACCACTTCACCTTTCTCCCTTTTAGATACTATTTCTTATCAATTATTCTTAATAAAGAAAGCAGACAAAGACAAACTTTTAATTTTCAAGTAACAATAATTGAATAACAATGTTTTTTTCCTTTTTACAAGGTTAAAAAACCATGTTAAAAAACTAAAATCTTTGAACTTCTTCCCAAATCTCACTTGATACCTTCAAAAAACTCATTTTGTAAATGTAAGTATTTACATAAAATTGAATATGTAAGCCTGGAATATCGTACAGAGAGAGTTCTTTGTTTTCTCCAACTAAGGTTTGAGTATTTGAGAGTAAATAAGGACGGAGAAAGTTATAAGATGGCATATAGTAATTCTAAAGACCTTAAAAAGGTTTTGTGAACCCTTTTCTAACAATAAAAAACAAAAAAAGAAAGCCAAACATCTATTTTAGCAAATCGAATTGATTCACGATTCACCAATTCACTGATTCACCTACAATTCATAGCTATTTGCGATTCACACAACCTGTTCGTATCAATTACTCATTAAATCGAATTGTATGATTCTAACAACAGAACTCGACTGTAACAAGATGATTTTTTAATTTCTTTAAATGTTTTAAAACTTTGCTAATGTGCCTTTCTAGGGTAGATTCATATTTCAAATTGTTAATGTGTTGGTTAGTTCAAATTGTTAATTTGGCTTTGTAGAATTTGAAATTCTTTTCCTTGTTTTTCAGATATTTCAAGGGACCTGAACTCTTAGTTAATCTGCAAGACTATGATTATTCTATGGATATGTGGAGTCTTGGTTGCATGTTTGCAGGAATGGTGAGAGTTACACTACTTTCAGTTTCTGTTTAGGATATTTGATCTTATCAAAGAAGAGGGGGGAAATAATTAATCTTTTCAGCTCAAGTCACTTAAAGAGTGTCATCTGCAATGTTCTTTATTTATTTATTATATTACCAAATAAGAGTTGAAAAGGTTTAGTGCCTTTATGTAGATATTTTGCAATGTTCTTTTTTAAGAAGGAAAATTTGTTTTTCCATGGCTCATTATGCTTTGGTTTGGTGCTTTTATGTAGATATTCCGCAAGGAACCTTTCTTTTATGGACATGACAACCATGATCAGCTTGTCAAAATTGCAAAGGTAATGCAATTTCTAGACTTGAGTGAAGTAATCTTATCTTTATAAGACTATTGTGTCATGCAATTTCTGTTACACTACGGAATGGAATTTTTCTAAAGAACCAGCTTATGAGCTCTGTACTCTTTACTACTGCTTACTACTTTTGTAGTGGATGTTTAGTCTCAGAAACACATTATTATTGTCCCACTTTTTCCAACTTCTGAAAATATTTAAGATTGTCCTCTCCCCCAAAAGAGCTAGATATACAAAAAATAGTGATATGTATGTCACTGCTGCATAAAGATTGGATACCAAAGCTGATCTTGTAGTGCCAATTACAAATCAGGATTTTGGACTTTCGATGTTGCTATTCATCAATATATCGGCTGATACTGTCCAATATATGACCATTTTGCTGATACAAATACATATCTCGATTGTATTATTTAAAACCATGCTGCAGATGCCAAGTATGATAATCCATAGCTCACTCTCACACTGGATGTGTGTGGAGTTGACCTAGGTTGGGGTCCTTTGCATGGTCTTTTTCTCAGAAACTGAAGTCTTGATAAGTTTTACAGGCCACAACTCATCTGACATCAAATGCAATTCCAGGTACTTGGGACAGATGAGTTAAATGCGTGTTGAATAAATATCATTTAGAGCTTGATCCTCAACTTGATGCTCTTGTTGGGAGGTATGTTCAATGCTATGCTTCTAATTATTTACCAGACAAAAGCTGTGATTTCCTTAGTTGAAACCATAGTTGTCAAAATGTGTAGGCAACCCAAGGCAATGGTCTGACCCATCCTACATGATTGCCCAGGTGCCCAGGCTATCAAGCAGCCAGCTAAATAAATATAGAAGTTATTTAGTTATTTTACAGTTCAGTTATTTCATCTAAATTGTCATTTTTAGTTTTGAAAAAATAATTAATGTAAGGATGCTTAGTGAATCTTTATTATAAATTTTTTGGTTTTAGCTCAAAAGGTGGAGCATGTATATAAAACTGGTCTAGTAAACTTTGACTCAAATATCATAAATGACATTATAAAAATGTAATGCATTAAAACAAATTGAGCATGAAATTTATAGAAATTCATTACCAAATGCTGTAAAATCACTAGTCACTAAAATTTTATGATTACATGATGGAGATTAAACTGGTCAAAAATGAACATGATTGTAAAATGTATTCAACCTGTTCTAGGAGGGTATACCATTCTAATCATCTAAAAGATCCATTTAAAAACAATAAAGTTTGCTCTTCTTGAAAAGGGGGATAAAAGAAAAAGGTGGGCTTGCAACCCGGAAAGGTTGCCTAAATATTGCTGAAGCATTTGAGTGTCATCAGATTAACTGTGATTTAGGTGAGCATCGCTTAGGCAAGCCCGTAACAACTATGGTTGAAACATTTAAGTAATCCTGTTGCAGTGTTGCTGATGTAAGTTTTCTGAATGACTTATGTATATTCAAATTATGTATTAATACAAAGAATACATCTGATTATATAGTAAACCTAACCCTAAGACTAAAAAGGAAACACTGCCATATATATACACCTAAAACACTGCCTTATATATACACCTATACAATCTCTTAGAAAAGGAAACACTGCCATATATATAAACCTAACTTAATGTTCTCACACCCCCGCTCAAAGTCAAGGTGGTGTAGCAGAAAATACTGAGAGTATGCCAAGAAGAAACTGAAACTGAATAGTGGGGTAAGTCTTGGTAAAAAAGTCAGCAAGTTGCAGAGCCGAAGAAACAAAAGGAAGCGAGATAGAGTCAGACTGCAGATGTTGACAGACAAAGTAACAATCAATCTTAATGTGCTTTGTTCGCTCATGGAAGACACTATTATGGGCAATCTGAATGGCACTACGGTAATCACAATAGAGAAAGGTCGGAGAAAACTGAGGGACGCCCAATTCAGAGAGAAGACAACGAAGCCAGACAATTTCAGCAGTAGCATGAGCCATAGCATGGTACTCAGCTTTGGCAGTAGAACGAGCAACAATAGTTTGTTTCTTACTTTTCCAAGAAATTAAGGAATCGCCAAGAAACATACAAAAATTAGAAGCGGACTTACAATTTGTAACATCACCAACCCAATCAGCATCAGCATAGGCGACTAAAACCAAGGAAGAAGCAAAGGACAACAACAATCTTTGGAAGATAGCACCACGAAGATAGCGAAGAATCCGAGCCAAAGCAGCTCAATGTGTAAAACGAGGAGCAGAAACGAACTGACTAATCACATGAACAGCATAGGCAAGATCAGGACGAGTAACCGTCAGATTGACTAAACAATCCACGAGCTCTCGATATAAAGTAGGATCAGGCAGAGCAATACCATCAGTAGTATTAAGTTTCACATTAAGCGCAATGGGGGTATCAACAATCTTAGTGTCAGTAAGACCAACACGGTGAATAACTTCATTAGTATACTTGGCCTGAGACAGAAAGTAGTCCTTGCGACGAGAATAGACTAACAATGGAAGGGAAGAAGAAGCCAACGGGGGAGAAGGTGGAAAGGATGTAACAGACTCATGAGGTACAGTGGAGAGGGACTCAGCAGGAGGGAGGTTAAGAGGAGAAGAGGGAACTAGTTTATAGGGAACAGTAGAGATGTACTCATCAGGAGGAAATTGATCAATGTGAATCAAATCCTCTTTAGAAACTTGAGCCGTAAGAGGTGGAAGCTAAAAGTAAGTTAGATGTTCAAAAAAAGCAACATGGCAGGAGACATAAAGGCGACGGGAAACAGGATCGTAACAGCGATAGCCTTTCTGAGTAAGACTGTAACCCAAAAAGACATACGGGATAGACCGGACACTAAGTTTTGTCCTATCTTTCCGGGAAAGAAGGACAAAACATGCAGTCCCAAAAACACGAAAAAGAGAGTAATTAGGAAGTTGGAAAAACAGAGCCTCGTAAGAACGACTAGATAGTAGGGGGTAGACATACGGTTAAGAAGAAAAGCGGTAAAAGGCTTCCTCAAAAGGGAGTTGGAGCAGAGATAAAAAATGAGAGATCTAATTGTCTCAAGAAGATGGCGGTGTTTACGCCAGACCATTTTGGACAGGTGTATCAATATAGGAAGTTTGGTGAATGGTACCTAAATTGGCTAGATACTCACAGAACTCAGTTTTAAAATATTCCCCACCCAAGTCAAACTGTAACAATGTAATGGTAACGCCAAATTGTATAGTGATCATAGATTGAAAGGTACGGTATATTTGGTAGAAGTCATATTTGTGAGCCATAAGATAAACTCAAGTATAGCGGGTGCAATCATCAACAAAAGACATGTAATAAGCATAACCCCTTTTAGAGAAACGAGAGGGTCCCCAAATATCGGTATACGAGAAAAAGGAGGAACATAAATAGTACTTTTATTAAATGGTAAGGCGGACATTTTGACAAGTTTACACCCCCGACATTCATCAATTTGACTAGGAGAAACTTTACCCAGCACTCCTAACTGAACTAAAGATCGTAAACGGTCAACAGACAAATGACCTAGGCGAGAATGCCATAAATAAAATTGACTCGATTGAGAATCTAAGCGAAATGAGGAAAGTGCAAGCGGAGAGGTGAATAGAGAGATGCAAGCTTTCTACCACAAGAGATCTCCAATTCTGACTGTCCCAATCTACTTCTTGGATACCCAATCTTGCACACAATAGGCGAAGAGGAAAAAATAACATCAAAACCAAAAGCATCAAGTTGACTGATAGATAATAAATTGATGGATAGCTGAGGAACGTAAAGAACAGAGAGAATAATAACTGCAGACATGTCAGAGGATAAGATAAACTCAATAGACAGAACAGACATACCAAATCCATTAGTAGTATTAATAGTAATAAGAGAGTGGAATCTGAGTTTGAAGTAAGGAAGGTGAGGAGTCATATAATAAAAAGCACGAGTCAAAAAGCCAAGCAGAAGAAGATATACTTGAAGAGAACTTAAGCAAACTGAATGAAAAGAGGTAAGAGCAAAGGCGGATGGGAATAGCTAAAAGGTGGACAAGAGGTGTTAAAATGAGCAATTTGGGCACTCAAGAAAGCCAAGTCAGGATCTGAAGCCGAAGTAGATGCAGTATAAGTAGCAGGAGGCCGAAAGTTATTTTGAGTAGGAGCTCAGGATTGTGACCAAGACTGAGACTGCTAAGAAGACGCACGGCCCTTCTTGGGACAATTATATTTCTAATGGCTTCTTTGATGGCAAAAAGCACACTTATCGGAAGCTAGGGGCCCTTTCTTGGGCTTTGTAGTGGCCGGAAACTGATGAGGTGGTGGGGTCGACAACAGAGGAGGCTAAGTAGGAGTCAAGAAGACAGATGGACACAAAGTCTGACTAGCTATCTTAAGACAGGTTCCTCGGAGAGGTGCTCACGAACAATAGCATCTACCGAGGAAAGAAGAGACTGATGAAAGATGCCACCACGGATAGCCTCATACTGAGGGGAGAGAGCTATTAAGAATTGCACTAAACGACTTTGCTCCCGAAACTCAACATAAGCATCTAGTGCCTTGAGCTAGGTTGTTCCATGAGAGCCAATTGATCCTAAAGACCTATCATCTCAATGTAGAAGTCCTAAATGGATTGATCCTGCTGACGAGCACTCCGAATAGTTGTTTCCAACTCATGCCACTTGGCAAAGTTAGACTGTTGATACACCTCCAATAAATAGTCTCACACCTCTTTGGCAGTACTGTATTTGGAAAATATCATTCCAATACAGTTATTCACAGAATTATAAAACTAGGTCAGGACTTGGGCATTATCACAATCTCAAGTGTCACAGGAAGTCAGATATCCTTTTACTTTCGGGTCCAATGGACGAGGAATAAAACCAAAAACATAGCCCCATTTTTTCTAATCAAGAAGAAAATTCTTCATAACACTGGCCCAATAAGCATAATTGGCACCAATGAGTTTACATCTGATAGCTTCGAGTTTTGTGTCTGACGTTGTAATTAAACAAAATTTATAAAATTTAGGGGCCAAAGTGTAATAACTAAGAACTGGAGAGCCAAGTTGAAATACGTCACTGACTCAGAGAACTAGAGACATGGTCGCGTGTAAGAGAACCAGAGATGGAGTTTCAAACCAGAGATGTGAGCGAGAGCAGATGGGTTGCAAACTAGATAGAGTCGCGAGGCACAGACAATGTCACGATTTCAACGAGAAAACCATGATTTCGATGGTCACCAAAGACCTCGAATCAAACGCAAACCGATCAAAGAGAGCAAACAAATCAATCGCAAATCAGAACCAACGAGAGAGTGACCTCGAGAAGCTGAATTAGATAGGGAAAAGGGCTTCACGAAGGCAAAGAACTTCGATCGTCGAACCAGAGGAAAACGACCAGAGATGGCTGCTAGGGTTTCGAATCCTTCAGACTAGGGTTTTGAACTAAGCTTTGATACCATGTTAGTTTTCTGAATGACTTCTATATATTCAAATTATGTACTAATACAAAGAATACATCTGATTATATAGTAAACCTAACCCTAAGACTAAAAAGGAAATACTGCCATATATATACACGTAAAACATTGCCATATATATACACCTATACAATCTCTCAGGACAGGAAACACTGCCATATATATAAACCTAACATAATATTCTCACAGCGAACTAGGTATCTTGGTAACAATGAACAACTAGTGCTTATTTTTTTTATTGATTTCTTCGTTCGTTCTTCTGCAGGCACAGTAGGAAGACCTGGTCCAAATTTATTAATGATGATAATCAGCATCTTGTATCACCGGAGGTCCTTTGCTTTTCTTTTCTTTTTTTCATTATGAAGTTTGATGTTTTTTTGGTTCATTTCTTAATCGACATGAAGCCCTGTTATTGGTTTTTTATTCTTTCTAGCAATATGACATGCAGGCTATTGATTTTCTCGACAAGCTTCTTCGATATGATCATCAGGATAGGCTTACAGCAAAAGAAGCAATGGTAATCCTATATGACATATAATTAACTGTTTATTTGTTTTCTTTATTTATGAACAATCACTTCTGTAATTCTTCTCGATTTCTTCTTTTTCCTTTTCACGTTGTGTCAATTGGTGACCTAGTTTGTCTGTGTGTGAGTATTTATTTCTAAGCCATGTTCAAATTCAAGAGAAAATAACGAGGATAAGTAGTCTTGCACATTACCCACGATCCTCGGTCATTTGGGAATATAGGGTGGTCCCTTTGATGTTCCATGTTAGGTTGGTAAAAGTTTGGGATTAAGGGTGGGAATTATTGACACGGCACATTATCGACACGAACCATAAAATGAGTGGTTTGGGCTTTAACTAATTCTCAACATAGACTCAAAAGTGACACAACACGATAGCACAAAAAAGAAATAGGTTTGGTTAGTGTCAAATTCATGTAATTTGAATTTGACATGGATAACTTATTTAATGGAGAATTAATTACACATTTTATGGAATTGAGTTCAAATAAAACATTTTTAACAATGATTTTATGTAGTAGAGATTAGTTCATAAATTTTATTTTGTGGGTGTAAAAATTTAAATGTCTCCATATACTTGCCATTTTAAACTAAGGGTTAAATTTTTTTATACACATCAAAATGACACAAACCCAAATGACACGATAATTCTAAATAATAAAGGGGTAGGGTTAGTGTTAAGAGGATTTTGACATAAACTTGAGATGATATGACATGAACAAAATGAACACGGCGTGATTCCCACCCCTATTTGGAATTTTAGAGTGGTTTTCAAATATTAAAATTATGTTTATGGGGTGTCTTATCCGTAAGTTGGGTTTTCTTAGTTTTTTTTCATTCTTGAATCAGAACATTGAAATTATCTTTCTTATTCATGAAGTGAGATTGGAGAGGAGGAAATAGAAAATTGTGGAAATTCGAGGAGAAAGTATTTAATGTAACTAGAGACAACTGGTTACTCCAATATTTTAAGCTTTTGTTGTTTAATGGAAAACATTAATAACAAATAAAGCATATTTGATTGTCTAGTTTTCTTGCTTCCTGACTTTTTTATTTTTTAAAAACATATTTTTCTGTCTAATATAAATAAAGCATTTTTTTGGTCTTTGGGTTCACTGATATGCTATTCACTTATTTATGTTTGTGGATCAGGCTCATCCATATTTCTCTCAAGTCCGGGCTGCGGAGAGTAGTAGGATGCGTATGCAGTAACCTATATATGTGAATGTTACATATTTGCAGTTTCATACTCCAAACACTTATCATTTGGGTGTTTAGAGGTTTGCATATGGTGTTTACTTTTATCATATGATATTCTCTTATATCCATTTGAGATACTGTATTTAGACAACTTCTAGATTGGGATGTGGACTTTTACTGTTACCTGTATGAATTTATATGATGCATCAGCTACCATTTTGTGTATATATAAACATTAGTGTACTTATGGCCTTCCTAGTGAAATGTATTTCTAGTTTTGTTATTCAGTTGCTTTCATATTAAAGTTCTAAGGAGTTTTGTCATATGAATTTTTATTTATATTTATTTTAATGAAAATCGGATAATATGGTTAACATAATATATTGTTAATTTCCTTTGTTCTTGTGGCAACACCAGGGCTTTTGAGTTAACTTCACCTTGGAGGAATGTGATTTGGGGTTTGGCCTTAGTTGCGAGAATCGTGCTACCAAGTGGCGAATCTTAAGTAAAGCATAATTCAGCGTTTCTTATAAAGAAACGTGTAGGAATCGCGTTTCTGTAGAGAGAGAAACACGATCCTGTCCAAGATGGGATCGTTGGTGAAGAAGAACAAAAACCTTAGCTTGCTGATCAACAAAGAGAGAGGAGAAAGAAGGTGAAAAAGAACCTGAAGGTTGTGTCTGGGTATGTCCTTTGCTTCGTTTTTCTTCTTCTTTCATCATTTCGAAGGTCGTCTCTCTCTCTCTCTGTTTTTCGTCTCTATCGCAGTTCGTCTCTCTCTCTCTCTCTCTGTTTTTCGTCTCTGTCGCAGTTCGTCTCTTTCTCTGGCAGATTGTCTCCTCGCTGATCGTCATCGTCTCCTCTGCCTTCGTCTTTGCCTTCTCTCACTCGTGCTCTCTCTCTCTCTCTCGCCTTCTGTCACGATATATACCTAATATATAAATAAAATACATATATACATATAAGATAAAACATATAAAATCCTTAAATAAATATAATATATATATATATATAAGATAAAGGGAGCTTTTTTGATAAATTCATTTTCTAAGAGCTTTATTCTATCTAATCCATATTCTTTTTGACTATTCCATTAGGTTCAATTTGAGATAAGAAGACCAAAATACCATTTTCATCTACCTATGTTCTATTTAGTTCACATTATTTTCTTATATTTCAATAAGTCCTATGGATGACAGAATTATCAAAATACCCCTAATGTGAATTTTCACACCGTCAATGTGAATGTTCATATTGTCAATGTGTAAGGGCCCGGCCCATGTCGATCCTCGTGGGTGCTTGAAAAAATTCGAGTCGGGCCGGGTCGGCCCATAGGCCAAAAAAATAGGCCCGGCCCGGCCCGGCCCGTTGATAATGTGAACATTCACATTGACAAGTTAACATTCACATTGATAGGAGTGTAAAATTAGCCCGCGGCCCGTGAAACGACCGGCTTGACCGTCGTTCATAATGTGAATATTCACATTGACATATTAACATTAACATTGATAAAAATGTAAACTTAGCCCGTGACCCGTGGGCAGCCCGGTTCGGGTCGTTGACAATGTGAATATTCATATTGACATGTTAACATTCACATTGATAGAAGTGTAAAATTAGCCATTGCTGTGGTAGGCGAAACTTCCACGGCTCATGGGCTGCATACTGGGCGGCAAGCCGTTGATAATGTGAATATTCACATTGACATGTTAACATTCACATTGATAAGAGTATGAAATTAGCTGCGCCGTGGTACTTTCGAACCGATCCGGCGGCGGTGGGCGGAGTCGGCGGTCGACTGTTGACAATGTGAATATTCACATTAACATGTTAACATTCACAATGATAAGAGTGTAAAATTGACTCGTGTCCCATGGGCGGCCCGGGGCGAGCCCGGCCCAGCCCGTTGACAATGTAAATATTCACATTGACATATTAACATTCACATTGATAGGAGTGTAAAATTGGCCCGTGGCCCATGGGCGGCCCAAAGTCGGCCCGCTACCCAGGGCGGGGCCGGCCCGGCCCGTTGACAATGTGAATATTCACATTGACATATTAACATTAACATTGATAACAGTGTAAAATTGGCCCGTGACCCATGGGCAGCCCGAAGCCCGGCCCGTTGACAACGTGAATATTCATATTGACATGTTAACATTCACATTGATAAGAGTGTAACATTAACCCGTGTCCCGTGGTGCGAAACTTCTTCTGACGGCGGCGGCAGCGGCCGACTGTTAATAATGTGAATATTCACATTGACATGTTAACATTCACATTGATAAGAGTGTAAAATTGACTCGCGTCCAATGGGCGGCCCGAGTTTGGGTCTGGGCCTACCCCGGGTCGCGGGCGAGCTACGGGTAGTGGACAAATTTTACACTTCTATCAATGTTAATGTTAACATTATCAATGTGAATATTCACATTGTCACGGGTCGGGCCAAGCCCGCCTCGGGTTGCGGTCTGGCTTTGGGCCGACCACAGGCTGCAGGCCAATTTTACACTCCTATCAATGTGAATGTTAACATGTCAATGTGAATATTCACATTGACAACAAGGCTCGCCGCCCAGGAAGTCACGGGCCAATTTTACACTCTTATCAATGTGAATGTTAACATATCAATGTGAATATTCACATTGTCAAAGTGAAGGGCACTGTGCGGGCCAATTTTACACTCTTATCAATGTGAATGTTAACATATCAATGTGAATATTCACATTGTCAACGGACCGGACCGGGCCGGGCCCGCCCCGGGCCTCGGGCGGGCTTTTGGCTGCCTATGGACCACAGGCCAATTTTATACTCTTATCAATGTGAATGTTAACATATCAATGTGAATATGCACATTGTCAACGGGCCGGACCAGGCCGCCCATAGGTCGCGGGCGGGTTTCGCGCCGCCACGGGACGGGGGCCAATTTTACACTCCTATTAATGTGAATGTTAACATGTCAATGTGAATATTCACATTGTCAACGGGCCAGGCCGGGTCGCACCCACCCTGGACTACTGGCCAATTTTATACTCTTATCAATATGAATATTCACATTGTCAATAGGCCGGGCCGGGCCGGCCCTGGGTCGTGGGCGGGTTTCGGGCAGTCACGAGGTGCAGGCTAATTTTACACTCCTATCAATGTGAATGTTAACATGTCAATGTGAATATTCACATTGTCAATGGGCCGACCCTTCAAGACCTTGGTGGGCTTTGGCGCCCATGGGCAGACCAATTTTATACTCTTATCAATGTGAATGTTAACATGTCAATGTGAATATTCACATTGTCAATGGGCCGAATCGGGCCTGCCCCGAGCCGCCCATGGGCCGTGAGCAGGTTTCGCGTTGCCACGGGACGCGGGCTAATTTTACACTCCTATTAATATGAATGTTAACATGTCAATGTGAATATTCACATTGTCAACGGGCCGGGCCCGCCCCGGCTCGTAGGCGGGTTTCAGGCCGCCCACAGGTCAATTTTACATTCCTATCAATGTGAATTTTAAAATATGAATGTTCACATCATTAAATTACTAATTGTTCAAAAAATATTTATAAGGGTATCAAAATTGAATATAAGGGCATAAGTGTTCAAGAAAATAGTGTAAATTAAGAAAATGGACTTTATGAAATAAAACTATACATACATGGGACTAAATGGGTTAAAAAATTTCTTCATAGACTTCTTAGGTTAAAACACTTCTAAATTGGACTTATCAATAAAAATCCCTAAGATGGGATAAAACATATAAAATCTTTAAATAAATATATATTTAAAAAATAAAAAATAAAAAAAATGAAAAACATTAACACATTATTAATTAATATATATCATATATATACATATAAATATATAATATTTGTACGTGTTAATGTTTTTTTTATGTAAATATATTATAAAGATTATATATATATATATATATATTAATATTTTTTTTATTATATATATATATATGAGTATATATTATACATATTAATAAAAAAAAACACACACATATATGTAAAATAAAATAAAAATAAATTAACAATAACACATTATTTAAAAAATGTAATAAATAAATAAAATAATTAATGTGTATTAAATTAAAAATATTTATAAAAAAACTTCTAATGTGTATTAAAATATATATATTATCGCTTCCCGAAGCGCTCCTAACCTAAGAAATTTCTATCAGCTCACGCTTCCTCGCTCCCGCTTCGTGCAACTAAGGGTTTGGCCCATCATTATTGATTTTCTTCGTGGTTATGCCATTGACCTTTTGAGTTATTTGACATGGACCAGGCCAATTTAAATAATAATAATTATTATTATGACTTATTATATGGATTTTAGGGTTTTAACACTACCACGGAACAACCCAATCCCTCTATCTCCGCCAAAAGAACACCAATTATGGTCCATTGCCTTCTTATACCCTCCATTCTATGCGTATTCAACCTCTCACTTTGTTCTCTCGTACTTGTATATATTTGCATTGATTCTTGTCTCTCTTGAACTCTTTCTGAATTACCATATATAATCTCTTAATTCAGTGGGTCTCTCTATCTCACTAATGTCTGTTTGTGTGTGTGTTGGAACATTGGGTTGCACTGGTCAATGGGATGGTAATCCAGAATCTTTCTGACGTCTTTGCCTTCAGAATCCTACGTTGGTTCATTCAACTCATGTTTCTTTCTTTACTATTGGGAGAGTTTAGAAAAAGAGAGAACTGAATCAAGAGAGAGAGAATTTTAGGCCATGTTTGGTTCATGGATTTAGATAGGAATTTAGAGAGAGAGAGAGAGAGAGAGAGAGAGAGAGAGGGGGAAAGAAAATGTGAATGAAATCTATAGGCTCCGTTTGACTAGAAAAAAATTTGGTAGAAAGTGAAAGTAAAAGAAAATGAAGTGAAAGAAAAGAAATAGAAAAAAATATATATTTTCTTCCAAGCATTTGATTAAGATGAAAATTTTATAAGAAAATATAGAAAAATTTAAAAGTTTAGTTATGGATAAATCATACACTCAATTTTTCTTGTATTTTCTTGTGTGTTTTGCAAGAAATAAAAAATTAATTACAATGTCAATATGAGTTGTATAAAAAAATTAATTTTCTTATACATTCCACCACTTTCAAGTTAAACAAATTCATAGTTAAATAAAGTAGAAGGGTTTTTTACTTCCTACCTATTTCATTCTAAGCAAACTAAGCCTATAATAAAGTAGAAGGGTTTTTTAATCTTCAACATATTTTTGCTCTATTAAAACATTTGGATAGTCCAAATCTGTTCAAATTATAAAACAATTGTTGAGATTTATTTTTCAAAAAATGTTTTACGTGTACATTTTTTACTTTCCTGCTTCTCTTTCTTAGTTTTTCTTTTTTTCATCCATCTTCCAATGATCTTACCTTCCTCTCTCTTTTCTTTTTATTTTTTATTCCCTCCCCCCCTTAGGGATGGCAATTTGAAACCGGCCCGACGGGGACCCGACCCCTCGTCCCCAATAAGAGTGGTTTTTTCCTCAAAAAATACTCCCGACGGGCTGAGAATTGTATTTAAAATTGAATCCCCGATCAAATTCGGGCTGGGGACGGGGATCACTTTCACAGCCTCAGACCCGGCCCGTTTCCCGCCCCGTTTCTCTCCGAAATAAAACCCCCCTCCCTCTAATCTATTATGTATCTGTGATCTATATTATCTCTGATCTGTCTCTCTTCTCTCACACACTCTATCTCTCTCTCTCTTCTCTCCACAGACGCTACGCAGTCGGCTCCTCCTCTCGTCGCCTCCTCCTCCTCCAGGCCACTGCTGCCTCTACGTCGCTTCCTCCTCCTCCTCCGTCGCCTTCTACGGCCTTCTCCCGTCGCCTCTCGCGGCCGTCTTTCTCCTCTTTCTCCGCCAGGCCACCATCAGATCTGAGAAGATCTAAGAAGATCCGTCGGTTCCTCCCTCCCGCCAGATCTGTCTATTTTTATTTATTTATTTTTTTTTGATGATGTTATCGTTGATGATGTTTTTGTTGATAAAAATGATGTTGTTGATGAGCGATGATGTTGGTGTTGATAATCGATGACGTTGTTAATGATGATAAGCTAAACAGAGAGAGATAGTTATAGGGATTTTCCTGGGTTGAGGAAACCTAATCCCGTTAGGCGGGGCGAAGTGAGGTTCCCGCCAAGGATTGGGGCCGGGGACGGAGAAGTTTATAGTTTCGGGGATTGGGGACGCGGAGGGTGATCCCGGCCCCATCCAGTCCGCCCATTACCATTCCTACCCCCCTTCCTTTTTTTCCTCCTTATTTGTTTATTTTCTCTTTTTTATTTACTTATTTTTATTTATACCATCCCTTTAAGCATAGACATAAACTAATATAATTACATTTTACACACTTTTTTCTTTTCTATTTTGAATTTTCTATCCAAATTTATGAATTAAATACGACCCTGTAAACAAGTATGATTTTTTTAGCGAGTATTTGTTACAAGAAGAGTGGAAAAATTCACAACACAGAGAGGGTACTCGGGGGTATTGTGGTTTTTATATACATTTATGATACTTCGATTCTAAGCTTATGGTTTCAAATTGCAAGGGAAATTCATCACTTAATCAAATTGCAAGGGCAATTTCATCATTTAATCACCCACAACAATACAATTAGGCCAACAACTCTAACAGGTAACGCACTACAATCTCAAAAATCTTATGGAATGTTTCTATAATTGTCAAAACCTCAAATGTATAATTACCCTAACCGCATTTTAGGCATCTTGCAAGCACCAAATGTAAAAAGACACTCACATGTTTGGACTCCCTGTGATAGAAACCACAATGGCATTTGCTGCGTAGCCTTGAATTCAGAGAAAATTGCCAAAAGATTGATCACAGAAGTACACGATTAAGGCCCCATTTTGGCAAATGGCATTTTGCAGTGTGCTGCCATCACCCCAACTGCCCAAGGCATTCGTACTGGCAAATCAGTTTCAAAATGCTTCTGCAAAAGCTCTTCTTGGAAAACACTCCACAAAAAGCTACCGGGCCAAACAGGCACTAAGAACTCAGGAGTAGTTCTTTCAAATCCTGCTGGTTCGCATTCACATCAACAATCCTAACGGCATTTAGTTGTCCAGCCAAGTTTCAACATAATAAAACGTACTTTCATATGATACAATTTCACTTAACACATGGTTTCACATTATTGACAACCACCAATCATAGCATTCTAAGTAGTAAATAAGTTTTCTTGTATGCATACAACACACCCATATTTAATAATGAGTCCAACGCAATTCAGAAGAGGGAATCACAATAAAAGCTTAATACACTCTAGAGTAAAGATGATAGCCCAAATTCCACAAGATTCTTCTCCCCTAATTCTATTCACTTCTTAAGATGAGGGAAACAAGTATAGAAATCGGATTTTGGATGCTTGGCTTCTGCATGCTCCCTGCATTTCACCTCCGACGTAGTGCAAATGAATGTCTGCATACACACCTTGCACTGCATCCATCAAAACATCAATGAATTAAGCAACACAACGCACTTCAAGCAATAGACTTCGCTATGAAAACTGAAACACCCATCATTCATTATATAGATGACGACTCTCAAAACCTAAATAAGTTTCCAATAACGCATCATCTGAAGATTAGCAAAGCCACACACCACACGAGCATCATTAGTTGTAATAAAGTATTGAAGATACTAGAAACAGCTAGGTTGCAAAAACCTCACTTTTTACTAGACTGAAACGGATGGGCATTCTATGAGCACAAGCATTGACACAAGAATATTTCTACTGACTTGTGCATCAGAGACCAAAGAAAGGTTTGTCTGACGGATAGTAAATATAAAGAGAAACATTAGAGTGGATTACTAAAATAGTCATGTGAATTGTAGTCAACTAAAAAAAGAAGGGCGTCACAATAATTTCAAATAATTCAAATCCTACAAATTAACAACACTCATAACAGAATAACCTCCACTGTCGCGTAAATTTTCTTAAGTGAGGAGTTGACTGCATGTGGGAGATGCAAGATTATGCGTTAAAATACAGGACATCTAACAAAAGAAAGGGAATTTCTATTACTTAGCAAATTACCAATTCTGGCATAAATTTAGACCAAGTCTAGCAGGGACATATCATTTATCATTCATTACAAGAACTGAGGATGTGAAATGGAAATCATGCACATCATTACCATTTATCAGACATTACAATAACTGACGGTGTGAAATGGAAAATAATATTTCATGTAGCGAGCTTACAATAGCTCAGATAAGACTTCATTAAGTTGATATATCAGACTACAGCAACAGTGTCCTACAGTCAAGATAACAGTCTCTCACATCATTTATTTGGTGGAATAGCCACTCTCTAGAAACAAGTCTAATAATTGAAACCTGAATCTCCTAACAAATGTATTATATATGATAGCAAGTATTTTCAATGGACAAAAATCACCAGTATGACGATTGAAAGATCCATTGCTCTTCACATTTTTTGTCCGCATTAATCAATTTGACGATGAAGACCTGCATATTTCTTTCCATGTATGTTGTTGCATAGCTACCTCAATACCTAATTTCAAATTACTAGCAACAAGCACCCGCGACTAAAAAGTCATAAGAGAATTAGATTCATAAATGGCGTGTATGAAGGGCATCAAAAACTTCCATCAATCTCTCAACTTGGAATAAAGCAAAGTATAGCGTTTCACCATGCAGATTGTGAATACATAATTCCTAAATTTGGCAAGTTCAGAAAAAATGTTGTGCTACTGTCCAACAAAAATCTTGATATGACAAAGAATATGCTAAATGTCACTGTAACTCCTATAAATTTGAAGTCAGATAATTTCCGACTGACGTAGCTCAAATAAGGGTCAAACTAGACAAAATAGAAAAAGGTAACATGACCAAGGTTTTAAAAAGCGGCCGCAACCGTTACGTAACGCCGTTACGTAACGGTTGTGGTAGTTACCGCCACCCGTTACGGCCGCTTTTGCAGTGTGATTGAGATTCACAGATGTAACGGCCGTAACGGCCTGTTACGCACCGTTACGTAACGGTTCCGAATTGCTTCTTTCAAAAAACACACAAAAAAAAATTGAAAAATGGGGAAGAGAGATAGAGAGAGAAGAGCGAAGATGGAGGAACAAGAGATAGAGAGAGAGATTAGGGAAGATGAAGAACATGTTATTGATTTGTTGAAATTGTAAGACCTATACTATTCTATTCAGCTGCTATCACTCAACTATTTTGTTTGTATGTGTCTATCTATATATTGTTTGAAAATAATAATAATAATAATAATAATAATAATAAGTGTGGTCATTATCTATTTAGCTTGATTAATATATATATATATATATATTTAGGCTTTTATTTATTCTCTTACTTTTGTCATTGTTTATCTTATATATAATAGTTAGTGATTGATTTTTTGTATAATATAAAGTCATTAATTATTAAAATAAAATGCAAAAAACTCAGTTTATAGTTATTTAAAAATATGAAATATATTGGGTCAAACTTAAAAATTTATAAAAATTAATTAATATTTATTTTAAAATTCAATAAATATGATCATGAAAAAAAAATGTGCGTATCGGTAAATTTTTTTCAAATTGTGCGAAAAATAAAAAAATTCACGGTTCCGGTTACCGCAACCGTTACGCTACGGCCTTTACACCCCGCAACCGCAACCGCGCCACCGCCACCGTTACGGCGACCGCAACCGCTTTTCAGAACCTTGAACATGACACATGCTTTTTCTCTATCATTAAAGGATATTTTAAAAATAAAAAGTTTTTCACCTCAAATAATAATAGCAATAAGAGCAGAGTAGCAGTCAGGACAATCTGATGAGGGGGGACATTGACAGGTTAAATATTAGCAACCAACAGATCGAAAGTGGAAGGACTGAAGGTTAAATACGAAATAGAAAACTTCCCCGATAGGGAGACATTCAAGAAGTAGCACAGGCACGCGACACATCACGGGCAAGCCAACATGTCGATTTTCAAAAAATACAATACACCATCTGCGCAGGTCACATTAAAATTTTATATTTTTATAAATTTATTATGGGTAAAATATTTGAATAGTTTATTCAAAGTAATTAAAAAGAATAGTACTAATTAAAATTAAAAGTCATATCTATTCCATAGCTTAAACACCAAGATATTATTTTTATGTAACATTTGTATTGTAAAGAATACAAAACAAGTGTAGAACTTCATAAATATTTCAAAAAATATTTAGAGTGTACAGGTTACATTCTAAAGAATGCATAACATTGTTACTATGAAGAGATTCATCACATAGATTGTGTTCAGACTTAGAGGGCTCAAAAAATGTTGTTGAAGCGTCAGTAAAGTATTTGATATTATGAGTGTAAGTTTTTAACTTAGACACGGTAAAGAAGTGTCATACATGCATTAGGAGTATCCGCATTGGAGTATCATTAAATGTAAGTTTATGTGTTAATCGCATGCCACTGGCTTCAATATAGAGAGCGTTTGACCCCAAACCAACAGAACGGCAATAATCATACAATTCCTTGAACATTTTAACCAAAATGCAAAACGACAAAGCACAAAGCTCATGACCAATCCAAGTTCAAGTTCAAGCCACAAACGCCAATGCAGTTGTGAATACCATAAGCAAGCAGCCAGCACGGCTCGGTCTCTTGCATCTTTTTTTTTCTTCTTCTTCTTCTTCTTCATTGAAAATTTCAATTAGGTTTATTCTTTCCTCAATTTTGACCAATTACTAGCTAAAAAAAATCACATATCATATTCATTTTATTTTTATCTTTTATTTTTTTGTATGGAGATAATCTATCTAAAAATACTCAAAATTACTATAATTCAAGGTCGGGTATTTTCAAACGAAACAAGGGATTAACCTTATAAAAACCCCGGAATCAGCTAAGTATCGTATCAGAATTGAAGCATAAATAATCTGATTAAACAGACATGTAGAATACCTGGATAGTCATGGCCTTCTTATTCGAATCCAGCTGACTTCCTGTGTAGATCGGACAATTTATCATGTTATTTTGAAGAAAAACACATAGATTCATGCGAATTCAAAGCTCAATTCCAAGAAATACCAACAAAATTAGGAGTCCACTGATAGAATACACACACCCACATATATATACCT
Organism: Camellia lanceoleosa; assembly: GCA_025200525.1. Classification (NCBI taxonomy): domain Eukaryota; kingdom Viridiplantae; phylum Streptophyta; class Magnoliopsida; order Ericales; family Theaceae; genus Camellia; species Camellia lanceoleosa. The sequence goes on from CM045759.1 coordinate 59,393,615, forward strand.
TTACCAGCAGCTTTCATTTTCTCCATGTTCTTCTCGCGAGCCATCTTTGCTTTCTGACCATTGCCGCCTCCCATGTTAATCGAACGATCTCAACCCTAACACACTCTCTCTCTCTCTCTCTCTCTCTCTCTCTGTGTGTCTGAAAACCCTAAATCGCAAGGGCGGCGAAGGACGAGAGCGCGACGACGGCCAAGCACGCTTTATAGGGGCGAGCTCGTGTCTACGCTGCCCTTAAACGACACCGTTTTACAATTTGAACTTTATATATGCTTTTTTTTATTTCATTTGGTCACGCAATAATGCTTATAGGCCAACTTTGACGACCACACGGTAACTTGGGTCAAGTTTGACAAGTTAAAAAAAAAGTCAGAAAGTTAAAAAAATTATTTAAAAAGTTATCATTATTTATTAAAAGTAAAAAATTATGATTATATAATTCTCAATTTTAATTTTTTTCTACACATTAATTTATATAATTTTTTAATATATATTTTTTTATAAAAAATTAAAAAATTAATCCAAACATTCATATTTTTTTCTTCAATTTTTTAATAAAAAAAATAAAAATTACACTTATTTAGGACATCCAAATAATCCCTAAGGCCATGTTTGATTGGGGGTTTGGGAGGGTGGATTGGATTAGCAATCCGTGGGACCCACCAAACCCTTGTTTGGATGCAACACAATGTGATAGGATTAGTAGTGAAGGGGGCTTAGTAATCCCCCTCCATTGGGGGATTAGCTTGGGTGAATTTTAGGTGGGATTAGGAAAATAGTGAGGGGATTGAGTCTATTTTATATAAAAAATTTATTATTTTATTATTTTTTTTTTTTTACCAAGTGCTCCTATTTGTTTTAATATTTGTTTTAATTTTTTTAATATAGAAATAATTTATTTATTTATTTTATATAAAAATATTCTAACAATCTCATCACTAATCATCTCCTACACTATCATCAAAACAAACACACTTTTACTTAATCTCCTCACTAACAATCCACACATTAACAATCTCTTCACTAACAATTCTCTCACTAATAATCTCATCCAACCTAATCTGCCAAACAAACGTGGCCTTAGTGTGGGATAAGATTATTTATTGATTTATATGGGATTGGATTTGTTATGTAATGTTGTTCAATTCAATCCACTTGGATGGCTCCATGGATAAGTTGGAACTTTGGTGTTTGGAAAAATTTAGACACGTCTTTGCTTTCTTTCTTTTTTCTCCCCACTTTTTTTTTTTTTTTTTTTTTTATTTTAAAAAAAAATTATGTTAAATTTTTTTATCTTTTGAAGTCAGTCTTGTAGTTGAATTACAATATTTGACAATTTTTTTTGTCTTCTCTAAACTTTTTTTTAATTACTTTTTATGTCTGTTTAATTGAGTGAAACCAATTTTTTTTTTTTAATTTTTACTTTTTTAATAAAAATTTACTAAAAAAAAAAATCCCAATCACCTACATTGGATAAGTCTAATCTAATGTTATTTAAATTTTTTTAAAAAAAAAAAAACAAACAAACAAACAAACAAACAAATCCCAATCACCTAGATTGGATAAGTCCATCTAATGTTATTCTACCCACTCATTCATATTCTTTTATCCCATGGTTGGCTATTTGGTTTGGAATAAAAGTTGACCCTCCAAATTACATCAAATAATGGACTAGTTGGGACTAATTTGAAATAGAGCAATGCTAGGGAGCTCGAAAGCTCCCCTCCCCCCCGCGAATCCCCTTAATTTCAAAACGGCACCGTTTTTGATATTTTGATTTTTTTTTTTTTTTGGGCAGATCAGAAGATGGAATAAGAAGAAGAAGAAGGAGGAGGGAGGAGGAGGAGGAGGGAGGAGGGACTGGAGAGGAAGGAGAAGGGAGGAGGGACTGGAGGGGGCCCAACAAATGGGGCGGGGCGGCGGGCGGCGGGCGGAGGCGAGGCGGAAAGGCAAGTGGAGGCTGACGCGACGGCTAATCGCGACGATCGAAGCTGCTCGACGACGGCGGACCTGCTGCTCTCCATTCCTTCTTCTCTTTCTCTCTTTCTCTCTTCTTTCCCTCGCTTCTCTTTCTCTCCTCTGTGAATTCATGGAGGGGAAAGTGTTAGAAACGACGTCGTTTCTAAATTTCAGGGGATTAGGAGGGAACATTTTCGAGCGACGAAGCTTTATTCTTTGAAATATAATCCAATTCAAAGTTGTACAATACTACAAGTTTGGACTATTTTCTGTCTTTTAATTTTAGGTAAATTACAGTTACTTTTTTTTAGTTTTAATGAAATTGCATAAACCTCCTTTGAGGTTTCTGAAATAACTTAGCCTTCATTTGGCATGTCAGACGTTTTGATTGTCACAAAAAGATAAAATAGATTTTTTAACCTAATAAGATAAAATATTACATTCAATTCATAATCATTTTATTTTTTCTTTTATAAAAGTAAAAAAAATCAAAAAATCTATCCCAAACGAGACTTTTTAGCCCCAGGCTAAAATAGCCAAAAAGTCAAAAAACTAACTCACATTCCAAACGAACCATTAAACTTTCTTTGAAATTTAGTTTTCCATTACATTGATATCCCTTGAGGTTTAATAAAATTACAGATTATGAATATGAAAATTGAGCACGAAGATGATATGGGATTTGTTGAGTTTAAACTGGACAAGTAATTTTCAATTTCAAACTTCCATGTAAGTTTAGTTTTATGAATTCGGAAGGATAGTTTAGTTGGTTAAGAAAGAAAAACTCTGGGACAAGCCGTAAATCCCAGACGTCTTGAGATCGGTTTCTACCCCCAACTGGTTTACTCACGGGTCATTGCATCTTTACCTGATCGATTGACTCAGGATCTTAAGATTAGTCGAGGTGCACATCCTAAAAACATGCTAGCCCGGATATTCAGTTTTCAAAAACAAAACAAAATTTATTTTAGGAGTTTTTAATCCAAAATTTGTTATTAGTAAATTTTTTAATATTTTAGCCTTTTTTTATTATTTTTAGATTAACTTAATCTATATGTACTTAAAAAGCATGAAATTTGTTCAAAAGTCTTTTAAAAATTAATTAAATATAAAAAAATTTATAAAAATTCAATACATTTTATATTTTATTGTATTCAATATTTTTTTTTGGTACAAATATATTTTTTAAGTGTATCTTGACCAAGTAAATTTAAAAAATTTATAAAAAAAAAAGAATTATTACAATGTTAAAAAAATTTACTAAAAACAAAATAAAAATATATATAAATTTAAAATTCAAAAAACTATTTTTAAAAACTCCAAATTAGACTTTGCTGTTTTCCTCTTACGGTCCAACATCATTCTGACTCATGGTCCATATTGTAGTAGTTGTTTTAATAAAAATGTTTAAGAGTGTTAAAAGTAAAGTTCTAACGAGAGTTTTACTTATGTAACGATGAGTCTTATTTATGAATGATTTGATATATATATCTTTTATTTTATTTTATTTTATTTTATTTTTTTACTTCATATTACATCATTAATATTATTATTAAAATTTTAAATTTAAAGTTACGAATCATTACTTTTATTTTAATTGTTTGATCCATTGCTTTGAGACCAAGCTAAAGATAATCTCATATTCAAACAAACGACTTGGATTTGACAATTTTGTTTTTGCTTTTCATAATAATAATAATAATAATAAAGGTACTGCTACATCATCAGAAATTTATATATATGTATATATATTTTTTAAAATATTTTTATATAAAGAATTGATATATTTTTTTTTATCATTCTATATCACCATTTATAGTTTAAATAACAGTAAATTACACTTACACCCCATAAGATTTAGATTTAATACACATTACTCTCATATGTTTAAAAAATTATACTAATTCTCCTATCATTATAATTATTTAGACAGAATAAAGATATTAAACTCATGCATTCTTTCTTTTTTTACTTTGTTTTACTTCATCTGTTTTGTTTTTCTTTTTTCTTTTATTTACTTTACTTTTGTTTTCAATGTAATTTCATCTATTTTTCTATTAAGAGTTATTGTTTTTTTATATAAGCATGGGCTTGTGATATGAGATTATAAACTACAAGAATATAAATATAATTTTAAAAACGTCAGAAGATGAAATGTAATTAGACCAAACCTCAGGCGATGTCAGTATAATTTAGAATAATGGTAGAGATCTCAAAAGTTCTATCAAAATTTTTTACCCAATGTCTTACATGGATGTGAGACTCACACCATGTTGATCTTATGTGGGTGTGACACCCATATGAGAAATTTAGTAAAAATTTAATCAAACTTTTAAGATCTCTAATATATATTGGGGAGTTAGAAAAAATATATATATCAGCTTATTGGAGTTAACCCAAACAAAGCCTTCAATGGGTCCAGCCAAAACAAATATCACACCCCCCATCTATATAAAGGGGGGCATTCCAGAAAAGAAGGGAAGTGATCTCTCTCTCTCTACACTAAACACCAAGCACTCTACATTTTCTAAACCTTCATTTTGTTTATCAAGTGACTGACTTCACTAACGGAGTGTCTTCGACTGGCAACCTTGGTTGGGTGGCGCCAATCATGCTCATCTTTGCAGGTCTACCAGGACAAAGTTCATCTCTTTGTTGGATCTCTACAATCCATGTGAGAGGATATTTCTTAGTCTCACAATTGGCGTCGTATGTGGGAATCGTCTAAGAATTCAATGAAGAGCAGAGCAAACACCACCCTTAAAGAGCTCGAACCAGTGTACTATCTATAGCTAGGTCTTTGTCTTCTTTCTTTTTGATTATGTTTCTGAAATATCAGTATATATATATATGTATGTATGTATATGTCTATATATTTATGCTCACAGTTTCTGTCAAATAAATTTAAATTTTGCTTAGAAAAGTTGAAAGAACAATACGATGGTAGTGGATCTACAATTAAGTATAGATTTTCTCTCTCTAAAAATGGGTTTCACACTTTTCTTTGTGAGAACATCTTTCCGGCCTTACAAAAAGGTTACCCGGCCACACTCGCCCTAGACTTTATTTATTAAATTATTGCCTCACAAAGGTTGATTCTTGGAATATACATACATGTGCATGTGCTGTGCTAATGATTAAGTAGGAATTAAAGAATTGTGTTGTGGTTCAAGCAAGCCGAATGGCCAACTCGCCACAACTTCAGTTCGGCAATGCTATAGTTATCCTTATGGTCGACTCGTTTAGTTCCAATCCGATCAACAATAATTCAATAACTCTGACCCTAACCCATCATTCATCGATTTGTTACCCAATCGCACAACATGACGTAATAGCACTATCCTAGGGAAACTGTAACGCCCTCAAAATAATAACATTAAAACCCATCAACTTAGACATGCAATGACATAAAAGATAAATATTCTTCTATTCATCAGAGTAGTTCATTACAATGAGTATTACATGTTAACAACAAAAGCAAATACTCTACGGGCTTACAGCTTTCCAAGTTAACACTTGGTTACAAAAAGAAGAGTACTAACTCAAATACACATTAAGCCCTTGGCTTGAATTTACATGTAATACATCCAAAAGATAACAAAACAATAAAGGTCTGTCAGCCTCTAGCCTCCCAAGCTATGTCCTTGGAGGTGGCATGCTACCTGTACCTAAAAATGATGTCCCATAAAGGGTGAGCCACAGCTCAGCAGAAATACACTAAACCAGCTATGAACAATGACTAAAGATTAGCAGTTGATAGATGGTCAACACAGATACATCCCCATTTATCACATTCCGGTTTCATGACATTAAGTCCAAGTTACATTTCGTTTCCCGTTTCTTTTTCAACTTTGAGTTTGAAAACAAGGCTCAACACCTAGCCAAATAACTTAATGAAATTAAGAATCATCTTTAAAACACTTTCGAAATTCATGATGGATACACATTGTAATGTTGTAACGATAACACATAAACCACTTCCACACTTTACGAAAGATACACATTTCGGTGTTGTATCAACATAACATAGAATCACTTCTATACTTCATAATTGATAACGATATACATTTTAGTGCTATATCAAATCAATTCGAACACTTCCATAATCAACACTTGATACACATTGTAGTGCTGTATCAATGTCACACAAAATCCGGGTTAGAGGTCCATCCCCTATATTCCCCTAAACCGTGGAGTACATCCCTTATCTCCTCCCACACAACACATGTATATAAACTTTGATCATATACAGTCAATCAATACATAAAGTTAATGTATTATTTCTACCGCTATATTCAATAGCATACTCAATTGATTAGTTTCAGTTTGCCTAATCATCATGCGTTGTCTACAACAATCAAGACTATCCTCCACCGATAGCCCAAAGCAGTTATTTCTATATCGAAAATAAATGCACCAAATGGACATATAATCAACATTCTCAATTCAATTTCTCTTTTCTTCAAATTAATTATACCAATTAATTTAACTATGTAATTAGGGCATTTTTCCATAAGTTACATAACAACCCAAGGGTTTCATTTTTATCCATAATCTGTCATTGGTCTCATTTCTCTATGCTAAACATGCATATAGGTTTATATAGACAAAACCTCAACTCTTGTAAAATTACACAAAAGACCCAAACTTTCTCATAATTACACAATAACCTCCAACATATCAAAATGCTAAAATTCAAAAACAAAGCTCATGAGAAAGAGTAGGCTATCCCTACCTTGAAGTTTGAGTTCAAACGGAGATGAAGACCAAAAACCAACGTGCTCCAAATCCCAAGTTTTTCAGATTAAATTAAAGCCCAAGTCACCCTCTATCTTTTTAACAAAGGACCTAGGATAGATTCACACTAGAGGGAGATGGAATCTTAGAGAGAAGACAAGTCTAGAGAGAGAGGGTCTCGGATCTAGGGTTTGAAAAAGAGAAGGGGATGAAAAATTGATGTTTAACCCGCTGCTGCGATCTGATATATAACAGGCTCGCTCGAGCGAAGGATTGGTCGCTCGAGCGAAGGATTGGTCGCTCGAGCGACCAGACACAAAGAATACTCGCTCGAGCGAAGAAAGTCTCGCTCAAGCCAAAAACTCGAAGCTTCAGGTTTGCAACCCAGAAGCATGCTCGAGCGACAGAATGCTCGCTCAAGCGAGGAAACTCAAAACATACACCTCGCTCGCTCGAGCGAAGGAAAGCTCGCTCGAGCCAAGAAACACAGCTTTCAGGTCAAAATGAGACGTAGACGCATGCTTGAGCGCCAGACTTCTCGCTCGATCCACCAGACACAAAACTCAACTCTCGCTCGAGCAACCAAACCCTGGCTCGAGCGAAGGATCCAAAACAAAGAGCTCGCTCGAGCGACAAACTGCTCGCTCGAGCGAAGGACCAAAATTCTAGGCAACAACCATTTGCTCCCAAACACAACCAACCTGTAACAAACCTGCCCAACACATCCTATAACTCAAATACAAAGTATGAAAGGACGTAAACAAGATTTAAACAACTGCTAACATCCACGGACACAAGTCCGGATCACTGTATAACAAGGGATAAAACCCGGGATCGCTATAACCTCCCCCTCTTAAAGAATTTCGTCCCCGAAATTAAGCACAAGTTTTCAAAAACAAGTTTTTTCTCTATTTTAAACAATGTTACATTCAACATTCAATAACTCGACCCATCCTGGTCATTCCATCTCTTACCAAGAGGCATTTCACAATATGTAAAGCAATATACATTTCAACATGCATTAACATTATGCATTTTCCTTCCAATTTCAACAATTTCATATCATAACTAATGTTCATGATACATTTCCAATTCTACAATACTCAACATATGCAATGTCATATCAAGCTTCCATTAAACCAAAACATAACCCATGTTTTACAACCTAAGATATATTCAATATTCTTAAGGTTCAATAATACAACAAAATATACAATACATGCTCAAACATCCACAAATAGATCCGGATATTTCTCTCGGACCTCCAACTCACATTCCCAAGTGGCTTCCTCCACTCCGTGATGTTTTCACAAAACCTTCACTAGGGGAATGGTCTTGCCTCGCAAGACTTGCTCTCGCCTATCCAAGACCCGAACCGGTCTCTTCTCATACGAGGCATCCTCATCTACCTCTAAGTCAGTCCAATCCAATACATGTGATGGATTCGGCTCATACTTCCGAAGCATACTCATATGAAACACGTCATGAACTCCGGACAACTGCGGCGGCAAAGCTAAACGATAGGTGTAGACACGCCCGTGGGCTTCACGCTACAGTTCGGACTCCCTTTTTGTTTGTTGCGGTTCTTAATCTGAACCAAAGAGTCCAACTCTGGCAAATCGTTTGAGAAAACAGATTTTTGAGAAAGAAGTGTCAAACATGGACCGCTTTGCCAGATACAGAGTCGCCACCTAAATATTTTTTAACATGGGGAATTTAGGAAACCCTGACTCGGTGCCGAAGGCCACGTATCCGTCATCACCAAAGTTGTCTTGGCTTGAGAGCTTGGGTACGATCAGGGAAGGTCAGCTATGAGCACCCCCTTTCGCCCGGTTCGAAGACTGGCCTCTACTAACCATGATATCCGATTTTGAAAATGTTATGCGTTCTTATTCCGGTTATTAGCCTAGAACTACTATGTTATGCGCACAGCAAACAAGTATAGACTAGATTGCCTAATTTGGAAACAAGCATTGCATATCCGTTTGTTTTTTGAAAAGCGCTTTGAAATTTGCTACTCGCAAGTAGGCTAAAACTTGGATTTCAATGAGTTTTTCCAACTCAAACAATCCAACCTTCACCCACAGGCATTCAAGCAGTTATATCACATAAGCAGCTAGCCTCATGGTAATCATGCTGTTATGGCAACATTCACACGTATGCGATATGCTAAAGTGTAAAAACTCACCTAGTACTCCAAGCCAAAACAGAAACTAGTTAGTAATCATATGCATGATCTTAGTTCATGTTTAAATGACTAATGTAACGCAAGCAAGGGTGTAATCTAGACAGGCTCGGCTATCCTAAGCATGGCATGTGAAATGCTACAAGTAACAAGTATTCAATTTGGAAATTGAAATACAATGCAGTTAGCGTGATGTACCGAGCCCGGTGCATGTAAGACAAATGTATGGATGCACGCATGCATTGCATAAGGTATGCTAATTTAAACATGCCCTAATCTACCATCATAAGCGGGTAAATAAAAGGGAAGAAAGAAGTGGAGGTTGGAAGACATGCACACACGCACCCACGCACACTTATTACAAATACGCCCTCTCTCGGAGGGACCAAATAATAATACAAACCGAATAAATAATTAATTATCCTAGCTAATTAATTATTACAAAACTTCTAATTTAATTAACAAATTAAATGCAAAAGGGGAAAGGTCGCAGCCCCGCCTCGGGATGCGCGAATGATGCATGTTTGACTTGCCTTGGAAACTTCACGCCATAGCATCTGTCTCTGTTTAATCGCTTAGCTTCTCTGAAAATTGCACAAATCTCAAGACAGGTTCTTTGCACACTGTGGAACACCACCGGCTGGGAGGGATGGCCACCGGCCATGGGAAAAGGTCACCGGCCTCTGATGAAGTTATCGGCCAAAAATCCCTGGCCGATCGGCACTCTATGTAGCCGACCGGCCAAACCTTCCTGCAGAACCTGTAATTGACAGCAGCAGAGGGCAAGCAGTGTATGGCATGAATTTCAAGCAAATGTGTGCATGAACACACTCCCTATCATGCAATGGACTCAAGGGAGGATGGCTCTCGACCCCCGGGCCATCAATCACGCATTTCAATGCATGATGGCCCAAAAGCCAAGTTAGCAACTTTGATATCAAATGAAGTGCAAGCACAAAACACATCAAAGGCCCCAACCTCTATCATGCTCGATCAAGAGGCAAGGGATGCATACCAAATGCAACCTAAGCATGCGAGCTAAGTATGCAATATGAGTATGTGAACAAGCATGCAAGGCATGACACAATGCAACAACATAACATGCTGCACAACGCATTGTAACATGGCATACACAATGCAAAATGGGCTTACACCAATACAAGTTGACCTCAGCCACACTCATGTCAATGGCCATAAGATGAAGATGAGACAACTCGAAGTGCGTGCTCGCGTGCACGCAAATCGAAGACCGAACCTACGGCACGGAATGCCACTCTAACAAGACATGGAAAAACATGGAATATGGCATATGTCATGCAATTTTCAGAGGCAAAATGAGATGCAAAACAGCCCCGAATCATGGCAAAATGATACCCGATGCACGGAATCTCTCCCGAAATGCAAAACTAAGTACATGAAATGGCTTACAGCTATACAAAGCATGCATAATTAGTACATGGAATGAAAAGACAGAAGAAAGGAAGCCCCAAAATAAGCATTTTTATAGTTCAAAGCATGGCCAAAGAGTAAGCACAAGTGGGACTAAATTAGCATACAAAAATGGCTCCACAAGGGAGGCAATGAAGCAAGTGGTAGATGCAAAGCCCAAACAGAAAAAGACCCTTCTACAACACTGAAGGGGGACAAAAAAAATGACTACTTACAGTTTATGGAAGCCCCCAAAACAGTATACAAACACACTCAAAACGTCATGCAAGATGAGGCTCAAAAGACGCTATAACACAAAGTATACAAAATATTCATCAAACAGCCAAAGACTCTAATGAAACATGACAAGGGGGTCAAAATATGGCCACTTTCAGTTCTAATCAAGGTCTAAAAACAGAAGCTTAATAAGCTAATAAATCATGCAAAAATGGGGACCAAAGAGGGGTACAATGGCAAGTGATACATGGAGGTCCCCAACAGTGTTAAGCCCTTCTTCAATGTTGAAGAAGGGCTCAAAATAAGCCTATCTACAGTTTATGACATGCTCCAAAACAGATCACACGTAGGCTAAAAATATCATGCAAAATAATGGCATTCAAGAGGATAATGAAGCAAGTGCTAAAAAGAAGCTTCAAACTGCAATGAGCCCTTAATGAAACATGGAATATAGCTCAAAAAAATGACATTTTCAGTTTTGGTCAGAGCTCAAAACAGCAAGAAAATAGGGCTAAGAAATGGTACAAGATAAGCTCAAAAAAAGGGGGAAATGGTACTCACCCTTGTAGACCAACCCTTAGCTGCCTTTTGGCTTGAGAAGTGGTGCCTCCTAGCCTTTGAGAAGACCCTCCAAGTTGCTGGAATGGAGGTGGTGGGGTGGTGCTAGGTGTTGGTGTAGGAATGGAGCCAAGAACCTTATACTTTGAGGTTAAAATGGAGAGATACAAGGGGGGAGAGTGTATGTTTCCTCTGGAATTTTAGAACCCTAATTATGGAAGAGGAGGGCTTGCTTTATAGAGCCAAGGGAGTAAGACTTCTCTTAGAAGCTTCAAAACCAAGAGCCAAGATCCTACGTGTATGGAGGATCCAACAGGTTCTCCACCTGGCATGCCGTCATCCATTCAATCTGTAGAATACTCCGGAAGGTTGTCGGCTAGCAAAATTGGTCGGTCAGCTACTTTTACTGGCCGGTCGGCCATTTATTTGGCCGGCCGGCTAAATGGATGGCCGATGGGTGGCCGATGAGGCCAAAAAGTGCCGATGGATGTCTAGATTGAAGCCCCGGAAGTTAGCTTTCCAATGGTGCAAACCTTGCATTAAAATGCCTCCTGTGGAAAAAGTTATGCCCATTTTGGTGAAGCCACGCAGATTCGATCCAACCGGGATGATGCCCAACTTCAACCAATCATATCTCCTCCACCCGGACTTGGCTTTAAGAGATTCTTGAGTGCAAAATGAAGCCCCGGAAGTAAGCTTTCCAACGGTGGTGGCCTCATAGCTAAACTCCAAGTATGACGATGAATAAGCCCGATTCAGCGAGGGCTGCTCGACCCTCTTTTACCCGGATTCATGCCGAATTTCTCCCAAAGTAGCTTTCTCCTCTCCTTTCCTCTTTTCTTCAACTTCAAACCCCTAAACAAAGTGTTTTGAAATATTTTTCAAAGATTTTATCTCTCTTTCATTTATTCTCCACTTTATCCTTGCTCGGTTTACCGAAAAACGCAACATTTACCGAAATGTGAGCGTCAGAACATCGTAGGAACTTTATTTCAAAAATGTTTTGAAAGAGAGGGTTTTAAGGTCTAAAAACCATCCAAAATAATTTTGGTCCAAAATGGGGTGTGAAGTTGAGATTTGTCTCTCTCTTTGCCAAAGAAACTGCACATTTGCCCTGCACACCTTTCATCACCGAGTAAACCATCAGTCGCGCCCAAGTCTTAAGGGCGGTCAAAAATGGGGTGTCTATAATAGGCAACCTCGCTAATCCTCTTAAGGATCCCAAAAGGGCCAATAAACTGAGGGGACAACTTCCCACTCTTCCCAAACCTCATCAATCCCCGCCTAGGTGATATCTTCATAAAGACATGATCACCTACCTCGAACACCAAAGGTCTCCTCCTACAGTCGGCATATGATTTCTGACGACTCTGGGCTGTAATAAGCCTCCTACGGATAAGCTCAACCTTCTCCGTCGTTTCCCTCACCAACTCCAGACCCAACAAAGGTGCATCACGCACCTCGGCCTAGCAAACTGGAGACCTACACGGTCGGCCATACCAGGCCTCAAACGGTGCCATACCGATACTAGACTGGAAACTGTTGTTGTAGGCAAACTCCACCAAGGGCAAGTGCCTCTCCCACGTCCCACTAAAGTCAAGGACACAACCACGAAGCATATCCTCAAGGATCTGAATAGTAGGCTCGGACTGCCCGTCAGTCTGAGGATGATAAGTCGTACTGAAGGTCAACTTAGTACCCAAGGCACTCTGCAAACTCTGCCACAACCTAGCAGTAAAACGAGGGTCTCTATCTGAGACGATCGTCACTGGGACCCCGTGCAACCTCACTATGTCCCGGATATACAAGTCGGCTAGATGATCTACCGAATCTCTTACGCGCATAGGGATGAAGTGCGCCGACTTAGTCAACCGGTCTACAACCACCCAAATAGCATCACTACCCCGCTGAGTCCTCGGAAGACCTACAACGAAGTCCATAGTGACATGCTCCTACTTCTACTCGGCAATAGGCAAGGGTTGTAACAAACCCACTGGCCTCTGATGTTCAGCCTTCACTTGCTGACAGGTAAGGCACTTCGACACGAAAACTGACACATCTCTCTTCATACCCCTCCACCAAAATTGGCGCCCCAAATCACGATACATCTTGGTGCCTCCTGGATACACCGCAAGGCGTGAATGGTGAAACTCTCGGAGTACCTCCTCTCGGCAGGACTCCAACACAAACAATCGGTCTCGGTATCTCACACTCTAGTCGGGATACTCAGACAAACCCTTCTTAACCTTCCCGCTGGAGATCTTCTCTCGAAGGGACTCTACCTCAAGGTCACCCCTCTGTGCCTCTAATACTCGAGTCACAAGTGTAGGCTGAGCAACAACAGAAAACAAGGCCACAGCCTCAACGGATTCACCCAGAAGCAAATCAAACTCACCAAGTGCACCCAACATCTCCCACTCCCGGATGGCTATACAAGCTACATCACCTATGGGTTTCCTACTAAGGGCATCAGCCACAACATTGGCCTTCCCCGAATGATAATGCAATTCAAAGTCGTAATCCTCAATAAACTCCATCCTCCTCCTCTGCCTCAAGTTCAAGTCTTTCTGTAAACAGATATTTGGAACTCTTATGATCCGAGAACACCTCGAATCTCTCACCATTAAGGTAGTGCCTCCAGATTTTCAAGGCAAAGATCACTGCTGCTAGCTCTAGGTCATGTGTAGGGTAATTCTTCTCGTGTATTTTTAACTGACGTGAGCCATAGGCAACCACTTTCCCCTCTTGCATCAACACACAACCCAATCCCTCTCGTGAGGCATCACAATAGACTGCATAACCCAACCCTCTCTCCGAAATAATCAAGACCGGAGCGGTGGTCAATCTAATTTTCAGCTCTTGGAACGACTTTTCACAAGTCTCACTCCAAACAAATTTGACTCCCTTCTGAGTCAGTCTAGTCAACGGTGAAGCTAGCCTGGAGAAGTCTTTCACAAACCGGCGGTAATACCCGGCTAATCCTAGAAAACTGCGGATCTCAAATACACTCTTAGGCTGTGCCCAATCTTGCACTGCCTCAATCTTGGATGTATCAACAGACACCTCTTCCCTAGAAACCACATGGCCTAAGAACTTGACTTCCCCTAGCCATAACTTGCACTTCCCAAACTTGGCATACAGCCTATGAGACCTAAGCAACTCAAGCACCACTCTCAAGTGTTCCTCGTGCTCCTCCTCTGAAGGTGAATAAATGAGAATGTCGTCCACGAAAACGACCACAAAGCGATCTAAGAATTCCCAGAATATCCGGTTCATCAAATCCATAAAGACTGCCAGTGTATTGGTGAGCCCAAATGGCATCACCAGAAACTCGTAATGGCCATACCGCGCACGGAATGCCGTCTTCGGAATATCTTCCTCCCTGACCCTCAACTGGTGGTAACCCGATCTCAAGTCTATCTTAGAGAAACAACGGGAACCCTTCAACTAGTCAAACAAATCATCTATACGGGGCATAGGGTACTTATTCTTGACCGTAGCCCGATTTAACTTCCGGTAGTCGATATAAAGTCTCAAGGCACCATCCTTCTTTTTAACAAAGAGGGCCGGTGCTCCCCACGGTGAAACACTAGGGCAAACAAAGCCCTTATCCAGCAACTCCTGAAGCTGAATCTTCAACTCACTCAACTCAGCTAGGGCAAAACGGTAAGGTGCCATAGAAATCGGCGCCGTGTTGGGCACTAAATCAATGGAGAACTCAATCTCACGGTGAGGTGGCAAACCGACAAGATCCTTGGGAAAAAGATCCGAATACTCGCAAACCACTCTCAGTAATACAATCTGGGTCTCATCGCACTCACTACTCAAAAGGCTAGCAAGAAGACCACTAAGCTCATTCCGCCATCGCGAATCATACATCAGTGGCAACACACTACCAACCCGATCCCCCAAGAAATGAAAACACTCCCCGCTCAAGGTACATACTGTGACCCTCTGGCGGTAGCAATCGATAACAGCCCGGTATGACGATAGCCAGTCCATACCCAAAATAATATCAAAACCCTTCATGGGCATAACTACAAAAGGGAATAGAAGCCGATGATCGGCGACCTCTATATCACAACCTCTACATCCATGCTTCAAAATCAATTCACCCCCAAGAGGTGATACAACACATATAGGAGATGCTAATTGTGCCAACTCCAATTCCAAAACAGATGCAAATGCAGCAGATACAAAGAAATGAGACGTACTCGTATCAATCAATACACTAGCAACCGAGTTGTAAAACAGAAAGGTACCTCTCACAACTAATGGAACCGGTACCAAGTCTGTGGTAATAACGACATACGCTACCAAGAGGGCCACGATCTACTGCCACCCCTCGGAGCATACGACTTGCCTGGGATCGACGGCAAGCCCCGATTGGCCCTCGAGGCTGCCTTGGCGAAATGGTGAAGACTCGCCTCTGCCCAAATGCACCAGGATGTGCCACTCAGCTGCAGCAAAACCTCTTGGTGCCCGCCTAACCACTGTGATAACAAGGCGGTGGTGATCCTATACGACTCTGGCTCTGCGGTCTAGCTGAAGATGAAGCAACTCTCTGACCTCCTCCCCTCTGTAGGCAAACCGAAGCCTTGTGGCCCAGCTGACCACACTTGTAATAGGTGAAATCTCCCTGATTGCCTCTCTCCGAGCCTACACTCAGCACTGGAAAGGTCGATCTAGCAACACCACCCTGAGACTGCTAAGGGTTAGCACCCTTCTGTCTCCTACCATCACCCTGACCATCCTAGCTCCTCTTGGAGCCCCTTTGTCCCTCCTCCTCCTGCATCATGATCTCCATATGGGCTGCAGCATCAACCAAGCGCCCATAGTCTCGGATCATAGAACCACCAACTCTCATCTTGAGGCCGCGCCTTAACCTCTTCTCAAACTCGATACAACGGTGTTCCTCAGATGCCACAAGTTCAGGTGCGAACCTGGACAAGCTAGTGAAAGCAGCCTCATACTCGGTCACTGAAGAACTCAACTGCAAAAGCTGGCAAAACTGGTCTCTCAATTTCTCCCTGACTGCTGGAGATAAGAACTTCTCCTGGGAAGCACCCACAAAAGCCTCCCAAGTGCCACCAATACGACCCTTCATAAACTTCCACCACTGACCCGCATCACCCTTAAGCTGGAAAGATGCCAAGGTCACTTTCAAAACTCCGTCTTCGATGCCAAGCATCTCGAACGTCTTACTCATTTGCTCCAGCCACTCATCAGCCTTAAGTGGCTTTTTTAGATCCCTCAAAAATTCATCCGGATTCGAATAAGAACTCCTCTTCGTAAAAGAAGGCCTGCGCAACAACCCGAGCACGACTTGATTCTTAGCTCTGAGAATGTCCATGGATGCTCTCAATGCTCCTGCCATCTTGCGGGCTAAGCCACATAGCTCGGCCTTGACCTCTGGCTCGGAGGAAAGTCATCCGGTATAGTCACCTCCTGCCTCCTAGGCCTACCTTGCCTACCACCACGTCCTCGTCCTGACATCCTAATAAAGGTAACGAAGAACATTAGCACATTCAAAAATGTACCGAAACTAAACACTCGCGTCCTAGTACATGGACAACCGTAATTCACTCCACGTAAGCACATAAACACATAAGCACTTAGGAACTTCATTTCTGGATAATGATAGTCCCGAGGCGTTGCTAGAGTTCTAGTTAGAAATAGCATTAATCAAGTGCTTTTCCAATAGGACTCCCAGAAACCCAAGGATCCAATCAACATCCTAGAAACTAAATCCCATACCCAAATAGTCACATAAACATGTTATCACATAAGCACATAACATTACACTTAAGTCTCTAACAAGCGAGACGAACCCATTGTGATACTAATCACTTCCCACGTACCCAAAGTATTCGAACCCGGTACGCTCTGATACCAAGTTGTAACGCCCTCAAAATAATAACATTAAAACTCATCAACTTAGACATGCAATGACATAAAAGATAAATATTTTTCTATTCATTAGAGTAGTTCATTACAATGAGTATTACATGTTAACAACAAAAGCAAATGCCTTACGGGCTTACAGCTTTCCAAGTTAACACTTGGTTACAAAAAGGAGAGTACTAACTCAAATACACATTAAGCCCTTGGCTTGAATTTACATGTAATACATCCAAAGGATAACAAAACAACAAAGGTCTGTCTGCCTCTAGCCTCCCAAGCTATGTCCTTGGAGGTGGCATGCTACCTGTACCTAAAAATGATGTCCCATAAAAGGTGAGCTACAGATCAGCAGAAATACACTAAACCAGCTATGAACAATGACTAAAGATTAGCAGTTGATAGATGGTCAACACAGATACATCCCCATATATCACATTCCAGTTTCATAACATTAAGTCCAAGTTACATTTTGTTTCCCGTTTCTTTTTCAACTTTGAGTTTGAAAACAAGGCTCAACACCTAGCCAAATAACTTAATGAAATTAAGACTCATCTTTAAAACACTTTTGAAATTCATGATGGATACACATTGTAATGCTGTAACGATAACACATAAACCACTTCCACACTTTACGAAAGATACACATTTCGGTGTTGTATCAACATAACATAGAATCACTTCTATACTTCACAATTGATAACGATATACATTTTAGTGCTATATCAAATCAATTCGAACACTTCCATAATCAACACTTGATACACATTGTAGTGCTGTATCAATGTCACACAAAATCCGAGTTAGAGGTCCATCCCCTATCTTCCCCTAAACCGTGGAGTACATCCCTTATCTCCTCCCACACAACACATGTATATAAACTTTGATCATATACAGTCAATCAATACATAAAGTTAATGTATTATTTCTACCGCTATATTCAATAGCATACTCAATTGATTAGTTTCAGTTTGCCTAATCATCATGCGTTGTCTACAACAATCAAGACTATCCTCCACCGATAGCCCAAAGCAGTTATTTCTATACCGAAAATAAATGCACCAAATGGACATATAATCAACATTCTCAATTCAATTTCTCTTTTCTTCAAATTAATTATACCAATTAATTTAACTATGTAATTAGGGCATTTTCCCATAAGTTACATAACAACCCAAGGGTTCCATTTTTATCCATAATCCGTCATTGGTCTCATTTCTCTATGCTAAACATGCATATAGGTTTATATAGACAAAACCCCAACTCTTGTAAAATTACACAAAAGACCCAAACTTTCTTATAATTACACAATGCCCTCCAACATATCAAAATGCTAAAATTCAAAGACAAAGCTCATGAGAAAGAGTAGGTTATCCCTACCTCGAAGTTTGAGCTCAAATGGAGATGAAGACCAAAAACCAACATGCTCCAAATCCTAAGTTTTTCAGATTAAATAAAGCCCAAGTCACCCTCTATCTTTTTAACAAAGGACCTAGGATAGATTCACACTAGAGGGAGATAAAATCTTAGAGAGAAGACAAGTCTAGAGAGAGAGGGTCTCGGATCTAGGGTTTGAAAAAGAGAAGGGGATGAAAAAGTGATGTTTAACCCGTTGCTGCGATCTGATATATAACAGGCTCGCTCGAGCGAAGGATTGGTCGCTTGAGCGACCAGACACAAAGAATACTCGCTCGAGTGAAGAAAGTCTTGTTCGAGCCAAAAACTCGAAGCTTCAGGTCTGCAACCCAGAAGCACGCTCGAGCGACAGAATGCTCGCTCGAGCGAGAAAACTCAAAACATACACCTCGCTCGCTCGAGCGAAGGAAAGCTCGCTCGAGCCAAGAAACACAACTCTCAGGTCAAAATGAGACACAGACGCATGCTTGAGCGCAAGACTTCTCGCTCGATCCACCAAACACAAAACTCAACTTTCGCTAGAGCGACCAAACCCTGGCTCGAGCGATGGATCCAAAACAAAGAGCTCGCTCAAGCGACAAACTGCTCGCTCGAGTGAAGGACCAAAATGCAGGCAAGAACCATTTGCTCCCAAGCACAACCAACCTGTGACAAACCTGCCCAACATGTCCTATAACTCAAATACAAAGTATGAAAGGACGTAAACAAGATTTAAACAGCTGCTAACATCCACGGACACAAGTCCGGATCACTGTACAACAAGGGATAAAACCCGGGATCGCTATAGAAACCCACTTCTAAAATAGAACCTCTATTCTTTTCTTTTTGAATAACCATTGTCTTTAGTATGATTTCTATATACATATATGCATATAACCTTCAATTTAATTACAAATATTATGCCTTGCCAGAAGATGTTTACAGCGAGAGTTCAGTACACCATCTCTGATAACGAACATCGACCAAGTGTTTCGGCAAGCTAATTAAGAGGAGTATGGATCGGCACCAATAGTTGGGTCAAGCTCGACAAGCACCAAGAGGATGGTCATGGAAACCAAAGTAATGTCAACACAACAAGGTTGCTCAGCAACTCAACAAGGCTGATTGGCAGCATTACAGCCTCTATTTATATTCGGTGTTCAGTCCCATGCATATGTATTTCGGCAGTGTCGCGACTCATATCAAATTGCTCGGCAAAGCTACAAAGCTACTTGGTAGATATATAACCCCGAGCTCCATTCTTTGGCAATGAGAACCTCGATTATTTGTCGCTAAGTGCATATTCAACATTGCGAAACACCAAACTCTTACTGAAGCACATTTCCACACCATGCACAGAGGACAAGAGTTAAACCCAAAAAAAGAAAAAGAAAAGAGTAATAACACAATTTTATTGGTCAACTTTCGAAGATCCGACGGCATCCAAACAAAAGCGGAATGAGGCGTCTGAACATAAAATAAAATAATCTGGAGAATTTTAATTACAATGAGTGGATCTTGATATTGTTTAAGTTTACTGTTTTCTAAATATATATCTCCAATATAATTTAATGAACTTATGGTTTACATGCATAAAGGTGTGGACTTTATTAAGGTTTGCATAAAGATGGCTTGAAACATTATGATTGAGTCAACAATATTATTTGACACGATCACCAAATATGAAGGTTACTGAACGGGAGCATTGGAAACATTATCTGAGTAGTCCATTTCAATGAACAAAATCTTTGACAATAGCCATCACAAGCTTGTCGAGTCACCAACAAAATCCTTATGTAGTGATCATAGGCTCAGACTCAAGATCTAGCTATCACAAGTATGCCTATTCAGCAATATCGAAGAGTCAAATTACAGTAATAAAGCCCGATGAGATTGCTTACTTGGCACAGTGACTATATATAATGCTTGACAACTCGGCAACATCATTATTCGGTGAAACCTCATTACTCAGCCACACCAGCACCGGTCAATCGGCAATGCCGCAATAATGCCGAGTAGCTACCACCTTGAATGCGCTGCCGCTCCACAAATCCATTGCCATACTCAAAGAATGATCATCTCGTCTATCTTCTTCGGCAATCACGGCAGCTCCAAATTTGCCTACACTATACCATCTTCCTTGCTTACTCGGCAACATTATTCGACTAACATTGTTTAACATTTGGCTCATTGCTTACTCAGCAATACTACTCAGCCACACGGTGACATGCTCCATAGCATTGGACATTCTTGGCACAAAACTACAATTATAAACTTATTTACCTCTTCGGCAAAAATCTCATACTTATTATCTCGGCATAGAACTAGCATCTCGGCTTGCCAAAATCAACATCTGAATATACGAGAGGATTCACGTCAACTCAAGGAATCCAAACCCACAAACCCGAGGAACCAAGAAGTAACCAAAGTTCACTAGTAGCTATGAAACGGACCACATTTTCCGAACACTAAAATTTTCAAAGTTGTCAAAATCAAGTTTTGATCATCCTAATGTAAAGTACTCATCGGGACGAATCCAGCGCAACAAACCGCGTCAAAATCGGTGCTAAAACGAAGTCGTATGAACCCGTCCAACTTTGCCCATAAAATCCAATGTTTTGTCGAAGAAGAAGAACCAACAAGCAACTAGAAAATCATCATATACTTTGCAGTTACGTTGCAATTGGTTGATCTGAACCATCCATTTTATTTTAGTGAAATCTAAGCCATCTGGACTCCTATCACAACAATCCAATAGTCCTTTCCAACTATTTAACGCATTCTGGGCTCATCCGTACGGCCATAATTTGCAAATTCAACTCCAAAATAAATAAATAAATAATAATAATAATAATAATAATTGTAGATTTTATTCAAATGTCATGGCAAAGTGGTTTAAAATTATGCTTTCACTCAAAGAACAAGAGTTCAATTCTCACCAACAACAACTTTCTTTTTAATTTTTGCTAAGCCCCCAAGCCAAGCCGTCTAACTCAGCAATATAGGAGCAATTATCCAGTGCTTCGCGGAGCACCATTCTCAACCGATCTGAGCCATCGGTTTTATTTTGGCTACCACTACATCATTAAGAGTCCGCTTCCAAGGATCCAATAATTGTTTCTAGCTATTTTGAGCCTTCTGAACACATCCGAGCAGTCTAATTTTGCAAATTCTAAGTTGCATATTTCAATCAATACATCGTCCAATCGGGAACATTAAATGCAAGATCAACGGTCAAATCATATCCGATTGCCATGCAATTTTAGCAGCAGGATCTTAGGGCTAGGAAATAAACCTCCATCTTCCCCGATCAGCCACTTCATTACCTTGGCCATTTTCTTACCCACTAAGGCATCTTAGTCATTTTTCTGCTTTTCCATTGGGGCATCTCAGCAGATCAAAATCTTGGTACCTCTATACTCGCCAACTTGGTACCAACATTACAAAAACATTTACTGGAGTTACAAACTTCCGTTCCTTTTCACACCGCTCCAAGCACGCGCCAGTTTTGAGGCAATATATTACACACTTGGCAGTCGGTAGTTTGTAAATTTTTGCGCGCCGTCATTTTACTAGAACCGACTCTGCCCGCACCATAGGGTAGTGGGGCCAGTCCAATTTGTATTCCTTCTTACTAGCACCTGTCATTCGAAAGCAATGGGGCAAGTCTACATTGGACTAAATGCAAAATGCAAACCGGCCAATGCTAATTGGCCCAACATTTACTCGGCAATTAAATAGGCCATCACTGTCAGGATGCATCATTCAAAATCCTTGCAATATTGGTACTTGATCGCCACTTAAAATCAGCAAAAGTCTCCGAGTATAGCGTAATCTTCGCACTCGGCATGAAGCGCCATCAACAAAGGCCTACACCCATGCTCGGGGGTTAGAATATCGCGGCCTACACCCATGCCCGGGGGTTAGAATACCGCGACCTACACCCTCTCCCGGGGGTTATAATACTGCGGCCTACACCCTCTCCTAGGGGTTATAATACCGCGGCTTACACCCATGCCCGGGGGTTATAATACTGCGGCCTACACCCTCTTTCGGGGGTTATAATACCGCGGCTTACACCCATGCCCAGGGGTTATAATACTACGGCCTACATCCATGCCCGGGGGTTAGAATATCGTAGCCTACGCCCTTTCCCGGGGGTTATAATACTGCAGGTTTACACCGCCGCAGGGGTAATATCATGTCCATTTTTTTGGCTATATCTACCTTATTTAATCTACATTATTTGGTTCAGTAATCGGTTCGTGTTCAAAGACATAGAAATATCTCTAGCTTCTAAGACGAAAGTCCATATTTTGAAGTGCTCTTTGCACTCGGCGATATACTACACCCTCGCCCAGGGGTTATAATACTGTGGCCTACAACCCTTGCTCGGGGGTAACAATACCGTGGCCCATCGTTATGATTTGTTTATATTCTTTTCTGGATTTTAGCTCACTCGCCATCCTATGATAGACATATGTACATTTATACATACATTCAAGCATACATGCAGTCATTCATTTATATATTTTATTTATTTATCCAAAGTGTTCTTTATCAAAAAACCTAACAACTATTTGAACAACGTAACTCGGCAAGAAAAACTCTCATTCTTTCTACCGCAGACAATGAAAGTTTTGGGGCAATTGTGGGAGCCAGAAAAAAATATATATCAGCTTATTGGGGTTAACCCAAACAAGGCCTACAATGGGTCCCGCTCAAACAAATATCGCACCCCCCATCTATATAAAAAGGGGCATTCCAGAAGAGAAGGGAAGTGATCTCTCTCTACACTACACACCAAGCACTCTACATTTTCTAGACCTTCATTCTGTTTATCAAGTGATTGACTTCACCATCGGAGTGTCTCCGGCAACCCATTTGGATGATCCCGATCATACTCATCTTTGCAGTCTACCAGACAAAGTTCATCTCTTCATTGGATATATACAATCCATGTGAGAGGATATTTCTTGGTCTCACATATATATATACTAGCGTATGCGCGTGCCTAAAAGGCAGTGTAAATAATTTTAAGATTAAAATGCGTTATAATTTATCGTATTATGTTGAAATTTATAAAGTTTGTTTCATTTTTGATAAAGACACGAAAAAATATATTGAAATATTTTGCTTCTTAAAGAACTTATAACAATTTTGCTTGTATTACACGCTCTACAAAACTCAAATAAAATAACAACTCCCCCTAATTTTAATGCAAATTAAGAAATGAACATATAAGATTTAAAGTTATATTGCATATCAAAATATAAAAGGCAAAAAAAGTGTAAACACTTAATAAAAATAGAAATAAAGTTATATTGTCATACACCAAAAGAGTAGGTTAAAACTTTACGAGAAGTAGGTTAAAGCTTTACAAAAGATGTATGCTGTACAAAAGATGTGTCACTAACATATCATACACCAAAAATTATATTGTCATACACCAAAAATATGTATGCTTTACAAAAGATGCGTCAATAACATGTCTTCAAAAATGTGTTTGCCCAAACTTCCTCCTCATTACTTTCTAAAAAATCTTTGTATTAACTTTTATGTATCCCCAATGAGGAATATGCACAATAATCTGGTAATTTGTTGAAACAAAAAAAATATAGATTAGTACATTTGTTGGAAATATACATGTCAAAATACTTTGAGATTGAAATTACCTTATTACATCCCCATCGAAGCAAGCTAGTCGTGTTTCTCCTTCTAAGCTCCATAGATTTTTCGGTCCAATCCTATAAAAGTCCAAATTTCAAATTATTATTAAATTGAAATTTTTTAAAAAGTTATATAATCAACAGAAATAAATCTACATGGTTACTTTTTAATAAAACGTCATTTAATCTGCATAGAATACTACAACAACACTTCAGGATAAACAATATTTGTAGTAGAATCCAAACTATCTTTAGGGAGGAGAATACTTATACAATCAAAGGATGTACATCTAGATAATGCCACATATAATTGCCCGTGGCTAAACACTGGTATACGCAAATCAACTCCAACAAATTTCACAGATTGTCCTTGAGATTTATTAATGGTCAAGGCATATGCCAATCAGACTGGAAATTGACGTCTTGTCATTTAGAAAGGCATTTCTGAAGAAGATGGTGCCAAAGATATCCTTGGTATGAATGCCAAATTGCCAAACTTTTCTCCAGTTAAAATTTGAGCTTCAATTATGCGAGTGTCGTACTTAGTAACCATCAATCTTGTACCATTACATAGTCCATCTTTTGGTGCAATGTTTCTCAACAATTTTATAGAACAACTCACTTTCAACTCTAACTTAAAAGTTGGCAACTCAGGAGGATCCAATGAATTTAGATATTCATTAGGATATCTATTTGTAATTGTAGGATCAATTTCATTATCTTCAGACATTTTATCTGCTGCAAGATAAGTATATAATCTCCCTGGAAAGATATTCAACGCAGTAGTATTAATGTCACTAACATCATCGTTACGCGCAGACAGAATTGTGCGTTTAGTTAAAAATGTTGGGGTTGACGTCTCTATCTTATTCAATTGTAGATAAACTGTAGAGAGTAATTCATTTAAATCTTGACATTTGTGTATTGTTGATGGAAGGTTAACGATTTCTTGAGGATTGGTCCCAATCTAAAAAAAAGTGAAATCAATAAAAAAATAAGTGTAAACACAATTTATTAATTTAAAATACACACATATAATATAGGTTAAAGTAGTGTTACCTCTATCAAGAAATTTGCAAAATTAGCATTTTCATGGCCTTCATGATTCAAGCGCATATTCAAATCCAAAGTCAAGATATATATATGCTTCTATAGAACAGAGTGTCTTAATGATGCATTCACAATTTGCTTACGAACTCCTTTGGATATAACTGGTAAGATTTGTCGAAAGTCTCCACCAAAAACAACAGTAATACCCCCAAATGGCTTTTCACTATCATAAATATCCCTCAATGTACGATCAACCGCCTCAACACAATGTCTATGTTGCATAGGAACTTCATTCAAAATTATGAGTTTTGTTTCTCTAAATAACTCAGCTTGTAATGATTGTTTGCTAAATCTACAAAGTGAATTTTTCAAGACATCTAACGGGATGGAAAATGTTGAATGTGCAATGCGACCTCCTACTAGTAACAATGATGCAATTCCAGACGAAGCCACAGTAACAACGATATGCCCAAGGCTGCGACATTTTAATGCAATCGTATTGTACAGAAATGTTTTCCCTATTCCAGCACCCCCATTCAGAAAGAAAGCAGTTCCTTTATTTTGAAAAACTGAAGAAGTGATTGTATTATAAGCATTCCGTTGTCCATTATTGAGACAATCAATACTAATTTGTGGATTTTCATGTTGTGCCTCACTCTACAGTTGTTGATGTTCAAATATCAATCGATTACCAACTACTATACTCCAATTTGCAGTAAGTAGTGGCATGGGTGGGAAGTCAATTAAACTTTTGCCTGATTCATGAAGCATTTGATTCAAAAGATAAAGACCATAATCTTCAATTTGAGCCTTAGTTGGTTTAGAAATGACAAACAATGTACAAATCTTATGTGCAAGATCATCACATATATGTGTTGAAAATTGATTCCATAATGCACATGGATTTAGTGGAGAGCACTGGGTGAGAATAATACTAAACAATCTCCTGAACTGATATCCAGTTTTTATAATTGCAGCCTCTTTCAAGCATTGCATCCATTCTTCATCATCTTCTAAAAGCCCCCTTGCAACACTTGCTAATTTAAATGTATCATGCAAAACATTATCGACCGTACGTAAAGACTGAAACGACTTTGGTCCTTTGACAACGGTTAGTAACAAACATAGATAAAATCTTTCACCACAATTAGAGCTAGCAAAGTACATTCTACCAATTGCATATCCTCTTTCTCTTGATTTCCATCTCTTTTCTGACTTGAGCCAAACAAAATGTTGTGGAAATTCTTGATAAGTGAATGAACATTCATCTTCATTGGCAGCACAATATGCAAAGAAGCCAGTAAGAGTTGACATTTGTTGACCAGCTCTAGATTGAATCGTTTGTAATAACTCTTCTGGGTTAAAAACAACACGATGCATTCCAAGTAAATGAAGTGCCAATTGTACAACTGTTGGTATCTCTATATGCAAAGGATGACCAAATATTCGCCAAGTAGCTTCTGGAGGTCCAATATACCTTGCATCGAGATATTGTTGAATCTCATTTATCATTTCTAACACCATCGTTGTACGATCATAATCCTTATAAATGTACTTATGTATATACTTGACACATCTTATTCCGGCACAAACTTCCATATTTATATGACAGTTGAAAAGTTTTGAAAGATATGCATTGTATGGTACGACACCCCTGTTATCAACTTTTTGCCCCCTCACAGTATGTACTTGACCATTATTGCAACGACGATAGATAGGGTATCTATCTTGATCCATAGTTGTTGTTTCTGTGAAAGCTCGAGGGTATCTCTTAGTGCATCTACCATTTTCCATACATGGTGCTTGCGGATTTCGAGCACCACATGGTCCATGTATCATCATACAACATTTGATAGTTTCAAAAAGCTAGGATCATCTTTTGGGTCTAGAAATTCTGCACAGACCAATTTGTCTACTTGAGCACATGTCCGAATTTTGTCTGGACCCTTGAGAAATAAAAGTGCAGGCATATAAGGGAGTCCTCGTTTTTGAAATTCAATTGTAAAAACATGTGCAACTTTATTTCCAAACACTTTATTTGTTTCTATCTCCTTCATCAAACATTTTCTCTTCAACTCAAAAACGCGGGCAATTAAATCAGGACAATCAATAGGTTTTTGATATGGTAATAATGCTGAAGTAATTTCTAGCCAATTGGGATTTACAGACATGGTAAGAAAAATATCTGGGTGTTGGTTGTATCGTGTGATAGTCATTGAATCTTGAAAGATTTCAAACATATGTCTAGGACTACTAGTAAATGAAGATGGCAAAACAAACCTTTGATCAATTTGTCTAGGTCGTACATAATCTGGATCCGTATCTGACAACTCTTGGTAAAGCTTAGCCCGAAGTTTCCCTTGATTAAGCTTGTAGTATGTCAATCGATTTTGCTCAGTTGCAGCCCAAGCATCTACCAAAAACTCTTGAAATAGTTTCTCACCTCTCAAAATTGTTGAATACTCTGTGGGTCGTTCAAACAAACGATAACTATAAAAATTCATTTGAGTAAGTCGATCAGTTGAAGGTCGATCATACTGAACATTCCACAATTTCAACTCAGGTTCCTATCCAAACTCACCATATGGAACTAATAGAACATAATGTAATGGCAAGTATGCTAGGTGACATTCATTAATTTGCATCAACTCATTATTTCCTCGAAAATGTAAGATAATATCTCTTATTCTATTTACCTCTGTTCCATCACCTGGTATTACAATTGCAATCTCATCTGTAGTTGGTAGGTTATACCGACGTCGATTAGTTATTGAATTGTAATGAAGATGAGCAGGTAGATTGTGTCCTGCCGAGTCTAATTGATGTAAAATGGCATGAGTCTGGCGATATTTATCTACAAATGCATTGACTTGCAACAAACTATCTTGAATAGTTTTGAGAACATCCCTTCTCAAGTTAGGATTTCTACGATTACGAATTTCTAAAGCTAAATAAGGGTCATAGATATACAGCTGAGCATAACTCGCATCCTGCCCTGGTTGTGGTTGTAGTGATCCTGTTCGATGTCGCAATTCCCCATGAATTGTGAATGATGTAGGGCCCCTTCCACTTAGTACTCTAGGATCCAATGTAGCACCAAGACTCGTAAAAGCATTGGCTGCATTGTACACTCGAGTATAACTTCGAAAGGATTTTGATTGATCATTATTCCCATCATACAATGCCTGAAGTGGTGGAGGGGGTGTAATAAATAAAGGTAGCCTAATCTTTCATTCCAAACAAAGAAGTTCAATAAGGGACGCTTTATAGATGATTTTGTCAATTTTTCATCCATCCAATGTAAGGCTGAACAATAAGGACATAATACATCCATCTTGCCAAGATAATGGCGACAAGAATCTTTGTGTGCCCTGGCGTCAATTGATATACTCGTAGGCAGATCTTGTAATTCATCATCAGTACATAGATCTTGTTGAAGAAATCGATTTATAGAAATAGACCTACAAATATTTGTGTATAAATAAAATTCTGTAAAACAAAACGGTGTGAGTAAAAGTATGTATTTCAAGATTAGACACAGTAGTTTACCGATTCCTTGGTGGAGCTAAAGATGTGCTTGGCATAGAAAACGAACATGTAGAATGATGGGTAACCATTGTTCGTTTTTGTGCCGAATGAGAATCTTCAGTTATTGTTTCTCACTCCAAACAAGTGCAATCGCGACGAATTGGTGTTAAAGAACGTTGTCTTAGTTGAACACATTCTTCTAATCCCTCTTGTTCTCATTGCAAGCATTGAAATTCAAAGTATGACTTTTCAATTTTTTCACGCTCTAGCCATGTCCGTTGGGCCAATGCAGCTTTTGATATTACATTATCATTTTGTGCCTAAAATGAAAATATTTTATCATTGAAGCAAATTATGTGAATATTTTGTGCTTAAAATGAAACTATCTTAATTTTGTATTCTATTTTATTTGTTTTATACATTTAATAGTGTTATCTTTATTTCTTTCTTTCTTATTTCTTCCCTTTCTATCTTTTTATTTCTTCCATTTCCCTGTTTTTTATTTTATATATTAAATAAGAATTAAAAACCTATCTTATTTAGTTTCTCCTTTCTTTATTTATTTTTTCTTTATTCCTTCGTTTCTTTTTTCCTATTCTCTTTATATAAGTAACAACTTATGGATGGTACATTATAAACGCACATGTATCCATACAAAATAAAAATAAATAAATATGAAAAACAAATACAAATAATAACAAGTTACAGGAAAACATATTACAATCATTCTACAAAAATAACATAAAACAATAAATTCATTTTATACACTCATATCTTTTAACTATTCAAAATTTTGATTAGTTTTGCATCATATTTTTAAAAAAGAATATATACCACTTGACATGCATTTGTCATTCTCTTGTCGGAAGGAGCCATCTTTTCTTTTCCTTTAGATATTGGGTTGACCTTTTCTTTTTATTTTGCCTAACAAATATAAATAAAAGATTAAAAAAATCTTATATAATCTTATATAAATAAAATACATACAATGTTTGACTTGATTTTGTACTTACCGCACGAATACGGATAACATTAAGATCGTGCTCATCACGGATGACCACACCAATATTTCTAGATGGAGTTGTAGGAGGAGGCCTACAGAAATAGATTGTAAACAAATTAAAATCTATATAATAAAGTAATAATAGTAAGAGTAAAAAATTCAAGATTGTCTTCGGTAAAAAATTCTTTTTCTTTTACCAATTTGGTGTTAAAGAATATTGTCTTGGGTTAATACATTCCTTCGATCTTTCTCTTTCTCATTCTCATCGTAGGCGTTGTCCCAATTAGTATGCAGAACATGGCTTTTGATTTTTTTCATGTTCTCGCCGTGCACGTTGGGCCAATGCAGTTTTTGATAACACATTATCATTGTGTGTCTAAAATAAGAATATTATATAAGAAGATGCATAAAATGTGAAGATTAACTGACTTGCTTCCCTTTCATCATGTATTTTTTCTTTCTTTTAACTAACTTTTCGTCTTCACTGGGTTAAGTAGTTAGTCATATAAGAACCAATGCATGTATTGATGAAATTTAAAAAGGGAGGGAAAAATAATTTGAAAACACATTAAGCATACAAAACTGTAAATTCACTATGCACGCACTTATTGGTTTAAAGACACTACCCATCTCTTTACAAAATGTACGTTAAAAAGGTAAATATTAGATCATTGGGTACGTAAAATGTGAATATTAGTGTGTAATGTCTTGTACTTTCCTTTTTACTCTTCTTGTTGTTTCTGTCATATTAAAATCCATTTTTGTCTTTTTCTTTTTTCCTTAAGAACTTCTTATAAGAAAAATAAAAATTAAAAAAAATTGTATTATGTAGTTTCCTTTTCATCACATATTTGTTCTTTCTTCTTATTTTCCTTTTTCGTTTTCTTCTATTATATTTTTATTATGCTATGTTGTAGAAGCAACATATTGTACAAATTCAACATATTTTTATCATACAAATAGACAAACATATTAAAATTTTAAATTAATGTTCATACAAATGCATTAGCATGTTGTACAAATGCTTACTTTAACATGCTTCTGAAAAACATTTCACATTCAATAAAAAGAATTGAATAAATTTTTGAAAAAGAAACTTTTGAAAAATGTACATAAAAAAGAGTATATGACACTATGCAATTCCTTAAAAAATCTATATAATATTCGAAAAAGAAACTTTTAAAAATTGTTGAGAAACCATACCATGGGATGTGCATTTTCCTTTCCTTTGCCATAAAGAATAACTTTTTTTGTTTCCTTTGATATTGCTTTATCTTTTTCCTTTGCCTTTGCCTATAAAAAATAAGTAGAATATATTTAAAAATTATTTTTAAAATGATAAGAAAATACATGTTCAATATTCAAGTGACTTTTAGGCTTACCTCATGAATGCGAATAGTATTAAGGTCACGCTCATCGCGAATAACAACATTAACATTTCTTTCTTGAAGAAATCGAACCTATATATACAAAAACTTTAGAGTATGAGGAAAACTTTATACACATAAATAAGACTTTATAGACATAAATAAGAAAATTAGTAAAGTGAGGTGATATTACGGTTTGGTGTAAGTCCCCATCCACCTTTAAAGTATGAGAAAAAAATAAATTAGAATAGTGATATTGTCCATTAGTGTTGTACTTAAATTTATAAGAGAGGTACTTAAATTTATATGAAGAGAAAAAAGAAGAAAAAAACTTACTTGACCAAAAATAGTGATATTGTTCATAACTGTTGTACTTCAACATAAAAATGTTTGGTTATATAATTTTAGACACAAAGAAACAAAAAATTAGCAATAATAAAAGTTAACATGGATTTCATTGGCAATGAAATGTTATTTCCAAATCTGTTACTACCAAATCGAATAATAAAATTCAAAATTTTATTTAAATAAATAACTGCCATGAATAGAAAATACTTAATGGGTTATAGTCAAGATTAGAAGAAATAAATACAAATATAAACTTCTAAGAAAAAGAAAAAGGCCAACCCCATGTTTAGAATAGATGTATTTTAACAATCACATTAAAATGATAAAATTAAAATCGGAGTACAACAATTGTCCAAATTTGAACTCTTCTATTTTCTAACTGACTTCAATTTTATAGAAATGAAATTAAAATCAAAATCAAAACCCGTTATTATCATAATCACAAATTTATGCCAAAAAAAATAATTCAACAGATACCAGAGGCACGTGCCTTCTCTGTTTAGAATGGTACAGTTTTTTTTTTTTTTTTTAATTTTTTATAACAAAATGTTAAATACATTTTTTTGGGTTAAGTTAAATACTCGGTGAATTTGATTCAAAACAAAACGGATTATGTTAAATACTTGCGTTAAGTTAAATACTTGTAAGTTTAATATATTTTTTTTCATGAAGACAACTAAGTAATACGCACACATATACATTGACCAGAATTTTTGAAATACAACATAGAATATTATATTCCCTTAAAAAGGTGCGAAAAAAAATAAATAAATAAACTCTCTTGCCATATTACACATAAATGTTAAAATACCAAGTCTTTCAAATTTTTCTTTTAATTAGGAACTCTAGATATTCACAAAAAAATTAAATGAAAAATATTTATCATCTGTACATTAGAATCACACAGCAAATAAATATTACATTTGAATGGTACAATTAAATAAATATATTACACAGCAAATAAAATGTTAAATAAATTTTTTTGAGTGTCAGTTTAATTTTTTTGTTACAGGAAGATCAACTAAATAAATCACCCTTACTTTCTTTTTAAATAGCTCCAAACAAACAGTCCCTTCCCCCTCCCTCTCTCTCTCTCTTTCTCTCTACATTCTTTGCGAAACCCATAATCAAACTCACATTTTCTGAGTCAACCCAGCATTTAGAATAAATGTTTTTTAACAATCACATTAAAATGATAAATTAAAACTAGAGCACAATCTAATTGTCTAAATTTGAACTTTTCTCTTTGTTAACTGACTTCAATTTTATAGAGATGAAATTAAAACCAAAATCACACAATAAATATATTACATTTGAATGGTACAACTAAATAAATATATTACACAGTAAATAAAATGTTAAATAATTTTTTTTGAGTGTGAGTTTAATTTTTTTTGTTGCAAGAAGATTAACTAAATAAATCACCCTTAATTTCTTTTTAAATAGCTCCAAACAAATAGTTCCTTCCCTATGAGACTAATTTGTACAATACAAAGCACTAATCACAAACTAAGTCCCAAATAACCCCCTCTCTCTCTCTCTCTCTCTATATATATATATATATATATTCTTTGCGAAACCCATAATCAAACTTACATTTTCTGAGTCAACCCCAGTATTTAGAATAGATGTTTTTTAACAATCATATTAAAATGATAAATTAAAACTTGAGTACAATAATTGTCCAAATTTGAACTTTTCTCTTTCTTAACTGACTTCAATTTTATAGAGATGAAATTAAAACCCATTATAATCATAAATATTTTAAAGTTCACCATTTATGACTTGGAAAGTCCAAAATAAATTTCTGCGGAAAAAAAAAAAATTCACCACATAAGAAAGCCATTTTATAAGCAATAATGAATAATTATTTTATCAAGCAACTAAAGTAATACACACATATGTATTGACTAGAATTTTTGAAATGCAACATAGAATATTATACTCTCTTAAAAAGGTGCCAAAAAAAAAAAAAAAGGAACATAAACTCTCTTGCCATAGTACACATAAATGTTAAAATGCCAAGTCCTCCAAATTCTCCTTTTAATTAGGAACTCTAGATATTCCAAAAAAAAAAAGAACAAAACAGTCCCTTTATTTTTAGAATCACATAACAAATATACTACATTTGAATGGTACAATTTTTTAATTTTTTTTATAATAAAATGTTAAATACATTTTTATGGGTTAAGTTAAATACTTGGTGAATTTGATTCAAAGCAAAACGGATTATGTTAAATACTTGGGTTAAGTTAAATACTTGAAATACAACATAGAATACTATACTCCTTTAAAAAGGTGCCAAAAAAAAAAAAACATAAACTCTCTTGTCATATTACACATAAATGTTAAAATGCCAAGTCTCTTAAATTTTTCTTTCAATTAGGAACTGTAGATATTCAAAAAAAATTATATGAAAAATATTTATCTTTTGTACACTACAGAGCACTAACCACAAACCAAGTCCCAAATAACCTCTCTCTCTCTCTCTCTCTCTCTCTCTCTACATTCTTTGAGAAACCTATAATCAAACTCACATTTTCTGAGTCAACCCAGCATTTAGAATAGATATTTTTTAACAATCACATTAAAATAATAAATTAAAACTGGAGCATGATAATTGTCCGAATTTGAACTTTTCTCTTTCTTAACTAACTTTAATTTTATAGAGATGAAATTAAAACCAAAATCAAAATCCATTATAATCATAAATATGTTGAAGTTCACCATTTATGACTTGGAAAGTCCAAACATAAATTTATGCAAAAAAAAAAAAATTCACCAGATAAGAAAGCCATTTTATAAGCAATAATGAATAATTATTTCATCAAGCAACTAAAGTAATACACACATATGCATTGACCAGAATTTTTGAAATGCAACATAAAATATTATACTCCCTTAAAAAGGTGGAAAAAAAAAAAAACATAAACTCTCTTGCCATATTACACATAAATGTTAAAATGCCTAGTCTTTCAAAAAAAATTAAATGAAAAAAAACAGTCCCTTTCTTTTTAGAATCACACAACAAATATACTACATTTGAATGGTACAATTTTTTTTTTATATAACAAAATGTTAAATACATTTTTTTGGGTTAAGTTAAATAATTGGTGAATTTGATTCAAAGCAAAACAGATTATGTTAAATACTTGTGTTAAGTTAAATACTTGTAAGTTTAATACATTTTTTTTTCATGAAGGCAACTAAAGTAATACACACATATATACATTGATCAGAATTTTTTGAAATACAACATAGAATACTATACTCCCTTAAAAATGTGCCAAAAATAAAAATAAAAATCATAAACTCTCTTGCCATATTACAAATAAATGTTAAAATGCCAAGTCTTTCAAAATTTTCTTTTAATTAGGAACTCTAGATATTTAAAAAAAAAATGAAAAAAAAGTCGATTTCTTTTTAGAATCACAAAACAAATATACTACATTTGAATGGTATAATTTTTTTTTTAATTTTTTATAACAAAATGTTAAATACATTTTTGTGGGTAAAGTTAAATACTTGGTGAATTTGATTCAAAGTAAAACGGATTATGTTAAATACTTGCGTTAAGTTAAAAACTTAATACATTTTTTTTCATGAAGACAACTAAAGTAATACACACATATATACATTGACCAAAATTTTTTGAAATATAACATAGAATACTATACTCCCTTAAAAAGGTGCCCAAAAAAAAAAAAAAAAATCATAAACTCTCTTGCCATATTACACATAAATGTTAAAATGCCAAGTCTTTCAAATTTTTCTTTTAATTAGGAACTCTAGATATTCGGAAAAAAAAATGAAAAAAGCAGTCCCTTTCTTTTTAGAATCACACAACAAATATACTACATTTGAATGATACAATTTTTTTTTAAAAATTTTTTACAACAAAATGTTAAATACATTTTTGTGGATTAAGTTAAATACTTGGTGAATTTGATTCAAAGTAAAACGGATTATGTTAAATACTTGCGTTAAGTTAAATACTTGTAAGTTTAATACATTTTTTTTTTCATGAAGACAACTAAAGTAATACACACATATATACATTGAACAGAATTTTTTAAAATACAACATAGAATACTATACTCCCTCAAAAAGGTGTCCAAAAAAAAATAAAAAAAATAAACTCTCTTGTCATATTACACATAAATGTTAAAATGCCAAGTCTCTGAAATTTTTCTTTTAATTAGGAACTCTAGATATTAAAAAAAATTATGAAAAAAATTTATCATCTGTACAACACAGAGCACTAAAATATTTATAAAAAAATATTCAAAAAAAATTGATAAAAATATTTATCATCTGTACCAAAAAAAAAAAACATAAACTCTCTTGCCGTATTACACATAAATGTTAAAATGCCAAGTCTTTCAAATTTTTCTTTTAATTAGGAATTCTAGATATTCAAAAAAAAAAAATGAAAAAAACAGTCCATTTCTTTTTAGAATCACACAACAAATATACTACATTTGAATGATACAATTTTTTTTATAAACTTTTTATAACAAAATGTTAAATACATTTTTGTGGATTAAGTTAAATACTTGGTGAATTTGATTCAAAGTAAAACGGATTATGTTAAATACTTGCGTTAAGTTAAATACTTGTAAGTTTAATACATTTTTTTTTTTCATGAAGACAACTAAAGTAATACACACATATATACATTGACCAGAATTTTTTAAAATACAACATAGAATACTATACTCCCTTAAAAAGGTGCCCAAAAAAAATAAAAAAAAATTAACTCTTTTGCCATATTACACATAAATGTTAAAATGCCAAGTCTATGAAATTTTTCTTTTAATTAGGAACTCTAGATATTAAAAAAAAAATTATGAAAAAAATTTATCATCTGTACAACACAGAGCACTAAAATATTTATAAAAAAATATTCAAAAAAATTGATAAAAATATTTATCATCTGTACAAAAAAAAAAGGAAAAAAAAAGAAGCCATAAACTCTCTTGCCATATTACACATAAATGTTAAAATGCCAAGTCTTTCAAATTTTTCTTTTAATTAGGAACTCTAGATATTCAAAAAAAAATTAAATGAAAAAAAACAGTTCATTTCTTTTTAGAATCACACAACAAATATACTACATTTGAATGGTACAATTTTTGTGTAAAGGTATATCGTAGTGATGTCTCTCTCTATATCTTGCATACATGTGTGGCCTACTAAATGAAATGTTCTTTCATTAAAAAGGGTGACTAAATCATGGTTGATTGCATCTATTTTTGAAAAACAAAATTGAGCATGTAGAGTTTTTCAACTGAGCATTCCAGTGATTAGTGATGCGCTTGATGGTTTAGTAAGTCGAATAGAAATGAATAATGCCTTTTTGTCAAACAATCCTATGGGCGCCTAAGCCTAGGTTTTTATTTTGGAAAGAATAAATAAATAAAAGGGAGAAGAGAAGCCCACATTACATCAAAAGATATCATCACATAACTACGATGAAGCAACCCGATTATGCCTCACTAAGGGCACAATGCAAGTAGCAATGCACACATGATTTTCAATATCAAGTTAATCTACAAAACTACCCACTACTATTATATCTAGCACTCAAGCCTCCAAGAAGAACCAAAAAATAAATAATTGTGAAGGTCCTTGGGTTAGGGTATGAGAGGGAGTACTTGACTTCTTTCTAATAACGCAGCAAAATTGACCAAATTTAGACAAATCTTGACCAAATTTTAAAAATTTAAGACAGACCAATTTTATGAATAGCGACGTAATCAGCCAAATGTTTTACACTTCAATTTACCCACTGGATTCAGGACAACCAATCCTAATCCAAGCTTTAAGTTCTAAAAACAACAATAAGGAGTCAGGACAACCAAACCATGATGGTTATGATTAGTAAATTACTTAACTTACTCTCTCTCTCTCTCTCTCTCTCTCTCTCTCTGTTCATCAAATTTGAGTGAAAATTTGATTAAAAGCTTGATCTGATATAAATACTCCAATCCTTACTCTCTTCGTATCTTCAAATCTTTCCAAAAAAATTCCAAACTTATCCTAAAAACCATCTCCTATCCATACTCTATTTTAAAATTTTATCAAAAAAGATTAAAAGTATTATTATTGGAGATTTGGTGAAATTTGTTGTTCATCCTTGATTTAGTGAAAATTTTGGATCTATCATGTTTTTCCTGTGTATAATAGCCAAATAATTTTGAGACCAACCTTATGTGTAAGAACCAAATTTATGCTTAATAGTTCAAATAATTGACAATAATTCTTTGATGAAAAAATAATTTTTGCTTAATTTTTTTTGATTAAAAAAATTGGCAATAATTACGATTAAAATTGATGTAAATTTAGTGATGAGAGACATTTCCTCAATGTTTAATAGTTCTGAGAGAAATTTGATTCACAATAATTCTGCTTAATGTTTAATCAAAATTGACAGAAATTTGGTTCACATAATGTTTTTTTTAATTCTTTGATGAAATTTAGTTCAAATAATTTTTGCTTAATAGTTCAAATAATTGACAATAATTGATCGACCAACTATTATACACAGTTGACAGTAAACACAATGTGTATAAACCTTTTTTTTTTTTTTTTTTTGAACACCAAACCAATTTATGCTTAATGTTTTTTTTGATTAAAAAAATTGACAATAATTCTGATTAAAAATTGACAGAAATTTGGTGATGTGAGATACATTTCCTCAATATTTAATAGTTTTGAGAGAAATTTGGTTCACAATAGTTCTACTCAATGTTTAATCAAAATTGACAGAATGCACGATATAAATAATTTTAAGATTAAAATGCAGTTATAAAAATATATTAAATTTTTTTTTTCTTAAAGAACTTGTAACATTTTTGCTTGTATTACATGCTCTACAAAACTCAAATAAAATAACAACTCTCCCTAATGTTAATGCAAATTAAGAAATAAACATATAAGATTTATAATGTTCACCAATATTGCAAATCAAAATATAAGAG
This sequence comes from Camellia lanceoleosa, assembly GCA_025200525.1. Classification (NCBI taxonomy): domain Eukaryota; kingdom Viridiplantae; phylum Streptophyta; class Magnoliopsida; order Ericales; family Theaceae; genus Camellia; species Camellia lanceoleosa. Next base: position 59,431,960 of record CM045759.1, read on the forward strand.
CAAGCAAAAAAAAATTGTAAACACTGACAGAAACTAAAGTTATTGTATACTAAATCTATAATAAAAAGGAAAAAATATTACTAAATCTATATACTAAAGCACATCAATAAGTGCTCTACATACTAAAGCACATCAGTATAATGTAGGCATTCAACTCATCTTGGTAATGAAAAAAAGAAAAGAAGCAGAAATATGTGATATTCTACCAAATTGCTATCAAAATGCTAGCCCATATTCTGTCTATGATACCAAGAACCCTTTTATTTATTCTCTATTTGATACTGTCAAGTGTATTAAGGGCCTGAAATGCAGAAAAATTTGTAGAGTAATTCCAATTTCAAATGTAAACATAACAAATTGGTTAGACCAACTCCCCGAAGCTATTTAAAATGAAAATCATCCAAAAGCACACAACACCTCAGAACTAAATACTATCAAGAAAATGTAAACAAATTAAAACCCATTTAAAAAATAAAACCCATTAAACATAACAAATTGGTTAGACCAACTCCCCAAGTTATTTGAAATGAAAATCATCCAAAAGCACACAGTATAGAAGAACTAAATACTGTTCAAAAAATGTAAATAAATTAAAATCCATGTAAAAAAATAAAACCCATCAAGTATTGATTCAAATCCAAAACCTTTTAAAAAATTAAATCCATTTAAGAAACATAATGTTAAGATTAAATTGGATAAATTACATTTTAATCCAGATGATAAATTACATTAAACTGGATAAATTACATTTTAAGATCAAGTATTATATATCTATCTATTATTGTAGATTAATCTATTATTGCAAAACATTTACAAATGATAATATTAAATTAAAAAAAAAAATCGTAAACTAAAAGCAAATTGAACAATTTAATTCCCAATGGAAGCCAAGCAACATATTAAAGAAGTAGGATACCTTTAATGGTTTAGCCAATTTTCTATGAACAACAACTAATTAAAAATAAATAAATCAAATAGAGAGAAGAGCACTAAAGATTTAGCCAGTTTTATTATTTGTATAATCAATTTTACTCCCCAAAATTACTATATGTGAGAAAGAGATTTCATATTAAAAAAATTTAAAATAAGACCTACCAAATACCCATGAGCTTCTTAAGACTCAGCACACAGATTGCAAAGATCTATGTGTAAAATCAAATAGAGAGAGGAGCACTAAAGATCTTTGCAATTTTCTTATTTGTATAATCAATTTTACTCCCCAAAATTATTATATGTGAGAGAAAGATTTCATGTTTAAAAAATATAAAATAAGACCTACCAAGTACCAATGAGCTTCTTCAGACTCAGCACACAGATTGCAAAGATTTATGTGTAAATTGTCACAAATTTTAGTCAACACTATTACAATGAGCATACAACAGGTTCTAATTGCTTATTTGGAGTCTTTTGCTGTTCCAATTCTACGTGCACTGAACATATAAAGCTGATCAAGAAGGCTTATTCTTTCCAATTTTGGCTACTTGTATTTCAAGCATCTCCTTGAATATAGCTAGCTATGAGACCTAGGATGGTTTTGAGTGAATGTTTTTTTTCCCCCTCCATTTTAGCATTGGATACTATCATGAGCTAAATTTATAAAAAAGGTCAGGTTTAGAGATTCAAACTTGGCATAGGTTAGAAAAGGGAATACTTCTGATGTTGTTGGGTTTTGAGTTCTGGTAAAGTATATTCACCGTTTGTTTATACAGAATTTGTGATTCTGTTTCAGTGCTTTTCTACGCCAATTTTCTAGCATATTTTCTACGTACTAAAGCACATCAGTATCAGTAAAAAAATTGACAATACTTAACGTGTAAACACAAAACTAATGTGTATAACCTTTTTTTTTTTTTTTGAACAACAAACTAATTTCTGCTTAATGTTTTTTTGGTGATAAAAAATTTCTGATTTAGATGTGAGAGGAAATTTAGATGTTATTTCTGATAATATATATGCATGTGAGCATGAATTTAGATGTTATTAACCTAATAAATAGGAATTTCTATATGTTTATATGTGTACATTTACAAAGCTTACAAATTTATTAGAATCTATTACCTAAGATGTTGGATTTGGAGTTTGAAATTAATTAAAAAATTTTGTCCATATCATCATCTGGACCCCTAAAAAGAATAATCAATTATAGAGCCAAAGAACTATATAACGTTCGTGAGTTTTTGGAGCTAAAATGGAGAAAACAATTTTCTTTTTCTTACTATTCCAAATTGAGTAGAGTCATAGCAACTCACTAACAACACTGCATGGACATGGACTTCACACCCACTTAAAAATTATTAACATGACTCTGAAAAAAGGGAGTTGCTATGACTCTGAAAAAACAAAATTAATGGCTGAATATTGGAAGTAAATAACCATAAGCACAAGCCAACACACTGAAAATGCAGTTAATATCCGACAGTAGGAATTCAAAAAATCTATAGCATGGGCCCAACACACTGAGAGAAAGGAGGAGAGACAAAAATTGGTAAAAAAACATAGCAAAGCAATAACTGATTTTGGTGATAAAAAAGCAGCGTAGAAGTGACTATATCATGGGGTTCTTTGCTACAAAGAGAAGGCAAAAGAGGGACTATAATTGACCCTGGTAGGCGAAGATGGCAGGTTTCCTCAAGCAACATTTGAGATAGTGAGAGATTCATCTAGTTCAGGAGTGGCTAGTGTGATGTTGACTTTGAGCCAAATAAAGATTATATATTGTTTTGGTGTATCTCAGATACCAAATAAATTATATACCTAGACAAATATCTTGACAGTAAACACATTGAGTAGGATTTTTGTCTCTCATAATATATATGCATGTGAGCATGAATTTAGATGTAAATTCACTTAATGCTCACATATCATCATCTGGACCAACTATTCAATTAATGATAAATATTCATGAAATGATAAAAATTGAATGTGAGCATGAAATGATAAAATTCACTTAATTTAATATTCATCTAATGATAAAATTGTCTCTCATAACATCTAAATTCATGCTCACATCCATATATATTATTGGAAAAAATTTCTAATAAGCAGGTTGATAGTAAACACATTGAGCGTAATTTTTGGTGATTTTGGTGATAAAAACAGAGCCAACAAATTTTGGTGATAAAAACAGTCAAGTGATTTTTGTGATAAAAATATAGTCTTTGCAACTACTCTTTAATTTTTAATTCTTCTTCGCTTTAGTCAATAGTAAGGAAATAACAAACGAAAAAGATTCATCCGTATATATCAGTTGGCTCAATATCAAAGTAAAGCAATAACAAAAGAAATAACAAAAGCTAAGAGAGGGAAAAAAAAGTGATGTCGAGCAGCCAAACGTTACCAAAGCAATAACAAAAGGAAAAAAAAATAAGAACCAAAGTAATAAACTAACCAAGGTAATGAAGCAGGATGTCGAAATAGAAGTGAATAGCCGAGCAGCCAAAGTGATGTCACAGTCGGAGTGAACAACGGTGAGAGTGGTCAGAGTGATCTACAAAAGCTCTGATGAAGGCAAAAGCTGAGAGAAGAAAAAAAAAATTCAAGAAGAAGAACAATTACCCGAATCAATAAGAGAATACTAAAGTCATGTTTTCAATTAAGATAAAAATGAGAGAATACTAAAGTCATGTTTTCAATTATCCAAATCAATTCTCTTGAACCCAGCAATTAAAGTCATGTTTTCAACACTAAATAATAATACTGAATTGGTTAAAGTCATGTTTTCAATAACTCTATTAAACCTAACAGTTAAAAATACTTTTCCATATATCTATAGATTGGTCTGTGTAGAATTTGAATTCAATAATTATAGATTTGTCTGATATAATCCCTATAACTAAATATATATATATATATATATATCATTTGTCTGATTTGCAGAATTTCTTTTCCATATATTTGTATCATCCAAATCTGTTGCACGGTGTATCATTCAAATCTACACACACCCAAAAGACATCATAACAAAATGCATATCACCCGTGTAATCCAAATCTGCACACACCCAATACAAAATCCAAACCGTATAACTCACCCGTATAACTCAAACCATATCACCCGTATGTATCAGTTGGCTCAATATCACCCATATAACTCAAAATCCAAACCCAATACAATAAGATAAACCCAAAAACACAAAAACAGAGCAAGAAATTCAGCAATTGGGAGACAGATGGTAGACAGAGAGGGAGATAGAGAGGAAAGGTAGATACTGGGGGAGAGTCAGTGCAGAGTAAGAATGGGGAGACAGACGGTAGACAAAGAGAGAGATAGAGAGGGAATGTAGATAGAGGGCATGAGAAGACAGATGGGAGACAGAGGGTAGATACTGAGGGAGACACAGGCAAATCAAATGAAATGTGTTGGGCAGGAACCACCCATTGATCTAAACCATTGATATACACTTATGATTCATCTAAGCCATCCAAATGAAATGTGTCTCTCATACATTTTATATATATCTATATAATAAGTTACAAAGGTTTTTGAAAATGTCTTAGGTCATCTTTTTATATATTTATATATATCTATCTTTTTATCTTTTTTCATCACATCACCTCTCTACTTTTCTGCACATCTTTTCGTAAAAAGATAAAAAGTATACTTATTTAGGTCATCCCAAACAACTCCTAAGACATTTTTAAAAACCTTTGTGGATATATATATTTTTGTATAATTTACCCTTTAAATAATGTTTATCTTAAGATAACAATTGATTCACTAAAATATTAATTTCCTTGAAAGGCCCCTTAAACTAGGAATGGCAACGGGGTGGGGCGGGGCCGGGGATCACCCTCCCCGTCCCCGATCCCCGATGGTTGAATTTTCTGCCCGGCCCGATCTCGACGGGACCTATCACCACCCGCCTCGCTTCAACGGGATCGGGTTTCAAACCCGACCTTTCCTACCAAAAAAAAAAAAATTCAGAAAATGCAACAATATTCCTCAACAACAACAACAACAACAACAACATCATCAAAACAAAATAAATAAAATAAAATAAAAAAAAAAAACAGATCTGAAACAGATCTAAAAAAAACTCAACAACAACAACAACATCATCAAAACAAAATAAAAAAAAAAACAAAAAAAAAAAACAGATCTGAAATAGATCTAAAAAAAAAAAAAGATCTGTAGAGAGGGAGGGATGAGAGACGAGAGGGAGTGAGAGACGCGGTGATGGTGCCAGCTGGACAGCGGTGGTGGGTGGTCGGCGTCGAGAGAGAGGAGTGGACGCAGTGCGCTTGAGCAAGCGGGGGTGGTGGTGGCGACATCGAGAAGAGATGGAGTGGATGAGACGGCGGTGCGGTGGTGGTGGTGGTGGTGGTGCGAAATGGACGCCTCGAGAGAGAGAAGTCATGAGTTTGGTGGAGATGAAGGTCACTAGTGTGAAATGGTGAGAGTGTAATGTGAGTGAGAGTGAGAGAGGACCAAACAAATAATATAATACATAAATATATTATAATATATATAGTAACCCTACCTAAACAAATAATATAATATATATATATATATTATAATTACTCAGCAGTGGGGACAATCGAGGATTAGTCGAGGCCGGGAGGTTGGAGGATCGATCCCGGCCCGAATATGTTCGGGGATTAAATTTTAAATACCATCCCCGTCCCCGCGGGGGTATTTTTCGGAGAAAACCCGCTTAAATCGGGGTCGGGATCGGGGATCCCCGTCGGGCCGGTTTCAAATTGCCATCCCTACCTTAAACATCAATTTTTTTTTTTTTTTTTTTTTTTGACAATTCCCTTCAACATAAATTAGGTAATCAGAAATTAAATAAACCATATAAAAGCGGCTTCTTGGGCCAAACGGGCCCAAATCTATCTCTATCGTTATAATGAGGAAAGTGAGGCAGTCCTTTTCGGACACCTCAACCCCCTCGCTTTTCCGATCTTTCGCAAACAAGGTGGGACCGACACTCAAATGTCGAAGCTGAATGCAAAAGCCAAGCCAGAATATACTTTGCTCTGCTCTGCAAACCCCCCACCCCTCCTCCTCTCTCTCTCTCTCTCTCTCTAATCGTCAATAACCCAAATTCCACTACTCTTCCCATCTCTCTCTCTCTCTCTCTCCATTAATGGAGATTTTTCAAGAACTCCTCTTCACTGTCGCTCTCTCTCTCCTCTTCTCTTTCTTTTTCACCAAGATATTTTCAATGGCGTCGTCTTGTGATGATGATGATGACACTAAAGACAACTCTGTCTCTGTGTCGGTATCGGTGTCGGTGTCGGTCGAAGAATCGGCTTTTTGCAGTGAAAATTTGGTAATTTGGGACTCCGAAAGCGAGAGAAGAGTTTGTTTTGTGGATAAAGCAGTTAAATTTAACAAACTCGAAGAGGAAGAGTCTAGGGTTGAAACAATCGATGATGAGATTGATGATAGTGAACAAGTTTCGCAAAATAAGGGTTCGAAAAATAGTGTTTTTACTGAGGAACTTGAAGAGAATAACTTGGTTGATGAAAGTTATGTGAGAGACGAATTTCGTGAAATCGGAATAGAATCGGACGACCTAGCTGAAAAAAGTCCCGAGAGAGCGAATTTTCGAGAAATTGGGATAGAATCGGCCGTGGAGGAGGAGAAAAACGAAGAGGCAAGGGTTTTGGAGAGTGAAGATGATAAGGGGAATGAGAGTGTTGGTATAGAGAGCAGTGAGAAAGAAGAAGAAGAAGAAGAAGAAGAAGAAGAAGAAGAAGGGTTGTTTGATGACTGGGTGGGGATAGAGAGAACAGAGCTGGACAAGCGATTTGGCGCCGCGGTGGTGTTTGTTGGTTCTAAGAACAATGCTGATCGGATTTCGAGCATTGATAGTGATACGAAGAGGCAGTTAATTGGGCTTCATAAGGTTGCCATTGGAGGGCCTTGTTGTGTGCCACAGCCGATGGCATTGAAGGTCTCTGCTCGTGCAAAGTGGTAGTAAGCTTAGCCTCTGATTCTTGAATATAATGGGTTATATAAATAATTAGTTTGTTTTTATTCTAATGCTTGCCAAATGTACATGCATAACAAATAGTGAATAAATAAAACAGAGCTAATATGAAGGTATGAGAGAGAGAGAGAGAGAGAGAGAGAGAGAGATTGGATTTTACTAAACTAGTAGACTTGAATGATAATTAAAAAAAGAAAAAAAAAATCATAATTTGGTATTAGGATGATTAAGCGCAGACTCTCGGAATAGAACCATGGCTGATGGGTTCAATCTTGGAAAGATATTCAATGCGGACTAGTTGAGAAGTTTGAAGATTGACATGGGTGCAATCTGATAGGATGGGACATACTTATTGGGTTTCTTAAACAGGAAAATGACTCTTAAATTTTTAAAAACCAACTGATATGTGCATGTTTACTTTATTATTAATTTTATTATTATTATTTGTTACCTAGTAGTTTCATAATTCTTGACTCTGAAATGATCCCTTATTATGCCATGATGATCTTCAACAAAAAATTTAGATGAATTCCTATGGTTCCTTATGGTTTAGGCTCTACTTGAATCTTTGAGTGAATGAAAGGAAGAAAGGAATGCTTAAAAATGGCTACCTTTCTTAAGTTTTTAATCCATTTTACTTCTGAGAACAAATCACAAAGTTGGGTTCATCCTGGTTACTTGCCTTTTCTCATGCTAACCTCTCCCAATTACAAACTCATAACATAAGTTAAGGTAGGTATAAAGCAAATGGACTTTACTTGTACACTACATTAGTGCTCATCCTTATTCCTTAATTATATTCTGGTGTGTAATTGGCTGTTAGTTTTGATAATAAGATTTGTAGCTTCTTTGTGTAATTAATGAGGCAAACTGGTTAAATTGTCTTAGGAATGCTTGGCAACAGCTTGGGGACATGAACCGAGAGGTGGCTATGGAGCAATATATAACCCTTTTGTCAAGGAGCATTCCTGGGTGGATGGAGGATGACACAAAAGGAGTATTTTCCTTCAGCATCTATTGCTTCTTTACTTTTGAATAATTTTTACATTGAAAATTGGTAATTGTATTTCTTGAATAACTCTTGCCACAGGATGGTAAACAGATTTTCTCAGATGGAAGATCATATACTAATCTACCTTCCAATTTACATAAGCAAACTGGTACAAAAAATGAAAGGTAAAAATTAATTTCACTTTCTAGAGACTTGTTCGACAAGTGGTAATCGCCTAATGGGTTTAAGATTGGTTTTTGTCTGTTGGTTTAGTTTAATTTATCTGTTACTTCTTTCTCTTACCTTTCATGCAGTTTGGCGGAAGAACTGAAGCCTTGTTGTGATGAAGAATGCAGGATGATTAGTGTTGAGCTTTCAAACATCACAAACAAAGTATGTACATGGATTCATTTGTTATTGTAATTTTGCTGGATAGTATTAGATATGTTCACAAATCATGATTGGTGTTAAGCCTTATAGTCTTTGACACATGCATGTTGATGATGAACATATTCTGTATGGTATTAGTCAAAAGATTATTTGCATTGCAAATTGACCATGTACTAGCGATCTCTTCTTGAAATGCTTATTACAATTCCTCCAGGGAAACAGCATAAGATAAATTAGACCATTCATGCTATAGGTTTGGACTGGTAGTTCTCTTCATGTAATTTCATTTACATTTTTTTTGTTATCGTAATACGTAGTTCACTGCCAATGAATTGCCTTCAATAGGTTTTCGAATCTTCTTGCATGGAACGCTACATTACATAACATCCTTACCAATATGGATATGCATTTGGATGTCTACTTTTAGTGAGACACAAAAAAAAATTGTCATCATTATTGCCTTTTGGCTTTTTGTGGACCAGTTTTAAATGGCAAGAATGTAGTAGCTCAAAACAGTGTCTCTGTTTTCTTTATTTCTAGAAACCTTTTACTGGGTTAAGGTATCTAGTGTTTCTTCTCACATTTTATATTTTCATGATTCATTATCAGTGTTCTGTTCTTTCTCGTATTTCTATTTTTTCGAATACTATATTGCAGCTTCCATCTTTTCCATTTTCTCATGGGTAGTGTGGAAGATTTTAACATTATATGAACCTTTATCTAACTATATTAATATAAATAGACAGTTTATCATACTTGAAGAGAAAACATACAGAGAATTTTTCTATTGTGGTGTGGGAATTGGGCACGAGTTAAAAAAACTAATTTTGTAATGATTTCACAACTTGGTTCTTATGGGTACTTAGGCTATTGTGGAGTGGTTTTTAACATTGTCTAATGTCTATCAAAAGTATCATAATACCAGTTCTGTTCTGTTTATCACAACCAAACCACTTGTATAGATAAACTCATAAAGCTAATAATTTTTTTAAGCGAACTATAAACTAACTAATCAAATGTAAATAAAATTACAAAATTAAGTTAACAATATTTTCTTTTAAATACTAAAAAATTGGATAAATTTTAACCCGCCAGAAGAAATTTAGAGTTGGAGACTTATTTTACTTGCTTTTTTATTTATTGGGTTGAAGAAGAAACTCCTGCAAGTGGTTATCTCCTTTCTACTTCTATTTTTGTTCTTTTAGACTGACACACAATCCATGCATGGTTCCAATCACTTAAAACAAATGATCACCTTCTTTGAATTGGTTTTAAACTTCTTGTTCTATTTGTGATACTTTTCATCACCCTTTTGTGGTTAAGATTGCCACCTTTTAATTTTTAAAGAATTTAGCAAAGCTGATTGTAAATATTTCAAACCTTCCAAATTTTGTATAAACCCAACTATTTTTAGAAGCTTTAGTGGGATCAGTTAACCTTGATCAAAGACTGACAAATTTTTTCGGTAACTGGATGAATTGTTTGCCTTTACCCATTTTGCCCTTCCACTTTTTTGTTTTAGCTATTTGTTTGGTGGCTCATGTTGTAGCATCAAAATTACTGAAAATGACAATTTTACATTCAGTAACTCGGTTGGGCTTTGATACGCAGGAGAAAGCGTGACATCCTTTGCTGTTTGCTTCTACAACAACGGGAAACTTTGATTAGGAGTTTGGTTCAAGGATTCAAAGCTTCAGTTGCGGCCATAACCAAGTATATATATATATTGTGCTTTTCTGTGTAAATGAAGAACTAGTCACGTGTCTATATGGTTACTTAAGTCCTGGAATTCATAACCCTGGTTTTCTTGGGGTTTAGTGGGAAAGATTTGATAATTTGGATTAGAGAGAAATTTCTGTTTCTTTATATATATATATATATGTGTGTGTGTGTGTATGTATATAGATATTTTTGGTGGTTATAATTAGCGATTCAAATACATGCATCCAGTTTGCTGTTCCTGTGTCTTCTTGCAAAACATAAAACAAAATGAGAAGTTTAAATTGTCTCTCCTAAAATAGGATAAGAACATTGTGGAAAGTTTGAAAATATAGATTAAATAGATTACAGTGTCGCTAATGAAAGTTTGTGATACTAAATTATTGTGTCAAATGGGCCTTATATTTTTTGAATATTGATGTTTATGAACATTTTTTTTTTGGTTTTCCCTCGTGTTGTTGTTAATGTTGTTATTATTATTATTATCATTGCTAACAAATTTAGCCAGCATGAGATGACAGAACTCCTACTAGATAGTCAGAAGAATGCAGAAATGCATGTTATGGCTGTTTGATAATTCATTTTAGTGGTTAAAATTAAAATATTCTGTGAATTTTCTGTTGAAGTGTGTTTTGTAATGCACAATTAGTTATTACATGGAATGAATGGTCAATTTAAAAGGTGCTTGAATTTTTAGCCTGTGAGAACGAACTTAATAAGCTTAGGATGTCGATTGGTAGGCATAATTGGCGTCTTTGTGATCAGGGCTTAAAAATTTAGGACTTTTTAACAATAATAATTTAGATTTATTTTTTTATAGATCTTGAATTTGTTAAATAACTTAATATTTAATTCACCTTTGACTAGTGTTGTGAAATCTTGTGTTGCAACTTTGAAACAGACAATAAAAATAAAAATTGTTAAAGGTGACAACTACTATAAAAGTCTTCTCTCTCTCTCTCTTCTTTTCTATTTATTTATTTATTTATTTTTATTTTTGTTGTAAATTTTAGCTGCTACTATTTATTTATTTATTTTTGAGAGCAAACAAAGCACAGATATTTATATATACCAAACAGAGGATAATGAGTTATAGCTTTTGCACGTCTATGCACTGGTTCAACTAATTGTCTATCAACTTTAGTTACACAGAAACACAAAATATTTACTTAGAGACAAAATATCTTGTACTAAATCCACCTCGCAATCAAGATTGCATTTTTGTTCCAAACTACTTACCAACAACACCTTGTAATCTGTAAATATAGAGAGGCATTTGATTTCCTTGTTTACAGCCCATTTAATAGTCCCCGAAAGTGCCCTTGCTTCTATGAGTACGGCTTGTTGATACACCTTATCTTGATTTTCATCAAAACACACCCATGCCAATCTCGCCGCTCCATTGCCATGCTTCCATGATCTGTCCACAAGATAGGCAAATAATTGAAAAACATGAGATTATTAACAAGGATACAACAATTATTAGGAGAAGAATTCGCTAATTTTACAGTATCACATCCGGCCATATTATCACAAAAAATCAACCTTCTACTATTGGTCCATTGAATGTTAAGCTCATTTACCGAACATAAAGTTTGATCTAATGTCAACTACTATTTCTTTGCCTCCATATCGCCCATAAAATGGCAATAGAGTGGACAATTATTTCTTCCTCCTTAACACTCCTAACCCATTTAGACCACCAAGTCTTGAAATGAACCGGTCAAGAGAAAAATCTAAACCCAAAACAATACCCCTCCACACTCTTTGGGACAAAGGACACTCAAAGAAAAGATGCTGTGATGTTTCATCAGTGAGACCACACCTTACACACTGCGTACCAAGTGATATACCTCTTTTCTTAAGTTGCCATCGCACTGGAATAATGTTATAAAAGCATTTCCAGAGAAATAAGGCCCATTTAGAAGGAAGTTTTGTCTTCCACAGATTATTCCAAAGGAAAGAATCATTCCCATTCACCTCATTAGCTCCTTCCTACTTTTTACAAATCGCCACCCAATATCCCGATTTAACAGAAATCATGCCATTCTTATTTTTGTTCCATACAATCTTATCAAGACAATGGACTAAGGGAATCTGAATCCCTAAGATTGACAAGATAACACTTTTCTGGAAACAACCATTTAATCATATTGCTTCTTCAAATGGCCTACTCTTAAATTAGGCAAATATTGAGAAAGCCCCACCCGCTTCACTGGATTAACTCCCCCTGGGATCCATAAATCCTCAAAAGGATTGATTGATTGGCCATCACCAATCCTCCACATAATCCCCTCGTTCAACAACTCCCGACCTAAAGAACACTTTTCCATCCCCAAAAAGCTATTCTTTGACAACCAGCTTCCAAGAAATTTTTGTTAGAACTATATTTATCCAAAAGAACTTTTGCTAGCAAAGACATAGGGTCAGAAATTAGTCGCTAGGCCTGTTTGGCTAACAATGCTTGATTGAAACAACTCAAATCTCTTAAACCAAGCCCACCCCACTTCTTAGGACTACACAAACTTCTCCATTTTTTTCCAAAACATACCATGCCCTTTGTCAGATTGTCACAAAAAAACGACGGATGACAGCTGTTATTTTCTTGACAACCAAAAAAGGCACTTTGAAAATAGGCAAGAGGTAAATTGGAATTGCTTGTAACACATGTTTAAATTAGTGTTGAGTAATCAAAAAATATAGGCAAAAATGAATTTCACTATTGGTCTCCCTGAGAATCAAAATTAATTAGATATGTTATACCAAGAAAAGGTCAACTTGTCGATTACAATGGAGTAATTAATTGCCTAGGATGGAGCAATTAGCTTGCTTTTGTAATAAGGTTTGGTGGTGTTCTTAGACCATCACGTGACCTTATTGGAAGAGCATCTAATATTCTATTGAGAGTAGTGTTATTATAAATTCGTATTTTCTTATAGTGAGATTTTGTATTGTTGAGAATTTCTTTTTTAAAGTGACTGACAATGTAATTTCAATCATACAAAAAAATTATTTGAAAAAAAAAAAGAAAATCCACTCTACAAGCTACAAACTCAATAATGCTATAATGGCCAAAATTTTGTATAAAATTTACTTACAAACTTGCATATAATCATTTTTTTTTTTTTGGAAATGGATCTTATTGGTTATGCATTTTGCTAATATATGATAACATGTAAGATGCCGTGTCAAATGGTAAATAAATGTTTGCTTGATAAACAAAGATAAGAAGTATGATCAATCATAATAATCACCTTTGGATGCGGTCAAAAGAGTACTTATCTGTGATGCCCTAAAATTTTGAAATATTAAGAAAAATTAAATAAATAAAATGACTTAATAAACTAAAAAGTTGACATCTTAATAGGGCAATCCAACTCTCGTACATAACCAAATGTTCAAATAACAATAGATAAAAACTTAAAATTATCCAAATACAACATCAAATGAAATTATAAAGTCCTTAATAGTTATTATATAAAATAATATAATTTATTTGGCTCTAATCGGGGTTTCAAGTCAGCCAAGGCTCTACGTTAGCATCAACTCCATTTCAGCTTCAGTTATTTCCTCGTCAAAACCTGACATAAAACACCAGGGCAACAAAAATATATGCCATGAGTTTTGCAACACAGTAAGAAAATATAATCAATCTACCATTCTATTTAAGAGAAAAATAATGAGATTATAAACATGAGATAACAATATAATTGTAAACATAAATTACAACCATTAAAATAATTTTAATAAATTAGGTGACACTCGAAATCTCACCAAAGAGATTTAACTTACTAACCACTAAACATGACAACGATTAATTTGAAACTCTTCCTTGGTCAAATATTCAAGTGTTACCAACCGTAACTACCAAGGATGCCCACGTTCGGAGTTATATACCCAAGTAGTGGCATCCGTGGTTTGTCCCAAGGAAACGGTTTGCTAGGGGTACGTAACCTCCTTGTGTGCCACCTGTACATCCATCTTTATTCCAAAACCGAATACCGAAAAGGGTTCAATAAGTCCCGTGCCATCTTAGGGTTTTGCAACACAATTTACGTAAGAATTCTTAAAGCCAGGGCTTACCCTGAACAACCGGTATTAACCGTCAACTCTTAATTTCATACACTCTTTAAAATCAAGACTCACCCTGAATAACCGGTATTAACTATCAATCGTTAATTTCGTACACTTCGTTGATCATTTTAATTAATTTTCATACTAATCACTAATAATTACAAATTAGATCACAATCGATATTATACCATTTCGATATAATTTTTTAACAGAAAATATCAACACATATGTTCTACAACAATCCATCAATGTGTATGAATCATTGTGAACAGTTTAATCAAGCCATGATGTGAAATAATAATTTTAAATACTAAAATAAATCACAATACACGTGCATGGACTACTAATTTACAAGATTCAATTAAATAGACTAGCACAATGTTGATTTTTGGTCCTAATGAATGGTTAAAGTAGTAATCTTGATTCTTTATCATTCTGCCAGAATTTTCAGAACATAATTTTCATAGTCAAAATTATAAATAAATTATTTATATAACTCTAAAATTCATGTAACTATATGAGATATTCAACAAACACGTTATGCTCATTTTTCAGAAAGAATTTCCCAAACATAAGTTATAAATAATTCGGTGAAATTTTAAGAAATTTCATGACATAGATTTATTACATTTTCTTAAAATAATACCACACTTAAATTTATAAATCAATTCCATAATCTAAAAATTTATTATGAAACTAGACTTCCAAAATTTCATTTTTTATTTAAAAAAAATACCATATTTGATTTAAGATAGGATTTTTAATGATTTTTCCAATATGCTGTAAAATTTGTCTATAGTTTCAAATTTAATTAAAATTTCGTATAAGTTTTTACAAAACTAGAATAATTGTTACAAAAATTCCTGGATGAACTAGACATTATTCTTAATAATTTTGTAGAAAAAATCATCTCAAAATTTTGAACATAAAATTGTCTAAAAATTTGTACAAGTTTCTGGTAGATTTAAGAGTCATATAATCAAACCAAATAAAATCTTTCATCATCTTTTTAATGGTACAAACTACACATGCAATTCTAATTCCAAAATTATACCATGATTTTAAGTCTTCAAATATTTAACATACAAATCACAAATTTACATACAACTACAAACAATATTTTTATCTAAATTTTCAGCTATTTATAACATAAGAACACAAATATGAAAAATTAATAATTAAAAAGAATGAGAGGGTTGAGAGAGTTTTCTTGCTACGTTAGGTTGCTAACGATTTATCGTCCGAATTTGATTTATGATTCTGATCGTAAGATATGACCGTTCTGGCTCCATCATCGTTTTGCTGAAATTTCACATTAATCGGACGCGATCTCACCATTGATCTTCCATTGGATTCTCTTAGAACTTTTAGTTGTCGATCATTATCTTAGACTCAGGATTTGCAAGATCTAACCCCAAAAATGGATTCTACACGTCGAAAAACCTAAGAGTGGTTATTCCCAAAGTCATAGGACCACTTGATTAACCCAAATGTACTAGAATGCATCGTAGCACCATGAGCCGAGAAACGCTGGATAAAATTTAGTTCATCTTCTCCAACAGCCGTAGCATGCACAACAGAAAGACCTAGAAATTTAGTTTCAACGCCACCAGTTCAAATACTTGTATCTTCTTCATCGTAACTCCGTTTTATCTTATTTTTCTGTCATTGGATTTACCTCACAGCCTAGTTTTTGGTTCACTACTCACACGCCTCGTTCCGTCTCTTTTTGTATGCCATCGGATCTCTAAAATTTGACGAAAAATTATATTTTTTCCTACCGTCTCAGACATTTCTTCGAACCATCTTTCGGACTCCATAACTTTCTTAATTCTTAACGGTTTTACTTCATTCTTTCGCCAATCTCTTTAACTTACTTCGTACTTGATCTTACATGACCTAATTTTCTCACTTCTTCCCGAAATGGATGGTTTTGGCATGCCGAAAGTAAGCCAAAAACCAACTTTTAAAATTCAAAATAAACTTTTCTAACTTTGTTTCTTTCTCCTCCATCTTCCTTCTTCTTCTCTTTCTTTACCTACAACACGTTATGAATGGTGGTTCTAGATAATAATGGAATTAGGTGATTGTGGTGGCGGTAGTCTGACGGTGTGCCGGTGGTGAAGAAGTTCGCGGGTTGGTGATAGTGTGGGTTAAGGTCGTGGCTATGGGGTTTGGGGGAAGGAGGAAAAACATAGATAAAGAAGGAGAAAGAGAGTTTGGAGAATGAGAGGTGGAGAGAAAGAGAGAGAACCGAGAGAGATAGAGAAAGATGAAACGGAGAGAGAGAGAAAGATGAAGCTGGAAGTGAAGCAAAAGATGATAAAATGTGAGGAAAAGTTAGACTCAATTTATGGAAAAAATGAGAAAGAGTAAAAGAAGATAAAAATGAAGAGAAATTAAAACGAATGGAGATGTATAGCATCTGTATGTCCACCACATTTTCTTTTGAAAAAATTATTGCACGTAGAAGGTGGGAGGTGAAAAAACATGGGAAGCAAACCCATGGTTTTTGATTGGGTTTTAGTACAGAAAATATTATGCTCCAGTGTAATTTGATTACAAAAAAAAAATATAGAGAAAAATATAATAAAAAAATCATAAGGTTTAGAAATTAATATTGAGTAATAATATAAAGTTAAAAATATTTTATTTTATTTTATTTTGAATAAATTTTTAGTATAAAAATATATAGACTATTAAATTCAAAATATTATGAATAATTATTTAAGAAAGTTAAAAATATATATGTTATTTTTATTATATGAAAATACAGGGTTTCAAATTATCTGTTGTGGAGCCAGGTAAGAAAAGCCTAAATAAGCTCGACAAAGTAAAATTACTGCATGTATACAAAGAATCGTAGACACTCCCTCAAAATAGACTTAATGAGCCTACAAAGGTCCTAGCTTGTAGCTCGAAAACTCTGAGGCTCGATTGGCCCGAATCGCAAAAACGTCGTTTTGCGATTCTTTTTTTTTTTTTTTTGTTCTCTTCTTTCTCTTTTGTATCTGAAACAGGGAGGGAGGAAGAGAGAGAGAGTGAGAGAAAGCGAGAGGCGAAAGAGAAGGAGGAAGAGAAGGTGATGGCGGTCGTCGCCCATTGATCACCGGTGGGTAGATTGCCACTTTCTCTGTTTTCTGCATTTTTTTATTTTTATTTTTTTGATGATGAGGATGATCTGCAGTATATATATGTTGTTGTTGTTGATGATGATAATGATCTGCGGTGTAAATTTTTGGTGTTGTTGATAATGATGATGATCTGCAGTATATATATGTTGTTGATTTTTTTTTTTTTTTTTTTTGGTGTTGGGTGATTTGGGTTTGATTTGGTTGATCTCTCTCTCTCTCTGCTTGGGTGATTTGGGTTTGATTTTTGTGTGATGATGATGATCTGTATCACTCTCTCTATTTAATTTGGGTTTGATTTTTGATTGATCTCTTTCTCTCTGCTCCCCTCTTCTCTTCTTTTTCTTCCTTCTTTCTTCTTCCTTCTTCTTTCTTCTTCATCCTCTCTGTTTCAGAACATAGAGAAGGGAAAAACAAAAAAACAAAAAAATAGCAAAACGACGTCGTTTTGCGATTCGAGCCATTTCGAGCCACAGTGTTTTCGATCTACAAAACGGAACTGATCCTAATATTAGTGTGTTTGGTTTTAATTTTCTGAATTCAGTTTTTAAAAAAATTGAATTTTTTGTTATTCGTATTTTTTTATTTTTAATGAATATTTTTTAAATTGTAAGCAATTTTTTTACTTTTTTAGATGAACCTTACTTAGATATATCTAAATAGTAAAATATTTACGAAAAAATATTTTAAAAAATTAATAAATCCACAAAAATATAAAAATGTACTGAAATTTCTTTTTTTTTTTTTTTGTATTTTTTGGCATTTAGTATATTTTTTAAAGATTTTTTTCACCAATATTTATACTTTTTAAGTGTATTTATGTTAGATATGTCTAAAAATTTTTTAAAAAATTGCTAAAATATTAAAAAAATCATTGAAAACATTAAAATACGAAAAATAAAAAAATAATTTTTTTTGAAAACTATTTTCTAAAAATCATAACCAAACAAAACTCCTCTATTAGAAATGGGACATGTGATAGGGTGTGGGGAAAAAAAAAATGATTATGATCTTTCATTTAGGTGAAAAAAGAAAAAAAAAATTATTGTATTTTCTCACTATCATATTTAGATGAGTAAGAAAATACATCATATAAGAAAGAAATATGAGTGAGATTTTTTTTTTTCAAGGGACAAATTATTTCTAACCAAATCTATAGCGATCCCGGGCTTTTCCTCTTGTGTACAGTGATCCGGACTTGTTTCTGTGGATGTTAGTAGTTGATTATATCTTGTTTGCATCCTTTCGTACTTTGTATTTGAGTTATAGGATATGTGTGGGCATGTTTGTTATAGTTTGGTTGAACTTAAAAACCAAAAGTAGTTGCCCAGATTTTTGCCTTTACGCTCAAGTGGAGCTTTTGACGCTCGAGTGGGCCCTTCGTTGTTGTTTCTCCGCTTGAGCGGAAGTTTTGACACTCGAGCGTGATTTTCCATCTCCCAGTATTTCCTCTGCAGTGTTGGACGCTCGAGCGGGCGTTTTGATGCTCGAGCGTGAGTTTGTGTGTAACGCTCGAGCGGGGACCTGGTTCAGCAAAAAGTTCTGAGAGTGTGTATCCGCTACTCGAGCGGGATTCTTGACGCTCGAGCGGGAGTCTGTGAGTGATGCTCGAGCGGGGCGACTCTTATATAAAACCGAGATCTGACTTTTTGGATCACTTTTTTAACTCAATTTCTCTCTTTTACTTTTCCAAACCGCCATTAGAGACCTTCTCTCTCTAAAACCTTACATTCTCTCGTAGATTTGATCTAGTAGGAGTGATTTTCTCACCTTGGGCCTTTGTAAAAGTTGTGTGGATCGTCGAGGGCTTTGTTTTAATCTGAAAAACTCGGGATTTGGAGCACGTTGGTCTTTGGTCTTCATCTCCGTTTGAGCTCAAACTTCGAGGTAGGGATATCCTATTCCCTCTCATGAGCTTTGTCTTTAAATTTTAGCATTTTGATGAGTTGGGGATTGTTGGGTAATTTTAAAAGAGTTTGGGTCTTTTGCGTAATTTTACGAAAGATGGGATTTTATTTATAATAAACCAATATGCATGTTTGGCATAGAGAAATGAGTTAAATGATGGGTTAAGAATGAAAATGAAACCTTTGGGTTGTTATGTAACTTATGGGAAAAATGTCCTAATTACATAATTAAATTAATTTGTATAATTAATTTGGAGAAATGAAGAATTGAAGAATTGAATTGAGAATGTTGAAATTGGAATTGTATGGGATTAAAGGGTGTAGTTAGATTAATTTATCGCTCACCTAGTTGGAATGTTGATTATATATCCATTTGGTGCATTTATTTTCAGTATAGAAATAATTGCTTTGGGCTATTGGTAGAGGATAGTCTTGATTGTTGTAGAAAAGGCATGATGATTAGGTAAACTAAAACTAATCGATTGAATATGCTATTGAATATAGCGATTGGAATAATACATCAACTCTATGTATTGATTGATTGTATATGATCTATGTTTATATACATGTGTTGTGTGGGAGGAGATAGGGGATATACTCCACGGTTTAGGAAAAGATAGGGGATGGACCTCTAAACCGGATTTTGTGTGACATTGATACAGCACTAAAATGTGTATCAAGTGTTGATTATGGAAGTGTTTAAATTGATTTGATCTAGCACCAACGTGTATATCGTTATCAATTGTGAAGTATAGAAGTGATTCTATGTTATGTTGATACAGCACTGAAATGTGTATCTTTTGCAAAGTGTGGAAGTGGTTTATGTGTTATTGATATAGCATAAAAATGTGTATCCCTCATGAATTTTGAAAGTGTTTTAAAGATGAGTCTAAATCTCATTAAGTTATTTGGCTAGGTGTTAAGCCTTGTTTTTAAACTCAAAGTTGAAAAAGAAAAGAGAAGTGAATTGTAACATAAACTTAATGTTATGAAACCGGAATGTGATATATGTGGATGTATCTGTGTTGACCATCTATCAATCTGCTAATCTTTTAGTCATTGTTCATAACTGGTTTAGTGTATTTTTGCTGGGCCGTGGCTCACCCTTTATGGGACATTATTCTCAGGTACAGGTAGCATGCCACCTCCAAAGACATAGCTTGGATGATGATGAAAGTTGAAGACTCTTTTTGTTTATTTTGTTTGTGTTACATGTATATCAAGCCAATGGCTTCTTTTGTATAGAGTTAATACTTTTCTTTTGTGTAACCAAGTGTTAACTTGGAAAGCTGTAAGCCCGTAGGACATTTGCTTTTATGCATTTGCTTTTATTGTTAACATGTAACGCTGTTATAAGAACTACTTTAATGAATAGAAATAGTTGATTTCTCTTATATCGATGCATGTCTAAAGTGATGGGTTTTATGTATTATTTTGAGGGCGTTACAAAATCTCACTACTTTTAGTGAAAAATGAAATAGGCTTAGTAAAAAAGTTGTTTTTCTCACAATTTCTCATCTTTTCTCACTCAACTTATAAACCAAACACTTAGGAAAATAATTTTCTTTCTTATTATTTCTCACCAAATCACCCATTCCGAGTGTAAAAGTTGGGATATAGGTCCAGTTCAGTGATCGAGGAGTAGAGGGAGACCGCTCCTTGCTAGCCCATTCGTACCTCCACAGGCCCACATGAGTAGCCCATTTGGGTCCAGACACCAAAGGTCTGGACTGATAAAGCTCAGGCCCAATTTCATCGTAGCAGATCAATAAAAAGAAAGGTAAATTATAGTAATTCCCCCCATATTATCACTCATTTCTACTTTGCTTTTTTAAATTTCAAAACTCAACCGTTAACTGTCATTAAGTATTATTTTATTAAAATTAATTATTTTTGTTAATTTAAAAAAAAAAAAAATCATATCACATATAAAGTACATGACAAATTTATTGAATTTTTAGAACAATAATAAATATTATTGATTGTTTTAAAATAATAATATTCTTATTTGGTGATTTTATTCATATTTTATCTATCTTATTTTAGTGACAAAGTGCAAATGGAATCACTAATTTGCCAACGAGATCACTAAATAAAAACATTATTATTCTAAAATTTTAATAAATATATTATGTATTTTACATATAATTTAGGGATTGTTTGAGATGAACTATATAAGTGTAGTTTTTGATTTTTTAGCTAAAAAAGTAGAAGGAAAAAATATGTATATTTAGGATATTTTTTTGATTTTTTACAAAAAAATATGTAATAAAATATTATATCAACTAGCAAAATTACCGAATTACCCCTACTGACACATGCAACAGGCTGTTCGTGCATTTCAATTTATGTTTTCTATAGGAATGTGTGGCTTACATTGAGCCATGTATTGTATGTGGAGGAATTGTACTGCAACACTATGCTGCACTATTTTTTTTTTTTTTTGTGTTGAACCCACAGACTTCCCGCCAAACAGTGTAAATTTTTTTACTTTTTTAGTGACTTTTTAATTTTTATAGATGATGCCAAACCAACCCTTAATCTTTTATAAAAAGTAAAGATTCATCCACCCAATTTAACATCCCTAAGATCTCCAATATTTTCAAATTTCATAAGAACTCCAAGATTTTTTTTACTTTAATTAGCAAAAAACTCTTATTTTTAGTTTTGTTTTGTAGCCATGTTTTATCTAAGGCTGCAAATGAGTCAAGTTTTGTTGAGCTCAATCTCGGCTTGTTTGTTTATAGAGCTCGTTTCTTGAGCTTGAACTCGTCTCGGCTCGACTTGTTAATATTAATGAAACTCGTTTTATTTGATAAGATATTTTTTAATATTATTTATATTATTTAATATTTTACACTATTATTTATATATTTGCATATTATTTAATATATAAATAATATATTTATTATATAATTTAAATAAAGATAAATGAGTCGAACTTGACAAGCTAAATTTATTCGAACTCAAACTCAGCTTGTTTACTAAATGAGTTTAATATTCAAACTTAAACTCAGGTCGTTTACTAAATGAATCGAACTGAATCCTTAACGAGCTAAATCGAGCCGAGTCAAGCATGTTATTAAACAGTTTAATTTATTTATAGCTCTAGTTTCACCACTTTTCTATAAATTACTAATAGAATCTTAACTTTAAAAAAAAGAAAAAAGAAAAAAGGATTGTATAATATTTTGAAGGGGATAAATTTTGAAGTTTATGATGAAAAATTGCAAATGAACCCATGACTTTACCTTTGTAGATATAACTTAGGGCGTGTGAGTGTGTTTCTTCGAGATCGTAGGTTTAATTTTCATTATGTATTATTAACCTTTTGAGATGATTATAAGTTTTTTCTAATTTACGTGAAAGAGACACTTGCATAAATTTCAAAATGAATCGGGGATACGCGTAAAGCTGTTTCAGACACCTCTCTCTCCGCAAGCACCAGTTCCATTTCCCGAACTAGGGTTTTGGGATCTGGAAAATTTCCCCTAATTTTCTCTCTTCCCAAACAATGGGAGTAACCATCGCGACCGACGTATGGGAACCGAATCAGGTGCTATATGTATTTATATTAGTATCCTGCTCCCTCTCAATCTTCTGTCGACATCAGCTCTCGTCGAATTCCAACAGAACTCTCGCTCGCACTCCGTTTGATCACTCTCTTCCCTCTTCTCTCTTTCGTTTCCGGAGAAGTTTTCTTCTCCTCTATTCTCTTTCTTCAGGTCTGCATTGTACGTTTCTATAGAGTGCCATTCAGTTTGGTTGATGAGAAAAATAATGAAAAAATGAGAAAGAAAACTTGAGATTTTAAAAATTAAAAGCTCAATATACTTGTTATTAAGCTAAAAGCCTAGATTTTGATATTGCTTTAGTTGCTTATCAGTTTCTGATTATCTTTTTTTTTTTTTTTCGTTCTATGTTTCTCTCAGTGATGGAAGGGCTGTGGTCAGTGTTTGGAGAGTATGAGTTGTCATATTATGGTGTTGGTAGGCAGCAAATGGTGTTGTCTCTGTGTGTTGGTTATGCAGCTGCTCTCTTCCTTGGTACTTTCTTAGGCATGCTTTCTGATCTAATGTAAGTGCATATTGTTGTTGCCTGTGGTCTCTTGTTTCTTCTTCTTTTATTTTTATTTTTTGTTTGATGCAAAGTTATTAGGTTTATTGTCTAATACATATATACTTCATTCTTGCAAATGCATACACCTAGGAATAACAAAATCAGTGAGATGGTTGATTTGAATTGTGAAGCAGACAAAGCATTTTCTGTATTTTTTGGAAAATTTCAGGTTATTTAGAGATTATTCACAATATCAGGAGTAATCGGTGAATAAGTAGGTGATAACATCAAGAAATTCACCTAATGGCATGGCAATGATTTCAAAATGCATGATAGTTTGTTCGAAACTAATTAAATATACTTCTGGACTATGTACTCTGTTTGTATGCAATTCTGCCTCGCCAAGAAGATTGCACAGGTTCTTTTGTGTTGTTATTCCAACATAATAAGTTGATAACCTTCTCACCAGCATTCATGCCTGTAGCTTCTACTGATAAGTTATAGAGCTATTGTGTGTGCTACTACTACACAACTTGTCTTGTGGTGTTTCTTGCTTTACTGATTACAGTATGATCACTTCATTGAGTGCTATTTCTATTGAAATGCTTTCTAATTTGGGGGTTACAAAGGCATAGTATACTACTAAACTGTATCCATTTTCAATGTTTTGTTTTTTCTGCTAAGTTATAGTGCAATTTGTCATTTAATGCAGAGGTCAAAAGAAAGTTTCTTTGATATTTTGCATGCTGCACCTCTTTGTTGGAGTGTGGAAGAGAATTATTGCACATCCAAGTGTCTGGTTAGCAAGTATCTGTCTCTCACTTGCCAGTTCAATTTTTTCATTCAGTTTTGAGACATGGATGGTGGTTGAGCATGACAAGGTTTGTGTTAAAAAACCAGTTTTCAATTTTGGATTAGACATTGGCTGCATGTTTGGTGTTGGAAACTCTATTACATGAAACTGGCCGCCGGTCCTGTTCCAGATCCTAAACATATATTTCTTTGCAGCTAGTGTACAGGCAAGACACATTGAATGACTTGTTTTGGTTAATGACATTCACTGAATCAGCATCTTTCATCAGTAGCCAAGTGATAGCAAATTCGTTGGTTGGTAGTTATGTGGACAAAACTATGCTGTCTGCTTCTACTGCAGCAGTGTTTCTGGCAATTCTCTCCATCATTTTTATCACTCGAGGATGGAAAAAAGATCTGCGAACAGCATCACTCAAGGATTATAGGATATCTTTCAATGCACACATCTTTGGTGGTATGAAATGCATCCTTACTTCCAGTCTGCTATCTTAATTTTCCTTAGATAAGATGAAATTCTTGAAGGCTGGCAGGATGAGAATTTATCAAATCTTAGGTAAGGTTGAGTGGTTAGGGTATAAAATTTTTATAAGGGAACTTCAATTTTTTTGAAATTAAAAATTAAGTGGTGTAAATTTGCAAAGATCTTATTACTGCAAAACAAAGAAAAGATTAAATGAGTGTTGTGGCCATAGTTTGTGTTCTTATAGCAATTCTTACCTTTTGCACCATGGTCATTATCTAAGTCATTTTCAAATGAATTCCTATTTTGCATGATATGGATATAGAAAGGCGACATCATGGTACATATGGCAACACCTAAGGATGATTGAAAATTTACTTTGTGATGCAAATCATGTGGGTTGAAAATCCTAGTAATAGCTATATGAGTAGAAACTCCATTGGGATCCACCTACAATCAGCTCATGAGGCCATTTTGTGTTTTTTTTTTATTTGCAATCTTAGTATTTGCCGATTTGGCAATTAGTCATTTAAGTTCTCTTGAGGGGTATTTTGGTCATTATACATTAATTTAAAAAGGTCATGTGATTTTTAAGCCAGTTACTTTTAGGGGCATATTAGTCATTTAATTCTCTTTTATTTGGTTGGACAAAATAATAACATTAGATTAGTTTTATATAAAGGGCTGAGATCTTAATTTTAGTAGGATAACCCTAGAATCTTTTAAATGGTTGTTTTGGCTTGCATTCTGTAGCTTTTGGACCATCATTTTTGCAATTTTAAGGCCCCGTTTGTTTTGGGCTATAGGGAGGGTATTGGGATTAGTAATACCAAGGTATTACTAATGTCCTTGTTTGTTTGTAGAGAAAGCCTTGGGACTATTAGTCCCTTGGTATTGCTAATACCCTTGGAGGGGGGATTGGTAAGGAGGAGGTAGAGATGGTATTAGAAAAATAGTGAGGGGATTAGAAATTTGTTTATTTTTTTTATTTTTTATATATTGAAATTTTTTTTTAAAATATAATGTTTAATTTTTTATATTTTTTTATTTGTTTTATTATTTTATAAAAAAATAATTTAACAATTCCTCATTATTAATCCCCTCACTATCAATCCCCTCACTATTAATCCCCTCACTAACAATAATCCCCTCACTATCAATCCCTTTCGTTCTATCTCCCAAAACAAACGGGGCCTAAGAATGCTACAACAACTGTCTTCCTCTCCCTTTGTTTTGGGATTGAGAAGTGGGTGTTTAAGCTATAAGTTTTAGCTTGTTCTAACTCTTTGAGTTTTCTTCTTAATGTTTTAATCTTCTTTTGGTTAGTGGATTTACTTCAAAAAAAAAAAAATTACAGGTTAGAAATTTCCCGTTATTGGTTGAGAAACTATGTACCCAATCAATGGTTTCTTTCTTTGGTTAGATAAACGGGTATGGCTTTTGGCTTGGGCACAAGCTTGTGTTCAGTTCTCCATTGCTGTCTTCTGGATTCTGTGGGCTCCCACTATAGTGGTACACCCTTGACCTCAATCTGAGTGGAATTAAATTTGATTTCAGTTTGGTTTCTGATGGATCATTTTTGTTTCCTTGCCATCTAGAAACTGTTGAATGTGAAAGAAGCTTCAAAGCATTGAAAAATTCTTTGATGTTGTGTTTGGTTCACAAATTTGGATAGGGATTTGAAAAGAGAAAGAAAAAAAGTGTGTGAAAGGTAGCTATATTTTATTCACATTTTACCTAGTTTTTCCCTTTCCCTTTCCCTTTCAAAATCCCTATCTAAATCCATGAACTAAATACGGCCTAAAACTAATCTCTATTGAATTAAGTCATTACATTATACACATTTTAGAGATTTTTTTGTACTAATATAATTTTGACTTCCTATTTGGAAATTTGGACTTTTGACATCTAAAGTCTATCTAAAATCAAATAAGACCTATAAGTAAAAACTTAATTACAAACTTAATATGACAACCCTAAGCGGCCTTTATAGCCCATGTCTATAAATTCTTCCAATTACCAAAATAACTCTAATTCTTAAAAACTTAACCAGACATAATTAAAACTCTCTGTAGCGTACTAAAGCAAAAACTATGCATAACAAGACTCTTATTGACAACGCAAGGTCCCAAACGGGTCTCAACTTGAAATCAACTACTTTCGTATTTTTTTGCCATCTCTTTGTATTTACTTTTTCTTGTGCTCTTTTTGGCCTGCATTAACTGCTTATTAACAGTTGGTGCAAATTGAGAGACCTATTTTTTAATAGCACCATGTAGCCAAATTTTATGGAAATTGCCAATTTATTCAATTGATGTTCTTGTGGTTTTAGGCTGATGGGCGAGAAGTACATCTAGGGTTGATATATCCTTGTTTGCTGGGTGCTAGGATGCTAGGAAGCACAGCATTTCCATGGTTTTTCAGTGGAATGTTATCTATTCAACCTGAGGATTGCCTGGTGTACGTGTTCATTGTAATGGGTTTTGTCTTGTCCATAGTGGCTTATGATTATCAGGTAGGGATGCTTTACTCATTGATCGTTTAGAGAACTAATTTTTTCCCATTCCATTTTTTGGATTCTGAAGCTTGTTCTTGAATTTTTATAGCTTGTACTTATATGTGCAGGAAATTGGAGTTCTCGTGGCACTATTCTGCTTATTTCATGCTTGTGTTGGCCTGATTTTACCTTCACTTGCCAGATTGAGGACCATGTAAATTATACTAATGCTCCTTTGTTTGTGATTTCTTACTGATTTTGGCTTTTGTTTGGTGGGAGTTTATTTCATTCATTAACTTGTCTATATATGAGAGGAACTTTTGATATATCTCCTGCTTGCTTGTTCCATATACAGGTATATACCAAACAATTTGCGTGGAGGGATGATAAGCCTTTCTCATTCCCCTGCAAACGCAGCAATTCTGTTTTTCCTATTGCAAGTATGTACCTCTGTCCATAGTAGGAAAAACTTCCAGAGTTTTAATTTTTAAGTCATAATCATACTGGTAGGTGCCAAATGGGCATAAACCCTGCACATAGGATGTATAAAAAGCTATATGCCTGTACCTCCTCAAAATTTCATGCATGTACAAGAGCAATGTTGTTTTTTACTTTTCTCTGTTTCTCTGGCGGTAGAATTTCCAATTTTCATCACAATCAGCCTGTGATTTTGTTGGATTTTGACGTGGATGATGTGCCTAAAGGACCCAACAGTTATCTCTATACTTTCAAACTCCAGCCCTCTGCTGTAGGCTCTCTCCAGCACCCAAAAGTTTTTAAATGGGCATTATCTGGAATATCTGGCAAACTTAAATTGAAATTCAGCTTAGAAATTGGAAAGCAATCCCAATCCCAATTCCAATCCCATGTCATAATCAATTATTAAACCCTAGCACCCTAAAGAATACTAAGCAGGCCCTAGTTACATATAATGATCCTTTGGTTGAAAGCATCAAAACCTTAAGATTTTGTGAATTTTTCCGCTATTTGATATATTTTGCATAATTGTCCTACCTACATTTCTTAGGATTCAACTTTTTAAACACATCACATTTTGTTATTTTCAGATTATGAAGCATCAAAAATATTTTCTCTGATTCTTGTGATAATTTTCATTTTTCTTCCTGGCTTACCATCAAATATTGAGATTAGTTGCTACCTCGTTACAGAGAGGCTACTACCAAAACATTGAGAATTCGACAATCATGGCATTTGCTGCTCTTGGCCTATTCTCCGCGGCAGGTTGCATGTATCTTTTGAAGCGCTGGGGGAAGCAACGCCACCAAAACTGCCACAAATTGTGATTCCATATCCTTGTTTCCAAGATCAATGGCCAGTGCAGGTGGATCTAGGTTTTACTAAATTGGTAAGAGAAGAGATTGAAGAAAAGGTCAGAAATGAAGAAATTCCAACCCTTGCAAAGCCATTCAAGAGGTCTGCCGATTAATTGAAGAAAAAACAATGAGAACAGAGTCGATATTATAGATCTCCACTGGATTCTACAGAATTCTCAAGTCGAAAGTTGAAGAGTGGATAAATACATGACACCGATCTCAACTTCTGATTCTGTTTCTGTTTCTGTTTCTGTGGGGCTCACATTTGTTTCCTTGCTGCACCACACGATTAACTGAAGCTTAAACTAACAAGGATAAAAGGTTTACATGGTGTGATTATCGAGCTTTTAATTTTGTGGATGAACACGTATTGCTGTTTGAGTCTATAAATGTCTCAGCTGAGAAGACGTTGCATGAGATCCACCAATTGAGATATACTAACCAAGGCGTATTTTTATTTTTATTTATTTTTAATTTTTTGTGGACATTGAAAATTTTATGATACATGTTTCTTTGCTCGAACTTGTAATAATGCCACAAGGAAATCTAGGATGTGCCCTTGTGGATGAAGAGAGACTTTAGTTGGTTGGTTGGTTGGTTCATTCATTCATTCATTTGCAAAACTGTTAAATAATCACTTAATGTTAATAATGTTTTAACATTTTTATAAAATGTACAAACTTTGTATTTGATTGGTTTGTACTTGATATTACATAGTACATACGAAAATGTAATATGATTTGTTACGTACTTTATAATTAATTTTTTGCTCAACGTGTTTCTTTTTAGAAACTTCATAGAGATAAGCCTTGTCCGTTGAAGACAAGCTAAAAATTTCATTTTATAGTACAAGGGAACAATCAAGATGATTTGTATAATTAAAATGAAATCACAAGGCTAAATGAATCAACTCAAGAGGATTGTGGGAAGGTATTCATTAACTGATAATTGCTTGATATACTGGGACAATTCATGTTATAACGTGACTGAACATATGTACAATAAAAGTAAAATGGAAAAAGAAAAATGGCAAACTATCAGATAGAAATTGAAGCTGATACGAAAAGATAATACATTAAGGGAAGATGTCAAAAACCAAATATAAACCTAAATATTTCAATAGAATTATTTCTTGAATAACATTTGCTGATTTTTCAACATAAGCAACCATCTGACAACAATAGCAGCTGAATGGACTACTAGAGAATGTTCCCTCTTCTCTTTTACATCTCTTGGTAGAGTCAAGATACCCAAGCGAAAAATTAATACACGATATGACATTGACAGTTGATGCAGAAGCAAAAAGCTGAATAATGTTGTCCTTAACATGTCCCGAGTCTCCCGGATTCCATAACCACCGATATGCTTAGGCCCCTCTACCAAGAAAGAGTCTCTTCGTTCCACTTGACTCGGTCAGATATATACAACTTTTACATCCCATGATGCAGAAGCAAAAAGCTAAATAATGTGGTCCTTAACATGTCCCGAGTCTCCCGTCTCTCTCTCTCTGTGAACTCCCAGTTTCACCCCTAACTCAAGGCTTCACTCCATCAGTGCACCCTCTCTCTCTCTCTCTCTCTCTCTCTGTGAACTCCCAGTTTCACCCCTAACTCAAGGCTTCAATCCATCAGTGCACCACAACACAAAACACCACACAAAGCTCTACTAAAATGCTCAATATATCCCAGAAATAATCTTCGTGCATCCTAGAATCGGCATATAAGGCAATTGTTACCTTAAAGTTCTATGAATTCGATGTAGAACTATGGAGTTGGTAGATGCCACAGCCAATGCCATTTGGATCTGTTCTGAAGAAAATCACTGGTAAATATGTAGGCAGCAGAAGGGAAGAATGTACTATATATGAGAGTTGAAATGCTTTTCATGCCAGAAGCTCCATATTTAATCTGACTCATACAAGTTTCTTGCACCAACTGATTATTCCAGACAGTTTTTGTTCAACATTATCTCTCATTGTTTGTTTCCTTCTTTTTGCATCTTCAAGATCTAGAGTTCTATATGCAAGAGCAAGCAAATACATTGCTGGATGAAGTCTCCTGCAGATAATATATAATATTGAGTAACGTATAAATGCCACATCCAAAGAATATATTATATACAATTTTAAATTGCACTCGGGTTCATGAAAAGTCAAATTTGAAGCATGAGGCGAGGGAATGTTCACTAGGGCAAGTAGAAGCTTTTTGTTGTGCAGACAATAAATGATAGAACAAACACACACAGAAACAAGAACACTGGCAGGGTGTGCCTACGTCCATGGTGGAGAGAGAGAGAACAAATTCACTATATTCAATAAGGATTACAAAACACTCTGAACTCCTCAACGTTACTCTCTTTTTCTGTAACATTCCATGAAACCCTAACTGAAAATTACAATATATACCACCTAGTCTCTGGGCTCAGGCCACCATAAAAAGCCTCTTAAAGTAGTCTTGAGTGTATAGCATACAAGACATCTCACAAAGAGATGAGGTGTGGGCCCAAGTTTCGAAATTTTTAGTTAGGGGTGGAAACCAACAACGGTTATGCAACTAAAAAGAGATTTCCAAATAAGTTTGGAATTCCATGTCAAGCTATTCTGGAAAGTGCCAGAGTTCAAATCCATGTTGTAAACTTCCAATACATAGCAATGAGATTTCTGGACGTATTAGTTTTTTTTTGGATAATTTCTTAATAAAGGGCTGAGTGGATAAAAAATATGATGCTACTGTAGTCCTTAAAAAACCAGCATGTGAATTAGTAGAAACTTTTTGCTAGCTTACATTGTGTTTGGTTAGAGGATTTACGAAGGGATTTAGAAAGAGAAATAGAAAAGGTGTGTGAAACTATGTGAAATATAGGTAAATTTTATTTACATTTCACCTACCTTTTCTTTTTTCTTTTCCAAATCTCTTTCCAAATCCTCCAACCAAACACAACATTAGTAATGCTTAAACATGCAAACCCAAAGAGAAACTCTGAAAAGGCCTCTGAGGCTTATGTGACATTTGACTTACTTTTCAAACTGTTCATCTGCATTGAAGCCATCCCAATACCTTCTGGATGGGACAGTCCGGCCTTTCCTATCTCTGCCAAATGTCTCCACATACCAACCTCCAATGTCATGCATGCCACATCGAGGCTCAAACAGCCAAAATCTGTTGAAAGAAATCATAAGAAGTTCAAAACATCAATTATTATAGGACTCACTGATCAGGAAGCTCATTTATTTTTACAAAATATTCTTACAAGGAAGCTGTCATTAGAAAAAATATATAAAAACATCTAGTGATTTCAAACCAACATGAACCTCATCTTGAGAATCTTGTTGTTTTTGTACTTCCTCTGGGTTGACCTCAATATTTAATGTTCAGTTCTGAAAACAACAATGAAGTTCCGAACCCATTTCAGATATTACTCAGCTAATTAAATTGGAACCCAGCAAGTGATATCGAAAAATTGTATAAGTTTTTCAACTTCGAACAAGGCATAGAAGCAGGTATTCAATGGAAAGTACTTGGCCATTCACCAGAAATATGAAAATAAATAAATAATAAATAATGTGGCACAAAAGGAAGAGTACAAATGATGAGTAATAACATTCTTGCAGAAGGGGAAGAGAACCACACAATGATTTAGAGGGAATTTCACTTGCAAATAATCAGTTGTCAATAAACAATAATTCTCCTGATCAGTCAAAGGAAGATCATTTTATTGGAAGTTGGGCTGGTAGAAAACCTCTGAACAAATCCATCAAAGAAGAACCAGCAAATGGCGAAAGAAATTTCTTTTTCAGATGCAAAAAGCTTAGGTTACACTTACAGTTTATTTGGGTTTTGTAAGATTAGTTCTACACTTATCTATCAACATGAATTTGAGAAAATAATACATCTTACGTGCTTGGTGGTAACTGAGCTCTGCTGCATCTGCACTCTGCCACAGAAACTTTATCATCCACTTGATACCAGTGCATGTGTTTTACCTAAGACAAATTCAGTAACAAAAGAAAAGAAAATTCAAAAGACTAATTACACAGATATGTATTTGAATACATCAATCTACTCATTCATAAAGCAGGTCTTGAAAAATTGAATTAACAATCACGAAAATTGGTAGAGGTAAGCCACAACTAACCTAGCATATTAGTGCAAAGTTCATAAGTAATTTATCATCGCAGGAAATATGATAAGAAAAGACAAGAAACTGGGGTCTAGCATGGGATCACTAGTTGAGCAGCAAGTCAAGTTGTAAGCAGTAGGCCAACAAAATTCCTGGTACAATGGAAGTTCACAACTAAGACAAAACAGAAGCAACTAAAGTCAACACTAATGCATGGAGAAGTTTTATTTAAAAAAATAAAAATAAATAAAGACAATTGATCATGTGTACAGTCATCAAAACTCCCAAGCCATTTTCTCCAGTAGAAACTACAAGGAACTTTAACAATATAAAGCATATGTCACTTATTTACAAAGAATTTGTTCCACTACATGTACATGGTTCTTGACATCGTGCTACACAAAGATTTGCATTGATAGAAGCAAGAAAAACCCCAGCATTTGTTTCCATTACAGGCTACAAAAAAACTAGAAGTTCTTGTCATTAAGGTGGGTCTTCAAGAAAACACTGCAAAATTTACAAGAGCCACCACAATAATGCAGGGAACGAAGACAAGCATGTCATTACACAACAAGAAGTCAAAGAGACATAAATATTGATCTAAACATGAATTTAATAACTGAGGGTGAAAACCAAAACGAATAGAAACTGAAAGAGAGCTGTTACACACACCATCAGTGTCCTATGCTTCATAATCATGTGGGTTTTTATACCATTGCTATCATAGACAAAGCAAGACCCTTCTTCGGAGTTGGTCCCTATTCCAGTTATTGTTCCCAGTGGAATCCTAGATCCAACTGCAACACCCTTGAAGGAGTCTCTAGAAAATCCTTTGCTCATGTACAAATCTTCATGTGAACTAAGATATACATGTATGTGATCCTGAGAATCTTCATTTCTTATCCCATTGCAATAGCTTTTAGGTGGGACTCTGGTTGCCAAAGCAACCACCTTTCCCAACAAATGCAATTCTAGATCTTTGTATGCATCAGATGCATGGTAATCAATCTCTGTTGCTTGCATCCGATGAATTCCAATATCATCTGTTCCAGAATTGGTTTGTCTGATCGGATTCTCTATGGCTTGGCACAACCCCGACCCTCTAGAGGCAAAAGATGACAGTTTTTCATTGCAGGACTGAGATAATTCAGGAACCTTATCAGCTAGGCATATCATTCCAAAAAGGTCACGGCCTGAAACCAAGTGCAGCACTTCAGGAGTTTCACAGGCAGACCTCTCCTCGGCTTCAAAACAGTCAGGGAGGAGATCCATAGACTCAATCATGGGGCCATAGTATGCTGCATGTATGGCTGAATAAAAATCCCTTTCCAGTACATCAAAGTAGCCTGACCCAACCACAATTCTTCTCTCTGACAAAATATCATTTAAAGCAAACCTATACCATTTTAACCATTCAACAACTTCCATTTCTTTCATTGTTGTTCTGTGTGATTCATATGTGTACATTACTGAAACTTGCTCAGAACATCTCTGAACACGCATTCTCTGAGATAACAGGTACCTGTCATAATGAGTCCTCTTCTCAGAATCTGACAGTATCTGCATTTCATTGTTCACTACTAAATCAGAATTTCCCTTTACATTGAGAGTAACAGTTATTTCTGGGTTCCAGAATATGCTAGAATATTGTATGTACACCATTGCGTTATGTTTATGTAGAACGGCAACATTGCATATAAATATTTTCAGCATACTGTGGCACTAGACATTGCCGCCATGCACACTGCGATGCACACAATATTTCCAGCACGTCTTAGAACCCATAAATAAGTTCATTCAATCACCTAAACTACTGTGACGCTGATGTCAAAGCACAAATATCAAGGAAGTCTCCATGACAAACGAACAGCCCGAGACAGAGAGGAAAAACAAAAACAACAGGCACTTTCAACTTGAAACATATGCCAAAATCGGAACTAAATAAAAAAACATTTGAGATATAATCCTCGACCGTAAGGTGTTTAAAATAAAGCAAGGATTGCAGGCACATATTAAAACATTGTATAGACACTTTCATGTTACCTTTCCTACAAAACATGTGAATCTAATCGTATTAAATAAATCAAAATTCAAAATGTTTACTTCCCAATGGATTCAAAACATCCCACCAAGAAGTCATTTTTCTTATAGTTTCAAGGCATTGCTAACTAGATAATTGAAGATCCCTAACTAATTGATACACATACAAAAAAGCAACAATCCTGACACCACAAGAATGCCTATAGTAAATTTTAACGAACTTCAGCTTTGTTATGATGTATTAAAAATGTACAATTTCACAAATTACCAATAATTCATAAGAAATTTCCAAATTACAACTCATTCATAAGAAATTTCCAAATTAGCCATAATTTCATAAATGAAGTTGGAACTTCACAAGCTGGAGTTGCTACCTGTATTCAGTCTAGTTATTTGTAGTGAATGTGCCACCATGTTTTTTGTTCTCATTAAACTCTCAGCTGAACATAATCACTAAGCTCTAGTTCTCTCCACATTTTTCAGAATCAGATTCATTGTGTAGAAAAAAACAAACTGAATTCATTCTCACTTCAAGTCTAACTTTATTGCAACTTGAATTTAATTCTCTCACACCATAATTTGCAATTGTA
Organism: Camellia lanceoleosa; assembly: GCA_025200525.1. Taxonomy (NCBI): domain Eukaryota; kingdom Viridiplantae; phylum Streptophyta; class Magnoliopsida; order Ericales; family Theaceae; genus Camellia; species Camellia lanceoleosa. The sequence continues at coordinate 59,467,021 of CM045759.1, forward strand.
AACAATTTCTGTAAGAACAAAGACAAATTCAAAACATCAAAACAAAGTTAAATATAAAATGAATTTTTAGAAATGTTGATTGAATAAAGACCGATCAACACAACACAATTGACAATATACCTCATAAGCAGCGAGGATTTGAACGAATCGATGAGAATCAGAGGAATGATCCAGCGATTTAACGAGGTCGGGGTGAGTTTCTTTGGCCAATCTTCGGAACGAAGCTTTGATTTCGGCGAACGAGCTTGTTTCGGAAACCCCTAAGAGATCGTATGCGTTTTTTCCGGCGAGTTCACTCGGAGTCGACTCGGTGCCGGTGGTGCTGAACCACCACCACCGATTAGCAGTGGTGGTGTTGAGATTTGATTGCCGTGTGATTGAGAGAATTGGACGGTGGTGATGGTAGAGGCCGACCAGAGAGGACGATCGTCCGGTGAGGAACGCCATTTGTCTTGGGGATTCAGGGCATGATAGGTGGATAGAGTTACAGAGGAACGGTGACAGTGAGGTAGCTTGTTGGTGATGGTAAGAATAACATGTCTCTCTCCGGTCACCCGTCGATATATTGGGCTATCAGTGAGCCCATTAATGATTATTTTAATGGGGAAAAAGGCCTAATTAGCCCAAGATTTTATTGCGCCCTCAAACCTAAGCATGGAGTCTTGCATTTCCCATGTAGCAAATCTCATAGATTTTTTTTTTGGGCCACACGGTTAGATGTTTTAGTAGAGTTAGATTAATATACATTATTTTATGGGTTTTTTACTAGCCGGTTCTAAGTTTTTGACTTATTCCTCTCTTAGTCCTGACTTTTGATCTTGTGCACCAACAGGTCTTGAAACTTTTTTTTTGGGTACCGTTTTACCCTTCTCCTGTTCTGGCGCGTTTCTGTTTGGATTTTCCATCAAAATATTGTGTTTGTGATTTGGATTTCTGTGGAAATTCACGATTTGCTGTTGTATCTTCGCGATTTGTGGAGCTTCGTGATTTTTGATTTCGCGATTTGTGGAGCTTCGTGATTTCTGATTGCGCGATTTGTGGAGCTTCGCGATTTGTGATTTGCGATTGCGTGTTTGGTGATTCTTTCTATTTGCGATTTCGCGTTTGGTATATAGTTACATTTTTTGATTTGCGGTGTTGTGGAAGTAGGTCGACTGGTATGTTTGATTTTGATTTTAATTTCAATGTTTTGGTTTTTTTAGTTTGAGTTGGTGATTTTGATTTTGTGGTGATATTGTTGTTACTCTGTTGTTTCTGTTACGATTTAATTTGTGTTTTGATCATGATATTGAAAGTTTTGAGATATGTATTTGTTGATTGAATTTTAGATTTTTATTTTTTTTGGTTACGAAATTGTGTTGATTGAAGACAGGTGTTGGTTTGTTATTTTATCTGATGATAATTTTATCCTTTGTGTATTTTAAGTGATGTTGGATTAACTTTTTTCAATAGTGATAAATTTATGAGTGAGTATGGGAATAGGAGATAATTTTATCCGTATTTGATTTTGTTTGAGAGTGTTTGAGTTGTTTTCTAAAATGTAATTGTTGTTTGTTGCAGGATTTATAGTGATGGAGAATTGTTTGTTTCTTATGTGCAAGTTTAGAGGTGTGACATTGGTTATCAAGTATAATGATGGATTTAATTTCAAGGATTTAGTATATAAATTGTGTGCAAAGTGGAGTGAGTTAGTTGGTAGTTCTTTGAATATATCGTATTCAATGACTGGACATTCTTCTTGTGGTCTAGAAAGTGAAGAGGATTTGGAGGTTGGACTGGCACTTTCTTGTGATATTCATCGGATTAATGTTTTTGTAAAGTGTTGTTCTTTGGGTGAAGGTTCTATGATTTGTGATGGTGAAGCTAGTAGTAGTAGTAGTAGTAGTGTTGTTTGTGAAACTGATTTTTTGCCTTCATTTTATTCAAATCAACGGAAACCTTTGCTGTCCAATGGGTGGGTTAATTGTATGAAAGGAGTGGGACAAAGGTTTACTCAAGGAGTTGTTGAATTTCGAGATGCGTTGTCAAACTATTCTATTCATTCCGGTTTTAATTTTGATTTTGTTAAGAATGATAAGGATCGTGTCATTGTTCATTGTAAGAGAAGGGTTGATTTGGGATGTTTATGGAGCGTGCATGCTAGAGTGGAAAATTATAGTAAAGCTTTTGTTATTAAACAATTTGATGATATTCATACTTGTGGATCTTCTTTTCGTACAATTAAACATGCTAGGATGACTTCAAGTATGATTGGTGGGCTAATTTCTAGTGATATTCGTAACAAGGCTTTGACATCGGTTAGTGAGGTGGTTTATGATTTCAAGGACTATTATGGAACAGAAGTTTCTTATCGGTGAGCTTGGATGGGTGTTGAAAAAGCAAGGGGTCTTGTTTTTGATGACTATTCATCATCATTTGACGATCTTCGTTGGTATGTTGATGCGGCTAATGGTTGCAATCCGGGGAGTGTTTTTGATATGGAATTTGATATTGACAGTAAAGGAAGACATTTCAAATGCTTGTTTTTCGCTTTTGAGGCATGTATTCATGGTTTCAAGTATTGTAGGCCTGTGTTGATGCTTGATGGAACTTTTTTGAAAGGAAGACACAAAGGTTGTTTATTGGCTGCTACGGCGAAAGATGGTAACCAAGGTATATTTTGTGTGTATGTGTTATTATTATTGAAATAGTGATAATTCTATCATTTTTGTTACTGGAGAGTGTTGATAATTGAGTATGGTTAATCTATTAGTGATAAATTTGTGCTGTATACTTTTTGTTAAATTTTTATATTTATACAGTGATAAATTTATCTATGGCTGGTGCTAAATTTAAATTTATACAGTGCTAAATTTATATTTATACAGTGATAAATTTGTGCTGTATACATTATATTCATACAGTGATAAATTTATCTATGATAGTGATAATTCTATCATTTTTGTTACTTTGTGTTTTGATTTTCTTTTTGTAATCTTTTTTGATTTGTTACTGATAACTTGTATTTATATCTTTTGTTTGTAGGTTTGTATCCGTTATGTTTTGCGATTGTTGATGGTGAAAGTTATGACAGTTGGCATTGGTTCTTGTCAAAGTTATTAGGTATTTTGACTCCGGAGAGGGATATTGCGTTTGTTACTGATCGACATGGAGGTTTGTTGAAAGCTTTAACTGAGGTCTTTCTGTTTTTTTCTCATTCTTTTTGTCTAATACATTTGAAGACAAACTTGAAGACTTATTTGTCAGTGAAGAGTCGTGAATCTAAAGAGTATTTGCTTACTCTTTTTAGTAGATGTGCATATGCTCCTACTATTGAGTTGTTTAATGAGCTATTTGAAGAATTTAAGGGTCGTTGTGGTCGTAGTGTTGAGAAGTTTCTTGAGGATTTGCCTAATGAGTGTTGGTGTAATGCTTATTTTCAAGGCAAGAGGTATGGTGAAATGTGCACAAATGCTGCAGAATCTTTTAATTCATGGATTAAGGATAAATGCCATTTGTTTTCAACTAGTTTTGTTGATGCTATACGGGTGAAACTAATGGAGCAATTTTCAAGAAGGAGAGAAGTTGGGAATAAGTGGAATCGTATTGTTTGTCCTTTTGTAGAGAAAAAGTTGGAAGAAGCTTTTAATGATACAAAAGCATGGATTTAAGAAATGTAGCGATGACATTTATGAAATCCAATTGGATCATTCAGTTATGGTTGATATTGGAAAGTGTTGTTGTTCTTGTCGATTGTGGGAAATTGATTCTTTTCCTTGCAAACATGGTTTTTGTGCTATAAAGAGGAGTGGGAAGGATCTGAATTGCTTTCTTGATGATTATTACCGTGTTAGTAGTTATTGTGATTCTTATTCACATTCTATCTATCCAGTTCCTAGTATGTGGAAGCCAAATGTAGTTGTTGATGATGACGTTGTTTTACCTTCTCTTTGTAAGAGACCAGCTGGACGTCCAAGAACAGAAAGAATACCTTCTAAGGGCGAAATCAGGAGAATCAGATGCAGTAGGTGTGGAAAGATGGGAACTCATAATCGGAAGACATGTAAACAAGCTTTGCTTTAGTTGTATTGATTTTAATTGAATTACTTTGTTTGAGAGTTGAGAGGTGTTACTTGCATTGAATGATTGAGTATTTTTTGAAAGATGTATCATTTTGGTACTCGCATTGAATGATTGAGGAATTTGTTGATCAGAAATTATATTTTTTATTGATATTTTTACAGGATTAAGTTTCACATATTTATATTATTTGATTTGGGTTAAATGTAGTTGTTTTTTTTTGGTGTTTTATAAAGTGATAAATTTATCAGTGGTTGGTTTGGACAAGTTGATGGCTTATTTTTTTGTAAGAATGATAAATGTATCATTAATGTGGTTCTTGAATTTTGTTATTTTGAAGAATGATAAATTTATCACTTATTGTGTGGGAAGAGTTGATGGTTTATTACATTTATGTCAGTGGTTTATAAATTTATCATTGTCACATGCAAGCAAATGTTCTTTTCTACAGTGATAAATTTATCATTGTATGGAGTTATTTAGTTTTCCCAGGAAAAATTTTCACAATGCAAAGGTGTAGATCAAATATCTAGAATACATAATTGCATATCTACTGTGTTAAGCTCTTTAAAAAGCAAAATTTTTTAAATCGACTACGATGTTTATTTGGTTTAGCAACAAGTTCTCAGTCTGCATATTGTTGGAAATATCTAGAAATTGTAATAGTATTTTAATTTTCAATTTGGAGAATGTAATAGTGCTTGTGTTTAAATTTTCAATTAGGTAAATTTTTTATTATTTTTTATAGTGTTTTTTTTTACTTGAATTGGGAAAAAAGAATAAGAGGGAGAGAGAAATAGAGAGAGAGAGTTGCTGGTTTTTTTGTTTGAAAATTAGTAAATTTATCAGTTTTCACAGTGATAAATTTATTAAAACAGTGATAAATTTATTAGGGTAAACAAAATAGTATAAAAATAAAATTTATTAGTACAGTGGCTCCAAACCTGTTATTAACCTTGAAATTCAACACAAATACTCAGATTGGAATCAATTTTTTGAATGAAACTTGGATAACAAGACTGACATTAAAAAAGATTGAATGTTTCATTGAAGCAAATTTGAGATTGTAACAAACAAGCATTGTCTATAGTTTTGACATTGTAACAACCAAGAATTGTGCATAACTTTGACATTGTAACAACGAAGCATTGTAATATTCATTGGAGGAAAGTAAGAACGAAAATCATGAAATTACATGTAACAATATAACAAGCATATAAGCAAAATGTATCATGAAATTACATGTAACAATGTAACAAGCATACAAGCAAAATGTATGAATATTGACATTCTAACAACCAAATGATTCAGTGTTTCCTTTTTTTTTTCTTCTATTCCATATCTGTTGATTATTACAGATGCAAGTCATCAATGTTTTCATCAGGCATTTGTTGTTGAGCAACTTGTTGGCCCGTCAAGAAGATAGTGAACATATCAGCTCTCAATTGATTGCATTCTTCCTTAGAAAAAGTAGGCATTATGTTGTTATTGGAAACATATTGCCTCATGATATAGCAAACAAGGATTCCACAATCAAGCCTGCAAAAATATTTTGAAAATAAAATATTATAATTTGGTTTCGTTGCTTTTTTTAATAACAGTGTTTTGTTGTTGATAAACTTACGATGTGTCTTCTTGTTGTGGGCTGTTGATGACGTTCTCAGTCTGCTGTTGAAATTTATCAGGGTGTATGAGAGTTGGGTTCTCATCTTTTGTGTATTTTTCAATAACCTCTCTTTGTAACATATACATTTGTATAATTGTTGTATTAGAAATTCAGTTGAAAGAATTAATGAGAAACCATGGATTTAAAGAATGATAAATAGATTACTGTATAAATTTTCAATGTATAGTTAAGCATGGATCAGGATTTATGAATTGGATTAATGGTAAGATTGATAGTGAAAAGATTTTTACCACTTGATTTGCAGCATTGTAGTGTGGATCTTTAGGCATTGCTCCCCTTGGTCTCATGGAATTGTAGAATTTCCATGAACCTTCTTGAATGTCAAGGACAAGGATTGTCCAGTGAAAATTTTGATGAATTGGGAAGAGAAGGTATCTTGCTTTCATGGCTTCAGGTATCATTTTGTTCAACATTCTCTTTCTTGCTTTCTCATCTTTTGTAGTGAACAAGTGCTAAAAAATATATAAAAAAAAATAATGTTAATTTAACTTAAACTTTTTCAAATTAAATATGTGGTGAGTATGAAACTTTTTTGTCACTGTGATCAAAATTTTGTCAATGCATATCAAAATTTATCAGTGCATTGCATATCAATAGTTTCAAAAACCCAAAAAAGTGCCCAGAATTTTTTATCAAAGTTTGGGATTTACTCATACTGTGGCACCAGAATAACAAGGTGAAAATATATAACAGTGATTACAAAATTTGAGTCAGAAATTCTAGTTTGGTTTGCTTGACTCTTTGTTTCACATGTTAAGCTTTGAATTAGGAAATAGGGCCAATTGAAGAGGGAAAGTAATGTCATATGTTTTAAACTAGTTAGTCAGTTAAGCAAACAGAGGTTATACACTGATAAAAAAACAAAACAAGTGTTGTTCCTGAGTTTAGCAAACTAGTTACTTATATGGCAACTTGAAATGAATTGGAATGCTGTTATGCCTTGTTTTTGTGCAAGCAAATGTTCTGCATATGCATCTATTACCTGTGTTGAAAACAAAAAACAAAACAAGGAATTAACATAAATGAAACACTAAAATATTGTTTTAATGATTTACAAATTTTACTTACAATGCCTGCCAAATCTTGACCCTTTAATATTTTGTCAATGTCGTCTAAGTACACATAGGCTGCATGGCGAGATCCTTGCCACTTGGTGATCCTTGAAAAAAAAAGATTATTAGTGTTTGAATAATAAATTTATTAATATTTTTGGAATATTTGATACTTATAAATTCAATATGAGTTAATGATAAGCAGTTGGCAAAAGTGAAGTCTGAGTCAATAGAAGATTGTTACTTTTTTTTTTTTTTGTATTTGCCCAATGTGCAATGAGATTTTGCCTTGCTTTTTCTGGTAGGATGTTGAAAATTTCGTTTGAAGTTTTCAAGTTCTTCATTGCAGGCTGCTATTCTGTGTGTTGTTCTTTTGAGTATTTGTTTGCCTCAGCCAATGTTGCATTTCTCTCATGGAGAATTTTGATTTCTTCATCTTTCCTTTACATTTGTTTTTTGTGCTCATCTTGCATTTCTTTTTTTCAAACTTGTTGAGTTCTTCTTTGAGAGTTATCATTTGCGTTTGAAGGATGTCCCTTTCCATTTGTAACTTTTGCATTTTGAGCATGTCATCTTCTATCCTCTCAAAACAAGTACTTCTCGAGATTTGGATCCACTTGGGCTCTTTGTGAACTTTGTTTCCTTCACTATTTTACGATTCAAGTCTTTTTTCTTTTTCTTTTCAGGGCATATTTTGTGTTGAATTGGTTCCCATGTTTGATGTTTGCATTTGTCTTCAGTCAATGTTTGTTGTTCTTTTTCAGAAATTTCAGTCTGATTTTTTTGCTGAAAACTAGCATCTTCATTTTCATCTTCATCTTTGTCTTCATCTTCATCTTTATCCTGAATTTTTCCTAGCAGCATTCGGTATATTTTTTTCTCTTCATCTATGTGTTTCAAATTGTTCTCCTGTATAGATGAAAATTTAAAAATGATTGATATGATACAAACTTCAGAGATAAATTTCTCAGAGCAAATTTTATTAGTCAATTAGGAAAATTAAACAAATCTATGATTGTTATAGCAAATTTTATCACTGAACTAGGCATAGTAAGCAAATCTGTCATTGTATATCAAAATTTATCACTGCATTAGCAAAAGTAACCTAATAAAGTAAATATAAGAGAAAATGTCTAATTCAATTTATTTGTACGGATAAATTTATCAATACAGAAACCTAATCAATTCTAGTCGAACATACAGTAACACAAATGAAGTAAATATAAAATAAAACTTATGCACAGTAGACAAATAGAAAAACATTCATTGTGTAAAAGAATTGATTACTCAATTAGGCAAAGTAAATAAATTTATCAGTGTGAACAAAAATTTATCACTGCATAAGAAAATCTATCATTTGTTTAAATAGAACAGAGGTTAGTATTGCATATCACAATATCTTTTAGCTCTTGCAAGGATGAAGTTGCCAATTGCTGTCCCAAACATGTGATGTTCCATTTAGCAAATCTTGGGATTGCATTTTCGGCATTGGGTTTGATGGTGCTTGTGTGTTCGCATATCCAATACTGTTGAAGACAAAAAAATTGTTATAAACAAGTATTTAGTAAACGTAAATATTATAGTTCATACGTTATAAGTGAGATATTTACTTACCAATAAGACCATCACACATCTGAACACTTTGTCAATTTGGTTGATGTTTCTTTGTATTGATTTGTGAGGTGTTCCTTTGCTGCGTCACACCAATCATAAGACTTCATTTTGTCAATATCCTCAATATATTTCATGAACCCCCAACCAATTGTAGTTCCAGTACCAGGATATAACAACAGCAAGCAAATCAATAAGCACACAAGCCTCACAATATCTTCTCTGTCCTCCTTCTTCTTGCTCTTCAAAAGTTTGGTTATCAACTTTTGGATTGAAGCACTTGTCATCCTATTCTCTCTTATTTTCCTTCTTTTTGCCAAATCTATTTCATTTTTTCTTCCATATACAGTATGCATCTTCTTTTGTCCACATGCAATCCTAAAAATTAACTTGAAATCATTTCTTTTCAACTTCAGCTTCTTCTCTCCAATTTGAAATGTGGTTTCATCCATTTGGTATGTTTGCAAGATTTTTGCAACCACATCATCATATTTTATTGAATCTGCTTTTTGCACGTTCTTCTTTGACAAAATGTCAGCTAGAATGAAGAAGGGAGTCTTTTTCAATATTTGGAAATGCTCATTTTCAAGTTTGGTGGCATTGAAGAATATGATGAGGGATAGCATGTTTGAGCGGTAGACATATTTTGCTTCATGGGCATGAATTTGATCACTTCTTGTTTTTCTTCCCTCAATTTTCTTCTTGCCTTTTGGTTGGTGTTGCTTTGGTTCTTGTTTGTTTTGTTGGGGCTTGGTTGTTGTTTTTGGTTGTTTCTGTTGTTGGTGCTTGGTTTTTCTTTATTCTTGTTCTCCTTGTTTTTGAGCTTGATTTGCAGGTTTATCTTTTTGCTGTCTCTGTCTTTTGTTCCTTTCTTGTTGCTTGCTTCTTGTTTCTCTTGTTGTTGTTTCCTTTTTTTTGGTCTTGTTGCTTGTTTGTCTCTTTGTTGTCCTTCTCTTCTTGCTTTTGGGTTTCTGCTGTGAAAGATCTTTTTCCTGGCATAGATAATGTCATGAGAGAGCTTACAACATCTATATAAAAGGAGGCTATCAATGAAGTAAGCTAACCACGCAAAATTTATGGATATACAACCAAATTTATCATATAATTAAGTAAAGAAACAATTGTTTTGAAAATTTTACAATAGTACTTGTTTTTATTAGTGGCAAATATGTTGCTACAGTAGCAAGATATGTTTGAGTTTTGCAATTTATTTTCAGTTTAAATTGTTCAAAATTTTAGTCTAGGAAATGCTTCAGTGTTTTCATGTTTAGATGAAATATAATACAAATATAATATTTCTGTTTTAAAAATTGATTCTAACTGTACTTATATCTTACTTTTAAAAATTTTACAATGATCAAAATAATGCAATAGTGTATGTGTTTTTATTTTCAATTTAGGTAAATTTGTAATTTTTTTTTATAGTGTTTTGTTTAATTGAATTTGGAAAAAATAATGTAATAGTGTATGTGTTTTTGTTTGAACAGTAAGAAATTTGTCAGTGTTTACAGTGATAAATTTCTTGAAACAGTGATAAATTTATTAGTGTAAAGAAAACACTATAAGAAAATAATTTTATCAGTATAGTGATTCCAAACCTATTTGATTTGCAGGTTCATCCTTCTGCTGTCTCTGTCTTTTCTTCCTTTCTTGTTGGTTGCTTTTTGTTTTTCTTCTTGTTGTTTTCTTTTTTTTGTCTTGTTGGTTTTTTGTCTCTTTGTTGTCCTTCTCTTCTTGCTTTTGGGTTTTTGCTGTGAAAGATCTTCTTTCTGGCATAGATAATGTCATGAGAGAGCTCACAACATCTATATAAAAGGAGGATATCAATGAAGTAGGCCAACCACGCAAAATTTACGGATATACAACCAAATTTATCATTTAATTAAGCAAAGAAACACTGATAAAAATTGGATATATTCATAATTCATTTGTATTAATTTTGTTAGCTAGCAAAGAAAATAATTCAAACAATCAAAGTAGAATAAAAAGAATTATGACAAAATTTATTACGAAATTAAGCAAAGAAAGCTTATACAGTGAAGAGTTCTAATAATGATCAGCAAAATAGACCAGTCAATTGAGTTGGCTTAGATGCATGTGGCAATAGTTGGAAAGGAATTCATTGCACCAATTCATGTGTGGCATATAGATAAGTTGGTATTGTTTTTTACCTTCAATGGATTGTTGCTGTTTGCTTATTCTTTCTTTTGTTTGTACTTGTTTTTCAGGTTCATCTGCAGGTTGTTGTTTTTGATGTCTCTGTCTTTTCTCCCTTTCTTGTTCTTTGGTTGTTGTTGCTGTTCTTACAGTTTCCTTTTTGTTGCCTTGTTGGTTTTTTTTCTTTTTGTTTTGTTTCTCTTCTTGCTTTTGGATTTTTGTTGTTAAAGATCTTCTTTCTGGCATAGATAATGTCATGAGAGATCTCACAACATCTATATGAAAGAAGGATATCAATGATGGAGGCAAACCATGCAAAATTTATGGATATACAACCAAATTTATGATTTAAGTAAGCAAAGAAATACTGATAAAACTTGAATATATTTATAAGTCGTCTGTATCGATTTTGTTAGCTAACAAACAAAATAATTCAAACAATCAAAGAAGAATAAGAAGAATTATGACAAAATTTATTATGTAATTAAGCAAAGAAAGCTTATACAGTGAAGAGTTGTAATAATGATAGCAAAACAGAAAGCGATCAATTGGGTTGGGTCGGATGCATGTGGCAATAGTTGTGAAGGAATTGAGCTGACAATTCATGTGTGACATCTATATAAGTTGCTATAGTTTTTTACCTTTAATGGCTTCATCTACAGGTTCTTGTTTTTGCTTTTTGGTTGTTGTTGCTGTTCTTGTGGTTTCCTCTTTGGTGTCTTGTTGTTTTTTTGTCTCATTGTTGTCTTGCTTTTCTCGTTTTTGTCTTTTTACAGTATAAGATCTTGTTTCAGGCCTAGATAATCTCTTACGAGAACTCGCAACATCTATGTCAAAGAGGTATATCAATGTATTAGGCAAAGCATGCAAAATTTATGGATATACAAGAAAATTATCATTTAATTAAGCAAAGAAACACTGATAAAACTTGAATATATTCATAATTGCTTTGTATTTATTTTGTTAGTTAGCAAACAAAATAATTCAAACAATCAAATAAGAATTATAAGAATTATGAAAATTAACCTAATTTATCCCTGAGGCAAATTCAGCAATAAAAAACAAAAAGAAGAAAAATAGACTGAGTCAAATTCTTTCCCAAAAGAGATCAAATTTGTTTAAGTTGGTGAGTCTATTGACTAGTGTGTCATTCATCTTTACCTACATTAAATTTATGTAAATGTATCCCTATATAGAAATGAAGATGGATGTGTAAGTGATAAATTTGTCATTTAGTTTGGTATGTGAAGCAAACTTATGAGTTGGTGTGATAAACTTACTAGTTGTATGTTTATTTATGTATCTATTGTTACTATTATATATACTATGTATACTATCTATACTAGTATATTATGTCAGCCCCTATATTGGTTTGTTAAAACTTTTGCCATGTGGCATTTACATAATTTTAAAAAAAAAAAAAACTAATCAAATTTTACTTGATGTCAGTTACTCTCCTATGGGAACAAACAGTCACAGAACCACATCTTATAGTATGGTTTAATTGTCAAATCTATAAATTGGTTTGAGTCCTACAACAGAAAAAAAGTTTATCAGGGTAGATGCCTTGATTTCATGCACTTATATTATAAGGTAAAAGTATTGTAAGGTTCTATTTGTAAGTTACATCAAGAGCATGATTTGTATATTTAAATTTGGTGAAGATTATTGAGTTACCAAAAGAGAGGTGTAGTTTATAATCGATCAAATATTAAACAAAAAATGAGACAAAAAATTAATCCATAAGGTGTAAAAAAATTGCAATTTTTGAGAAATTGAGCATAGTGAAATAACCAAATAAAAAATAAAATAAATTATTTATATCAAAAGGATGATACAAGTTATTATGAATCAAAAATTAAACAAAAGTCACACAAAATTTAATCTATAAAAAATTGCACCGTTCTAATTAGTATTATATATGTGAACAAGTTATTTTGATATCTTGAACCCACTGTGTATTTTAGTTTCTTGAACCGACTCCTTGTTTTTTTGTTAACTGATTTTTTTTTTGTATCAAAAATTAAAAATATATATATATATATATATATTTCAAAATGAACGTAATTTTGAAGTTCAAAACCAACACCTTTATCAGTTGATCAACTAACATTTTACATATTTACAAGTTTTATTTTCCGAAAATGCCCTAATATTGTTGAAATTTTGCAAGTTGTAGTTGAACAATATCTAGATTTTTTGAAAATGTGTTTGAATAGGGAGAGAAATAAGGGTTTCAGTTGCTTACGCTTTACAGGCATGTTTCCTCGAAGTTTTTGTTCAAATCGCCTGAGTTGTGTTGGTTGTTTTGCCTGAGAGTGGAAGGGATTTGCCGATGGTGAAGACTGAGAAAAATAGGGCTTCAATCGCGTGACTCACGTTTTTGTTTTCCCTGTCTGGCAAATGTATTGTGTTAGAAAGTACTCTTTTTTTTTTTATCGGTGATAAATTTAGAAAATGCTTAGAAAATGGCAAATATCTTTGTTCAATAGGAAGATATTTTGAGTTTAGAAAATGCTTCAGGTTTCTCATATTCATTTTGAATTTAAATTCTTCAACATTTCAGTTTATAAAATGATTCAGTTTTTTCATATTCATATTGAGATTCAGATGAAATATAAACATATTATATTTGGGATTGAAATAAAATACTTGAAATACTTATTAAAAAAATTAAAAAAATTAAATTAGCTATCAACTTAAAATTAATAAATTACATTGTTAAAATTAAAAATTATACTATGATCTTTTAACATTATTGAGCTCATGTGTAATTAAGTAGAAATAATTTGTTTAAATTTTTTTTTTAATGAATGTATTCTAAACATTGAATGTAATGAAGTACAAAACATTGAATGTTTCATTGCAGCAAATTAAGAAGGAAAATGATCAAAACAATGTAATACTGTTTATGTTTTAATTTATGTATTTTTTTTTTATATATAGTGTTTTCTTTACTTGAATTGGGAAAAAAGAATGTGTGTGTGTGTGTGTGAGAGAGAGAGAGAGAGAGAGATTTTACAATAGTACTTGTTTTTATCAGTGGCATATATGTTGCTACAGTAGCAAGATATTTTGAGTTTTGCAATTTATTTTCAGTTTCAATTGTTCAAAATTTCAGTTTAGGAAATGCTTTAGTGTTCTCATGTTTAGATGAAATATAATACATGAGAACATTCTTGAGCATTTTATAAACATGAGAAGACTCTTGAGCATTCTTGAGCATTTTAATAACAGCTAATTTTTAAATATTAGTATTTTTTATTGTAAAATTATAATATGATTTTTCAACATTCTTGAGCTCACGTATAACTACAAATATAATATTTTTGTTTTAAAAATTTATTCTAACTGTACTTATATGTTCTTTTTAAAAATTTTACAATGATCAAAATAATGTAATAGTGTATGTGTTTTTATTTTCAATTTAGCTAAATTTGTAATTTTTTTATAGTGTTTTGTTTAATTGAATTTGGAAAAAAGAGAGAGAGAGAGAGAGAGAGAGAGAGAGAGAGAGAGAGAGAGAGAGAGGTGCTGGTTTTTTTTGTTTGAACAGTAAGAAATTTGTCAGTGTTCACAGTGATAAATTTCTTAAAACAATGATAAATTTATTAGTGTAAACAAAACACTATAAGAAAATAATTTTATCAGTATAGTGATTCCAAACATGTTATTAACGTTTAAATTTGACATAAATAATCAGATTGTAATCAATTTTTTGATTGAAATTTGCATAAAACTGGATTGATATCAAAACCTATATTTTTTAACAATATGGATAAAAAAGACTAAATGTTTCGTTATAACAAATGAAGAACCAAAATAATCAAAACAATGTAATAGGGTTTGAGTTTTATTTTTCAATTTAGGTAAATTTTTTATTTCTTTATAGTGCTTTGTTTAATTGAGTTTGGAGAAAAGAGTGTGTGAGAGAGAGAGAGAGAGAGAGAGAGAGAGAGAGAGGTGCTAGTTTTTTTGTTTGAACAGTGATAAATTTATCAGTGTAAACAAAACACTATAAGAAAGTAAATTTATTAGTATAGTAATTCCTAACCTGTTATTAACCTTTAAGTTTGACATAAATAATCAGATCATAATTAATTTTTTGAATGAAATTTGCATAAAACAAGACCTATATCAAAAGCCAGATATGGTAACAATATGGTTAAAAAAGACTGAATGTTTGATTGAAGCAAATTTGACATTGTAACAACCAAGTATTGTAATATTCATTGAAGTAAAGTAAGAACCAAAATGATTATAATCTTTGTCCCAAATTATTCAGGCATTGTTGTCATTGTGTATTGTGTCCCAAAACTCCTTGTCTTCAAGCACCGCTTCTATTGCCTCATCAACGATTTGCTGGGTGTCTGTTTGTTGGTTAGTTAACAAAGCATCTATGATATCTGCTCTGATTTGCTGGCACTCCTCCTTTGTTAAGTTGGGAAAGATGTCTTTGTTACAGACATATTGTCTCATGAGGTAATAAACTATGACGCCACAATCAAGTCTACGATGACATTGGAAAAACAAAGTTAGTACTCATCAATGATAATTTTATCAATGTAATGTGTTTTGGTTTTAAGAAACTTACGAATGATCAACTTGTTGGGGACAATTCATTGTAATTTCTGTTTCTTCATGAAACTTATTACCTTCAATGGCTTTGGGATTGTGATGTTGAAGGTATTTTTCAATAACCTTTCTCTGCAAAATATATTAATAATTAATTGGTGTTTGACAAATATATGTATAAGAAAATTTGATATAGACAAGGGGAATGGATGATATCATAAGTAATTGGTGTTTTACCAGTTTGTTTGCCTCAGTTAAGTGGTTATCTGTTTCTGTGCTTGGTGTCATTGAATTGTAAAACTTCCATGAGCTATTTTCAGTGTCGAGTACTAACAACGTCCAATGCTTTTCATTGAAAATTGGGAAAAGAAGATATCTTTCATTGACAGCTTCTAACATCATTTTGTTCAACAATTGATTTGTTTCTGTCTCATCCTTTGTGGTGAACAAATACTGTATTTTGCAAATATATTAGTTTTGATTACAATGTAATTCATTAATTATCACTATAAGACTGGATGAATGAGAACTTATGCACTTGATTTAGACAAGGGGAATGGATGATATTGTAATGAAATATATATATATATATATATATGTAATTTACTTACATGGCATGATGTAGTAAATATATATGTTGTTCCTGCTTGTGAGCTGAGGTTGAAGTTTGGTTTCAGTTGCTCTTCTGTCATTAAGATTTCCTTGTATGCATTTATTGCCCGTTTTAAAAACAAAAGCAAACAAGGTTAATGGGAGAATTATAGTTTGGTATTACAATTGATATATGCACAAATAGGGATTTGATTTTACATTTCCAGAAAGTTCTTTGTATTTGACTATTTTGTCAATATCATCCAAGTACAAATAGCTGCCTACTTCCTTTCCTTGTAAGATTGGATAACTGCAAATGTGAAAACAAAATTTATCACTGTATACCAAAATTTATTGGTCAATTAACAAATCAAAGGTTAGGGGAACAAATTGAGCATGGAATTTTACTTCATGTATCAAATATGAACCATGAAATGAAGTACAGAACATAAACTCAAATGCCTAAATAATTTGACACCATATATGAGACAACATGAAGATTAGCAAAATATATCACTCTACCAAACAAATTAAGTAAAATTTATCATAATGTAACAAATTTTATGACTGTATATCAAAATTTATCAATGATTGAAGTAAATGAAGGTTATTGTCACGCCCCGAACCCGCCCCTAGAAGTTCGGTAACGAGACCGGCCAGTAATCTTAGATTACCAAAGGCCTCTCTGAACAAAACATACATAAAAAAAAAAGGGCTCGCGGAAGCACATGCAAATAATAAAGAGTCCAAAGAGCTGTGCATAAATATGAACATACATTACATGCCGAAAATGAGTTAATTTACCCACTAACCTTACATAACATGTACAAAGTTCATTTACAAAACATGCTACATGCACAATAAGACAAAACTCACTACTGGCTTTCCCGGCCTAGCCCCAACTCGGAGGCACACAGAACATCAGGTAGGCTTCCAAAACGGCGGCTCGGTAAAGACTCCGCCAAACTTGACTCCCGAATGCTCACCTATAATACATAAATACGGGGGTGAGCTAAAGCTCGACAAATAACGATGCGTAAAGGTGTTAGTGAGCATTCCAACATTTCTTATAAAACCGTAATAAAACATTCATAATCATAATCAGTCATCATATAGAACATACGTAATGGCATACTCCATAGAACATAACATAGCGTAACATGTGTCGACTAACGACTAGAGTAACCGGTCCCGGACACCGATTAAACACATACCGAGATCTCGTAACTAGTCATGGGCTTGTCCTTCCATGCCGTCCCCCATGACTAAAGCGCATGGGCCTGCATGTTCTCGCCCCCACGACTTCAACTAACTATGGATGCCATACTAGATTCGTAAACAGAACATTCGTTCACAAAAAACATTATCATTTCAATCACATCATATCATTTATCATTTTGGAACATAATTCATAATAACATATCTTTACGATAATGTTACTTACAGTGGGTTTCCAATACCGATGGCACGGTCTTCACTTCTTGACCTGCAAATCATCAACAGTATAATACATTTCTTATCATTCATCATCACATAATTCATACCATTCCATACTGCTTTTACATTCTTTCATATTCATTCTAATCTTTCTTTACTTAATTCATGCTCATGAGATGCTAAAAGATGTCATTAACATGTTAGAATCACATAAAACAACTTCTCAAACTTTTCCTAAAATAACTCCTTCCGCTCGAAGAACCTTGACGCCTTTCGGCGCCAAGATAACTTTTCAAAACTTCGAAGGTTGAAGTCAAGGCCGGGAATACCTCCGCTCGAGCGGACCCTGCGAATCTGAAATTCTGGGTTCTTCTTTCCAAGCTTCAATCTCACTTTTTCACAACCCACTTCAGCATTTATAAACATCAAGGCCCAAAACACTTGAAAACCAACATGATTTAACCATTATATCTTCAATTCAAAACTCACATGAATCATAAACAAGATTAAACCCATGAACTAAGATGAAAAACCATAATCATGCACTTAAGAGCTTCATTTCTTGAAATCCATGGGGGTTCTCTCTTTTTTCCAAAAATTAGAGAAGAAATTCTTACCTTGGGTTCTTAATTGGAGCTTGATTTCCCCTTTCTTTCTCTTCTTTTCCCCTTCCTTTCTCTCTCTCTCTCTCTCTTCTTCCAGATTTTTCTTTTCTTTTGTGAGTCAAATGGTCAACAATCTCTATCTCTTAAGTCATATATATCATATACTCAAATAAGCCAAACCACTTAAGCCCATAACTTGAGCCAAACAAGCCTTAGCGATTCAGACAGAATTCAGTCTTCAATTAAATTTCTCAGATGATTCTAAGCATTCCCAGTATCACTTAGACATATTCAATTTCGTTTTCTGATCCCATTAGTCTTCAATTTCCCTCCCGAAATTATAATTCCAACAGATATTTTCTAATTCAGACAGGTCTTCTTCAATTAAATCACATAATCACATAATTAATTACAGAAAATTACGTCATACGTGTTGGGGTCATCACAGTTATACATTGGTAAATGCATGACTATATACTAAAATTTAGATTCCAAATTTGGAAATTTTAGGTCCAATTCATGTTCTTACCTGCTGGTTTTTGTTGCCCAAAGACTAGTGAGTTTCATTCTTGATTTCTTTGGCAATTTGTGAAACACTGGATAGGAAGTGTTAATTTGTTTTGTTGGATGTTGATGTTGATGTTGTGTGTGCTCTTCTTTTCTGGTCTTTGGATTTTCTTCAACCATTGGTTCTACTTGATCAACTGTCTTGTTCTGGTTTGGTTGTCTTTTCATTATGTACAAAAAATCTGGATCTTTGTGCTCTTTTCTTGTTTCTCTATTTTTGACCCTTTTTATCATTGAGCTGACAAGAGGTGATGTTTTGGTAGTGGTGGCTTCAACTTCAACTTGGATTTGTTCTTCTTTACTGTCCAGGTAGAGATTTGATTCAACCAACATTGCAATTCTCTCATTAAGTAGCACTATTTCCACATCTTTCACTTCCATTTGTGTTTTTGCTTTCTTGCTTTGTTCTTCCATTTGTTTACTGAGCTTCATGAGTTGGTTCTTAAGCTTTTCATTTTCTGCTTGGATTCTTGCCTTCTCCATTTCTAGCCTTTGGATTATTAGGACATTCTCTTCTAGTTTCTGAAAAGTATGTTCATTGATTTTGACATGGTAGATATTTCTTTCATAGGCAAGTTTCCTTTTTGCTTTCCTCATTTCAGCTGGTGTTTGATGCTTCAATCCCGGGGAAGTTGCTGGACCAGCTTTCTGTTTGATCATTGTTTCTTCTTCATCATTTTCTAGGTTGTCAAAAGAAATCTCATTTGTTTGCACATGAACTGGACCTTCTTGAGTTTCATGCTGAAAGTTGGCTTTCTTTCGTGTATTCTTTTTTGATTGCAGTGTTGTTGATTTCCTCTTTTTTGGAGCACCTGTTTGATTCTTGGGATTTTGTGAATTTCTTCCTGGACTGAGACTAAATATCTTTCTGATAATTGGTTCTTCTTCCTTTTCAGATAATTCAGTCTCCTGTTGTTCCTCAAAGTTACATTTTTCATCTTCATGCTCATCATCTGTTTGTGGTTGCAATTGTTTGTATATGTTCTGTTCTTCAATTGTGTCTTTCAAATTACTCTCCTACATGAATGAAAATTATTAAAAAAAAAGATATGAGGCAGAGTTAAGTAATAATTTATCATTCGGTGATTCAAATTTATAGTAAGAATGGTAATTTGGTTCATGATAACAAGTTTTATTAGTGAATTAGCAACATTAAACAAAATTTATAAGTCAATGAAGCTAACTACGGGAATTTATAACTGTGAGCAAAAAGTTATCAGTGAAAATGAATATTTATTACTGCATAGCAAAATTCATCACTCAATTAAAGGAAAAAAGGTTAAACATTGATAAAAATTGGTTATTGAATAATTTCCTAGCCAGATGAAATGCCTAAATAATTTTTCTACGACAAATGTGACACCATGAAGATTAAGAAGAATTTATTAGTCTTGCTAAAATTTATCACTGCATAAGAAAATTTAATATTTGTTTAAACAAAACAAAGGATATGAATGGATACCTCAATATGTTTGAGATCATGCAAGGATGACTTTGCCAATTGTTCTCCGAGATGAGTAATGTTCCATTTTGCAAATCTTGGTATTGGATTCTTCTCATTTGGTTTGATGATATTTGCATGCTCACATATCCAATACTGTTGAGGACAAAAAAAATGTTATAAATTAGTATTTAGTAAATGTAAATATTGTAGTTTATAAGTTGTAAGTGAGGTATTTACTTACCAACAAGATGATCACACATCTGCACACTCTATCAATTTGGTTGATGTTGCATGCTATTGATTTTGTAAGATGTTGTTTTGCTGCACCACACCAATCAGAAGATTTCATTTCATCAAGATTCTCGAGGTATTTCATGAACGCCCAACCAATTGTTGTCCCAGTACCCGGAAACAACAAAAGCAAACAAACCAGAAGGCACACAAGCCTAACGACATCTTCTACATCTTCATTGTTGGTGCTTCTCAAAAGTTTTGTTATCAACTTTTGGATTGAAGCACTTGTCATTCTGTTATCGGTTATTTTCCTTCTTTGCACCATAGCTACCACATTTTTTCTTCCGTATGCAAGATTCATCTTCTTATGTCCACATGCAATCCCAAAAATTAACTTGAAGTCATTTCTTTTCAATTTTAGCTTCTTCCCAGCAATTTCAAATGTGGTTCCATCCATTTGGTAAGTTTGCAAAATTTTTGCAACCACATCATCATATTTAATTGAATTTCTTCTTTTAACCTTGTTTTCATTCAATGTATCAACCAGACGTGAAAAGGGGGTCTTTCTCAATAGTATCAAATGCTCCTCTCTGAGTTTTGTTGTCTTGAAAAAGAGATTGAATGTTAGAACGGTAGACATACTTTGCTTTATTATCATGTATCTGTTTAGTCTTAGTTTTTCTTCCATCAATCTTTTTCTTCCGTCTTGCTTTGTGGATCTCTGTAGCTGGTTTCAGTTGTTCCTGTTTGGGCTCCTTATTGTCAATGTTAGATTCAGGTTTAACTTTTAGTTGTTTTTCACTTTCATGTGTTGTTGGCTCTATAACAAAGTCAACTTTTTCAATGTTTTTCTTCTTTGAGAAACTTGTTTGTCGACAGCCTTGATCTTTTAGAATGGCGACATCTGTACAAAAACATTGAGCATGAACATTGAAAATTAAGAAGAATTTTATCACTGAACTAGGCAAACTAAGAAGAAATCTCTCTGTTATGCAATTTAAGCAAATATATAACTGTATAGCAAAGTTTAGATTCCAAATTACAAAAGAACATGAAGTATGATGTTGAAGATGAAGATGAAGATGAAGATGAAGATGAAAACAATTGTATAGCAAATTTATCACTGAATTAGCAAAAGTAAGCAAATGCATCATTGGATAGCAAATGAACATAAAGGTATGATTATTATGACGTTGAGTATCACTCATATATTAATCTTTGTAGTGATTGAAAATAGCTTCAAGTCAAATTGTATCACTCATAAATTAATTTTGTAAGATACATATTCAAAATAGTTTGAAGTCGAATTTTATTACTCAATTATAGTTATGAAAGAAGAAGGGAAGCAAATCCATCATTATAACAAATTTTATCACTCAATTAGGAAAATTAAGCAAACCTATCGTTGAATTGGGCAAAGTAAGCAAATCTGTTATTGTATATCAAATTTTATCACTGAATTAGCAAAATTAAGCAAATCCATCATTGTTTAGCAAATGGAGATGAACATGTGATTATTATGAAGTTGAATATCAATGATAAATTAATACTGTATGATACACATTGAAAATAGCTTCAAGTCGAATTTTATAACTCAATTACAGTTATGAAAGAAGAAAGGAAGCAAATCTATCATTGAAACAAATTTTATGACTCAATTAAGAAAATTAAGCAAATCTATCATCGTTATAGGAAATTTTCTCACTGAATTGGGCAAAATAAGTAAATTTGTTATTGTATAACAAATGAACATGAATATGTGATTATTATGAAGTTGAATATCACTTAATTATAGTTATAAAAGAAGAATGGAAGATGAATACGACTCACGTTTGATTCGCATGGTTCTTGAAGATAAATGAAACAGGGAATATAGATCGAAACGGTGGAGGATTTGCTGGGTATCTGTTCGGAATCAGAATATAGATCGAAACAGAGCTGATTTCTTTGGAAACGATGGGAGATTTAGGGAAAATCTCTTTGTTTGTTTCGATTTCGAAATCGCAATCCCCCAGTGGTTTCCAAATCGCCTCAGAATAGTTTCCAAATCAGAACAATTGAGAAGGAGCGTGTGTTTCACGTGCACAAGAAGACCTCGTGATTTTGTGTTTGCTTCACGCGTGTTTTGTGACATTTAGGGGTAAAATTGGAAACTGAAATAGGAGAGGACTTGCTGGGTATTAGTTTGTTTGCAGGGGACCGGCTGGTAAGTGCCCCTTATTTTATTGACTTAAACTTAAAAATCTTATTTTACTAACATCTAGCAAACCTGTCAAGTGTCCTCTCATGATTATTTGGACTACAGTCAATGCCTGTAAACCTCACAGATCATAGCAATTTGAAAACTTGGTAGACTTTTACCTACAGGTGTGACTTGTTTAATTAAGACAAAGATAAAATTTAGCACAAAATTGAGTTTTACAATTTTGTTAGTTGATGAATTGAAACCGATCACATATTATTTGCTTTTGTCGATTTTTTAGCTAAGTGTAAATAAGGGATTGCAAGAAAGCTTTAAGAGTTTTACAAAATCTATAGAATTCTACATTTAAATAACGGGAGAGGGTGGGGGTTGCTCTATAAATGTTTTCCTCCTTAACTTTTATTAGCAATGATCACTTATTTTTTAATACTAAAAAAATAAAGATATAAAAAGCATTTAAATATAATATATATATATCTTTTGTCCGTGCTAATGTAAAATTCGTCAAAATCAAAATACCTCATATTCAATTCCATTGATTTTTCTTACATTTCTAATTTCTAGGTTAGAGGACTTGCAAATGAATTCACAAGTTTAGGAAAATTATAATCTAAAATTAATAAATAAATATTGATATGTGATGGCACTTTTGTAATTGAAAATTATTTTGATGTGTATTTTATTTTAAAGTGTATGACCCCAATTCAGACACATCTTAAATTATTTATAAATTTTTCTATTTCTATTCACAAAATTGTCATTGTCATGCAGAAGGAAGATCAAGCTCAACTGAAACTTGGCCACTAATATAGCAAATTGACTGGCAACTAGCCCCAACCTACCTTTGAATTACTTATTTATGGTCCACAACTTGAACTCCAGCTTATATTTATTAATTAATATTATAAATAATATATTTATTAACAATTTAATTGTCTCAAAATTAGTAATTGGATACACCTGTTGATCATTCCATGAATTACAGAAAAGTTATGTATTATGTTTTTTAATAACAAGAAAATATATTGCTATTTTTAAAAAAATTGTAAACACAAAGCAAACACTTAAATGTTTGTAATTAGATGGGTGCAGTCATATTGTTGTTTTTGAGCCTTTAATAATTCTATTTTATTTTATTTTATTTTTTATTTTTGTGAGTACGATATTCAACTACCATGATTTTCTCTGAAAAATGTTTAAAAAATTGCATTTTTAGCACTACCCCTAATCAATAGAAGATGCCAAACTTTAGAGATTTTTGAAAAAAATTATTACCAAGTTTACCAATGATTGTGAAAGGGGCCAAAATTTTCTTCAAAATATTTTACCAAGTTTATTACAATTCCTCGCATTTACTAATTGGCTAATGTCAGGTATTGGTTAAATTTTTTTAAAGTAAAGTAAGAAATTATTATTGTATTTTGTTAATTTTTTCATGTATTAATGTTGTATTATTTTAATAAATTTCACAATTTATATTTATTACTAATGCAGTATGGACATGTAATAGGGATTTTTATTGATAAATCCATCTTAGAGTTGTTATAACCCATTAAGTCCACAAAGGAAAATTATAACCTGATTAGTCCCATATACTTTTTTTTTTTATTCCATAAAGTCCATTTTTCTAATTTTATATTTTTACCTGGACTATTATGCCCATATATATATATATACTATGTTAATACATAACACGTTCCCTGTGATTTCGTGGATTCAGTTTTGGCAGTTTCTATCATTCTAATTCAAATGGATACGTTTCTATCTTGCATGCTCGTTCTAAGGCTTTGATGTGCTAGGGTATCATTGTTGCTGTTGTAGTCTAGTTCGGTGATTTTCAAGTGAAGACGACGAATTTGAAGGTGTTCGGTTCTCAGATTTTCTGGAGTATAACTACTTCAAAGCAGTTGTTTTCGAGTTTTTGGACGATTGTAGGATTGCATGATTAAGGTTAGTATCATTTTGGTTATGAATACATGTTCACTTTATGTTTTGATTTGTATGATGGATCAAATGCTATGTTTTTTGATTGATATGGATCAGATGCTCTGTTTTTTCAATTATATGCATCATACGTGATATAATTCAGAGTATATGGATCAATGTGAATGTTTACATCGTGGTCCTGTGGAGGGGAGGCCATCAGATTAGTGATGAATGTGGATCGTCTATAATTCAGAGTATGTGGAACAATGTGAATGTTTACATCGTGTTAGTATTACGTGAAAAATGTAGATGTTTGCATTTTACTTTAATGTTTGCTTAATGAGGCTCGGTGTGGGTGATATAATTCAGAGTATATGTGTCAATGTAAATGTTTACATTGTGTTAATATTAATGAAAGAATATGGATGTTCTCACTTTACTTTGATGTTTGCTTAATGAGGCTTTGTGTGGGTGATATAATTCAGAGGCTATATATCAATGTGAATATTCACATCTTGTTAATGTGAATTATGGATTTAACACTAGAACTGTACACGTAGTCATCTAATCTTTGCACAATGTGAATTTTCATATCGGTTTGGATTATTGTTGATTGTTGTATTGTTGTGTTTTTACAGGAGATAGGTACCTTTATGATGTTGGTGTGTACATATGGTTGCAGGACAACTGTAATAAATGTTGCTCGCGCATTGTGTTATTCGCGTTTGGTGGACTGTTTGTGTGAAAAATGGGGGAAGTTGTCTGCTGGTTTTATTTCATTGTTCTGTCGGTTACATGGGATTAATAGGTGTGATTTGGACAATGAGGAAGAATTTCAGAACATGTTACTGCTTGCTAAATCAATGGGGGTACAACATGTAGAAGTTGTGGTTGAGTTGAAAAGTGATATTGGTCAATCAAGTAGCTCGGGATCGTTGCGTGTGGGGGTTGAGAAAGATATTGATGCACTACGGAGATTTTGCCACCGTAAGGAGAAGGTGTTGTTATTAGCCCCTTGGGCAAATGGTATTACGTATGTGGGACAACGGTTTGTTAGAGGTGCATAAGAATTTTGTGATGTTTTATGTAAGTATGCCATCCAACGTGGGTTTCAGTTTACGTATGTCAAGAACGAGACAACAAGAGTTACTGTTGTGTGTGCGATGCGTGAGGAGATAGGCTGCTTGTGGGCCATACATTGTAAAGCACAATGGGCAAATGGTTTTTTCTACATTAAGAGGTTTAGTGATGTGCATAGTTGTGGTACAGATGTCTGAACATCGAAGAATCCGCGAGTTAGTTCGGATTTGGTGTTGAGTACCATATCTGAAATTGTGAGGGACAAGCCGTTGACTCGGCCGTGTGAGGTGGTGACTATTTTGAAGAGGGATTATGGGCTAGATGTGAGTTACCATGTCGTATGGTTGGGTGTGGAGAAAGCAAAGGTTGGTATTTATGGAGATCACTCATTATCGTTTGACTAGTTGCGGTGGTATTCAGATACTGTGATGCGGTACAATCCGGGGAGTTATGTCAATATTGACTATGATGCGAGTAGTCAACAGTTTTGTCGTTTCTTTATGTCATTCGCTGCGTGTATTTCTGGATTCAATTCTTGTCGGCCTTTATTATTCCTGGATGGAACATTCCTCAAAGGAAAGTACAAAGGTCAGCTACTTGCAGCAACGGCGAAAAACGGAACAATGGTTAGTATTTTTTTTAGCTGTCTATTCATGTCAATATTCACTCTGAGCAGCATAGTCTGGACAAATGAGTGATTGAGAAATTATAAGTAATGTGAACATTTGACATCAGTATGCACTGATGTGAATGTTCATATCTGTGTCTGCTAATGACAGTAATGTGAACATTCACATTATTATACACTGATGTGAATGTTCATATCAGTGTATACTAATGTCAGTTGATCCGTTAATGAACAGCACTGTGAATGTTCACATTACCAATGACTCAACAATTAATAATGAATTATTAATGGTCGTTAATATGAATGTTCACATCGTTGATGTTTACGAACCTGAATCCAAAAATAACACTAGTAATAGGGCAATGTAGATATAAACATTCATATGACCTATTTCGTTTATACTGTTTTCTATTCACTTTGGAATATTGTGAACAGTTGTGTATTGGTGTTGTGTTGTAGGTCTGTTTCCTGTTGCATTTGCGATTGTTGATTCAGAGACCACGACCAATTGGTCGTGGTTCTTGCACGAACTTGGGAAGGTTATTGATGGTAAGTGCCAGATTACTTTTATTTCAGATCGTAATCTTGGTCTGTTAGAAGCTATGCCAAAGGTGTTCCCATCGGCTCATCACGGTTATTGCTTACAACACTTGAAGAGTAATTTAAGAGACCGGATGAAAGGAATTGATAATGGATTCAGGGATCACCTAGCAAGTAGTTTGGGTGACTGTGCTTACGAGCCAACTTAGGGTTCCATGAAAAGCTTGCAAAATTAAAAGAGAAGGGTAAACAACGAGCTCATAATTTTTTCAAGGACTTGGCACCTGAGCACTGGGCAAATCCATACTTCAGGTAATAATAGTTTCCTAAGGTGTTCCATTTGTCAAGTTTAGAATGGTAGCGATGTGAATTTTCAGTTTAGAATGGTAACAATCTTCCAATTGTGTTTCATGTTCAGTGTAAATGATGTGAATGTTCACATTTGCTAATGATGACTGATGTGAATGATGTGAATGTTCACATCTGTTAATTTGTCAAACAGTCATGCAATGTATTATAGATGTGAATGTTGACACCTGTTATATTTTTTTGTTGTTAACATTCACATCTGTCTATTATTTAAGTTGACAACATAATAAGCATATAATGTCCACTGCGAATGATGTTAATGTTCACATCTATCAACGTGAATGTTCAGACCTGTTAAATTTCGTATTGTACAATGTTTGTGATATTGTGTAGGGGCATGCGTTATGGGGAGATGACATCCAATGCGACGGAGTCATTTAATAACTGGATTAAAGAAGCACGTAATCTTCCTATCACTCAAAGGGTGGACATAATTTGTATTCAGTTGATGCAGCAAATGTCAGCACGGCGTGACCAAGTAAACAAATGGAATAAGCTTATTTGTCCTACATTCGAAATAAGGCTTATGGATTCATTCAATGATAGCAGGTCATGGCAAGTTAGCAAAGCCAATGAGGGTGTATTTGAAGTTTATTCGATACCATCTATTACAGTTGATGTTGCGAGGCGTACATGTTCTTGCTTCAAATGGCAAATCAACAGATTCCAATATGACCATGCTGTTATTGCTATTTAGAAGAGCCGCTACAATCTCAATGATTGTGTGGAACATTACTTTCATGTAGAGACATATCGTGCAGCCTATTCGGGTGGCATATTCCCTATACCATCGGTGGAGAAGCCGCCTTTTGATCCCACAGACTTCACTATATACCCGCCAACTGTGAAGAGACCACTTGGAGACCGAAAAAGAATAGGATCCCATCAAGAGGTGAGAAATTGAAGGAAATAAGGTGCGGGAGATGTGAAAAGTTGGGAAGCCATAATCAGAAATCATGCATGGAGCCGATATAGGATGTACATTTTTCATTTCAACATTGTGTTTTACATTGGATTCTTATATTCATTTTTGAAATAAGATTGTGTTGTGTTGGCAAACATTGTGTTGCAATAAGATTACGTTGTGTTAGCAAACATAATAATGTATTAGTATTTGATTTGTGTTTTATTTTTAATTTTTTAAGGTACCAATCTGACATTTATGTTGTTATGTTTTGGATGAATGCATGATGTTAACAATCACACTTGTGTAATATAATCACATTATGTGAATAATTACACATGGGTTGAACTTTTAAACATTTCTGTGGTGTGAATATTCACATTCTTGTTACTGTTAACAGCATCAAAGTAGATGACATGAACGTTTACATCAGTGTAACCATTCACATCATCAACTCATAAGATGTGAATATTCATGACATCGTTGCTGCCATTCAAATAATCAGAAGTTATGATGATTATTAGATGTGAATATTGACTTGTGTTAAGAAATATCATATTCACACCTGTCATATTGTGTTACATGAATACTTTAAGCAATATTCACATCCATGTAGTATGGTTTAAAACATAAGAAAGTGTATGATCATTCTGTGATGTAAACATTCACATCATGTTATGTGTTAAAAAAAGAAAAAAGAAAATACAATCTCAATGTGCATGACCAACGCAAAATAGGCCTGAAAATGTATATACATATATTGACTGAAAAATATCTGTACAAGCAGTGATATAGACTTGATTTACAATTAAGCTAGTCTGCTCCAATATGTAAAATCTATTGACACTAAATTGTCATAAATATGGATAATAGATTTGGGTAACAGTGATAGGTGGACACCCCCTACCTATAGGTTTTCACATTGCACTGTCTTTCTGTGGTTCAGAAAAATGTGTACTAATGAGTCTCTTATTTGACACCATTCAAAGCGATCTAGGTTGGCAACAATGTCTTCACGGTATATATGCGCCCTCATGATGTAACAAACTATAGGCCCACAATCCACCCTGAAAATGCAAACTTTGTTGTTAGATTTTGAAATTTATGTGGGTAATGGTTGTGGAACATGTGTACAAATCGATTTTAGGCTTACGAATCTGATGCTTGCTGAGGACAGATGTCTACTGATATGATTGGTTGTGAAGTATTTTGGCTTGATAATTTGGTCCATAATGGTGATGATGGTCCAATGTTGTGCACCAAAGCCTCGATGTAGTCCCTCTGCCAACAATGAAATTTCATATTAGGCACCAACTAACATAGTGCATACGTCCAAGTTCAAATATTACACATCATGACAAGTATTATATATGTTAGCCACTTATCACTATTTGTGCTTTGTCAATATGTGGGTCATGTATGCCTTCTCTTAGCCGCAACGAGTTATAATGCCTTCATACAGTCTCTTTCACGTCGTACACAACAATTGTCCAGTGGAAGTTGTCGTGTATTGGGAAGATTAAGAATCTCTGGCCTTGATACTCCTTGATGTGTACATCAATCAATTTATTTCTCTTGTGGGGAGGGGGGTACTCTTGTATGATTTTCTGCACACAAAGGGCATACAATGATGTACCAAGTATTTATATCAATGTTCGATGTGAATAATGTGAATGTTCACATCTGCTAATGGTGAGTGATGTGAATGATGTGAATGTTCACATCTGTTAATGATTAGTGATGTGAATGTTTACATCTATTAATTTGTGAAACAGTCATGCAATGTATTACAGATGTGAATGTTCACACCTGTAATATTATGTTGTTGTTAACATTCACATATGTGTATCATTTAAGTTAACAACATAATAAGTATATAATGTTCACTACGAATGATGTTAATGTTCACATCTGTCAATGTGAATCTTCTCATCTGTCATTTTATGTTGTTGTTAACATTCACATCTGCCTATCATTTGAGTTAACAATATAAGCATATGATGTTGAGATGAACATTGACATCTATTGAAACATAAGCAAACCAAAAGTCTAGTGGTTACTGTAGACACCCCATTTTTGACCGACCTTAAGACTCAGACGTCACCGATTGAGCGCTCGGTGATGTTGCATATTGTGCTCGTTTAGAAGTCTCAGAGTCGCGGCCGTGCGCCCTGCCTCCGGACTTCCGAACTCTCTTCTATGCTTTGTCTCGGTTTGCGAACCAGACTCGGTTTTCTCAATTTTCCTTCTTGAGGAGAGGGAGAGGTCCCGTAGACTATCTCCCAGTGGCCGTGGGCTACATTTCGTGGTCGTAGGCCATTTTGCCCATTTCAGAGCCCGGTTCCCGGTTTTCGGAGCCGTCAGGCCGTGTGCCTTGGTTCGGGACTGCCTAACCATCTCCGATTGCTCTGATTTTTGGCATGCATCTTATTTACTCCCTAACGAGGGACACTGGGGTCTTAGATACCTACTTCGTGGCCAAACACCACTTTCGGTGCTTAACGGCCGGTTTTCGGGCCTCGAACCTCGCGGTTTGGCCCCCGAGCATTCATTTTGCATCGGTTTTTGTTCATTTTTGGCAGGTACCTCTGTTTTATCATAAGGAAGGTCACTGGGGGGTGGGATCCTAGCAATTGTCTCAGCAACTAGTTATGCTCTTCTGGCGCCCCTCGGGGCCCGTTTTTCTCACTTCCGAGCCAATGTTGAACACCCTAGGGCCATTTCCTTCGAGCCGAAACCACATATTTGTGTTGTACACACATGGGAGGACCCTAAAAAATGGTGCTCGGCCAGTAATTCTTCTTTTCATTTTTGGACCTCTCTTAGAGGTGGCTTGTTGTTTCTCCTGCTTCAGAATTGCAAAATTCCAACCACAAGGCCTTGTTGTACACATATGGGAGGACACCACCCTTTGGTGCTCGGCCAGCATTTCCAAATTTCCTTTTTTGCCCCTAGCTGGCCGGCTAGGGGGGGTGGCCGGCCGGCCACCTCCAATAAAGGTGGCTAGCCGGCTTGCATCCTCTTAGTGCATACTTTACAGCTGTATAGCTGTTTCTCCAAAATATCTTTGGCATCCGGGGGATATTTTGGGAGGGAAAGCTTGGGTGCATTTTCCTCCACCTTTACACCCTCCTTTTTGTCCATATAAGGGGCCTCCCAACTCAGTCCCTAGGGTTAGAAAAACTCCCTCAAGCATACATACACATCTCCATCTCCATCTCTCTCATTTTCTCTAAGTTTGGTGCCATTTGTTCATCAACACCAAGCACTACCTTCACCACTTCCATTCCAGTAGCAAGGGAAGGTTTTTCAGAGGCTAAGAAGCAGCAAACTCAAGCCAAGAAGCAACCAAAGTGTAGTCTTCAAGGGTAAGTCACTATTTCCCCTTTTCTAGCACTTTTTTGCATCATTTTTCTACCCTATTTTCTTGTGGTTTTGGGCTCCGACCCTAACTGAGTTTAGGCCTATTTTGAGTTCCTCTTCAACATTGAATAAGGGCTCAACCTTGTTTGGCACTTCTATATACCACTTGTCTCAATATCCTTCTTATATGCCATTATTTTGCATTGAATATTTGGCCTATGTGTGATCTGATTTGGAGCATCTCATGAACTGATATTATACTTATTTTGAGCCCCTATTCAACATTGAAGAAGGGCTCAACCTTGTTTTCATGCTCCATATGTCACTTGCTTTGAATCCATGTTTTGCCCTTGTTTTTGCATGCTTCATCTAGCTTGTGATTGATCTGTTTTCGAGAATGATATAAACTGAGAGTGGGCCTATTTTGAGCCCCTCTTCAACATTGAAGAAGGGCTCAACCCTGTTTGGCCTCTCTATCATGAACTTTCTTCATAATCTCTCATATTTACCGTAAACTCGCATGATTTGTTTGACCTGTGTGTAGTCTGTTTTGGAGCATGCCTTAAACTGTGATTAAGCTTATTTTGTGTCCCTCTACAACATTGTAGAAGGGACCAACCTTGTTGGGGGTCTCCATGTTGTGCTTGCCTTTATATCCCTCTTTGACCCCCATTTTTGCATGCTTTTTTAGGCCTATCTAGCTTCTGTTTTCGGCCATCATCAGTACTGAAAATATCCATATTTTTGCCTTATTGTCATATTTTATTAAGGGTATTTTCTGGTTTGGTGAGTGCTTGGTATACCTCTCTTTATAGCCCTCTTTTGGCTCATATTTTTGCATGCTATGTTGAGCATATCTACATACTGTTTTGGGGGTTTTCATAAGCTGTAAATGTTCATATTTTTGGTCACTCTTCAATGTTGTATAACTGTATTTTTCAGTTTGAGCATTGCGTATACCACCTGCTTCATTGTTCCCCTCTTTTCCTCCATTTTTGCATGCTATTTTTGCCATACTTGTGATTGTTGTTTGGCCATCCTTTGTACTGGAAAAATGCTAGTCTAGGGGCTGCCTAGCATCTGTATTTACACTTCATGTCCATATTGCGCATGTTTGGCATAGCTGCAAGTCATTTCGGGCACTTAGCATAGCCTTTCGGGCATCGGGTGTAATTTTGCTATAATTTGGGGGCTGTTTTTGCATCATTTTGGCTGCTGAAATTTTCATTTTCCATATGCCATATGCCACGTCTCATTTGCATGTCATTTCATGCCTTAGGGCCATTGCCTCGGTTTGCATGCCCGTGTGCACGCATTTCGAGGCATCTCATTTTCGTCTATCGGCCTCTTATGTGAGTGTGGCTGAGGCTCACTCATGTTAGTGTAAGTCCATTTTGCATTCCGTATGCCATTGTCTCGGTTTGCGTGCCCGTGTGCATGCATTTCGAGGCATCTCATTTTCGTCTATCGGCCTCTTATGTGAGTGTGGCTGAGGCTCACTCATGTTAGTGTAAGTCCATTTTGCATTCCGTATGCCATTGCCTCGGTTTGCATGCCCGTGTGCACGCATTTTGAGGCATCTCATTTTCGTCTATCGGCCTCTTATGTGAGTGTGGCTGAGGCTCACTCATGTTAGTGTAAGTCCATTTTGCATTCCGTATGCCATTGCCTCGGTTTGCGTGCCCGTGTGCACGCATTTCGAGGCATCTCATTTTCGTCTATCGACCTCTTATGTGAGTGTGGCTGAGGCTCTCTCATGTTAGTGTAAGCCCATATTGCATTCTATATGTCATTTTAGCGTCATTGCATTCCGCATGCCATTGCCTCGATTGGCGTGCCCGTATGCACGCATTTCGAGGCACTTCACTTTTATCCGATGGCCTCCTATGTGAGTATGGCTGAGGCCCTCTCATGTTGGTGTAAGCCCATATTGCATCGCATATATCATTTTAGTCCTGTTGTATTCCGTATGCCATCGCCTCGGTATGCGTGCCCGTGGGCACGCATTTCGAGACACCTCATTTTAGTCTCATTGTATATCATATTTCATGTCACTTCATGCCTTAGGATCATTGCCTCGGTTTGCGTGCCCGTGTGCACGAATTTTGAGGTATCTCATTTTCATCCGCATTGTGCATACTAGGTTGTATCTTAGATTGCATTCATGCATTTTTCGACGGCGCGTCTGCTGCACGCATTTCGAGGCATCTCATTTTCATCCGCATTGTGTACTAGGTTGTATCTTAGATTGCATTCATGCATATCATGCATATTGCATCATGTTCGGAATAGGAGTTAGCCCGGGCACGAGAAACGAGGTACGTTTCGTACTCCGAGTGACGGAACGTGTCTCAATTCCCAGGTCACCGACACTCCGGATTATCCATGATGGAGTTTAGGTTTTGTCGTAGTTTCCTGTGCATTAATTCCATATTGAGTTGTGCATTTCGGTTCCTCGGTCATCATGCATCGGTATGCGTGATTGGTGGCATGAGGATCGAGGCATGCATATATTTGTGAAATACATTGCTATGCCCCTCTCCTGCTCTCTGTTGCAGCAAAATGAAGAATCAGCAACTTTTCGGAGTCTGGCACGCATTTCGAGAAACATCGCAAACAGAGGCTAATTGGGGCATCCCAGTAGATTTCCGCGCAAAACAGCCCAAACATGCATCATTTCATTATCCGGAGCGGAGTCAAGGCAGCCCCTGGCTTGCATGCCAGTTTATAGTTTTTCTTATTTAATTTGTTAATTAATTAGGAATTTGTATATTTATTTTGGACTGTAATATTCTTTTATTCGGACTGTATTATTTATTCGGACCCTCTGTGCGAGGGCATAATTGTAATAAGGGTGTGTGAGTGTGATGTATGTCTTCCAACCCCCACTTCTTTCTCCCTTTTATTTACCCGCTTATGATGGTTAGATATAGGGCATGTTTCAATTAGCATACGGTATGACAGCATGTTTGCATCATTCATCTGTTTTGCACGCATCGGGCTCGGCACATCATACAAACTGCATTTGTATTTCAATTCCAAATTGAATACATGTTAGTTGTTGCATTTCACATGCCATGTTTAGAATAGCCGAGCCTGCTATAGTTTGCATCTTTGCATGTGTTGCATTAGGCAATTCTGTATGCTTAGGATCCATGCATGGATTTCTAATCAGCTTTTGTTTTGGCTTGGAGTACTAGGTAAGTTTTATGCTTTAGCATCATTGCATGCGTGTGAGTGTTGCCATGAATAGCATGCTTACTATGAGGCTATGTGCTTATGTGATATAACTGCCTTGAATGCCTGTGGGTGGAGGTTGAGTTATTTGAATTGGGACAATTCATCAAATGTTTGTTTTAAGCCCACTAGATAGTGGCAAAATCACGTTTTTCTAAGCCCACCTGAAGGTGGCAAATCCACGTCTTAGCCTACTTGCGGGTAGCACCATCAAACCATTTTCAAACAAACAAACATGAAATGTTTTGTTCCAATTCAGGCGATTCATTATACTTGTATCTTTGGCGCATCACATAGTAACCTAGGCTAATAACCTAATAAGAACTCAATGTTTTCAAAAAGATATCATGGTTAGTAGAGGCCGGTCTTTGATCGGGCGAAGGGTGCTCACGGCAGTGACCTTCCCAATCGTACCCAAGTTCCCGAGCCGAGGCAACTTTGGTGATGACGGACACGTGGCCTTTGGCACCGAGTCAGGGTTTCCTAAGTTTCCCATTAAAAAATATTTAGGTGGCGACTCTGTAAATGGCAAAGCAGTCTATGTTTGGCACTTCTTTCAAAAAATCTGTTTTCAAAAACGATTTGCCGGATTTGGACTCTTTGGTTCAGGATTAAGAACCGTGACATTTGAGTCCTTCGAACTGTAGTGACCCAATATCGAACCAGAACGAGGGGGGGGGACTCGCCTTTTTTCCCGGATGCGCTCGGACGTCTCTGATTACCAAACATGTGCTTGTAAAGATGAATGCTGAATCCTCCAAACTTGGGTTGACTAGCCCTTGTAGTTCAAGTATAATTTCACCATATGCATCTATCACCTGCAGAAACAGAGGGGTGGCAGTACATTATTTGCAGTGTCTTTATAGTGTGTGTATGTGTGTGTGTGTGTTTTGTATACATTTACAGTTGCCATACGTTGTTGGTTATTGATTCTTCCTTGATGATGTGTATGATGCCATCAAAATACACATCTTTAGTCTTTGAGTCCCCTCGCCACACTAGCAACCTGTGTATTATGATTACAGAAAACGTTAATGTCAACATTGTACATTTATGAAATGATCTAATTTATTAAGTATATATGTGAACTGAACATGAGCAAAAAAAAAAAAATTCAGTTGGGGATATGTAAGATCACTTAGTCATCACCATCGTTCTTGTGCAAATTTTGGACCTTCTGCTTGTTGAGTTCGCTCATGTTGGCCCAAACCTTTAGTTTGTTGTCCCAAACCTTTAGTTTGTT
Source organism: Camellia lanceoleosa (assembly GCA_025200525.1). Classification (NCBI taxonomy): domain Eukaryota; kingdom Viridiplantae; phylum Streptophyta; class Magnoliopsida; order Ericales; family Theaceae; genus Camellia; species Camellia lanceoleosa. The sequence continues at coordinate 59,502,533 of CM045759.1, forward strand.
GTTCAAGGTTAACTTCTTGTACTTTGTTGGCTGCTTTTTTATGGATGCTTGTCTAAATCTTGTGCAATTTGGACTGCATGGGATTGCTTTTCGACTCCCTCTTTTCCTTTCTTTTGACTAGGCAAGTTGGGGTATTCAAACTCATCTAACCGGTGCTCTTTCCGTACCTTCTGCTTTATGCGCTTTACCCTCGATGGCGGGCTGATAATGTGTTCCAATGCTGTAGTGGGATGCTTCTTAAGGCTGTCATGAGCCTTTTGTGCTTCAACTTGAGTGATAATGTGGACGGACTGATCGTCAAAAAGGTCTTGAAGAATTGTTTTTTCACATTCCAAGTTGATGACCAACTTTGTCAGTTGCTGAATTTCTGTATCTTTCCACTCCATGCAATTCTTCATGTCCATGTCTATATTGGATGGGCCCGATTGGTCAAATAGTTTGACTTCAAGGGCAGCAATCACCCTTGCCCTTAACTCCCAGGATTCTTCTAACTGTTTGTATTTCGCTTCCCATTGTCATACAAGACCTCGAGCTTTTTGGTTTTCTTTTATAAGTACATCCACAATGTCCGGCTCAGTTGGTTGTGCTATGATGATACCTCTCTTAGCATTGGGGGTGTTAAAGCTGGGGTTGATATCATGTCCAATATCATTCAAGTCCATTGCATCGACAGAAAATCCATCCCTGTTGTCACTGCGTTGACTGTCTTTGCTTTCATCATCATTGCTTTCATCTTTTTTTGCTGGTGCACTTGACAAAATCTCAGGTTTGGGCTCCACATTCAATTTTGTATGATGGTACATTTTTGCTTCAGTTGGGGATGCCATTAGCTCGCCGCCATATACCTGTAGTTGCAGACATTATGTTAGTTAGATAGTTCATTGTCTCACTATGTGAATGGGCACAATATTTTTGGTTGTACTTCTAACTCATTTAAACCAAGCTTAGCCAAAGATATGGACTTCATGTTGCTATGTAAGGTTGTGAGGTCCCACTTTACACATCGCGGAATGGCATTGGGGTTGCGGGGTTGTAAGATTGTTGTATGCTCACACAACCAGTACTGAAACAAATAACAAATATCAGTAATGTGAATATTCACATCAATTAACACTGATGTGAATGTTTACACTAGTGGCCAGTAATGTGAATGTTTACATCAATTAACACTGATGTGAATGTTTACACCAGTGGCTAATAATGTGCATTTATACATTACTGAACAGTAATGTGAATGTTCACATTATTGATGTCAACTTCCACACCATTGCCTAGTAATGTAAATGTTCACAGTAGTAATGTGAATGTTCCAAATTTGTTTTGGTGCTACCATCACATCAATCTATACTGATGTGAATGTTTACACCAGTGTCTACTAACGTGTGTTTGTACATTACTGAACAGTAATGTGAATGTTTACATCACTGATGTCAACTTCCATACCATTGCCCAGTAATGTGAACATTCACATCAGTAATGTGAATGTCCAACATTTGTTTTGGTGCTAACATCACATCAATCTACACTGATGTGAATGTTTACACCAGTGTCTACTAATGTGTGTTTGTACATTATTGAACAGTAATGTGAATGTTTACATCACTGATGTTAACTTCCACACCATTGCCCAGAAATGTGAACATTCACATCAGAGTGGGCAGACCCCGTAAATGTTCATATTAAACATAGAATAAGTTTTATGAGATTTACCATTAACAACATCACACATCCGGTGACTTGTCCTGGTTTTTCATAGTTTTGGCCGAATGAACCCATCAGGGTTGCCCGGATGCTCTCAGCCCAATCATACTCGATCATGTTATCTAATGGGTCCATGTATGAGTAGAAAGCCCATCCAATTGTTTCTCCGGACATAGAAAAGAATAGCTTGACGCATGCATACATGCAAACTAATCTTGCGACCTCTTCATTGTCTTGTTTCTTTGTGCCCTTTAATGCTTCGCTCAGAATTTCTCGTATTTTGGCAGCACTTAACTGACTAACATCCTTGCACATTCGGTGTATGATGTCGGTTGTTGGTTTTGCACTATAAGAGAGGTCCATTGACTTGGTGCCACAGTCTACCCCAAAAATCAGTGATACATCGCTTCTAAAAATCTGGATGTTCTTATCCCCAATATAAAACCTCCTACTAGATGGCTTGAATGTCTGCACTATACGTACAATGACATCATCATATTTCATGCAATGGTTGAGGTCGACTTCATTACTGATCAAGCAATCAAATAATGGCCAAAACGGTGTTTTTCTAAGGCACTTCAATTGGCTACTTGTAAATTTTGTATCCTTTAACAGTTTGACCAATCCAGTTATATTTGACCGGTAGTTAACTTTTTTCATGTTCACTTATTTAGGAACAACTGTTTGATCAAGTTTGGCTTTGGCATGGGATTCCCCTCTCTTTCGCTTGCCATCAAATCTATGGGGAAGACCTGGGTGTTCAAATAAGAACATATAATTGGCTGAAAAAGAGAGGATGGAACCAAAAGCACCAAACAACATTCAACAATCAACAGTGACAGTAATGTGAACATTCACATCATTGTACACTGATGTGAATGTTCACATTAGTGTATACTAATGTTAGTTTACCCAGTATAGTAATGTGAATGTTCACATCATTTATGTTTGCAAAATCAATTCCGAAAACAACAACAGTTAGGGCAATGTAAATGTTTACATGGGTGATCCCATTATGTTATAATTGGCTAAAAATTAAAAGGTGGAACCAACAGCACCAAACAACACTCAACAACACAAACAAGTCTGAAATTGATGTCACAATGTGAATATTTATATCATATTCCATCACATTGTTGAGTGAAGATTGGGGGTTCTATGGGCATCAACAATCAACAATATCAACAGTGACAGTAATGTGAACATTCACATCATTATACACTGATGTGAATGTTCACATCAGTGTCTACTAATGTAAGTTTACCTAGTAATGAACACTAATGTGAATGTTCACATCATCTATGTTTACAAAAATCAATTCCAAAAATATCTATGTTTACAAATTCAAATCCGAAAACAACAATAGTTATAGGGCAATGTAAATGTATACATCGGTGATCACATTATGATTGAAAAGTAGAATATGGAATGGTATTGCTTACTTTTGTTCCTCATGGTAGGTGGGTATGGACCACACTCAGTGGATGAAATAAACTCAATCCAACGACAGGAATTTTCGAACGACGAAGCACCCTCCTTTCGATGTGAACCTTCGCAGCGGTGAGATGAAGAGGAATCTGGGATCGACGGTGGATGGTGGACGACGACGACGACGTTGGTGAGGTGATGTGAATCTAGGGTTACTTGAGGCAATGTGAATCTGGTTTCGTGGATTCAATTTTTGTTTTGGAAATTTTGTGGATTGAATAGTTGGAATGAGAATGGGTTTTGCAGAATCGATTACACGCGGGAGAGGCGGAGGAGGGTTATTTCATCCTTTTACAATTGATGGACCTAATGGAATATTCAAAAATAGTTTGGGTTTTATGGAATAAAAATGTTACAAATAGGATTTATCAAAAAAGAGCCCCACATAATATAATAAATAAAAAATAATATTAAATATTTTTTTTTGGTCTGAATTTTTACTTTTTACTCATAGAACCCACGCCATGATGATACGTGGCCTCCATTCCTATTTTCAGTAAGGTATAGAAAATGATTTGTCCTTAACAAGACTCATAAACAAAGAATCATACTAACAAGTGCACCTAACGTGCTTGTTAAAGCATAATTAATAATAATTATAATCAATGAGTCTTAAAAAGGATTAAAATTATAAATAATCATACTAGAAATACAATGCATTAATTATAAAGTGATTATAATGAAAATCAAAACTCACGAAAGTAGTTTTTTTTTTATTTTTTTTTTATAGGACACCAAAATAGTTAAATAATTAATAATTTAATGAGTATACTTTAGTTAGGAATAACTAAAATCAATACTGTGGGGGCATATTTCGTGAATGGCAACACGTGGCCAAGGTGACGTTGACGTGTCAGCCGAGGTACCACGTGGCTTGGTCATGCACCGAGATGATCTTGGCTAGGCCAAAGTTATCTACGGAGATATTGGAATCCGAGATGAACGGATAAGGGATATGAGTCCTATAATTGGGGAGGACCTCAGTCTGGATAAAGATAAGGCTCTTAGGGAGTTTATCTCTATCTAGTTGAGAGTCCCAGATGAGTATTGAGCCAAAGTCCATTGAAGTTAGGCTTCTACAGGGATCAGGTTAGTGCTATAAAAGCAGGGGATCCTTGTCGGTCTGAAGTATGCTTTTTATACTCTGTCTAGTGAGTTAAGCACGATTGGCTATCTTTGAGAGATAATTACTGACTTGATCGTCGGAGTGCCCCTCGGGTGGACGAACTACCGCCGGATTCTTATCTTTCTATAATAGGTTGTTCGGGTTTAATCTATTCTACTGGTGCTCTCCTGCTAAGTTTCCTTGTTTGGTTGTATGGTCAAAAATCAACACCCACAATTTGGCGCCGTCTATGGGAAACGTAAGAAGAATAGATGGCCAACGACGGACATAAAGAAAAGATTGGGGACAACATCCCTAGTGGGAATGGAAAACATGCCGATTCTAACATGGAATAGGAGAACCCTAATGAAGGACCCTGGGATCAGAATCCCGGGGAGAAGGACGTCGGCCAAGAGGGAGACCCACTGAAGAAATTAGGCCAAGACGAGTACTATAATGAAAGCGACTTCCAAGTATGGAAAGATAGATGCCTGAGGAAGGACGACGAGATGAAAGGAATGGAAAACAAGTTGGTAGACCTACAATCGGTTGTCAACTTCATGATGCAGAACAACGTCATGCAACCACCATTTCCATTGAAGGACATGCCGATTCCAGCAACCAAGAACGACTTCCAAAAAAAGGGGCAGAGAGCAGTCCTAGCGGCCTCTCAGCATGACAGGATGAAGGAGCATTCACATCGGCCTTCTAGGGAAGTCGGGCAAGGAGAGTCAGTAAGAGAAGAGTCTCAGAAGACACCTCATACAAAAGGAACCTATGTCAGGGAACATCGGCATGTTCAGGGGAAGGAACCTTGTTTTGACACGACTAATGAAGAGAAGTCCAAGAGGACTCATAACGACATCAAGAGTAGCGTACCAAAAAGGCTGAAATTCATTGACAATTGAGCTCCTGGTCAGATTAAGGAGGATTTGAAGGACTACCTCTAGAGGAAGCGACAGAATGTCGAGGTCACATCACCAGTCAAGCTAAGGACACCATTCTCAGTGGAGTTGGATAAATTCAAGGCCCCAAAAAGGTTCCACATGCCGAGATTCCAAATATATGACGGTAAGTCCGATCCAAACTTTCACGTTGGCTTATATTTGAATTCAATGGCACTATACCAGGAATGAACCGTTGCTTTGTAAGGTATTCCCCTCATCCTTTGGGGAAATTACATCAGATTGGTTTCATAAGTTGCTGAAAGGAACTGTGAAGAGTTGGGAAGGCCTGGCCGAGATGTTTGTGGCCAGGTTTATTACAAAAAAATTGCAGCCATTGAGAGTAGACTCCTTAATGGCTCTGAAAATTGGCGAGGGTGAAAGCCTCAAGGCTTATGCCAAGAGGTATTATGAGGTATTCAACCGAATGCCAAGATGTAACCAGGAGTTAGTAGTCGTATCTTTTAAGAACGGCCTAGAGGATGACTGCATGTTGCAAAAGTCATTGGCAAATACTCTGCCAAAGAGTATGGAGGAGCTTATGGCAAGGATCGAGAAATATGCCAGAGCAGAGGAGGATACACCGGGAGCAAAGGCACTGAAGCAAGAAAAGAGAAACGGCTTGCCGAAGTGAGGCCGAGGTAATACTGGATTTAATAGACAAGAAACAGGACTAAGGGCTCGCAGTAAATACCATCGTGTTCTGGATCCTAATTTATAAAGTTCTAGAGAGGATCAAGAACCAACCGTATTACAAAGCACCGGAGAGGATCCCTGGTGAATTTATGGGGAGAAGCCTGGGAAAGCACTATGCTTACCACAATAAGGATGGATACCTGACACAAGGTTGTAGAGCCTTAAAAGCACATTTAGAAGATTAGGTAAGACAAGGTCACTTAAGGGACCTAGTAGATGAGGCCAGAACGAGGAAAGAACAGGCAAGGCTGCCCTAGGCACTGGCAGCATCACCTCCACCAGCACCACAACTGCAAGTAGACGAACCTCGAGTGATCAATATGATTTACTTAAGGGTCAATGAGAACGAGGTGCGTGGAGAGACTCAGAAGGTGAAACACTTACAATATGTGTATCAAGTCCAGCAAAAGAGGCCTAGGACAGACGAGCACCAGGGACCAATGGTATCCTTTACTGAAGCAAACCTAGACATGGTGCAGCATCCACACAACGATGCTTTGGTAGTGACCCTCAAGATTGGAGAATGCTAGGTAAGCTACATTCTAATTGAGTAAGGAAGCTCTTGTGACATCATGTATGTCAGATGTTACAAGGAGCTCAGCCTTCACCGAGATGATTTGGAACAGTCCAACAGCCTGATGGTTGGGTTCAATGGAACGCTGACATGGCCCTTGGGAGCAATAAATTTGGAGGTGCAGGCAGACACCAAGAAGATAAGCATAGAGTTCACAGTAATTGACATCCCCTCCCCTTACAATGTTATCTTGGGAAGGCCATGGTTGCGCAGTAAGGGCTGTTTCCTCAACACTGCACTAGCTATTGCGGTTCCCAACAGAGTATGGAATTGAGGAGATCAAAGGGGATTAGGTGCAGGCAAAGAATTGCTCCACGGCAGCAATGAAATCCATGTGCAACGTGCAAGAAGCAGAAACAGTAGAGATTAAGGATGAAGATATGGAGGTCCTGGATGACGTCGGCAAAGAGCTGGCCGACAAAAGTGAGGAAGCCTTAAAGAAGATCCTAGTCCGACAAGGGGATGAAGAGCACTTTTTTCTTCTCGACTCAAGCTTGGCTGAGGAGGAGAAGAAGTTAGAGTCATTCTTGCGAGCAAACATAAAGGTGTTTGCCTGGACGCCATATGAGATGCCTGGCATTGATCCCGAGGTCACTTGCCATAGACTAAATGTAGACAGGTCAGCTAAACCTGTCATTCAGCGAGCAAGGAGGCCGACGTTGGTTTATGTGGAGGCAATAGATGAGGAAGTGGACAAATTATTGAAGGCCAGAGCCATTCGGGAGGTAAACTACCCAACTTGGTTGTCAAACACAGTTGCTGTGAAAAAGAAGAATGGAAAGTGGAGGGTCTATGTGGACTTCACTAGCCTGAATAAGGCTTGTCCCAAAGACAATTTTCTACTCCCCAAGATTGATCAATTAGTAGATGCCACTTCAGGGCATGGAAGGATGAGCTTCTTGGACGCTTATATGGGGTACCATCAGATAGCAATGTACCCCTTGATAAGGAGAAGACTGCATTTATCACTCTAAAAGGGCTGTATTGTTATAGAGTGATGCCTTTCGGGTTGAAAAATGCAGGAGCAACCCACCATAGGTTGATAACCAAGATGTTCAGACATCTGATTGCCAAAATAGTAGAAGTGTACATTGATGACATGGTCGTGAAGACCAAAGAACTTGAGAATCACCTAGCTGACTTAAAAGCAGATTTTGTTATCCTTAGAACATATCGACTCCGACTCAATGCTTCGAAATGCGCATTTGGAGTTGGGTATGGTAAGTTCCTGGGATACTTGGTTACCAGAAGGGGCATTGAGGCAAGCCCAGATCAAATCAAGATTATCCTAGACTTGAAAAGCCCACGTCGGCAAAACAAGTGCAGATGTTAACAGGAAGGGCCGTAGCCCTGGATAGGTTTATAAGCAGAAGTTCAGATAAATGTAAACAATTTTTTAGTTTATTAAAGAAGGCCATAGATTTTTTGTAGACAAAGAAGTGCGAAGTTGCCTTGGCCGATTTGAAGAAATATCTGACCACAACTCCAGTTCTGTCAAATCCAGCACCTGGAGAGGAGCTATTTTTATACTTGGCTGTTTTAGAGCACCCAGTAAGTGCGGTGATAATTAGAGAAGAGAAAGGGGAACAAAGGGCAGCGTACTATGTGAGTAAAACCTTAACAAGTGTAGAGACCAGGTACTTACCCCCGGAAAAGTTAACACTAGCCTTGGTGATGGCTTCAAAAAAACTAAATCATTACTTCTAAGCCCACAAGATTGTGGTGTTGACTGAGCACCCCTTAAAGTCCTTGCTGCAACAAGGAGATCTAACAGGTAAGGTAACTAGATGGGTAGTGGTATTAGACCAGTATGATTTAGAGTTTAAACCCATAACGGCAATCAAAGGCCAGGTTCTGGCCGATTTTGTGGCCGAGTTCACACCCGGTGCCATCCTACGTCGGGCTTTGGTAAGCCGCGATTTAGGGTGTTTAGGGGAACAAGAAGAGACCCATCTGGAAATGAAAAATCCGACAACAAAGCAGAAGAAAGAAGAAAAACCCAAGCCCTGCGATATTTACATCGGCAACTCCTTCCGCCTGTTTGTCGATGGAAGTTCAAACTGTCAAGGAGTGGGGGCAGGAGTGGTGTTAGTATCACCAGATAAGCGAATGTTAGAACAGTCTATTCGTTTGGGGTTCAAGGCCTCAAACAATGAAGCAGAATATGAGGCAGTAATAGCAGGGTTGAAGTTAGTAGTAGCAATGGAAGCCGACGAGGTGGTAGTCTTCTGTGACTCCCAACTTATTATAAACCAGGTAACAGGCGAATATGCAGCCCAAGATGAAAGAATGGTAGCCTATGTCAAAGAAATTGTTAAACTGCTAGCCTTATTTCAGGATTGCCGACTACTGTAGGTTAGCCGAGATGACAAAAACCACATCGACGTTGACTCATTGGCTAACTTGGCTAGTACAATGAAATCAGAAGAGGCAAGGACAATAATGGTTGATTATTTTTCAGGCCCAAGTGTGGAACCACTAATCATAGAGTATGAAGCAATGTGTGGAGATGGGTCCAAGTTGAATGGATGCAATAGTGACGTTTCTAAGGGATGACAAGTTATCGAATGATCACAAAGAGGCACACAAAACCAGATTGAAGTCGGCAAGGTTTAGCCTAACAGCAGAAGGACATCTCTACAGAAGGTCTTTTACTGGCCCCTTTTTAAGGTGTGTGCACCCCTCCCAGGTTGAAGGCTTCTTGTATGAAATACATAAAGGGGTATGTGGCAGCCATGCTGGGGGCAGATCACTTGCTTATAGGGCTATTACTCATGGGTACTGGTGGCCCTACATGCAGAAGGATGCTGAAAACTACGTCAGAAAGTGTGAGAAGTGTCAAAAGTTTGCACCTTTGATACATCAACCAGCAACAGATTTGAACCCAAAGATTCACCCTTGGCTATTTGCCTAGTGGGGCATGGATCTTGTTGGACAATTGCTCCAAGCAATTGGGCAAAGGAAGTTTTTGCTGGTAGCAACTAATTATTTCACAAAGTGGGTAGAAGCTGAACTCCCTGCAAAGATTTGAGATATTGATGTAAAGAACTTCATATGGAAGAACATCATCACCAGGTTTGGGATCCTAAGGGCAATAACAGTAGATAATGGTACATAGTTTGATAGTAAGCTAATCAAAAGCTTCTGTGCAAAGTACAAAATCAACAACTACTACTCTACTCTAAGTTTTCCTCAGAGTAATGATTAGGCAGAAGCATCCAATAAGACTATCTTGGGTGGGATCAAAAAGAGGCTGGAAGCAACAAAGGAAAAATAGGTGGAAGAGTTGCCCAATGTACTTTGGGCATATCGGACTACGTCGAGGAGATCAACTGGGTAATCTCCGTTTGTCATGGCTTATTGCACTGAAGCGGTTATTTCACTAGAAGTTGACATTCCAGGGATCAGAACCTAGGGAGTGGAAAATGGTACTAATAAGGCATTTCTAGCTCGAGATCTAGACTTACTGGAGGAAAAAAGAGAGAGAGCAACAATTCGACTGGGGGCATACCAGCAACAACTTGCTAGGGCTTACAATAAGAAGGTCAACCCAAGAGAGTTTAAAGTGAGGGACCTTGCTTTGAGGAAAGTGGTCGGCAACAAGAACGATCCTAGGGAGGGCAAGCTAGGGCCAAATTGGGAAGGACCTTATAGAATTATCTCGTTCGCTGGCAATGGGACATATCGGCTTGAGGACAGTGATGGCAAAGAGTTGCCAAGACCTTGGAACACTTGCAACTTGAAGTTTTTCTATCATTATATTTTTGTTTTTTCGTAGTATATGTCATAATTTTATTAGCCGAGGTAGTAATAAAATTTTAGTTTGATGAATTTGAAATTTGTGTGAAAGAATTGATCAGTCCCGTGGCGATGTTTCTAAAGTGAAACATGACGAATAACTTCGACTTATTATATGACAGAGTTGAATTATACTTGCATATAATAGAGTTGAACTAAGTTGGCAATGTTTCTGAATGAAACATGATGAATAACTTAGATTTATTATATGGCAGAATTGAATTATACTTGCATATAATAGAGTTGAACTAAGTTGGTGATGTTTCTGAATGAAACATGATGAATAATTTAAACTTATTATATGGCAGAGTTAAATTATACTTGCATATAATAGAGTTGAACTAAATTGACCATGTTTCTGAATGAAACATGACGAATAACTTAGACTTATTACATGTCATAGTTGAATTATACTTGCATATAATAGAGTTGAACTAAGTTGGCGATGTTTCTGAGTGAAACATGACGAATAACATAGACTCATTATATGACAGAGTTGAATTATACTTGCATGTAATGGGGTTGAACTAAGTTGAATTAACCTGGATTTGCCATGTCGGCAAAGTTAAACTCCAAATGGAACTAAGTGTGCTTTAATCGGATTAACAGAGAAACCCAGGTTGAACACCTCGGCTAGTCTTTGTTCGAATCTAACTTTGACGAAAGGCTATAAATGCTTCATGTGAACTTAAGTGAAACTTAGGTTCACATTAGGGGGCAGAGAGCTGGAGAATGATGAATAAACTTAAAAGTTTAAAGTGCTTGGGACTTGTTGAAATTTTATAGAAAAATTTACAAGCTAGAATTGGCTTAACACTTGTTGAAATTTCAGGAAAATTTACAGGTTGAAGTTAGCCGAGGTAATATTGAAAGAAGTATCTGAGATACATATTAGCCGAGATGGCGAACCAGGTTGAGAGGCTTGGAAAGGGTGGAAGGAAGAAGTCTTGATAGAAGACAACAAATAGAAGTAAAGAAACAGTACTTGACTAAATGAGTTTTAAAGAAACGAGCACTTGTAAAAATATTTCAAAATATTTTTGAAGTGTTATACTTAAGTATTCCAATTATTAGCCGAAATAAACAGTCAAGGTTCATATCCGAGGTGATTATATAGTTAAGTTGTGCTTCGAAGACATGTAAAAAATATTCTAAGTATAAAGACATGCATTGAAGAAAAGAATGCATACACTTAGAGGAAAAAATAAAAACTTGTATTAAAAAAAAACAACTTGTTCAAGTACAAAAAGGCACATCCGCTAAACCAAAATTAAAACATTGTCTAAAAGGTCGCAATGACTACAGAGGAAAAAGTACAAGGTACAAAAACAAAGAAAAGATTCTAAATAGATTGTTCTACATTAGCGGTTGGTTGTGTTTCGGCCTCAGTAGATAGCTGGGAGAGCTTCTCAGTAGTCTTCTTTGCCTCGATCTCGACGTCGATCTCTTGAAAAGTCTTGTCAAGGCTCTTCTCGGCGCTTTCGACCTCGGCTTCAGGTGTGTTCTTGGAAATCTCGTCCTTGTCATCCGGAGTCAAGTCCACGGCTTGCTCATTCAGAGTTGGGGACTTGGCCCAACAGTACCCTCGTCTTCATTCTCAGCCTCCTCTTCGACGTCATCCTCATCGGCATCGTCATTAGACTCTTGTGGAGTCGGAGGGAAAGGCACTTGGAGTTGATCAATGTCACGAAAAGGGGAGTCCATTGAGACAACCATCTTGTTAAGCGCCGCCATCTAGCCAAGGTAATAACCTTGGTTGCAAGCCAGGTTAACTTGCTCTTTGTATTGGTCGCGGACGGTAGCTTGCCCTTCTTCAAAGGCCTTTTCGTCGGCCGCCTTGACCTCGGTATCTTTTGCGTCAAGGGCCTCTTGGAGCTTGGCCTCCAGCTTAGCTGCCTTGGCTTTGGCAGCCTTAAGATCGACCTTAAGATCGGCCTTGGCACCGGCCAGTCGGCCATTTTTGCTTTTTCTTCGACTTAATTCTGAGTAGCTTTGGCAGCCTTAGCTTGATCCAACAGAGCTCGATTGTTGGCTTCAGCATGATTGAGTGAGGAGAGGAGTTTGGAAACTTCCTCGGTCTTCCTTGCCAACTCCTTCCTTGTCATCTTTGTCTTAACTGCATATGAATGCGCATATTGAATGGCCTGCAAGGGTTGAAACAGATTAGTAAAATGTGACTAAGTATTGAAAAAACTTGAAATTTGAAAACATAAAGAAGGCGACTTACCAAGATTGAGTGCTACATCATCAGGCCAAAGTTCTCGTATTCATGGAGGTCGGCCATATAATTCATGTCCTCAGGTAGGAGGACGGCCGTTGACAGGGTGGCGCCGACCTCGACGTCATTGATGACGTAGTTGCCGACTGTTAGAGGTCTGTCCCCTACCATGACTTCGGGTGCCCAGGTTATGTTACGAGGGAAATTTCTGCTACCCTCTAGGCAATCTGACCTCGGCTTCTTTGATAAAGGGACGTTGGGTGTTGCCTTCTCAAATGGCCTCTTTTCGGTAGTAGTAGTATTCTTCTCGACCACGGTTAGTTTTGAGATTGGCATAGTGTCCTCAGAGTCAATTTAAGTCATTATGGCCTTAGCCTTGGCTTTCTTCATTCTTTTCGGCTTTGGCTTTGACTGAAATGGGGAAGAGGAGGACTGCATCGTCATAACTCTAGGAATGTTGGCTAGAAGCTCCTCAACGATGGCTGGTTTTTGACCCATTTCGTTGGCGGTAGCAGCAAGTGTAACTTTTATGCCAAAGTGAATGGCAGGAAGTGTGATGGGAGGATTGATTGGATCATGAGTCGACGCTTCAGAACCTTGACGTTTGCGGCTACGACTTCTGCCTGCTGGTACGTTTGGCAGAGCTCGACGTCGACATTGGCGCTGTGATGTCGGGATAAGTTGGGGGGTAGACGTTGATGCAACCTCAGTTGGATTTGAAGATGAGGCCTGGTTTGGCCTTGGTGAGGAAGCAACTGTTGGAGTTGTTGCTAAGAGGGGAGTCTTACTCCGGTATGGGACGTCGGGCTATACGGACTTGTAGGTAGGGATGTAGTTAAGCAACAAAGAGGCTTTGCACTTGTTAATATCTAAACCTAAGAGCCTTTTTAGATCAGGATTGGGGAAGAAGGTCTGTCAAAAATCCTTCGCTGGCTGGGGAAGAGTTGCAAAAAGAAGTGAGGAGAAGAACATTACAAAAAAACAGACATAAACTTACAAATCCTAGTCGAAATATGATTAGAAAGGTAACTCAGCTCTTACTATCACCCTTTTTAAATATCGATCGGCGGAGAGAATAGAGATGGAGGTCGTCGTTATGTGCAAATTTCCAATTACCTGAGACGATGAAGTAATCATCTCCAGCACCCTTGTTGGAGTCTGGGAGGTCGGCTATTAGTTTGAAGGCGGCGAATCTGGGCTTAAGGTAGTATATGTAGCCTTTTTCAGACTTAAGGCCACACATGGTATCGCAGAATTAGATGTCGGCTAGAGTGATCCTAGCTTTTTATCGGTGTGCTAGTTCAATTATGCCATTGATAACCCTATATGAGTTTATGGCCAGTTGCATTGGGTTGAGCTTGTAATAATAAGGATTTCTCGGAAAAGAATCTCTAGAGGGAACCTAAGTCCACACTCTATGAAAGAAACTATTGGGAAAGGCATGGAGTCCTCACTAGGCATAATAGAGTCTTCCTTTCCAACCAACCTGAGTTGGACATTGGTGGGGATAGAGAACTCTCTTCTAAAATATTCAAGTTTTTCTATGGTGTCAACTCTCCACCTAAACATTCCTATGATTTCGGCTTAGGGTGGATTGGTGCAAAATTTCATAGAAGAATATTTGGTATGGGTTTGGAAACCTCGGCTAAAACATAGGCTGACGTTGGGGCGAGGGTTTTTTAAGATCTAGGGGGAATTCATTTCAATTTTCCTAAAGATTGTGATTTCTATCAAATCCCAAGACCTAAATCTATACTGAATTAAGGAATCAAAGGCAAGAAGTTGAAGACAAAGCAAGACAAAGCAAAAAGGAGCGCGAATCAGAATCAGGAAAGCAACATTCAAGAAACATGAAGAGTACAGACTCATGAACATTGAGTGAGTGTGTGAGAGACAATGTGCAAAAGCCACAACAAGAAAACATGATTGGCATTTTTAAAAGACTACACAGATTCAAGATGCAAGAACCGGAAATTGATTCGTAATCAAAGGAAGAAAAACAGAGTGTAACCATGAAAACAAATTCAATAGCAAGAGAATGGATAAGTGGTAAAGAAGGAACATATTCAAAATCATGGCAGGCTAAAATTGCAAATAAAAAGAAACTAAGAACTCACCAGTTGAGTCCGAGGTCGAGGACACCGGTTTGAGGTTCGCCGGAGTCAGACAGTGACAACGAGAAGAGCAGAATAGTAAATGCCTCGTTAGAGGAGGTGAATGAAGAACAGTTGCAGAAAGCTCGAAGGAACAACAATGGAGGTTGGGATTCGCTAAAGAGAGAAGATCTTGAGCACAAAGGGAAATCAAAGATGTGAAGTGAAGAGACAGAGAGAGAGAAAATGTTTTTGTTAAAAATTCGAAAGGGTGGCAAACCATAATGGAATGCCTTGGACGACGTGTTTGTCAGGCGGCGTGTGCAGACGCGACACGACCTGATGGCACGTGTAAGGTACAACTCAATAAGAGAAGGACGCGTGGCGGAAACGGTTGAGAAAATCATGCGTGACAGCTCATGCATAGACAAAACTCTTGGAGTTCTTGATTTAATGAGGCAACAACCTTGGTTAAGGAAAGGATCTTGGTTAAGGAACTTAAAGAGCTTGGCTCTTGGTTCTTGGTCATTGATAAAGATGGACAACTGAGTCCTGGTTATATGAAGCCAACAAGACATGATCTCGGGTAGAAGGATAAGTGAATTCTTAACCGACATAAAATCTGGATGAACGGAGTAGGTTCCATCACCTTAGGTTGCAGAGGTAATAGAACCTAGAGGGCAATTGTGGGGGCATATTTCGTGAATAGCAGCACGTGGCCAAGGTGATGCAGACGTGTCAGCCGAGGTACCACGTGGCTTGGTCATGCGCCGAGATGATCTTAGCTAGGCCGAGGTTATCTACGGAGATATCGGAATCCGAGATGAACGGATAAGGGATAAGAGTCCTAGAATTGGGGAGGACCTCAGTCAGGATAAAGATAAAGCTCTTAGGGAGTTTATCTCTATCTAATTGAGAGTCCCAGATAAGTATTGAACCAAAGTCCATTAAAGCTAGGGTTCTACAGGGATCATGTTAGTGCTGGCTATAAAAACAAAGCACCCTCGTGGGTCTAAGGTATGCGTTTTATACTCTGTCTAGTGAGTTAAGCACGATTGACTGTCTTTGAGAGATAATTATTGACTCGATCGTCGGAGCGCCCCCGGGTGAACGAACCACCGTTGGGTTCTTATCTTTCTGTAACAGGTTGTTTGGGCTTAATTTATTCTGCCGGTGCTCTCCTGCTGAGTTTTCCTATTTCGTTGTGTGGTCAAAAATCAACACCCACAAATACAAATTAATATGACATTAAACACACCTTTACAAATCCGTCCTGATACTTAGGTAGCGTTTGGTAACGTCTACGTTTTTGGTTTATGTTTACAAAAAATTTATAAACTGATTTTTATTTATTTTTAGAAAAATATAAATTACAAACGCGTTTGGTTTGAACAAAATGTTTGAAAATTTTTAAAAACATAAACTAAAAAATATGTTTGTTTAGGCTAAAATATTTATATTTATTTTTTTATTATTTATGACAATGGGATCATACACATTATAATTGAAAAAAAAATTAATTGAAAAAAAAATTAATTGAAAAAACATTTATTTGAAAAAAAATAATTTGTTAGTCAAAATTTTAAATTTCTTTTTAAAAATCAACTAAGTTTAATGAGACAACCATTTCTTTTTAAATTTCTTTTTTTTTTTAAATTTATAAACTGAGACAACCATTTATAAACCAAAAAAATTATTAAACATGTTTTTAGGATAATTTTTAAAATTTTTGTAAATATAAATTGAAAACTAAAAATGAAATAGTTACCAAACAGATAGCATTTGTCATAAAAAAATAACAAAAAAATATTATGCCAATGAGGTCTCGTTTAAGAATTAACTTGTTTAATAATTTTATAATTTTTTATAAAGTGAAAAAAATTTAATGTGTATGAAAATAATTTTTCTTAATTGCATTGAAAACCTTAATTATTAAGTTGTTTAACTTTTTTTAATAGTTTTTTTACTTTCTTAATGAGTTTTTAATTATGTTAACCAATAAGTCAAATTGTTAGACAGACCTCAGTGCAGGTTTGCAAATCCACTAAAAATTTGCACCTTTATTTATTTATAAATATTTTTTGATAATTTATTTAAAAAAAATGTTATGCTCATAGGATTATGAAAAAAGAAAAAAAATTATATTTAAGTGAATTACTGAAAAAATAATTTTATTTTTATAGTGGTACACATTTTTTTTATATGTATAATACAATTTTTTTTTTTTGGTATTTTATGCATGTCATTTCTGTCAAAATTATTAAAAAAAAGAAAACTTTATTTATAATTTAGTTATGAATAATGTTATATGAATTAATTAGTGTACTAATTAATGTATCAATTGATGATGTGACATAATTTAAGAAATTTTTAATATTTATAATTTGTATAATAAGTAAGATTAATAATAATATCATAATTAATATTAATATACTAATTAATATATGTAACATTATCATTTAATTATTGCATTATTGTCCCACTAATTTATGATTTCTCAGACAAATGCATGGGGACCTTGGTGGGTTGACTATGGCGTAAATCATAATTTCTTTTCATGTGGTTTAATCATTGTACAACTTTGTTTTCACAACTAATATTCGGAAGACCATAATGCTTCAACAAATCATTAGATCCTTGGATTCTTTTAGCAATAATATTTTATTTCAGCTTACTTGCTAGAGACTAGAACACTTTCCGAAAGCATCCTAGAAGAAGTAGAAGCATATATTATGGTGGTATTTGGGAAGTGTTTCTTTTTTTTGGTGCTAAAAAAATATTAAAAGATAAAATTGGTTAAAAAATAAAAAAAACAAATTTAGACAAAATATTACATCAAACTAATAATTATTTTATTTTTTTTTTCACAAATATCACATCTAACTAAAAAAAACTAACTATCTTCCCAAACATAAAATTTTTAACCGCCTAAAATAATCAAAAACTAAAAAAACATACTAAAATAACAACTTCCCAAACATCCACTATGTCTACAATAATAATTAGCAACTTTTTCAGCTTGTTAAGAATCAAAATAGATTTTGCGTGGATGATTTGAATCATTTATATGTAAAAATTTGTGTGTAAGTAATGTAATTTTTTTTTAATTGTTATGATATTAATTATATTTGAATTTAAAAAAAAATTAGACCATGAAATTAATCATAAAATTATATTGTTATATTTTTTTAATACAAAAATAATAAAACTATATGATTATGAATATTTTATCAATTTGATTTATTTCATGAATAATCTACACATTAAACCTCACATAACCACATAAGGAATAGTTCAAATCATTTGGATGAGACCTATTATAGGCTTCATGGGCCGTAACAACTACTCTCCAGTCTAACAATGGATCAAAGAGTGAATCAAATAAAAATAAAAGATCAAGGGAAATCCATTCCCTAATTGAATTTTTAATTGAATTTTTAATGGAGTATCTGAGACTAAAATATTTCATATTATTAATCCATGAAGTGCAATTCATCATTCAAAATTAAGTAACGATATCCTGATTAAAACTTCATACAATTTTTTTATGGGTAAATTACAGAAATAGTCCTTGTACTTTAATAGTCCCTGTACTTTACCTCGTGTGTCATTTTAGTCCCTGATATTTTCAATTGCGCGATTTAGCCCCTCTATTTAATGAAGTGTGTCAATTTCGTCCAATAATTGACGTCCGTTTGAAATTTTGGACGGAAAGCCAGCACCTGCCTCTTACGTGCTCCCTCTAGCAATTACTGAGAAGCACACTCATCTTTTCACCTCAAACCCTAGTTACCTCCCGTCAAAACCATATATGTCATCTCTATCTCCATTATATATACATACAGACTCCAAAATTGATGGTAGACGAAGGACAAAAAAATATGATGGATCATGTACTATACCGATGCAGAATGGAAGCTCAGTTGAAGACTTTGTGGACATAGAGCAACCCTGGACGAAAGTTTTTGGGATGTCCTCAATATGGTGTAAGTGTAGATAGAAAAAAATTGGGATGTCCTTTTGTTATACTGTTTGTAAAGGCAACTGAGGTGTTTAAGAAAAAAATATTACAAAGCAGACATGCATGTGGATTCTTGTAATAACCTCGACCCTGATTAACGCTAATTGGAACTTAATTATTCCTAATAATAATTAAGAGGAAATCTAGAATTAATTTGCATGTGTATTGTATGAATTATGTGTTTCTATCTGTTCGGTGTCGAAGTATCTGTTCGTGTTTTAAACTTTAAATTGAAATTTGGAAGCCTTATCGACACCCGATTTCGAAATTGATTAGTGTTTTAGACTAGTTAGATTTTACGTGATTTTATGGTAGGTTTAATTAAAATTCGATTTGGAATGTTTAAATCAGATTAAATAATGTTATATTATTGAACCTAGGTATTTACCCTTTTGCCATTGTGAGTGGGCTACCTTTGTTTCACCTTGTGTGAGGTGTCATTACACCACTTCATCATATTTTGCTGAGGAAAAACGTAGGTAAGAGGGAGAGGAGAGAAAAATTTAGTTTCAACAAGGATTTTGGCTAAACACTTGGAGATTTGGAGGTTTATAACAACATTGAGCTCTTAGACTTAGAATTCAAGAGTTAAGGTAGGGGATTTCTCTTTCTTTGTGAATTTCAGAGTAATCCTTGCATGGTTCTTAGCTTAATTGGTGTTTAAGGTTGGAAATGGGTTTGCCATATTGAATTGGGTAGTATATAATGCATGTATGTACATGTTCATAGAAATTGAAGTTGTTTTGTATCAAGTTTTCACATGCATGTTCACATTTTTGCTAAAGTCCATGATTTCATCAAAATTCTAAGTTTAATTTTGCTTTGGATAATGTTTTGGAGCATTGAATTCAATTGGACTCATGCATGTTTGTTTAAACTTTGTTCTTGAAGATTTATTGAAATTGTGTTCAAATTGACTCACTCTTGGCCCTTGATTTTACAAATTGAGCTTTGAAACTTGATATACTATGAGTTTGAAAGGTTTTCCCAGAAAATGGGCTCAAGAGGTCGAGTTTTGACCTATAGAATGCTTGGTTTGGGCTTGGAAGGCAAATCTGGAAATTTTAGAATTTAGCTTCCTCGCTCGAGCGAAGGATTACTCGCTCGAGCGACCATCGTTTGTTTAGAGCTCCGCTCGAGCGAGGAAATGGTGGCTCGAGCGTAAAATGCAAGCTCTTAGATTTTTGGTGCACGCAGACGCACGCTCGAGCGAAGAGACCTACGCTCGAGCGAGGAGCCGTGTCTCACGCTCGAGCGAGCATCGAACGGAAAAAATCAGCAACCAGTACTTTTCATCTTTGCAGATCGCTCGAGCGAAGGAGTCCTTGCTTGAGCGAACCCTTTGATTTTGCAAGTTGTAACAACGCCCGCGGGGGACCTCGCTACAGTTCGGACTCGATTTTGTTGCGGTTCTAAATCTCGAACCAAAGAGTCCAAATCCGGCAAATCGTTTTGAAGGAAAACAGATGTTTTGTAAGAAGTGCCAAACATGGATCGCTTTGCGGATAATGTAGTCGCCACCTAAATATTTTTAAAAATGGGAAATTTAGGAAACCCTGACTCGGTGCCAAAAGGCCACGTGTCCGTCATCACCAAAGTTGGCTCGGGAACTTGGGTACGATTGGGGAAGGTCACATCGTGAGCACCCCCGCTCGCCCGGTCAAAGACCGGCCTCTACTAACCATGATATCTGTTTTTGAAAACTTTGTATGCTCTTATTCCGATTATTAGCCTAGGTTACTATGTGATGCTCGCAGCAAACAAGTATAGACTGAGCCGTCTGAATTGGAACTGAACATTTCATGTTTGTTTGTGAAAGATGGTTTGCTACCCGCAGGTAGGCTTAAAATACAGATTTTGCCACAATCTAGTGGGCTTAAAACAAACAGTCAATGTATTGTCCCAATTCAGATAACTCAACCTCCACCCACAGGCATTCAAGGCAGTTATATCATATAAGCACATAGCCTCATGGTAAGCATGCTATCATGGCAACACTCACACGCATGCAAGTATGCTAAAGCATAACAACTCACCAAGTACTCCAAGCCAAAACAAAAGCTCATTAGAAATCATGCATGATCCTACATATACTGAAATGCCTAATGCAACACATGCAAAGATGTAACTATAGCAGGCTCGGCTATTCTAAACATGGTATATGAAATGCTACAACTAACAAGTATTCAACTTGGAATTGAAATACAATGCAGTTTGTATGATGTGCCGAACCCGATGCATGTAAAACAGATGAATGAATGCAAACATGCTATCATACTGTATGCTAATCGAGATATGCCCTATATCTAACCATTCAAAGCGGGTAAATAAAAGGGAGAAAGAAATGGGGGTTGGAAGACATACATCACACTCACACACCCTTATTACAACATTGCCCTCGCGCAGAGGGTCCGAACAAAATAATAATACAGCCCCAAAATGAAAGAATATACAGTCCGAAATGTACAGTCCGAATATTACAAATCTCTAATTTAATTAACAGATTAAACTAGGGAAAGCTGTAAAGCTGGCGTGCAAGCCAGGGACTGCCTTATACGATAGATGCGCTCATTGGGCTGCCTGGTGTGGAAATCCACTGGGATGCCCCAATCAGCCTCTGTTTGCAGTATTTCTCGAAATGCGCGCCGGACTCCGGAAAGTTGTTGATCCTCGATTTTGCTGTAACAGAGAGCAGGAAAAGGGCATAGCGATGTATTTTCACAAATATATGCATGCCTCGATCCTCGTGCCACCAATCACGCATACCGATGCATGATGGCAGAGGAGCCGGATTGC
Organism: Camellia lanceoleosa; assembly: GCA_025200525.1. Taxonomy (NCBI): domain Eukaryota; kingdom Viridiplantae; phylum Streptophyta; class Magnoliopsida; order Ericales; family Theaceae; genus Camellia; species Camellia lanceoleosa. The sequence goes on from CM045759.1 coordinate 59,523,967, forward strand.
ACAACTCAATATGGGGATGAATGCTACAACAAAACTTAACTCCATCATGGGTAATCCGGAGTGTCGATGACTGGGGAATTGAGACACACTCCGTCGCTCGAATCTGAGAATGTACCTCGTTCCGTGCAATATGCATGATATGCATGAAATGCAACTAACATACAATCCTAGCATGTGCGATGCTATGAAAATGAGATGCCTCGAAATGCGTGCCACCGCACGCAAACCGAGGCGAGGTATACGCAATGCAAACCGAATAAAGCAGAATGTCTCGAAATCGTGCACACACGCATAAACCGGCGGAGGCATACGCAATGCCAAGCGGATAAAACAGAGTGCCTCGAAACGCGTGCACACGGGCACGCAAACCGAGGCGAAGCTAAAATGGAGATTAGATAAAACTGAAGTGCCTCGAAATGCGTGCACACGGGCACGCAAACCGAGGCGATGATGTGCGAATGAAAATCGGATAAAATCGAAATGCCTTGAAACGCGTGCCCACAGGCACGTAAACCGAGGCAATGATAAAATGAGAAAATCGGATACAACCGAAGTGCCTCGAAACGCGTGCCCACAGGCGCGCAAATCGAGGCGATGAGAAAATCGGATACAACCGAAGTGCCTCGAAACGCGTGCCCACAGGCGCGCAAATCGAGGCGATGATAAAATGAGAAAATCGGATACAACCGAAGTGCCTCGAAATGCGTGCCCACAGGTGCGCAAATCGAGGCGATGATGGAAGATGAAAATCGGATAAAACCGAAGTGCCTCGAAACGCGTGCCCACAGGCGCGCAAATCGAGGCGATGATGAAAGAATGAAAATCGGATAAAACCGAAGTGCCTCGAAACGTGCCTGGTAGCGCGCAAATCGAGACGATGATGAAATGCAATGAAATGGCATACGGAATGCCGCGATGGGCTTACACCAACATGGGAGAGCCTCAGCTCACTCACGTAGGAGGCCGTCGGATAAAAACGAAGGTGCCTCGAAATGCGTACCCGCGGGCACGCAAACCGAGGCAAAGCATTAAGGCACAAAATGACATGCAAACATGCAACATGGAATTTCAGCACTCGCAAATGATGTAAAACAGCCCCGAAATGATACGAAATGACAACCGAAGCATGCAATCATCCCGAAAATGTGAAATTAAGCCCCGAAATGGCCTATAGCCATGCTATACATGCAAAATATGATCATGGCAGCAATAACAGTAGCAAGGCAGTCCCAAATATGGCATTTTTCAGTAACAAACATGGCCAAAAAGGAGACATAGATATGGCAACAAAATCATACAAGATTAATGGCCAAAAGAGCATTACAATGGGAGGTGGTATATACAAACACCAAATGGACAAACTTTCTTCTACAACATGAAATAAGGCCCAAAAATAAGCATATATGCAGTTTATGGAAGCCTCTAAATCATAAGACAAACATGCTAGAAATGGAAGGCAAAATGGAGCCACAAAAGGGTATAACATAAGACATGCAATCTATACATCAAATGACCAAACCTTCTTCATGAAACATGTAAAGGGGGTCAAGATAAGACTAAAACCAGTAGGGGTCGAAGTCCCAAAAACAAACACAAATAGGTCAAAAATTGCATACAAAATATGGCACACTTGATGAAATTTGAAGGAGGTGGTAGATACAATGGCCAAATGAAGTTAAGCTCCTCTACAATGTTGTAGAGGGGCTCAAAATAAGCAAGAAAGAAGTAGGGGTCGGACCCCTAAAAACCAACACAAATAGGTCAATTTTAGCATGCAAAAATGTGACAAACTTGGTGAATATTGAAGGAACTAGTATATAGAAATACCAAATGAAGTTGAGCCCTTCTAAAATGTTGTAGAGGGGCTCAATATGAGCACAAAAGCAGTAGGGGTCGGACCCATAATTCTCAACCAATTAGAGTATATAAAAAGATCAAGAAAAAGCCCTAAAAGTTGGTTTTGAATACTTACCCTTGAAGACTTGTCTTTCTTTGCTTCTTGGCTTTGATTTGCAGCTTCTCAACCTCTGAAATTCAATTCCTAGCTGCTGGAATCAAAGTTGGAATGGTGAGGCTAGGTGTTGGTGAAGGAATCAAGCAAGACTTGAAGAAATTTTGGAGCTTTTGGCTATGGAAATTAGGTTTTTTGGTTAAGTGTTCTTGAGACCATTTTTTCTAACCCTAGAGAAGAAGGGGTTGGGCCCTTTAAGTAGACAAGAAAGGGGTGTAAAAGGGGAGGGAAAAGCACCCAAGCTTTCCCTCCCAAAATATCCCCCGGATGAGGAGACACTTTGAAAAATTTGGGCAATTTGGAACAGTGAAGCGAGAATCTGGCCGGGTAACTACAGGAGGTGGCGGCCAGCCACCACCTGGTCGCCACCACCTACCATGGCCGGCCGGCCACCCCAAAAATGAAGTCAATATTTTTGGCCGACCACCATGCCAAGGTGTTCTCCGAGTGTGTAGAATAAGGCCCTGTGGTGGAATCTGCAACTCAAGGTAAGTCACAACATAGAGCTTGAAGGAGAGCCTAAAAATGAACTGCATAATTCTGGCCGACCACCTTCTTTTGTGTCCTCCAAGGTGTGTAGAACAAGGATCCAAGGTCCGAATTTGGCAACAGTGAAGCGGGAGCCACAACATAGAGCTTGAAGGAGAGGCTCAAAAATGAAACTCTGAGTTTCTGGCCGACCATACATTTTTAAGGTCCTCCCATGTCCCCTGATCACAGATATGTAGCTTTGGTTGGAAGAAAATACCCCCAGGTGTACAACATTGTCCGGAAGTGAGAAAACGGGCTCGGAGGAGAACCAGCTATCTGGGATAATTGCTGGCCTCCCACCCCCCAGTGATCTTCCTGGTGTTGAAACAGAGGTACCTGCCAAGTTTGAACAAAAATCAATGAGAAATGAACGCTCGGGGCCAAAACCGAGCAATTCGGGATCGAAAATGAGGCTGCGGTCTTGGGAAGTGGCATCTGGCGTGAAGTGGATATCTGCAACTCCGGTGTCCCTCGGAATGACAAAACAGAGGTTCTGCCAAAAATCGAGAAAATCGATGCAAAATGAATGCTCGGGGCCCCAAACTGTGTGATTCGGTCCAAAAACTCTGAGCACGAAAGTGGCATCTGACCCACGAAGTGGGCATCAGGGCCCAGTGTTCCTGAATCGTAAAAGCAGGTGCAAGCCAAAACCGGAGAACTTCGGAGATGGTTGGGCGGTCCCGAGCCGAGGCACACGGCCCAGCGATCCGAAATGGGCAAAATGGCCTCTGACCACGAAAAATTAGCTCACGGCCACGGAGATGGTCTCTGGGACCACTCCCTTCCCTCAGGAAAGAAGACAGAGAAAACCAAGCCCGGTTGGCAAACCGAGAGAAGGTAGAGAAGAGGTTGGAAGTCCGGAGGCGACGGCCGCGACTCGAGACTTGAACGAGCACAATATGCAACATCACCGAAGCGCTCAATCGGTGACGTCCCGAGTCTTAAGGCCGGTCAAAATGGGGTGTCTCTGATTGCCCTCTTTGTGAGAACTTGGAAGTCAAGAAGTGGGAGTGAATGTCAAAGTCGAGAGACGACCCATTTTGACAAGGTCAAGACTTAGACAAAGCAGACAAGATAGACAAAGATGTGCCCGCAGGCATGCCCGCAGGTAGGGGCAAAATGCAAAATGATATGCAGGAAGATTTTGACAATTGGACTTACACGCTACGCGAAGCCGGTTTGAAGATTGGACTTATACGCTACGCGAAGCCGATTTGAAAATTGGAGATTCTTCATGAACATGTGCGACAGATACACAAAAAATGAACGAAGTGTGATGGATACACTAAGTGGACAAACATGTGTGATAAATACACAAAAGTGAAGAGAGTGTGATGGATACACTATACGAATAAAGTGTGATTGATACACTAAGTGAAACGAGTGTGATGGATACACTAAGCAAATATGTGATGGATACACTAAGCTAATGTGTGTGGTGGATACACACAGAGGGCATGTGTGATTGATACACAAAGCAAAACGAGTGTGAGCGTGTGTGATTGATACACAAAGTAGGCAAAGCGAGTGTGTGATAGATACACTATTTGAGCACAGTGTAATTGATATACAAAGGGTGAAGTGAGCAAAGTGTGATGGATACACTAAATGTGAACACAAAGTGTGATAGATGCACTAGTGAACAGAGTATGATTGATATACTAAATGTGAACACAAAGTGTGATAGATGCACTTAGTGAACAGAGTATGATGGATATACTAAAAGCGAACACAAAGTGTGATAGATGCACTTAGTGAACAGAGTATGATGGATATACTAAAAGCGAACACAAAGTGTGATAGATGCACTTAGTGAACAGAGTATGATGGATATACTGAATGTGAACACAAAGTGTGATAGATGCACTTAGTGAACAAAGTATGATGGATATACTGAATGTGAACACGAAGTGTGATAGATGCACTTAGTGAACAGAGTATGATTGATATACTAAAAGCGAACACAAAGTGTGATAGATGCACTTAGTGAACAAAGTATGATGGATATACTAAAAGCGAACACAAAGTGTGATAGATGCACTTAGTGAACAAAGTATGATGGATATACTAAAAGCGAACACAAAGTGTGATAGATGCACTTAGTGAACAGTATGATGGATATCTCGAAAGCGAACACAAAGTGTGATAGATGCACTTAGTGAGCAGTATGATGGATATACTAAATGTGAACACAAAGTGTGATAGATGCACTTAGTGAACAAAGTATGATGGATATACTGAATGTGAACACGAAGTGTGATAGATGCACTTAGTGAACAGAGTATGATTGATATACTAAAAGCGAACACAAAGTGTGATAGATGCACTTAGTGAACAAAGTATGATGGATATACTAAAAGCGAACACAAAGTGTGATAGATGCACTTAGTGAACAGAGTATGATGGATATACTGAAAGCGAACACAAAGTGTGATAGATGCACTTAGTGAACAGAGTATGATGGATATCTTGGCGAACACAAAGTGTGATAGATGCACTTAGTGAGCAGTATGATGGATATCTTGAATGTGAACACAAAGTGTGATAGATGCACTTAGTGAACAAAGTATGATGGATATACTGAATGTGAACACGAAGTGTGATAGATGCACTTAGTGAACAGAGTATGATTGATATACTAAAAGCGAACACAAAGTGTGATAGATGCACTTAGTGAACAAAATATGATGGATATACTAAAAGCGAACACAAAGTGTGATAGATGCACTTAGTGAACAGAGTATGATGGATATACTGAATGTGAACACAAAGTGTGATAGATGCACTTAGTGAACAAAGTATGATTGATATACTAAATGTGAACACAAAGTGTGATAGATGCACTTAGTGAACATAGTATGATTGATATACTAAATGTGAACATGTGATATGAAGAGAAGAATGGTGTGATAGATACACAAAGAGACATATGAAGTGTGATTGATACACTAAATGAGAATGTGTGTGATCGATACACTAAGGCAAATAAAGTGTGTTAGATACACTGAATGAAGCAAATAAATGTGTGTGATAGGTACACAAAGTGAATGAAGTGTGATTGATACACTAAGGTAATGAGAGTGTAATTGATACACTAAGTGAATGAGAGTGTAATTGATACACTAAGTGGATGATCTCGAACGGAACTTCTTTGAATGAACCGTACATACAATATCGTGCATGACTAAGAAAGAAACTTGATAGGGACAATGCGTTACAAGGCATGATGCTTAAGGAAAGCAAATAAATGGACAAAGCGGCGCTTTAGAAAGCACCTCATAAGGTGAGTAGCGGTGAACCACTCTATTCTGACGGGGATCTCCCCTCGTGCCCTTCGAACACTTACCTTCAACTCACAGTACAAAGGCTCTGGAATGCTGACAAGGGACATCATCTGCATGTAGGAGCCACGGCTGCCGCTTGTCTTCCTGATCATACTCACAACTTTCCCTATTTTCCAACGGGGTGACAGACTAGGTTGGTTCAGTATCCAGAATTGAGGTGCATACATGCTATCTCAACCTATGGGGCTTCCATACAGATTTCAAGCCGAGGGCACGCCTCTGGGTATTTAAACCAGACTTTAGTCTCGGAAATCGAACCTTATGCGTTCTAGGCCACGGCCATTCGAACTCTAATTTCCACCGTCGCTTGGTCTCCTAGGAACTCATCATAAACACGGCCAAGATGCATCTGGCAGGCAGGTATTCGAGAGAGCATTCGATCGCCATTCGGCTTGAAGTAGACTTGATCTTGAGCTTGAGGTAGAGGCACACTCATACTTGAACACCGGCAAGACCTAAAGAGTACACGAAATATAGTCTCGGAACTTCAAGTTGGAACAAACTCGGATGCTCGACATTTTCCTCTTTTGCTTTTGCTTTGCGGCCGAAACTCATAGCCAGATAGGTCTGGTTTCCTTTGTTACATGACACGGGTTGAACCCTGTGGTTTTATGAAAGAACAAATACTGTTTTGAACAATGTGGAGAATGACACAGCACTCGGAGCACAAAATGATTTTGTTTTTTGAAATTGAAAGATAAGTTTTTGACCATGTATTGAGCCTACGACTGGACACAGCAAAACGACTTAATCACAGAAAATAAAAGGCACACAACCTAGACATATCGAGTAACACTCGAAACGACTCAAAACAAGGATCGAGATAAAACAAAACACGACATTGATGTGCTGAGGGCTGTTTCATCGGGTAGTGTTTCCCACCCTTTTCTTATTTGTGATTCTCACATCATTCGCCCTTAAGCTCTGGTTTTACGAAAAAAGCCCTTTTCTCACTTTTTCTCTCATCGCATCTCTCTATTCTTCAATCTCTCATTTTTCATCCCTCCTGGGTGGTTGATGGATAAGCGAAGTTGTGGGCTTTTGCCCCTGGTATTCTACCAGATTCTTCTTCTTCTGCATGCAGCTAGTGAATTCCTCCCACAGAGGGGTTGTGCTGCAGATGAATGTGTAGCGAATCTGCAGCTGACACCGGTTGATGATGCTCTACCGGGGAGCTTGGACGTGATCAGATCTGTTAAGATGAGGAAGTGGAATATCTGGCCCCATTCCAGTTCGTGCTTCGCACTTGGCTTGATACCTCATTGCTTGGAGGATGTGAGAGCTTTCTGCCCTTTTGCTGTCGCCTTCAGTTGTGCCTTCTTCTGGCAGGTAAAGCGCCCTTCTTGGCAAGTATGGTGCCCTTTCTGGCAAATGCATTGGCTACGGGGAAAAGACAGAACACCTAACTCAATTGTGCCCCTAGTTCATCATTTTGACCATTTTTTATTTTTGAGCTTTCTCCTAAAAAAATTTTGACCAAAATGAGAGTTAGATTAACATGTTTGTTCGATTTTTGATTTGAAATCATGCAGTTCAGGCTATGAGCACTGAAAATTTTCCTTTTTTGGGTCCAAGAAAATGGTCCAGTTTTGGAAAATGAAACAATTTTCGAGAAAATTAGTCAACCTCAGTAAAAATTCTCAAAAACTATTTTTGCAAACGGCCAATGCTCAACGAGCACGGAACCTACTCCTGAGATGCACAACCTCGGATCCAAAGAAAACTGCCCTGTGCTTGAAGAGAGTTGCATGGCAATGGAAAGTTGCCCCTTGTCTGAAGGACACTGCGTGGCAACGGAAAGTTGCCCCTTGTTTGAAATGACATTGCGGCGTTTTGAATGGCAACGGAAAGTTGCCCCTTGTTTGGATGATGCCGCAACACATTGTAGTCAGTCCTTGGAGCGATGAACACAACCAGACTCTCAGATACAAAGAAGACAAAGATGGCCAGAACCATCGCATGGACACAATCGAATTTGAATCGTTTTACGGCTGGACTTCAGGATGAAGTTGCCTACGTATCCCAAAGATGGGAATCAAGCCTTACGTAGTTCGGGGTTAAGGTACACTCGGGTATTTAACCTCTCCTTTTTATGCTCTAACTTTTGCCAAGGCGCCTGTTGCAGGTTTTCGACCTTGCGAGCTTTGTTTTTCTTTCTTTTCTTTTTTTCTATTCTTTTCGTTCCTTTTCCTTCTTTTCTTTTCTTTTCTTTTTTTTGTTTTGCATTTCTTCTTTTTTTTTTTGTTCTTTTTCTTTTTTTTTTTTTTTTTCTTGCTCTAACTTTTGCTTGGGTCGCCCTTTTGGGTTTTCGGCCCAGCGAGCCTCTCAAAGGGTAAAAGTGTGACCAGTCCATGCCAAATGGTTTTGAGATTGAAACCCTCTGTATCTAGGAGAGTGGCTGTTGTATTGATTTGCAGAAAGATCCACCTTTTGGCTCTTCGAGCACATCGGATATTTTTTTGCCCCTAGTTCGAGGGGTGCTTCTGATCTAGCTTTGCAAGCTTCTTCTGATGAGGCCTGGCCTTCTTGATCTGACTTTGGTGCTTCTTGTTCGAGGGCTGCTTCAAATCTGGCCACACAGGTCTTACATTGTGGTCAACCGTTGAACCTTCTGAATTCAAGCTCAAGGTTCGGAAGCAAAGGGGTTGAGTCTCGAGGCTAAGAGTGATCCTAAGCTGCACAATCTCAAGAGCGATTCCACACATGTCTCGAGGACCGCATAAAACATTTTTGAAAGTTTTAAGAAAGCGACGAATCGTCATGGCGAAGATAGTGTGAAACGATCTGGATCAAGCGAGGTCCTTCTCAAGACTCACGCTAACAAGCATGATTTCATTAATTAAAGACTTAGCGCCTCTCTTTCTCTCAATTTGATCAAAGTTTTGCAAATCAGGAATTCCTCCCTCTTTGTTTTCAACTGCGGTGTTCAAAAAGTTTTGAAAAACTCGAGGTCATTACAATGACTTCAAGGCACAAAAGAGCGGTGGAATGCCCGCCATTTCATTCAAACCCGGTATAACTAACACGGCGAGAAGCAAATGCGAGAGTGTGGAAATCACTTCCGTTTCATTCAAAATCTGTTGGCACAAGCGGCTTCTAAACATACATACTCAAAACAAAACGAAAAGACAAACAAAAAACAAAATGGTGACGCTCGAGGTAACACCCCCGGAATCACCCGACTCCTATACAACAGGACTGACTCGATACAACAAGACAGACCCAAAACAAAAGAGACTGACTCAAAACAAAAAGACAGACTCAAAACAAAACAACAAAACTGACCCAATACCTAAGTCAGAATGCAAAATTAACAACATTCGCAAATGTGCTCAACACAGTGCATGCCGTTCACCATATCTGGAATAATCAAAGTGTCGCCTGGCAGTGGTTCATCCCTCGATCACATCACATTATCCCCCACAAGTTCACTAATCAAGTGCCGATAGACTTTGCAGGACCTGGTGCAGCAATGACCCTTTTGTCAAACAGATCTTGTACATCATGGCGCAGACGAAAACAACTGTCGGTGTCGTGACCGGTTTGCTGATGGTAGGCACAGTATTTAGTCTGGTCATGCTTTGCAGGGATAGGATTGGGTAGGGGCCGTTGTTCCAACGGTTTCAAATGTCCTTCTCGGAGTAAGACCTCTAGAGCCTTTGACAAAGGCATATGAAGTGGAGTGAAAACCTTCTTGACTCGGGGTGGATATTTGGCCATCTGTGAGTTACTCCCGGACGCACCGGTGAATGGGGTAGCCTTTTTTGATGTGGTGGTGGTAACCATGCCCACTTCGGAAGATCTTGCAGCCGCATCACCGCTTGTGCCTGTGTTGTTGTTGCGGTTGAAGGTTCTCCATTTGCTCCCTATCTGGTCGAAAAAGGCCTGTTTCATTCGTCCTCGATTTGCATCCCCATCTCGTGTAGATCCGCAAAGGTGGGAAAGGGACTACAATCATTTTCAAAGATCGGCTTTGGTTGGAGATTGCGACGATCATTACGATCGATCTTTGTCGGTGGGCCTCAAAGTCATCATTCGCCTTTGCCCTCCATCGAGTCACAAAATCAGAGAAAGTCTCTTTGGGTTCTTGCCTCGTCGTTTCGAGATCACGAGTTGTGATCTCAATCTGGGTATTGTACGAGTATTGTGCGACAAAGGCCTCAGCCATTTCATCCCAATTCCTTTTGACCTCATCTTCTAGTTTCGCATACCAATTGGAAGCTATCCCTGACAAGGTTCGGCCGAATAGTGAAAGTTTTTGTGATCTGGTTAGGCCCATTGGCCGCAATACATCTGAAAATAACCGAAGGTGGACCATGGGATCATCGGACCCATCAAAACGGTCGATGTGAGGCATCTTGAACCTGTCCGGCAGTGTCACAACTGCGTCAGGGTACCCGTCCTCAATGTCCGGGATGGCTTTGACTCCTTGAGATTTCTTAAACATTTTTTCCAACTTACCGAGTCTTTGTGGGGTTAACCGAACTCAAGGAGAGTCCGGATATTGATAGGCGGGCGCCTTGGATAGTTAATGGTAGAATCGGAGGCGGCCCGATTGGAAGGTCTGTATCCTCTTGGACATTTTGGACATTTGGCGTCTCCCAGTCTTGGAGCTCCTGTGGGGAGAACTTGTTGTGAAGCGAGACGCCGCTTTGTTGCGACAGTGATGAGCTCGGCCTGCTTGAGCCATGATTGCGACTTCTTTGCTTGGAAAATTCGCTTGGCGGACAGCGTCTTCTTTGCATGAGTTTCATACTTTCTTGCATTTGAAGCATCATTGCCTCTATCCTGACGTGTTCTCGTGATCCATCCAAGCCATTTGGTGTATCTATCTATCCTGCAGAGAAAGTGAGACCTTTACTGTTGTTCCGGTGGAGTGGATAAGAGCCACCGATCGATAGCTTCTTGATTTGGTGATTTGTGCGATGGTCCTTTTCACCTGCCTTTGATAAAGTAACACCGATTGCCCTTAGGCTGAATCTCGACCCGACAAAGTCTATCAACACAAGTTCGTGTACAGGGGATTGGAGTCCTTCGAAGCTATGGTTCGGGACTACCTAGCAAAGAAAAACATCGACATCTCACTTGATTTCATCTGAGCAGATACTAGCATAGTTGAATGAGTGTGACCTCTCTGAATTACGCCCCAAAATTTGCACTGTGTGATACCCTCGGGTAAACGATTCCACCAAATCTTGATGCCCGAACTGATACCCAAAATCTTGAATTGGTGCCCATGAACTGATGCTCAAACTCATAAACCGATACATGCATTCCTGAGAGGCACTCTAACAAGCACATAACAGATAAGTGAGCCAAAACACCCCTATGTTGGGGTAGGGTTTCCCGTCCTATTTTGTCGGGAACTAGGGTTTCACTACGCACGTGGCTTCAAACAACCTATAAACGGGTAAGCAACTTTGTCCTAGTTTGGAATGGTCACTATGGATCCGAATATGCACTAGGTCGAATGGTCAAAAAGGGTGTACCGGTAAAACCGGGGTTTGTGTTCCCATCTTGTCGAGCCAGGCCGTCGGCCTTACGGACATGACTTGACAAGACAAGCCTCCGACCGTCGTTCGGGAATGGCATATGGCAAACACGGTGTCCTAGGCGCACCAATGCAAATGCAATGCAAAGAAACACACAAGTGTAGTCAAAACCGGATATCACGAGTTAGTCAAGTTCTCTAAATCCCAATGATGCCAGAAGCTGTAACAACGCCCATGAGGACCTCGCTTCTGATTCGGACTCGATTTTGTTGCGGTTCTAAATCTCGAACCAAAGAGTCCAAATCCAAATCGTTTTGAAGGAAAAGCAGATGTTTTGTAAGAAGTGCCAAACATGGTGCTTTGCGGATATGATGCGCCACCTAAATATTTTAAAATGGGAAATTTAGGAAACCCTGACTCGGTGCCAAAAGCCACGTGTCCGTCATCACCAAAGTTGGCTCGGGAACTGGGGTCCGATTAGGGAAGGCCACATCGTGAGCACCCCCCTACGCCCGTTCAAAGACCTCCCTCTACTAACCATGATATCTGTTTTTGAAAACTTTGTATGCTCTTATTCCGATTATTAGCCAAGGTTGCTATGTGATGCTCATGACAAACAAGTATAAATGAGCCGTCTGAATTGGGCCCGAACATTTCATGTTTGTTTGTGAAAGATGGTTTGCTACCCGCAGTAGGCTTAAAATCTGATTTTGCCACAATCTAGTGGGCTTAAAACAAGCAGATCAATGTATTGTCCCAATTGAGATAACTCAACCTCCACCCACAGGCATTCAAGGCAGTTATATCATATAAGCACATAGCCTCATGGTAAGCATGCTATCATGGCAACACTCACACGCATGCAAGTATGCTAAAGCATAACAACTCACCAAGTACTCCAAGCCAAAACAAAAGCTCATTAGAAATCATGCATGATCCTACATATACTGAAATGCCTAATGCAACACATGCAAAGATGTAACTATAGCAGGCTCGGCTATTCTAAACATGGTATATGAAATGCTACAACTAACAAGTATTCAACTTGGAATTGAAATACAATGCAGTTTGTATGATGTGCCGAACCCGATGCATGTAAAACAGATGAATGAATGCAAACATGCTATCATACTGTATGCTAATCGAGATATGCCCTATATCTAACCATTCAAAGCGGGTAAATAAAAGGGAGAAAGAAATGGGGGTTGGAAGACATACATCACACTCACACACCCTTATTACAACATTGCCCTCGCGCAGAGGGTCCGAACAAAATAATAATACAGTCCCAAAATGAAAGAATATACAGTCCGAAATGTACAGTCCGAATATTACAAATCTCTAATTTAATTAACAGATTAAACTAGGGAAAGTCAAAATGGCGTGCGAGCCGAGGGCGCCTTGCTTCGATAGATGCCTTTCTTTGGGCTGCACGGTGTGGAAATCCACTGGGATGCCCCAATCAGCCTCTGTTTGCAGTATTTCTCGAAATGCGCGCCGGACTCCGGAAAGTTGTTGATCCTCGATTTTGCTGTAACAGAGCGGGAAAAGGGCATAGCGATGCATTTTCACAAAAATATGCATGCCTCGATCCTCGTGCCACCAATCACGCATACCGATGCATGATGGCGGAAGGCCGGATTGCACAACTCAATATGGGGATGAATGCTACAACAAAACTTAACTCCATCATGGGTAATCCGGAGTGTCGGCGATCGGGGAATTGAGACACACTCGCCGCTCGAATCTGAGAATGTACCTCGTTTCCCGTGCAATATGCATGATATGCATGAAATGCAACTAACATACAATCCTAGCATGTACGATGCTATGAAAATGAGATGCCTCGAAATGCGTGCCCACTGGCACGCAAACCGAGGCGGAGGCATACGCAATGCAAACCGAATAAAACAGAATGTCTCGAAATGCGTGCACACGGGCACGCAAACCGAGGCGGAGGCATACGCAATGCCAAGCGGATAAAACAGAGTGCCTCGAAACGCGTGCACACGGGCACGCAAACCGAGGCGAAGCTAAAATGGAGATTTAGATAAAACTGAAGTGCCTCGAAATGCGTGCACACGGGCACGCAAACCGAGGCGATGATGTGCGAATGAAAATCGGATAAAATCGAAATGCCTTGAAACGCGTGCCCACAGGCACGTAAACCGAGGCAATGATAAAATGAGAAAATCGGATACAACCGAAGTGCCTCGAAACACGTGTCCACAGGCGCGCAAATCGAGGCGATGAGAAAATCGGATACAACCGAAGTGCCTCGAAACGCGTGCCCACAGGCGCGTAAATCGAGGCGATGATAAAATGAGAAAAATCGGGTACAACCGAAGTGCCTCGAAATGCGTGCCCACAGGTGCGCAAATCGAGGCGATGATGGAAGATGAAAATCGGATAAAACCGAAGTGCCTCGAAACGCTGCCTGGTAGCGCGCAAATCGAGGCGATGATGAAAGAATGAAAATCGGATAAAACCGGCGTTTCAAACGCAGCGTGCTCACAGCGCCGCAAATCGAGACGATGATGTGCAATGAAATGGCATACGGAATGCCGCGATGGGCTTACACCAACATGGGAGAGCCTCAGCTCACTCACGTAGGAGGCCGTCGGATAAAAACGAAGGTGCCTCGAAATGCGTACCCGCGGGCACGCAAACCGAGGCAAAGCATTAAGGCACAAAATGACATGCAAACATGCAACATGGAATTTCAGCACTCGCAAATGATGTAAAACAGCCCCGAAATGATAACGAAATGACAACCAAGTATGCAATCATCCGAAAATGTGAAATTAAGCCTGAATTGGCCTATAGCCATGCTATACATGCAAAATATGATCATGGCAGCAATAACAGTAGCAAGGCAGTCCCAAATATGGCATTTTTCAGTAACAAACATGGCCAAAAAGGAGACATAGATATGGCAACAAAATCATACAAGATTAATGGCCAAAAGAGCATTACAATGGGAGGTGGTATATACAAACACCAAATGGACAAACTTTCTTCTACAACATGAAAGAAGGCCCAAAAATAAGCATATATTCAGTTTATGGCAGCCTCTAAATCATAAGAAAAACATGCTAGAAATGGAAGGCAAAATGGAGCCACAAAAGGGTATAACATAAGACATGCAATCTATACATCAAATGACCAAACATTCTTCATGAAACATGTAAAGGGGGTCAAGATAAGACTAAAACCAGTAGGGGTCGAAGTCCCAAAAACAAACACAAATAGGTCAAAAATTGCATACAAAATATGGCACACTTGATGAAATTTGAAGGAGGTGGTAGATACAATGGCCAAATGAAGTTGAGCTCCTCTACAATGTTGTAGAGGGGCTCAAAATAAGCAAGAAAGAAGTAGGGGTCGGACCCCTAAAAACCAACACAAATAGGTCAATTTTAGCATGCAAAAATGTGACAAACTTGGTGAATATTGAAGGAACTAGTATATAGAAATACCAAATGAAGTTGAGCCCTTCTACAATGTTGTAGAGGGGCTCAATATGAGCACAAAAGAAGTAGGGGTCGGACCCCTAATTCTCAACCAATTAGAGTATATAAAAAGATCAAGAAAAAGCCCTAAAAGTTGGTTTTGAATACTTACCCTTGAAGACTTGTCTTTCTTTGCTTCTTGGCTTTGATTTGCAGCTTCTCAACCTCTGAAATTCACTTCCTAGCTGCTGGAATCAAAGTTGGAATGGTGAGGCTAGGTGTTGGTGAAGGAATCAAGCAAGACTTGAAATTTTGGAGCTTTTGGCTATGGAAATTAGGTTTTTTGGTTAAGTGTTCTTGAGACCATTTTTTCTAACCCTAGAGAAGAAGGGGTTGGGCCCTTTAAGTAGACAAGAAAGGGGTGTAAAAGGAGGAAAAGCACCCAAGCTTTCCTCCCAAAATATCCTGATGAGGAGACACTTTGAAAAGCAAATGACAATTTGAACAGCCGAAAGGTGAATCTGCCGGCGGTAACTACAGGAGGTGGCGGCCACCACCCCACTGTCGGCCACCACCTACCATGGCCGGCCGCCACCCCAAAAATGAAGTCAATATTTGGCCGACCACCATGCCAAGGTGTTCTCCCGAGTGTAGAATAAGGCCCAGTGGTCGAATCTGCAACTCAAGCAGAAGTCACAACATAGAGCTTGAAGGAGAGCCTAAAAAATGAACTGCATAATTTCTGGCCGACCACCTTCTTTTTGTGTCCTCCAAGGTGTGTAGAACAAGGATCCAAGGTCTGAAATTGGCAACACTGAAGCAGGAGCCACAACATAGAGCTTGAAGGAGAGGCTCAAAAATGAAACTCTGAGTTTCTGGCCGACCATACATTTTTAAGGTCCTCCCATGTCCCCTGATCACAGATATGTAGCTTTGGTTGGAAGAAAATACCCCCAAGGTGTTCAACATTGGCCCGGAAGTGAGAAAAACGGGCTCCGGAGGAGCGAAACTGGCTATCTGGGATAATTGCTGGCCTCCCACCCCCCAGTGATCTTCCTGGTGTTGAAACAGAGGTACCTGCCAAGTTTGAACAAAAATCAATGAGAAATGAACGCTCGGGGCCAAAACCGAGCAATTCGGGATCCCGAAAATGGGCTGCGGGTGCCGGAAGTGGCATACGGCAATAAGTGATATCTGCAACTCAGTGTCCTCGGAATGACAAAACAGAGGTTCTGCCAAAAATCGAGAAAATCGATGCAAAATGAATGCTCGGGGCCCAAACTGCAGTGATTCGGTCCCAAACTCTGAGCAAGAAAGTGACATACGGCCACGGTGGGCATCAGGGCCCCAAGTTCCTGAACTGAAACAGAGGTGCAAGCCAAAACCGGAGAACTCGGAGATGGTTGGTCCCGAGCCGAGGCACACGGCTCCGACGATCCCAAACCGAACCGGCTCCGAAATGGGCAAAATGGCCTCTGACCAAAATTAGCTCACGGCCAGGAGATGGTCTACGGACCACTTCCCTCAGAAAGAAAAATAAAAACCGAGACAAGGTCGAAGAGGGTTCGGAAGTCCGAGGCAGGCGCCGCGACTCTGAGACTTCTGAACGAGCACAATATGCAACATCACCGAGCGCTCAATCGGTGACGTCTGAGTCTTAAGGCCGGTCAAAAATGGGGTGTCTACACAAGCTCGCTCGAGTGAACGAAGGCTCGCTCGAGCAAGACTCCTGTTTTCAGCAACTTTTGAAAAATGTTTTCTAAGGCATTTTTGCATCCTCATTCCATCCTAGGCATTCTTAGGCCATGTTTAAGGCTCCATATTAAGGATAAGAGGTTAGGTACACACTTAGAATCATTGATGTGAGTTTTATACAATTGGATTGCGTGTTTCAAGTGTGTATCCGTGATGTGTTATGTAGGTCGTGTGCCGTATTCTGTTTGGCCGTTTGGCTCCGTCTATCTGTTCCAACGCCCACTGTGAGTAATAACATTGTAAAGATATGTTCAACTGTACTTACTTTCTGTGTGATAAAATGAGATCTGTTTTCTGAAATGATATGTTATGTACAATGAATGATTGTCCAATTTCTAACATGTATTCATGACATCCTTAGTATCATGTGTTATCTACAGCTGTGACCCAGTATCGGAGGTTCCTCGTGGAACTTTACGCTTTATGCGTCCTTTTATGTTACGCTTTATGCGTCTTGTTAAGTTATGCTTTATGCGTCCTGTTTGTGCGCTGATGCCCATACCGGAGGCCCGCCATGGGGGCTTAGCTGTCCTGTTACCCAGATCCGGAGGTTCCTTCACGGGAACTAAGGAGGTTATTCATAACCTTACGCATTACGCGTCCTGTTCAGTTATGCTAATGGATGTATCACGTAAATGTAACCATGACTTATGATTTCTGTCTATATATGATCTGATCAAGTATGAATTTGATAAAGCTGAATTATGATTTCGATCTGATCAAGCATGATTTTGATACAACATGAATTGATTTCTGAAATCTGTATGGACTCATTCATTGAAACCCCTTTACTCTGTTTATTATTCACTAGGCTTTCGCTAACAGTTTACTATATATATGTAGGTGAGCCGGCACATGACCAGGGCTAGAGTTGAGGGCCTTCTGTTCCTTTTGTCAGCCAACTGTTGTGCCTCCCGAGGAGGTTCCGGTCGAAGCCTAACGCCATGGCTGTTTTGTCTTCATGCTAGTCAATGTTTGTGTTTTGTAATGTCGGATCTTAAAAATGCAAGTTGTAAATATTTTGTACATATTGGTATACTTGACTGGCATGTTTATATATATAAATAAGTTTTATAATCCTCTGTCCCATGTACGTCATCACAGCTCATTGGACCTTGCTTATTTTACATTATTACTTCCGCAGCCCCTTAATATTTGTTAATATCTTCAGAGGCCTTTGGTAATCCACGGGTTACTGGCCGGTTACGGCGCTAAACCTACAGGGGCAGGTTTGGGTCGTGACAGAGTGGTATCAGAGCACTAGTTATACCGCACACACAGGTCCTTATGAGCTTAGGATGTCCTAGTAAGAGTTAGGGACATTCCTTCTGCATGTGTGAGTGTGTGGTAATACAACTGAATATTAAAATTGAAAGTACATTTGATTAAATGAATTGAAGGAAATGAATAAGATTATGCCTATGCTTAATATCCTCTGATGTTTGTATTGTAAGATGGAGAATTCATGGGGAAGTGGTAAAAGTGAATCTTCAGAGGCTCGTATGGGCCAAATGGAATAGATGTTAGCAGCATTGACTGAGACCTTAACACAGCAGCAAAGACAGCAACCTTTACCCCCTCTGCCTCCACCGGTACAAGCTGAGGCAAATAACAATGACATCATTAATCTAACACAGAAATTCCTAAAAATGAAACTGCCAATGTTCTATGGTGGAATTGAACCTTTGAAAGCTGAAACGTGGTTGCTGGAGATGGAGAAATTGTATGAAGTGTTCCCTTGTTCTGAAACTCAGAAAGTCCTGTTAGCTACCTACACTTTGAAAGACGAAGCCCGTAGGTGGTGGCTGTTAATCCGAAACAACAATGGGAGCAGTTTAATGCTATTTTCTACGACAAGTATTTTCTCTAATGTTTCAGGGATCGAAAAGTGTCAGAATTCCAAGAACTCAAACAGGGAAGAATGGCAGTGGCAGAATACGAAGCTAAGTTTACTGAACTAGCACGATTTGCTCCACATATGGTGGACACAGACTACAAGAAAGCCCGAAAGTTTGAAGGGGGATTGAATCTTGATGTGTTTGATTGAGTAGGCGTCCTGAAATTGCCTACTTATGTGGAAGTCTTAGACAGAGCCCTAATGGCAGAGGCTACTTTAGTTGCCATGAGACAAAGCAAAGCTCCAGCACCTACAGCAAATGAGTGGAGAGGAAAAAGATCTGGGTTTGGTCCTAGGAAAGGCCGGTCCTTTAACAAAAAAAAAAAAAAACACAGGGACTTGGAGCAACTCGAGTCAAAGTAGTGGGCCTCCTCCAGTTTGTTCTGACTATGGTAATAGGCACAGGGGTGTGTGCCACCGAGCGTCTGGTGCTTGTTTCCGATGTGGCCAGCCGGGTCATATGATGAGAGATTGTCCGCTTGGGTCTGAAACTACTAGCCGACCTGTAGCAAGTTCAGCGGGATCTGCTTCTGTGGCCAAAACCAACGTCAAAGCCACTGCAGGAAAGGAACCTTTGAGACAAGGCCGAGTGTTTGCCTTAGTGCCCGGTGATGTACCAAACACCTATACTGTGGTGTCAGGTACACTTTCTGTATGTTCCCAAAATGCATGTGTATTGATAGATTCTGGTTCTACACATTCTTTTGTGTCACATGCTTTTTCTCGAAAATTGACTAGGCCACTAGAACATATGACATGTGTGTTATCTGTATCTACACATTCTGGGGATTCTATGATGTGCACTCATGTTTATCCGGCTTGTGATGTTGTGGTTGGTGATATGATGTTGTATGTGGACTTATTACCTTTGGACGTTCATCATTTTGATTGTATTTTGGGAATGGATTGGCTGACTAAATATTGTGCTACCATTGATTGTGCAAACAAAACTGTTGTGTTTAGACCGCCGGGTATGCCTGAATTTACCTTTAGTAGGAATGGGGTAGTTCCTCTCCCATACTTAATTTCGGTTATGAAAGCTGTTAAACTGCTTAGGAAGGGATGTAGGGGTTATCTGTGTTGCATATTGACTACGTCATCTGCAGTACTACTGTAGAAACAATCCCTATTGTTTGTGACTTCCCGATGTGTTTCTAACTGATTTACCGGGGGACTTAGTTGACAGAGAAATTAAGTTTATTGTTGAGGTGTTTCCAGGGACACAACCTATTTTCAAGACTCTCTATAGGATGTCTATCTCTGAATTGAAAGAATTGAAAATCCAACTTCAGGAACTGTTAGACAAGAACTTTATCTGTCCGAGTACTTTACCTTGGGGTGCTCCCGTCTTGTTTGTCAAAAAGAAGGATGGATCTTTGAGAATGTGCATAGACTACCGGGAATTGAACAAAGTGACTATCAAAAACAAATACCCTCTACCCCGAATAGATGACTTGTTTGACCAACTTCAGGGTGCCCAAGAGTTTTCTAAAATTGACCTCAGGTCTGGGTATCATCAGTTAAAGGTTAGAGCCAAAGACATAGAGAAAACTATATTTCGGACTAGATATGGACATTATGAATTTCTGGTAATGCCATTTGGGATGACAAGTGCACCTGCTGCTTTCATGGATCTTATGAATAGGGTGTTTAAATCATATTTGGATGATTTTATCGTTGTATTTATTGATGATATTCTGATATATTCTAAAGACAGGGAAGAACATGAGAATCATCTGAGAACCGCCTTATAGATTTTGAGAGAAAAGAAGTTATATGCTAAATTGTCTAAGTGCGAATTCTGGCTTGACAGTGTGGCATTTTTGGGCCATGTGATCGATAAAAATGGTGTTTTTGTGGACCCTCAGAAAATTGAGGCTGTTGTAGATTGGCCGAGACCTACAAATGTGACAGAAGTCCGAAGTTTTCTAGGACTTGCAGGCTACTACCGGAGATTTGTGAAAGACTTTTCAAAGCTTGCCTTGCCATTGACTCAGTTAACTCAGAAAAACATGCCATTTGACTGGAATGATCAAAGAGAGGCAGCTTTCCAAGAGTTGAAAACCAGGTTAGTGACTGCACCAATTTTAACTTTACCAAATGGTACTGATGGGTTTCAAGTGTACAGTGATGCTTCTTATAAAGGCTTGGGGTGTGTGCTAATGCAAAATGGGAAGGTGATTGCCTATGCTTCTAGACAACTTCGACCTCATGAAAAGAATTACCCAACACATGATCTCGAATTGGCGGCCGTGGTATTTGCTTTAAAGATATGGCGTCACTATTTGTATGGGGTAACTTGTGAGGTTTATATAGACCATAAAAGCTGAAATATTTCTTCACCCAAAAGGAGTTGAATATGAGACAGAGACGTTGGTTGGAACTAATCAAGGATTATGACTTGCAAATCTCGTATCATCCAGGAAAGGCTAATACTATGGCAGATGCCTTGAGCCGAAAATCTGGTGCAACCGTGTCGTGTTTGTTATTCAGCCGAAAGGACTTGTCAACTGACTTTCAACAAGATGGATTGATATCTGCTATCTCTGCCCAACCTACTATTCTTGATGAAATTAAACAAAAACAATGTGAGGATGAATGCTTGAAAAAGATTATAGAGGAGTTTGATTCAAAACCGAGGCCAGGATTTGTGTTTGAGAATGATGTGCTGAAACTTTAGAATCGTCTTTGTGTGCCTGATTGCTATGATTTGAGGAAATGTGTTATGACCGAAGCTCATAGTAGTAAATTTGCTATGCACCCGGGGAATACGAAGATGTACCATAACTTGAAATAGAATTTTTGGTGGCCTGGGATGAAAAGGAGTATTGCGGACTTTGTGGCTAGGTGTCCACATTGCTAACAGGTTAAAGCTGAACATTAACGACCTGCCGGTTTGCTACAACCACTCCCAATACCAGAATGGAAATGGGAGCATATCACCATGGACTTCATTGTTGGTTTGCCTCGTTCTTCTCGAGGTATGGACTCTATTTGGGTTATAGTTGACCGTTTAACTAAGTCTGCACATTTTCTGCCTGTCAAAACCATTTATAATACTGATAAATTGGCCAACATCTATATGACTGAAATCGTGAGATTACATGGAGTGCCAGTGTCTATTGTGTCTGACAGGGACTCGAAGTTTGTATCAAGATTTTGGCAAAGTTTGCAACAGGCTTTGGGAACAAAATTGAGACTGAGGAGTGCTTATCACCCACAGACCGATGGCCAAACTGAACGAACTAACCAAACTCTGGAGGATATGCTCAGAATGTGTGTGTTAGACTTCCAGGGAAATTGGGAAACTTACTTGCCATTAGCTGAGTTTGTGTACAACAACAATTACCACTCAAGCATTGGAATGGCTCCTTACGAAGCTTTGTATGGAAGAAAGTGTCGATCTCCAATATGTTGGGCCGAAGTAGGTGACAGACCTTTGTTGGGACCAGAACTAGTGCAAGAAACAACCGAGAAAGTGAAACTGTTACAGCAGCGTTTGAAAACTGCACAGAATAGGCAAAAGAGCTATGCCGATGTTCGGAGAAGAGAAAGAGAATATGAAGTGGGGGACCATGTGTTCATCAAGGTGACCTCAATGAAGGGTTAAACTCGGTTTGGTGTGAAGGGAAAATTGGCGCCAAGGTATGTTGGACCTTACGAAGTTCTCGAAAAGATCAATCCGGTGTCATATCGAATAGCCTTACCTCCAGTGATGGAACATATGCACAATGTCTTTCATGTATCGATGCTTCAGGAATATTTGAGAGATCCACTCCACGTCCTCGAACCGACACATGTACTTTTGAAAGATGACTACACCTATGAAGAAAGGCCTATCCAGATTGTGAATCGAAGGGTCCAAAGGTTGAGAAACAAAACAATACTGTTAGTTAAAGTGGATTGGCAAAATCACGGAGGGACCTATGTAACTTGGGAAACCAAGGAAGACATGAAGAGGAGGTATCTGGATTTGTTCCCTTTAGACCCAATATTGACTTCGAATGAAGGTAATTTGAGTTTGGGGACCAAACTCTTTTAAGGGGGGAAGACTGTAATAACCCCGACCCTGATTAACGCTAATTGGAACTTAATTATGCCTAATAATAATTAAGAGGAAATCTGGAATTAATTTGCATGTGTATTGCATGAATTATGTGTTTCTATCTGTTCGGTGTCGAAGTATCTGTTCGTGTTTTAAACTTTAAATTGCAATTTGGAAGCCTTATCGGCACCCAATTCCAAAATTGATTAGTATTTTAGACTAGTTAGATTTTACGTGATTTTATGGTAGGTTCAATTAAAATTCAATTTGGAATGTTTAAATCAGATTAAATAATGTTATATTATTGAACCTAGGTATTTACCCTTTTGCCATTGTGAGTGGGCTACCTTTGTTTCACCTTGTGTGAGGTGTCATTACACCACTTCATCGTATTTTGCTGAGGAAAAACGTAGGTAAGAGGGAGAGGAGAGAAAAATTTAGTTTCAACAAGGATTTTGGCTAAACACTTGGAGATTTGGAGGTTTATAACAACATTGAGCTCTTAGACTTAGAATTCAAGAGTTAAGGTAAGGGATTTCTCTTTCTTTGTGAATTTCAGAGTAATCCTTGCATGGTTCTTAGCTTAATTGGTGTTTAAGGTTGGAAATGGGTTTGCCATATTAAATTGGGTAGTATATAATGCATGCATGTACATGTTCATAGAAATTGAAGTTGTTTTGTATCAAGTTTTCACATGCATGTTCACATTTTTGCTAAAGTCCATGATTTCATCAAAATTCTAAGTTTAATTTTGCTTTGGATAATGTTTTGGAGCATTGAATTCAATTGGACTCATGCATGTTTGTTTAAACTTTGTTCTTGAAGATTTCTTGAAATTGTGTTCAAATTGACTCACTCTTGGCCCTTGATTGTACAAATTGAGCTTTGAAACTTGATATACTATGAGTTTGAAAGGTTTTCCCAGAAAATGGGCTCAAGAGGTCGAGTTTTGAGCTATAGAATGCTTGGTTTGGGCTTGGAAGGCAAATCTGGAAATTCCAGAATTTGGCTTCCTCGCTCGAGCGACCATCGTTTGTTCAGAGCTCTGCTCGAGCGAAGAAATGGTGGCTCGAGCGTAAAATGAAAGCTCTTAGGTTTTTGGTGCACGCAGACGCACGCTCGAGCGAAGAGACCTACGCTCGAGCGAGCATTGAGCGGAAAAAATCAGCAACCAGTACTTTTTCATCTTTGCACATCGCTCGAGCGAAGGAGTCCTTGCTCGAGCGAACCCTTTGATTTTGCAAGCTCGCTCGAGCGAATGAAGGCTCGCTCGAGCGAGACCCCTGTTTTTAGCAACTTTTGAAAAATGTTTTCTAAGGCATTTTTGCATCCTTATTCCATTCTAGGCATTCTTAGGCCATGTTTAAGGCTCCATATTAAGGATAAGAGGTTAGGTACACACTTAGAATCATTGATGTGAGTTTTGTACAATTGGATTGTGTGTTTCAAGTGTGTATCCGTGATGTGTTATGTAGGTCGTGTGCCACATTCTGTTTGACCGTTTGGCTCCATCTATCTGTTCCAACGCCCACTGTGAGTAATAACATTGTAAAGATATGTTCAACTGTACTTACTTTCTGTGTGATAAAATGAGATCTGTTTTCTGAAATCATATGTTATGTACAATGAATGATTGTCCAATTTCTGACATGTATTCGTGACATCCTTAGTATCATGTGTTATCTACAGCCATGACTCGGTATCGGAGGTTCCTCGTGGAACTTTACGCTTTATGCGTCTTGTTATGTTATGTTTTATGCGTCCTGTTAAGTTACGCTTTATGCATCCTGTTTGTGCACTGATGCCCGTATCGGAGGCCCGCCATGGGGGCTTAGCTGTCCTGTTACCCAGATCCGGAGGTTCCTTCACGGGAACTAAGGAGGTTATTCATAACCTTACGCATTGCGCGTCCTGTTCAGTTATGCTAATGGATGTATCACGTAAATGTAACCATGACTTATGATTTCTGTCTATATATGATCTGATCAAGTATGAATTTGATAAAACTGAATTATGATTTCGATCTGATCAAGCATGATTTTGATACAACATGAATTGATTTCTGAAATCTGTATGGACTCATTCATTGAAACCCCTTTACTCTGTTTATTATTCACTGGGCTTTCGCTAACAGTTTACTATATATATGTAGGTGAGCCGGCACATGACCAGGGCCAAAGTTGAGGGCCTTATGTTCGTTTTGTCAGCCAACTGTTGTGCCTCCCAAGGAGGTTCCAGTCGAAGCCTAACGCCATGGCTGTTTTGTCTTCATGCTAGTCAATGTTTGTGTTTTGTAACGTCGGATCTTGGGAATACAAGTTGTAAATATTTTGTACATATTGGTATACTTGACTGGCATGTTTATATATATAAATAAATTTTATAATCCTCTGTCCCATGTACGTCATCACAGCTCATTGGACTTTGCTTATTTTACATTATTGCTTCCGCAGCCCCTTAATATTTGTTAATATCTTTAGAGGCCTTTGGTAATCCACGGGTTACTGGTCGGTTACGGCGCTAAACCTACAGGGGCAAGTTTGGGTCATGACAATTCTTTCTATACGTGGATCCTCCATTGTGTCCTCACGCTCGGGAGATCCTACCTGGGTTGTTGAGAAGAACCACTATGCTTGAAGTGCAATTAAAGATGCACAGAGTAAGACAAAGGAAGTTGATTATTTTGATGGCATTGTCGTGGCTCATTTTTTGGTGTTAGAACATGATTGGAGATGGTTTTGCAGCTGCTTCTCTTTCAAGCACTGGGAATGATGGAAATTGAAGCTTCTAAACTAGGAATAAAGTGGGGGTTTTTTTTAATATATATATATATATATATTTTTTGTTTTGTTTTGAAGTTTCTAGACTGGGAATGGAATAGGAATGAAGTGGTTTTTTTTTCTTCTTCTGTAATTGATGCTTATGGACTTGGAATGGATTTTTGGGTTTGATTTTGTTATGTCTAGTGTTATGTAATTGGGGTTTATTATGTATGAATGTTATGAGTATCCAAACATGTTTTGAATGACACTATATCAATGTAGAATCAAGCTGTAGCAATGTTTTTTAATCAACGTTTGTTTATCAACTTTTGAGTTAATGTCGAATTTTTAAATGAATGTTGAATGAACTATTTTTGTTTATCATTTTTTTCAATCACACTGTCTCATGGTGCATTGGTTTGTTCACCTTTCCTGCTTTTGTTCACTTTTGCTGCATTGGTTTGTTTCACTTTTAGCAAACATTGGTTTCTATAACAAGATATAGAAATAAACATTGTAGACATGGTTGATACAAAAAAAAAAAAAAAAAAAAAATTAAAAAAAAAAAAAATGGTCCAAACATGTTCCAACACAAAAAACAAATACTTCAAATAACACAAAGAGGCCAATCAGTTGGCAAATCCAACAAAACATTACTTTAAATAACAAATACTTCAAACATGGCCCAAAATGGCAAATCCAACAAAACATTACCATGTTCCAACAAGACATAGAAAGGCCAAATACAACAAAACATAATGCATAAGATTCCACCAAAAAAACTGTTGTCTACTATTAGGTAACTACTCCTTCAAAATTTAATTGCTTCTATGTTTTGGTAGTGAAGACAAGGTCACAAACTTTTACCCCTTTGACACATATGTTGTTGAACCCCCATATGGACCTGCAGATGGGTTTGGCTCAATGAATGTGCTTGTTCTAATGAAACCTGGTGGAGGTCTCCTAATGTTCACCCCTTGAAATGTTGGTCTGAAGTTGAAGCTTGGTTGACTACCACTTGCTTTGGGCCTTGTTGAAATGCTTACCCTACTGCCTTGTTGACTAGTGGCTTCAGTAGTTGCTTGGTCTCTTGGTTGATTAGTGGGTTGAGTAGGTGGTTGATTGCTTCTTTGACTGCTTCTCTGGGTGCTTGACTGGTTGTTTGTCACCTGCAAATTGTCAGTAATTAATTGTATGAAGGACATATAATAAATGAATTGAATTTATGAAGATGTAACAAATTGTGTGTAGGGTCACCTTTGGTGCAATAGGCTGGTCTTTGCATCCTCTTTTGTTGTGCCCAAGCTTACCATACAAGCTGCATGTAGTTATTGTGTTTCCTCTATGCAACTTATAAGGATTCTTAGGCTCATCTGCTTGCCTTTTTCTTAACTTTCTTGGCCTACCAGGTTGCTTCTTCACTTTTGGAGGCAATAATAAAGGCAACACAGACTTTGGCCACATTTTAGAACTATTTATTAGGTATATTATTGGCTCATTGCTAGCCAAGTATGTCTCCTTCTTATACCAATGAGCCACATAATCTTCAGGTTGCTCATGTTTGTCATATATGGCTAAAATGGCATGACAACATGGTATGCCAATTAGGTCTCACTTTTTGCATGAACGGGTTGAATCACCCAAATCAACTACAAATTGTTGCCCATTGAAGCAATTGATTTGGTACCTTAGACCTCCTGCCCACATAGCAATACAATTGCTTGCATCTTCTTTCCTTTTCTCTAATGCTTGTTGTATATTAGGACAAATAGGTCCTGGGTAAGCCCTCATTACTTCCCTTCTCTCATGCAGCCTCTTCATCAAGATACACCGAATGTCCTCTAACAAAGGGATTATGGTTTTTTCTCTAGCTTCTAGGATCAAGCTATTAAAGCTCTCACACATGTTGTTGTCTAATATATTAGTCTTAATTGTAGGTGTGAAGTGAGATCTAGACCAGGTGTTTGCGGGTTTTTCAACTAACCAATTGAATGCATCTTCATTAGCTTCCTTCAACTCTTCCATATGAGCCTCAAATGCTTGTACATAAGAAGCCTTTGCAGTTTTGTACACAATGTCCTTCAGGTGCACCCCCTTGAAGCTATCTCTAAAATTGGTGTAAAGATGTCTGATGCCGAACCTATGCTCTGCCATGGATGCAACCTCTACAAGTGTTGGACACAATCCCTACATTTGTAAGGGGGGACAAAAAGTTACACACATTAAATGAACTAAACAATAAAAATAAATGGATGAAACTTCCAATAAGCATTTACCTTTTGCTTGTCTGACATGAAAGTCACTCCTTGCTTGTTGAACCACCCAAGAGTGTCACACAATATTTCAAAAAACCATTTCCATGAACTCTTTGTTTCTCTTTCAACAATTGCAAATGCCAATGGATAGCTGTTGTTATTTCCATCCAAACTAACAGCTTGCAACAATTGTCCCTTGTATGACCCTTTCAAATGGCAGGCATCAACCTCAATGAATGGCTTACATCCTGCCAGAAAACCTTGCTTGCAACCTCCAAAACATACAAAAATCCTTTGAAACCTAAGCTTGGCTTCATCTATTTCATGTTCTTCATTTTCTGCATCTTCATCATCTTCATTGACTATGATAGTTGTTCCTGGATTAGTTATTTTTATCTCTTCACAGTAATCCCATAACTTGGCATATTGTTCCATGAGGCTTCCCTCTATCAATTCTTGTGCTTTTCTCTTTGTCCTATACACTTGGTTCCTGGATATCCCAATCTTGTGCTATTTTTGCACAGTTTGTTTGAATGACTGCACTGGAATAGATGGATTAGACTTTAATGTCTCCAAGTACATCTTAGACAACTAGGTTGAATTCACTTGTCTGTTATAAAAAATTCTACCACAATTGTGAGTGGGGACATATGTCTTTATCTAGAATGATGGTTGTCCTTGCATCTTGGATGCATAAAGCATCCACTCACATGGTGGCCTATAGGTGGCCCTAACTCTCATGCTATCATTTTTGACTAACTTAATAGCCTTCCTAGTCTTAATACCGTGCTCCTTAACAACAACTTTCAATATTTTGGCAGTGCCAAAAACCATGCCAACCTTGAATTGTGGGTTTGCCATATCTGTGTTTGGATTAAACTCTGGGTATCTAACCGTGTTGCTTTCAACCTCCTCATCAGAAGATCCATTAATGCTCTTCAGGTCATTAGATGTAGCATTAGGCTATAGGCAGTCAATATGAGGTACCTGTAGACACTCCATTTTTGACTGCCCTTAAGACTTGAGTACCTCAGGTTGATCACTCGACGATGAAAGTTATACTGTACAAAAGTTTGATTTCTTCAGCAAGAAGAGTTTCTAAATCCCAACCTTACACCCCATTTTGACCAAAACAATTTTAGACTTTAAAACCCTCTTTTTCAAAATATTTTTGAAAATGTTTCTACGATGTTCCTAGACTCGCATTTCATTTAAAATATTGCGCTTGTTGTAAATCGAGTAAGGACAAAGTAGAAATAAATGGAAGGAAGGTGAACTCTTTGAAAAGTCTTTTAAAACATCTTATTTAGAGGTTTGGAGTTGAAGAAAATTGGAGGAAAGGGAGGAAAACTAGTTGGGGAAGTGGTTGAGCATCAAATTGTTGAGAGAGAACTGAGCAGCCTTCATTAAATTAGGAATATCTCTTTGTACATTTAGACTTTCGTTGTGAGGCCATCACCATTGGAAAGTGGACTTTTGGGTCTTCAATTTAGACTCAAGAATCTCCCAAAGTCAAGTCTGGATGAGGGAGATATGGCTGTTTGAAGTTGGGTATCAATTTAGTTACGATAGAAATGAGCAACCTTCATTAAAATAGGCATATCTCTTTGCACACTTAGAAATTAGATGTGAGGCTACCACCATTGGAAAGAAGACTTTTGGGGCTTCAATTTAGACTCAAGAATGACTTAAAATCGAGTTTGGATGAAGGAGATATACCCTTTTGAAGTCGGGCTTGAAAACAGATTTTTGGTGGCCGGCAATTTACACTTCTGGCCTACCAGCCATTGGTGAAAAGCACAGATATTTTTGGCCAACTGTCCTCCAAAAGCTCCAGCTGTTCCAGGCTTGATATTTTCGACCTGAGAGGTTGTTTTTCTATATATAAGGGGCCTTTCTTAATGGTTTAAGGTTACAAAAAATACAAAAAGTTCCAAAACTTGAAATTCTCTCTCTACCTCTATCTTGCAACCTATACACCCTCTCTCTACACTTCCTAAATCAATATTGGAGCTCTCATTGTTGAGATTATTGAGTCTAAATTTCAGCCATTGAGAGTGAGAACTTGTTGGTTTATAAACAAAAGAGTAACCATGCTTCAAGAGGTATAGTTTTGAGCATCTCTACACTACTTCTCTCCCATATTTTCTTGCTGTTTTTGAACCTTTTTTGGACTGTTTTTATGGGTTGAAACTTGTGGTTTAAGGCTGTTAAAGGTAGAGGGGTTAACCACCCTTCTTTACACCTTGTTTCCTAAGCCTTTACACTTGTGTTTCCCATTCTTTCATCAACTTTTTTTTGACCATTTTACCACTAATTTTTAGAGGTTTTCAGAAGCTAAAAAAGTGGTTTTAAAGTCTCAAAAGTGGAGGGCTTAGCCACCTATCCTTTGGCTTATTTACTAGCTTAAATTGCTTAATTAGCTTATTATTTTAGCTACTTTTTGTCTTCATTCCAGCACATTTTTGTACTATTTTTGGGCTGTCTAAACTTTGAAATTTTGGGCTAAAACTTGTGGTTTAAGGCCAATAAGGGTGGAGAGGTGGCTCACCATTCCTTCTACCTACCTTTCAAGGCCTTTACCTTTGTGTTTCCTACCTTGTTGTCATTTTGTTTTGAGATTTTAAATACTGAATTTTAGAGTTATTTCAGTGGCTAAAAATACTTTTTGAAGTCCAAAATTAGAGGGGTTAGCCTCCCTTCCTTGTGTCTTGTTCACTAGCTTACATAGCTCTATGTTTTAACTTATTATTCTAGCTATTTTTGTCTTAATTCCGGCATGTTTTAGGACTTATTTAGCACTACTTTAGGACTATTTATAAGTGTTCATTGCATTTGAGCCTTATATTGCATGCTTGTAGTGTAATTGTCCTCATGAGTTTGGTGTTTTAGGCCTTAGACACCATCTTATTTGAGTTGATAGTGTTTATTTATGGCTTTCTATACTTGTGATTACTCTTAATCACCTCTGCAACCTCCTTCTTTTCTTGACTTTTTTTTTTTTGCTTTGAAAGTGGTTTCAAACTACTTGTTTGTTTAAGCATGAGATTGAGATGTCATGCTTAATGATTTAATCCCTTTGGGGGTACATTACCAATGGTATGATGTCTCTTTCATGCCCAAAGCAACACTTGGTTTGAGCCTTCTTTCCATTAGAGGACTTAATTCACTTGTGGCCTTAATTGATTAAAGAATTGAAAGGTAATTAAAATGGAGTAATAAACTTGGTGAATAAAAAAGGTGCAAGATAATAATTTGGTTTTGGGTTCAATTGGATGTTAATTGAACCCTTGAGTCTTGAGTCGTTTCATACTCATTAGTGATGAAAACGGTTCAGGATTCATTGTCAACTACTTTCCTTGATCATTCATGATAGGGAGGCGGTTTTGAGAGTCTTGTTTTGTTGCATTCATTGAATTTGCGCACTTGATTCATAAGCCATCATGCAATGAAATTGCATCCGTTGGTGGTTTGTGAATCAAATTTACTACTCCTTTGAATTGTTCAAATGATAAGGAGAGGTAAATTGTGCAAATAAACCCTTGAGAATACACTGTCTCTGCTCTATTTGCTCTCTATTACAGCAGGGAAGTTTAGTCATTAGTGGCTGGTAGACCACTATTGGTGGTCAGCAGGCCATCATCAGTGAACGGCAGGCCCTTTGCCGGCCACTAGTGTACTCCCCCAGTAGAACAAAGTTAGTCTGGAGGTGGAAATCAGTGCAAGTGTTCTACTGTGCAACAGAGGCATTCAGCAACAGAAACAATGGCTTTTTCGGGTGGAAATCGCATTCATGCATGAGCCCTCTATCAATCCTCGAGATCCGTGTTGTAAATATGTTGTGTTGTAATTAAAATAGTGGCTTTGTAATTCATTAGTTAGAATAGCTAATTCGTCTCGTGTTGTAATTATTTTAATTAACTAGAATAGTTAATTACTTCGGTTTGTAATAATTAGTTAAGTAGTTTAGCTAAATTATTCATTTGGGCTTGTATAGTTACTTAATTAGTTTAGTTTTAATTAGTTAGCTAGTTTGTTCCTTTGGACCCTCTTGTGTGAAGGCGCAAATATTGTAATAATGTGTATGTCTTCCAACCCCACATCTTTCCCTATTTTATTTACTAGCTTATGATGGTTAGACTAGAGCATCATGTTTTGTTTAGCATTCTTCATGTTTGTATCCATTTGTATTGCGTGCAACGAGGCTCGATTCATCATTCTAATTTGCATTGTTAGTTTAAATACTTCTTTGAATACGTGCTTAGACCGCATGCTATCAAATTGATTCATTTGCCACATTAGTAGCCGAGCCTAGTAAATTGCAAATCGCATGTGTTGCATTAGTCATATTGCCTAGTTAGGATCATTTATCTTTTTAACTTTATCATCTTTTTTGGCTTGGAGCACTAGGTGAGCCTTTACTCACTTTAGCATATCGCATGTGTGTGATTGTTGCCATGTCTAGCATGCTTTCCATGAGGCTAATTGCTTAAGTGCTATAATTACTTGAATACCTGTGGATGAAGGCTAATTTCTTGAATTTGAATAGTTTGAGTAATGTTCATATGCGATCGCTTTTTCAAATGGTACGTATTCAAAACAATTTTGCAAACAAACATGAATCAAGTGTTCCAATTCTTGCAAAGTTAGTCTATACTTGTGTGTGTGCACATCACATAGTAATGCTAGCCTAGTAATTGAAATAAGAGCATATAATGTACATAAGATTCATAGCATGATTACTAGAGGTCGATCTTTGATCGGGCGAGCGGGGGTGCTCAATTCATAACATTTCCCTCTCGTACCTAAGTTCTTGAGCCGAAACGATCTTGGTGATGACGGACACGTGGCCTTTGGCACGAGTCATGGGTTTCCTAAATTTCTCAAAAATATTTAGGTGGCGATTCTGTATTTGGCAAAGCAGTCCATTTTTGGCAATCTGATTCAAAATCGATTTTCTAAAAAATTTGTCGGATTAGGACTCTTTGGTGTTTATCTATTTCGCATTGCACTTGTGAGATCAGATTCAGAACCACAGGTAGAGTCCGAGTAGTAGGGCTTATTCGTCTTCTGAAAGAGGGATGTGAAAAGTCGAGCTACAATACCTCAACTCTTTCATCATTATGCTTCTGGCTCCCTAACCCACCCCATTCAACATTCCTATCAACATTAGCATCAAATTATATGTCATCATCATTGAAATCATAGTCACTATCCTCAAAGTCCTCTAGATCTGTAGAATAGTTGGATGAATCATGACTTTGCCTTTCAACTTCAACTTCATCCTCACCCTCACCCTCCACATTACTTGTGCCACTTCCAATTTCTTCAATGACAACTGATGCATAGTGAAAGTGATTAAACTCTTTAAGCTCAAGCAACTGATCATCAGGGATGTGCTCTAAATACACTTCAATTATCCTACTTACATGCACCCATTTCACTATATCCATTACATCACTATCATTCCTAAGTGGCCTTAATCCATAATTTAAGTTCCTACCATGCACTCGATAATGGTATGAAATGAATTCAGTATAACCTAACTTTTGAGCCATATCCCCTATCTTTGTCAACCTCATTTTGTCAGCATCACAATTGTCCCAAAATGATAATTTCCCCTCTACGTAAGCCCTATTTACTAAAGACTTAAAAACCCCACCATGATGCATTTTGATAGTGAAATAATCACCATTTGGATCTGAAATAGAAGATAACATATTTATTGTATGAACAATACAGGACAAGGGGGACCGCAACACATTATCTATACATCATTTATAGATATTGATTTGTTTTTTTTTTTTTTTGTCAGTGTGCAGTTATGTAGATGTATCGACATGCGTGAATATATAAACATATATTCACCTCGCCACTTTCAAACAAAGCAAAGAAAAAGTAGATTCTGACTTACTCAATGATGCAACTTGCAGATAGATAAAATAAAGCAAAATACAAAACCAAAAAAAAGGTAAAGAGTACTTTTTTGCTTACCATAATCTGGTATTTCATCACTAATCCTCATAATCGCCATGTTCGTCTTTTCACCTCGTCAATTGTTTTCTTCTCTATCCACGCCAATTTCAGCAGATTTACAATCAAACAATTTTTTGGTAACTCAAAACTCTAGAAATGATTCGATTGTGTAACGACAGAGAGAATGGACTTGCTGATTTGGGAAAGATGCAAGTATAGGGACGATGGAGGTAACCTAGGGTTTGAGGTGAAAAGACGAGTGTGCCCCTCAATAATTGCTAGAGGGAGCACGTGAGAGGCAGGTGCTAGCTTTCCGTCCAAAATTTCAAACGGGCGTCAATTATTGGACGAAATTGACACACTTCGTTAAATTGAGGGGCTAAATCGCACAATTAGAAATGTCAACGACCAAAATGACACACGGGGTAAAGTACAGGGACTATTTCTATAATTTGCCCTTATTTATTTATTTTTTTCTAGTAAGAATAATATGGTTCAACGTTCAACGTTTACTTTAAAATAAAATGCCAATGAATTTGGCTTGTACTCACAAAAATAACATTACTACATTATTTATGTGGCGTTCTCTCTCTCTCTATATTTTTTTTATTATATATTTATTATAACAATAGAGTTTTTCTACAAATTTTCACCATTTGATGACGGAAAATGAATGAGTAATCAGTTATTGAAGTGTTGGTCACAAGCTCATTTAAAAGTTTAAATTAGTAGAGATCTCAAGTGCATATAGTCGAACTTTTCTTCATAGCGGGCCAAACATGTGAGAACATTGTTCAATTATTAAGTGTAGGCGGTGAGATTCGAACAGAGGATCTATTGCTTGCGCATGATATCATATTGAGATGCAAGCCACTAACTTATTTAAAAGCTTAAACTATTAGAGAGAGATAACTTTATTATTTATATTATATTTTCAATATCATTACATGGGTTTAAAATATCATAAGATGATGTGTTTAATAATATTTTATGATTCATCTATATTAATATTTTTTAAATTATATATCATAATCACTTCTTGTTGAATGGATACCCTGCATCAGCCTCAACAAATTTTGAACCAAATTATAACCAAAAATCTATTTTTACTATTTTAGCTAGTTATCTTTTTAGTACTCACTACATCAAACTCTCTATTCTAACTCAATCCTATTAAAATATTATTTTCTTATTGTATTTGTTATTCTTTTTTTTATTAAATTGATGAGGTGTCACCCAAACAATTCTTAAAAAGTGCAAAAAAATAAAAAAAATAAAAAAAATTGCCGATCGATCGGTTAGGCTAATTTTGAGCATTTTTCTTCTTCTTCTACAGGCACTTACGAGACATCCGGGTGGACAACCGGTTTAAAGATTTTGAGTTTTGTTCTAGAAAGTATAATAAAAAATAGAATAGCCAATGAATAGTGACTCAACAAAGTTGTGGAGTTGCTGTAGCTAGCTATAGAATTAATTTGTTGAGCCTGATGGAGCACATATTCTTGACTTTTGCTCTCTACAATAGCTTCAAAACTATTGTAGAGAGCTTGATGCTGATGCTCTAACATGATAGTTTGATTTTTTTTTTTTAATTTTAATTAGTCAGTGTGGACAGTTAACTTGAAATGTTGAATTATAAATTTGCCATTGAGAAATTATCTAGTGCTCTTAGGCCCCATTTGTTTGGAGAGTTAGAGGGAGGATTGAGATTTGTAGTAAGGTGAGATCCATTAATATTGTGTTTGTTTTGAGAGATGGGGAGGGGATTGATCGTGAGTTTCGGATAATGAATCCCCTTGGGAAGGGGATTCAGATGGGCCTCCAAGACTTGGCTTTAGAAAAATAGTCCGTCGGATTAAAAATTTTTTATTTTTATTTTTGGGAAAATTATGCAAATAGTCCCTGTAGTTTACATGATGTGTCAATTTGATCCCTGTAGTTTCAATTTGCTCGATTTTAACCCTTAATTTAACGGATTGTGTCATTTTGGTCCAATAAATAACGGTTATTAAGTTAATTTTACGAAAAGTCAAACAATGTGTCAATTTGGTCCCTGTACTTTTCACAATGTGTCAATTTAGTCCTTGTCAAAATCGAAAAAATTGAAACTACTGGGATCAAATTGACACATTGTGTAAAATACAGGGACCAAGTTGACACATTGTTTAACCTTCTGTTAAATTAACTTAACAACTGTTATTTATTGGACTAAAATGGCACAATCCATTAAATCAAGGGGCAAAAACGAGCAAATTGAAAATACAGGGACCAAATTGACACATTGTGTAAACTACATGGACTATTTGCATAATTTACCTATTATTTTTTACATGTTGGGCTTTTTTTTTGAACATTAATGTTTAATTTTTTTTGTTAAGTAAAAATCATTATTTTATTTGTTTTATTTTTTTTTGAAAATTATTTATTTATTATTTATTTTTTAAAATTTTTTTACATGTTAGGCATTTTTTTTAAAACATTAATGTTTAATGTTTTTGTATTTTTTTATTTGTTTTATTATTTTATATAAAAATAATTTAACAATCCCTACACTAAAAACTATCATAAAAAAAAAATATAATTTTACTTAATTCCCTCAGTATCAATCTCCTCATTATGAATCTCCTCTATTCTACCTTTGAAAACAAATAAAACCTTAGAGTAGGTATAATTAGTGCTCTCTAATTTGATAATTTATCAAGTGAAATATTCTTGGGTTAAATTTTGGCGAGATGACTTTATTAATTGTTTTGGAGTAACTAGTGTTCTAGCAGCAAGCAATAATTTTCTAAAGTGCTACATGTATTAGAATTAAAACACAGAACAATACAAAAAAGTGCATTGTTGTTGGCTTTTTGGCTTTCGAAGGGTATTTTTGTAAATGCGAGCGTGCTAGCAAAGATCAATCAGTCCTTACAGAAATTATAATTGCCAACCAATTATCAGACGATTGTGTTTTAGTTCTTTCAGCCTCAATGAAGAGGACTTTTACTGGTGGCTTAACTTAGGAGAAATTAAGCAAAATAATAGTTAAATGACGAACAATTGAAGTATATTTCATTAAGATGAAAACTTACAATGATCCAAACTCAGCTTCGTAGAGGTTTACAGCAACAATCTATTTGAAACTACTCCTATGAACGAAGTGCAGTGTAGTAATTTAAAGTGCAGGAATGTAAAGAACAGGTATTTAAAGTGCAGGAAATGTAAAGACTAGAAATGTAAAACTGGAAAAGAAAATATGAAGTAAATGACTGGTTTGTTGGATCCGAAGTTCAGGGATTTTTTCTAGGGCTTCCACTATTTATACTCCTCAAGGATGCCCATCAAACTGCACTTCAAACTGTCGAACTGCTCCTCCATGATTGTTTGATCATGCTGCCTTAGAAGTAGTTCCACTACGCCATTACTTGCAGTTGGGCTTCCCTCATATATTTGAATTTGAATGTGAGTAATCGTTGAAGCCACATCACCTTGTATCTCTTCGCTGATCCAATGCTACTCAGACCACGCAAGAACCAATATTAACCGCCGCGTGTACGATCATGATCGAAGATTAAACATTCTTCTTGTATTGCCCTTACTTCACCACGTGTCGAACTGTAACTAGCTTTTACAAAATATGTAGCCAACATTACCCCCTACACTAATATACCCAATACTTGGTGATATTAGTGGATTTGAAATTTGCATGGAGTCTATATTCTGGAAACACAACCGTCATTTATCTTTTGAACATTCCAATACCTTAGCATTCGAACAGACTATGGCCAAATCAACTTTTTTCTCTATTGATCAGGCACATGAAGAGTCATTGAATAATGCTGCTTCCCCTCGAAAGAACTTCCATGCATTCATTAGCCACCTTTACCCGTCTTTCTATATTCAGGTCATGGATGCCTTTGCAAATTACCAACCTTTGGATTATGAACACATTGCCCTTAATCTTTCGATTCAGAAAGTTGCAAACATGGACATGGGAAATTCTTCTTCTGATTCACCCTTGGATTGTGAACAAATTGCCCTTAGTCCTTTGATTCAGAAGGTTGCAAATATGGACATAGGAGGCCACTCTTCACAATCCTCTGCATGGGACAAGGCTGTGGCTTCAAATTCCTCTGGGGCTTCAGGCTGGTCAAGCTGGTCAAAACCTGAGGTCTGGGAATTAAGGGAGCGAATTAACCATAACTTTGTCGAATTCACCGACCCGTTAGACTTTCCTTCTTATGCGCGAAGCTCGGTGATTTATCCTTACATGCCTATCGATCATCGACGCAGTTTAGAGGATAATCTACTCGTGGCATGGTACACATCATCCATGCCTACAAAAATGGTACGATCTGTTCCCCGTCCAGAAGAGGCACATGGGTATAAC
Source organism: Camellia lanceoleosa (assembly GCA_025200525.1). Taxonomy (NCBI): domain Eukaryota; kingdom Viridiplantae; phylum Streptophyta; class Magnoliopsida; order Ericales; family Theaceae; genus Camellia; species Camellia lanceoleosa. The sequence goes on from CM045759.1 coordinate 59,561,862, forward strand.
CCCTCATTTTTAGCCAAGAAGGTGAAGTCTCATCCTTCTGACTGGCTTGATTGCGTCAATGTTCCTCGATTTCCTCCTTCCTTTGAAATGGGGGCCTTTATACCTCCTCATCCGAAAAGACTTTTCTGGATAGAGAAATTGAAGCTTACCCTTTCTGCAGAGAAAGTTTGTCCTCCTTACGAACCTCCACCTTCTTCTATTTCAGCTTATCGAAAACAAGCTCAACCCCTGCTTGCAGCCTTTTCTCACCTACCCTTCAATGTTCTTGAGGACGATGTTCCCCTCAAGAACCTTCGATGGGCTTGTGATATTCTGACTCGGAGTCATGTCCTCAACTCCATCGCTTAAGCAGAACTTCACATGTTCTTGGACCAACTCCCATCGCTTGTCCATTGGCACCTACTTCTTTGGCCACCACTCAATCTTTGGATCAACTCTCTTCCCTTCGAGTTCATGCCCAGTACGAAGTAGAAAACTTTATTGAAGAATTCGATGATTTCAAGAACAAATATTCCACTTACTGGGATGACTTGGATATAGACGAATTGGAACAAGAATTTAGGGAAACAATGTTCGAAATAAAGGCTGAAGAGCTCTATTACGAAGTGAGAACACATCAACTCATACAGCCAATGTTAGAAGAAATAGAGGATAGAATAAAGAAAGAACAAAAATTCATTGATCGTAGTTGGACTAAGTTTCATGATCTTGTTATTTATTCCATTCCCTATTTTTATGAGCTTGAGTTTGTACCCAAATAGGGCCATTTGATGTAATCGTTTTTGCTTTAATATAATTAAGATTTTTCCTCTGTTTGGTATTGTCTCCGTTTGCCTTTAAAAGCAAATTCAAGGCTTTGAACTGAACAATTTCATCCTTTGAATCTGGATTCAATTGTCTTAAATGAAACACTACAAAGAACCAATTATGAACTTTTCCAATTTATGGAATAAAGTTGTCAGTTTTGGCTGATTTTCAATCAGAAACAGTGTTTCGAATCTAGCAATCTTATACCTAAAGCATGTTTCAACCATAATCAATATCTGACCATGGTTAGTATGATCAATTTAGTTTTAAATTGACCATCTTTTGCTTCGAACAACAGTTCATGCTGCTTTAGTTCCATATACAACTTTTTTGTGAACCAACCATTGGTTTTGATGTTTCGAACACCAAATCCTATCCTTAAAGAGTCTCAAGTTTTGCCTCGAAGGACATTACCTCCGTTAAGAAACCTAAAACAGGTCTTTAAACCTTTCGGAATAAAACAAACACTTGAGTATTCTTATATATTTTTTTAAGTATGAAATGTGCTTCGAAGCCCGCTTCTCCGTTTCGAAGCCGTTGTTTTTTGGCTTTTGGCGCCAAAATTTGGCTTCGAAGCCAAATATTTTACTTCGAAGCTAACCTCAGTATCTGGGCTGTGTTTTTCCCTCCAAAAGTATCAATGTTGAAGGAAACTCTTCGTATTCGTACTTCTAGTACTTAATGACTTACGCAATATATTTTTCATACACAAAAGCTTTTAAAAACCCTTTTGTTTCGTGCTCTGAAATCACTTGCTCTTTTAACACACAAACCCTACCGATCTTCTGTTAACCCTTTCTTCCTTGCTACTTGTTATCAATGGAGATCCTTCCTCGCTGAAAGTGCTCGCTGGCGACCGTATCAGCCCTACCATGGCTTTGAAGAAATGCATTGATGAAGAAATTGCCAAACTAACAACTGGTGGGTCAAGCGCCATAGATGGACGTCTCTTTGTCCCTTGCCACAGCAACCAACAAGAGTACGCCCTAGGTCCCATCTTTCGGGAGGCCCCTGACCAACTTCCAGCTTTATACTCTCGTTTGGAGGATCACTTTCTTCTCTACGAAGGAGGGCTTGACTGGAGCAATTGGAGAATGACCTGGCCTCATCGCTGCTGGCCGACATTGAGAACCGAATGGGAGGAATGGTATGACAGGGTTGTGCCTGCGAGAGAAGATAACCTACAGGAGCTCTGCATCCTCGACGCTCTTCGTCTTTCCAAGTTCATCATTCCTGAGGACCCCTTTTTAATTCTTGTTGCTTTATGTTTTTGGAATATGGCTTTTAATTTCTTCCAATTTCGGTACGGCATGATGGCTCCCATTGTTCTTGATATTTGCCATCTTTTAGGGCTTTCACCCCATGGCTCTCCTTTTACTCCTAACTACCCGGACCTCCCTGTCAAATTTTCCCTTCCAGCCTTAAACTCTTCTTACAGTGACTTCGTAAAGGCTGAAAATAAAAAGGAAGGCCCCGTGAGAGACAGAGAACTATTTTCCTTCATTTTATACTGGTTGTGCAAATTTCTCTTTTGCACCTCATCTCAGAGGATTATGCCTGAGTTCGCTCCACTTGCGAAGGCACTTGTCTTGAAAAAACACATAGTTCTTGCCCCTCATCTTTTAGGTCATGTCTACAGAGCTTGCTCCCAATTTTGTGAAAAACCTCTTGATGTTAACCAAGGAGGTCCCCTCTTGGTGCTCTAACTCTGGCTTTTCGCCTATTTCACTGACCTACATCCCAAGTGTCTAAAATTGCTTGTTCAGGATCCTAGTACTTACGGGGAAAAGTATGCTAGGATTGCTTTCTATCCTGCTTCCTTTGCTTATTACCTTACCTTCTTTCACCAACTCTCTATTTCTCCATCTGCCACTTTCTTTTGTCCTTTTTATGCCACTAAAAGACCTGCCTAGCTACAAACCTTTTTGGCTAATAAGGAGTGTTTCACTTCACCACACGAAGATATGTGGGCTTCAATTTTGCTACAAAGGGAGTTGTTCATTGGCACTTTAAACCCTCGAGCTTATAAATGCATATCTGAGGTGTACTGTCCTTCTCAGTTCGCCAGACAATTTAGGCTTACTCAAGGGATACCTGTTCCACTTTGTAGTCTCTCGAATGTCCACCTCACGGCTAGAGACCTTAGAATATCCAAATCCAAGCTAGAGGCGGCAACATTAAAATTGCTGAAGGAATTGAGTGAATTCAAATTTGTCCCCTTTCTTCCTTCTGGCTTAGTCTTGAAAAGATTCCAGAACTGGTGGACAGTCAATATGGAAGTGTGCCTATCTGCTCATCCTCATGACTTACTGATAGGGCTAGGAGTGCCTTCGAAGACTAAATCAACAACAGTTTAGAACATTCCCTCCCTTTCTACAGCTAACACAACTTCTCCTGCAGCCTCATCCCCTCCAGCTAGAGTTACCAGAGCTGCTTCGAAGAAGGGTAAGTATTTTCAAGTTCTCTTTTTTTTTTTTTCTTTTGAATATTTTGTTTGTTTCCCTTACACTCATGTTCTTTGGTGCAGGGTCCTCACAAGAAAAATCTCCCAAAAGAGCTGAAACTTTAGCTACTCTTAAAGAGAGACAACAACAGAAACAAAAAAGGAAGCTAATCCTCCCTCCTGAGGAATTTGAATCTCAGGCAGAAGAGAGAGAGGTTGAGCAAGAACAAGAAGTACCTTTGCAAAGAACAAAGAGACAAAAGGTGGCTGTCTCCTCATCTGATATAATCGAAAATCCTGTTCACGAGGTAACTACCACAATAGTGGAGAAAGAACTTACTTCTAAAGAATCTGAACCCCAAGTTGAAGAAAGGGGGGTTGAAAAGGAGCCGGTAGTATCACTGCCAAGAAGGAAGAGAAAGAAAGTGGATTCACACTCTAGCATCGACTTGGTTGAAGACCCTATTCATGAAGCAATGCCAAGGCGAGAGCAGAACATTCCAAAGCCATGATTGTCTTCGAGAGGGCTGAGAAGAGACGGCAACAATAATTTCTAAGAGAGGAAGCTGCTGCTGCTGATGCATTACAAAGGGAAACGACAAGAAGGCAACAGACTGCTGAACATTATTCCCTTCGCAACTCTTCCATTATTGCCAATACTTCTGAAACAAGTAATTTCTTTCATGCTTCTACTGTTTTTCCCTTGTCAACTTTTGGTATTGAAGTTTGACATTGTTTTACATCTCTTTCTCTTGTAGCAACAACTATGCGTTTATCTTTCCAATGAGGCCTCCCTCAATTTCAGTTGAAGTTGACCAAATGCAGAATGTCAAGGTTATTCAAATCGTACTCCCACTTCCACGGCCTACATTCAATGTACCTTCTTTGAGCCCCAGCATTCCTGCATCTCTTCTTCTTGGCTTAGAGCCATACCTCCTTTTCTTGACCTTTGACCTACCTCAGTCCACTTCTCCTTCGAGCCTTGCTCCTCCTCCTTCTTTCATAGAAATTCCAACTGCTACTCCATCTCTAATGGCAGTTGATTCTTCTATAGAGAGTGCTGGTAGTTCTCCAACTCATAGTTCATTACTTTTACCTACTTCCAGCCCCTCTTCACTTGATTTATTGGTGGCTAAGACCATAGAGACTGCCAAAGATGCTCCATCCATGTCTCCTATCCCTATGCAGTCTTCTGTGCCTTCCACCACAACACTCTCTGCGCCCCTCATGTTTATGGATGAGGTTGATATCTTCGAAAGAAGACTAGCTAGTCTCTTCGACATACCCTATACCTCTCCAACATTGAATGTTGAAGCTGAGCCATTAGTTTTGGTTGACTCATTGCTGGAAATTTTCGAGAGCTCTTCTTCCTCCAGCAGCAAGTCTTTTGCACCTTCGATAGACCTAGACACATGCCTGGAACTGTTGATTTCTTTTTCGAGGATCCCCTTCGAGGCTCTGCAAAGGCCTATAATCAGAAATGGGTTTCTCCAGTGCTGCAAAATTAATGAGCAATCAGGCATGGATGTCTCAAGTCATCTATCCCAGGCAGCAGTTACTATCGATTTTTACATCAGCATTTGTCAGGCTGCCAAGGCTGCGGATGAGAAATTGGCTGGCGACAAGAGTTTTGTTTCCCAAGTACATACTGAAGTGTCAAAGCTTAAGGAACAACACTCCTCTGCCTCCCACTTTCAAGTCCAGTTGTTGGAAAGGAAAGCTCAGCTTGAAGAGGAGCTGTCTGCAGTGAATCAAGCCTTAGTCCGAACTGACACTAAACTACAAATTACCAACCAAGGACTGGCTGATCAAAAGGAAGAGATAGCTACAGCTATTCGACTGTTTTCAGTATTTACCAATAGGAAATCTGTTGTACAAAAACAATTAAAACACTGTAATGATTTTTGAGCCAATTTGTGGCAAAATGTACTTAATTCTTTATGAAAGAACAAATTTTTGTCTATCATTTGAGCAGTCTTATGTTCTTGTACTTAGTGTTTATTTTATTCCTTGTGTTTCCCAAATGGTTGGGAAATAAGGCTTCAAATATCTACCATTAATCTTTTTGGGATGTATATACCCATTCAAATTTCTCAAATGGTATGCTCCAAAAGGCAGAACTCTACGAATTTGATATGATCCTTCCCAGTTAGGTGACCATTTGCCAAACTTATGGCTTTTAATTCCTATTGGGAGTATTGTTTTCCATACCAAATTATCTTCATCAAAGCCAATGTATTTGACTTTCTTATTATAATTCTTGGCTGCTTTCCTCTTTTGGAAAAGAATGCTATTTAATGCCAAAATTCTGGCTTCATCTATGCTTTCTAACTCCAAACACATACTTTGATGGTATTGCTTAGGATCTAACTGATCTTGGCATCTTACCCTCAAAGATTTAATATTAATCTTCACAGGTAACACTGCATCATGCCCATATACTGAGGCATAAGGAGTGACTCCTCTGCTTGACCTTGGGGAAGTTCTATAAGCCCACAAAACATCCAACAACAGGTTATGCCAATCCCTAGGATTATCTTCCACAACCTTTTGTATTCCCTTTTTCAAGGACTTATTGGATGATTCAGCTTGACCATTGGCTTGTGCATAATAGGGTGTGGAATTAACAAGGCTAATTCCAAACTCTGCCACAAAAGACCTCACTATTTTCCCATCGAACACAGTCTCATTATCCACAGTTATGGTTTGTGGGATGCCAAATTTATGGATCAAATCTTTAATGAACCCAATGACCTCTGTCTGGTCTACAGCCTTGTACGGCTTGGCTTCGACCCACTTAGTAAAGTAATCAGTGGCCACTAGAATGAAACAATGATGCTTTGAAGAAGGTGGGTGTATTTTTCCCATCATATCCATGGCCCATCCTCTGAATGGTCAAGGCTTCACTACTGCATATAGGTCAGTTATGGGCACATGCCTTATTGTGCCATGCTTTTGACATGCCTGGCAACCCTTTGCATACTCTATGCAGTCTTTAAGGATAGTTGGCCAATAATAGGAATGCCTTCGAAGCAACCATCTCATCTTCATACCAGGCTGATGAGCACCACAGATGCCTTCATGAACCTCAACCATAGCTGTTAATGCTTCTTTTGGACCTAAACATTCTAGCAACAAGCCATCTCTCCCCCTTTTATAGAGAGCATTACCATATATCATGTATTGCATAGACCGCAATTTAATTTTCCTGCTGGCCTTCGAAGATGAACCAGCCAAGTACTACATTATTGGATGCCTCCAATCCTGTTCTTGTAAGTCATTATGATTGACTTCCAAGACCACATTCCTTTTATTCAAAGGTAGTATTAATTTCTGATATGTTGTTTGGCTTATGTCCCTTTGGGCATTATCCCTTATCTTGAAGTTCGAAGCTTTCTGAGCCACATCATTAGCTCTATTGTTCAAGAATCTTGGAACATGAGTTACATTTGCTATTTGAAACTGAGAAAGCAGATGTAATGCAACAACATAGTATGGCAAAATACTTATGCTTTGAAACTTGAAAATCCCTTTTACTTGGTTAACCTCCAATTGAGAATCTCCAAAAATGTCAACTGCATGAACTTGTAATCCAATAAGAATTTCCAGTCCCACTACTAAGGCTTCATATTCAGCCTGGTTATTGGAACAAGTAGTTTCATTCACTCTGAAACCATGTGTGGTTTCTACCCCTTGTGGTGATTTAATCACAATACCAATTCCAATTAAGCCATTGGCTTTCGACCCATCGAACCACATCTGCCATGGCTCAATACTAGCCATACCAAGTTCCATTATCTCTTGGCTCTCTATTTGAGATGGATGATCTGCTAGAAAATTGGTTAAAACTTGCCCTTTTACTGCCCTTTGAGGGACATATTCTAGATGAAATTCTGATAAGGCTAGTATCCACTTGTCAATTCTCCCCCTCAACATAGGTCTAGATAACATGAATTTAACCAAATCTGTGATTGCAATTACCAAGACAGTTTTAGGTAAAAGATAGTATCTTAATTTCATTGCAGCAAAATACAAAGCAAGACACAGTTTTTCAACAGCTGAATATTTACATTCACAAGAATTTAAAAACCTACTAAGGTAATAAACAGCTTGCTCCTTGCCTTCTTCATTATCTTGGGCCAAGAAAGCTCCCAATGAATCTTTTGCTGCAGCTATGTACAACTTCAAGGGCTTATCACCCTTTGGTGGCATCAGCATTGGAGGGTTGGCCAAGTAGGCTTTGATACCTTCGAAAGCAATTTGATACTCTGCTGTCCACCCAAATTCCTCTTCATCTTTCAGCCTTAACAAGGAAGAAAATACTTTAGTTTTTCCTACAGTGTTAGAAATGAACCTTCGAAGAAAGTTAACCTGTCCAAGGAACCTTTGTAATTCTTTCTTACTTGATGGAGGCCTGGCTTCAATGATGACTTTGGCTTTATTCTGATCAATCTGTATTCCTTTCTTGTGCACTACGTAACCCAAGAAGTTTCCAGATGATACACCAAAAGCACACTTAAGAGGATTGAGTTTCAACTTGAACTTCCTCATTCTTTAAAAAGCTGCTTCTAAATGAAACAAATGCTCCTCTATGGACTAAGATTTCACTACAATGTCATCAATATAACACTCTAAATACCCTCCAATGAGGTCATGAAAGATAGTGTTCATAGCCCTCTGATATGTAGCTTCAACATTCTTCAGACCAAATGGCATTTTAACCCATTCGAAGGTGCCAATATTCCTAGGACATCTGAATGCTGTCTTGTGGATATCTTCCTCTGCAATGCAGATTTGGTTATAACTAGAGTGTCCATCCATCATTGATAAAACTTGATGCCTTGTTGAACTGTCTACCAACAGATCCACTATAGGCATAGGGTACTCATCTTTTGGAGTTGCTAGATTTAAGTTTCTGAAATCAATGCATACCCTCATTTTACCATTCTTCTTGACTACAGGCACAATATTAGATAGCCATTCAACATACCTAGCTGTCCTAATAAAGCCTGCCTTGAGTAGTCTAAGAATCTCTTCATTGACTTTCTGAATGACTTCTGGACTCATTCTTCTTGGTTTCTGCTTGTATGGCTTGAAATTAGGCTTCATAGGGAGCCTATGTTCCACTAATGACCTATCCAATCCTGGTAGTTCATTATAAGACAATGCAAAGCAATCTTTATATTTCTTTAGAACAACCAATAACCGGTCCCCTGTCCAGATCATTCAAACAAGCACTTATATAGGTGGGCTGTTGCATAGAACCTTTCCCTAAATTTACTTCTTCTAAGGGGTCTTGTGTCTGAGAACTTATTGAAGCTTCTTCCTTGGTTTCTTCTACCTTCGAAGCAACCTTTTTGGTTTGTTCTGCTCCCAGGTTCTTTAATTCAACATCTCTGCTCTCTTCCTCATAGACAAAATCTGTCCACAAGGTTTCCTCTTCCTGTATCTTCTGGACTTTTGTTTCAATGTCCAATGCACAGTATTTATCAAGGGTCAAAATTCTGACATGTTGCTGCTCCTGTTTGCAGCCAATTATCATGGCTTTTCTCTCTTGCTCCTGTACTTGCTGGACTATTGATTTTACATCCTGTAGACACCCCATTTTTGACCATCCTCAAGACTTGGACGTCACCGCTTGGACACTCGGTGATCATCCATGTGTGTGTTCGTTTGGAGTTCCCGGAGTTCTCGGCTCGCGTACCGTGCCTCAGGACCTCCGAACTCGACCGTTTGTGTTTGGTTTTGCACCAAACACTGTGATTACCTTTGAGGCGGGAATGCCTTGAGGCATCCCCACACACCATTTGAAATTTGGAGGCTGGCTGGTATGAATCCGGCACTATATTGTGCCGGTCGGCACTTTGTGCCGATCGGCCTTTGTTTTGGACGAAATCACCATTTTGCCCTGCCGACCACTATGCACTTGCTTGGTGAGATATTTTCTCACAGCTGTTTGCAACTTGTTTCTCCTTCCTACACGTGGATGGAGGGATGGGCACTTAGTGGCCAAGCTTGTAAGCTTTTGGCCAATAAGAGGGAAGCTCTCCCTCTTGGCTTGAGGGTTAGCAATTTTCAGAAGGTGAGCCATTGTTAGAGAGTTGAAAGCTCTGGTTTTTAGGGTTAAGTTAGATATACACTTTGTATCTCTCTTTTTCTCTTTGAACTCTAGGTGTTTAGTCCATACTATTGCACTAAAGCACCTAGTGTTCCACCTTTCTCTTGGGCTGAAGCTCCAGTGGAGTTGTTCTTGGAGTTTTTGGTGGTTTTGAGCTCAAGGAGGCAACAACATCAACCTTTGTGAAGGTAGTCAACAAGGGTAAGAAACTTACACTTTATTCCCCATTTTGCAACTTGTTTTTACTTAGTTTAAAACAGTTTTTGAGCTTAGTGTTTGGCACATAAAAGTTCTGATTTTGACCCTCTTTATTGTATATTAAGAGTGCTTGGTGGTTTGAGGAACTTTGACCACCTTTAGGCCTTGAAAAGGCCACTTTTTGTGCCATTTTGTGGGAGATCCGAGACTTTGGTCTTGGGATCTCTTCACCATTGAAATCTTGAGGATTTCAGTGGTGAAAAGCATGCCTTGAAGTCTCAGAAGGAGAGGGCCACCCCTCTCCTTGATGTCCTTGAAAAGGACAAATTTTGCTTCCTTAAGGGCCTCTATGCTTGAGTGTGTATTGAGCTTGTTTGGCTTGTTTTCCATGTTCATATTGCCATGATATAACTTGGTTTTAAGTGGGTTTTAGTACTCTTTGCATGATTTGCATAGTTACTTTGTAATGCCTTAATATTGCCTTAACATGTCTAGCTTGTTAGCCCTAGTTTTTAGCATGTTTTAGGCTTAGACTTGTGAAGTTTATAAGCTTATTTTGTCATGCTTTAGCTCTGTCCATGATCATTTTGGTCATTCTTAGCATGGATTTTGTAGCTCCTTTGTATTTGGCTTGTTGGCCTTAAAAGCATGAATGTGTGGTATGCTATTCTAGCTTTGTATTTGATGGTTGGGACCATATTCCATGCTATTTCAGTCCCCCATACATACTTATTTGATTGCCTAGCATGCATCTTTAATGCTTTGGTTACATGTGTTGTACATCCCTTTGAAAGTGCATGTGTGCATGCCCTTGATTTTGAGCCTTCTAGATGCTATCTAGGTGTGCTGACCTTGTTTAGGTGCATGTGACTGTTTTGAGCCCCCTTGGCCTTGTGAGGCTTGGTGGGTTTGGCCTTGGTTTAAGCCTTCATGGCTTGTTTCAAATACTTGGGCCATTTATTGTGTATTTGGCTTGCTTTGTTGCATGTTTTGGCAACATGTTTTGCTTGATTTTCAGAGCTTACAATGCATGCTATTAGTCCATGTTTGGCCTCTTTAAGAATGCATGAGAGTTGCTTATGAATGCCTAAGTGTTGGACCATAATTGTATGCATGTGTGCATTCTAGCCTTCATTTTCGAGCATGTTGGCCACTGTTCTTGGGCCTTTTAGAGCTGTCCAATTCATGTGTAAGTCCATTCCTACTTTGCTTGGCATGCTTGTATGTTTACACAACAATATTCTTGCATTGCATTGCCATATTGCACGCTAGATGACATGCTTAGGGTTGCATTGACATTGTGCATGTTGGACCTCTTGAAGTGAGTTTGATAGAGGTTTGGCACCTTTGTTTGCATTGCATGCATTTGAAATCAAAGTTGTACTCTTGGTTCTTAGGGCCATCACGCATGGAAATCTTGCGATTGGTGGCAGGAATCGAGCACATGCCCTCTTAAGTTCATAGCATGATTTGGGATGTGCTTGGTGCATATATACCTTGAATTGCATTGCCTTGCCTTTTGTTCCCTCTCTTTCTTTGTCGATTCGAGTTTTCTTGAACAATTTGTGCCGACAAGCACCTTTTAGTGCCGACCGGCCCTTTGGCGGCCGATAAGAAATTGATGCCGATGGAAATTCTCCTCGGCGGTGGCCCTATGCGGTGATGATGCTTCTCGGTGTTGGGAGGCACTCGAAGTTTTGGGAATTTTAAATTTGAAGCGAGAGAAGCGAGGCAACCTGCGGCGATGCAATTAAGCGAGTCCGGGCGCCTGTGATCGACCCTCATACGAGGCATTTATCGCTTAAATAGATTAATTAGTTTATTTATTTAATTTAATTAATTTGTAATATTTAATTAGCTAGAATAGTTAATTATTTACTTGGTTGTGTATATTATTTTGGTCCCTCCGGCGAGGCGCAATTGTAATAAGTGTGTGTGAGTGGGTGTATGTCTTCCAACCCCCATTTCTTTCTAACCCTTTTATTTACACCTTATGGTAGATTAGGGCATACTTATTTTAGCATACCTCATGCAACGCATGCGTGCATTTCATGCATTTGTTTACATGCAGGGCTCGGTACATCATACAAACCTGCATTGCAATTTTCAATTCCAAATTGAACCGTGCTCGTGAAACATTTCACATGCCATGTTTAGGGTTAGCGAGCCTACTCTAGATTGCATTTATGTGTTGCATTAGCCACTTAACATGAACTAGGTCATGCATGCTTTGCTAACTAGTTTATTGTTTTGTACGGTACGATGTAAGTTTTATGGCTTTAGCATACGCATGCGTGTGAATGCTTACCATGACGATATGCTTACCATGCGGCTAAGTGCTTACATGATAAACCTGTTTGAATGCTGTGGGTGGAGGTTGGATTATGCGAGTTGGAGCGACTCATTGAAATCCGCATTTTAGCTTACTTGCAGTAGCAAAAACAACACGTTTTTGAGACAAAAGCGGATATGCAATGTTTGTTTCCAAACTAGGCGATCTAGTCTATACTTGTTTCTTTGTCGCATAACATAGTAATTCTAGGTTAATAATTGGAATAAGGGCATGTAATGTTTTCAAAAAGGATATCACGATTAGTAGAGGCGGTCTTGAGGCCAAGGCGAAAGGTGCTCATAGTGACCTTCCCGATCGTACCCAAGCTCCCGAGCCAAGACTACTTTGGTGATAGCGGACATGTGGCCTTGACCGAGTCGGGGTTTCTAAATTTCCCAAAAAAAAATATTTAGGTGGCGACTCATGTCCGCAGCGATCCATGTTTGGCACTACTTTTTCAAAAATCTGTTTTCTCAAACGATTTGCGGTTGGACTCTTTGGTTGATTTAGAACCATAACAAAAGTCGGCTGTAGTAGCCGAGGTCCCTCCGCCGGACGTGCTACAGTTTCTGGCGACTCTGCTGGGGAGTTTAGAGAGCTTGACTCGAACTCGTGATATCCTGTTTTGATTTCATTTATGTGTCTCTTTGCATTGCATGTGCATTGGTGCGCCTAGGACACCGTGTTGGCCATCTGCTATTCCTGAGCGGTTCGCCGGAGGCTTGTCTTGTCAAGGCATGTCCATAAGGCTGACCGGTTGCGGGCTCTGCCAGTATGGGAACACAAACCCCGGTTTTACCGGGGCACCCTTTTGGACCATTCGACCTAGTTGCATAGTCGGAATCCGTAGTGACCATTCCAAACTAGGACAGGTTGCTTACCCGATTTAGGTTGTTTGAAACCGCTGCGTGCGTAGTGAAACCCTAGCTCCTGACAAAATAGGACAGGGAAACCCTACCCCAACATAGGGGTGTATTGGCTCTCATCTACTTGTTATGTGCTTTTAGAGTGTATCTCTACAGGAATGCATATACCAGTTTGCGAATCTGAGTATCCGACCCGAGGCACTAGTATCGATGATTGTTGGGAATCGATTATATCCGTGGATATCGATCTGATTTTGAACGATAAACACAGGGAACGATGTCAGGATATAGTACCGTTGTTTGGCTATACCCGTGTTTGATCTGTCTGAAATTTGAAATACCGTCATTTTCCGTTTGATTCGAGAGATTGATGAGTTGATCGAGGCGATTAGTGTCTTCTCCTTCTTGGCGGGTGAACATAATGAGAACTCTGAAGAGATTGTGGTCATAATGACGCGTTGAGTCGAAACCATCCTGAGTGATCTTCTTTGTTGATATGCCGCACCCTTGAGTCACAACAACGGTCTGGACTCCCTAGTTCTATCGAGCTCATGAGCCCACCACATTCGAGTTAATGGGGATGATAGGTGATCTCCAAAGGTCTATGGCAGACCTTGCTTATGGGATGTCGGCCCACCACGGTTGCACCATATCTTGGGAAATTTGAACCCCAAGAGCCCCGGCTGGGGCGGATTGTGATCGAGCTCAATCGATCGGAGATGACCTCCACCTACAATGATGTGCAGTACCAACCCAAACCTCTCATCGGCCGAGGCGAGAGGAAAAAGATAAGATGAAAGCAGAATCTGACCCCATTGAACAAGCTGCGTAGGCGAGAGGCTTTGGCCGGGGAATGAATAAGCGGCAGTATCCGCGATTATGACAAAAGCTATGGAGAATGCCTTCCCCACCCGCTTTGAGGCGTGCAGTCGACGAGAGAATCGGGGCAGCCCCGTCATGCCAAAACGCTTCTCCCATTCCCAATCTGCGGGAAAGAATCGAAAACCCAAGGCCGCTTTCTTGACCCATTCGCGATACATCTAGCGAGTGTTCAGGCTCCAAAGTACTGCCGGCGCGGGCCTTCCATCCTCTTTACATGCCTTTGTCTAGGGCACGATTTTGGCCAGAAGGGCATCTTACACCTCTCGATCCTAGGCCACTCCCCAAACCCCTTCCAGCGGACCATGATGCCACTCAGTACTGTGCGTACCATCAACAGTCTGGCCATGCTACTGATAACTGCTTCCGCCTCCGCCACGAGGTACAAGACTTGATTGATAATAAGATCATCCTTCCGCCAACCTCGGCCAAGTCAATTACCACGGAGTTCTTGGACTACGAGGATCTGATACGAAGGCCTGAGATACATGAGTATGTGATCGGAAGATGAATCGCTGCGAACAACATTTGGTACATTTTTGATGTGGTGTTTGTACGCAATTTTGAGTACCCGCTGATGCTAGTTTTGTAAATCCTGACTTGGGTGTCGAGTCAGTCTTCTGTTTTGTTGTTAAGTTTGTCTCATTGTTTTGAGACAGTCCTTTTGCTTAAGGGTCTGTCTAATTGTAATGAGTCAATCCCTCTTCTGTACAGAATGCTAGGTGACTTCGGGGTTGTTGCCTCAAGCACCGTTTTGTTTTGTAATTACTTCTTTTACTTTCCTTTTGGGTCTGCCTCTGTTGAAGCCAATTTACATCAGAACACAGATGAAGCTGCTTGGCTACCGTGTTCCCATGTTTATTATTTGTGTTGGGCTAGTTGTGCGAAGAATTGAATGGGGTGTGGCAGCATTCCGCTTTCTTTTTTGTGCCTTAAAGATTATTGTTTTAACTTAAGTTTTTTTTTCAAGACTTTTTGAACACTGTGGTGAAAACGAAGAGGAAAGAATTCCTCGGGTTTTTGCAAAATTTTGATCACATTGAGAGAAAGAGGCATGCTAAAATTAATGAATGAAATCATGCTTGTCGGTAGTCTTGAGAAGGATCTGGTCCAATCCGCATGGTTCCACACTATCTTCGTGCGAGAGGTTTGTCGTTTCCTTGAAAACTTTCAAAAACAAAATATTTTGCACAATTAATGCGAAGACATGTGGAATCGCTCTCGAGATCGTCTGACCAGGATCGCTCGATCTCATAATTGATTTAAATCTATTGCAAACCCGGAGCGGTTCAAGACGATCGGTGTCACGAAACGCTGTGTGGCCCAATTCAAGTAGCCCTCGAACAAGAGGTACCAACGTCGAGATCAAGGAGATCAGATCCCACCAAGCAAGGTTCATTCAGCGACCATGATGGGTTCTTCTAAAAATCAACAACCACTCTCTTGGATACAGATGGCTTCAAAACCCCAAAACCATTTGGCATGGACTTGTTACACTTTTATCCTTTGAGAGGCTCATTTGGGCGAAAACCGGAAGGCGACCGAGCAAAAGTTAGAGCAAAAGAAAGAATGAAAGAAAAGAAAAAAAGAAAAAAAAAAAAAAGGTAATACAAAAAATATAGAAAAAAAGCTCGTGAAGGTCGAAAACCGCATTGGGCGCCTTGGCAAAAGTTAGAGCCAAAAAAAAAAAAAGAAGAATTGAAAAGAAAAGGAAAACATGGCTCATAAGGTCGAAGACACTTGGCAGCACCTTGGCAAAAGTTAGAGCACGAGCAGTGAAGGTTAAAATACCCGAGGTGTACCTTACTTAGGAACTACGTGAGCTTGATTTCCATGTTTGGGATCGAGGCAACTTCATCACGAAGTCCATTCAACGCTTCCATAGCGTCTCGAGGCCATGTCATGGTTTTGATCACTTTTGCCTTCTCGAATCTAATGCCTTGATTCTGACAACCGGAACTACGTGATTACCTTCCTCCTAAAGCCAAACCACCAACACCTTCCAGGTGACTGTGTCCACATATTGATTCAAGCCATCTTCAACTCCTCCGCGTCCGAGGGTCCGATCGTCGTCGATGAGTGACATACAACATGCCGTGGCATCATCCAAACAAGGGGCAACTTTCCGTTGCCACCGTTTACCATCCATGTCCAAAAAGTTGCCCTAAGTTACCATTCAAACTAGGGGCAACTTTCCGTTCTATATTCCCTTCAAGCGGGGGCAATTTTCCATTGCCTCCGATCCGAGTTTGCATATCTCGGGGTAAGTTTCATGCTTTCGTTAAGCATCGTTTGTTTGCGAAAATGGTTTTGAAAATTTTCACCGAGGTTGACTTATTTTCTCAGCTGTTTCATTTTCAAAATTGGACCATGTTTGGACCCAAAAAGGAGAATTTTCAGTGCTCAGAGCCTGATTCACATGATTTTCAAATCAAAAGTTGAATAAGTGTGTTTATCCAACTCTCACTCTGATCAAAACTGTTTTAAGAAAAAAAAATGGTCAAAATAACGAACTAGGGGCACAGTTGAGCCAGGTGTCCTGTCTTCCCCCACCGTCAGCATGCACTTGCCAGAAAGGCACCCCCATCTACCAGAAGAAATAGCCGCGAGCTAGTCGTGTCGGGCATGAACCCGCAACTTCCTATTCATCTGTCATTCACCTCGGGGAGGGATGCAAAATGAGAGAATAAAGAATAGAGAGGAGTAACTTGAGAGAAAAGTGAGAGAAGGGTTTTTGTGAGAAAAAAAAACCGAGCCTGAGGGTCGAGTGATGTGAGAGTCGCTTTCGTCGGGAGGGGTGGGAAACCTACCCGGAGGAATTGGCTCCTCAAGTCTGAGGTCTTTTATCTTTTAAACACGTCCGTGTGTCGTGTCTTTTTACTTGTCAGTCTCATTGTGGGCTTTGAGTCTTTTCCAAGTATGTCTCGTTGTGCTAGGTCGTGTGCCTTTTGTTTCTTCGTTTGAGTCTGTCTCGTCGTGTCCTGTGGTAGGCTCGATACCCCGGTTGAAAACCCATCCTCTTCCAAAAGGCAATTGCTCGTGCTCAGGATGCTGTGCCGTTCTCTACATCCGTGCAAAGCAAGAAAAGGAAATGGAAGATTTGAGGCATCCGAGGGTGTTTCAACTGCAACCGTATCAATTTTGTGATCCGTCTTGTCAGATTGGGTTATTCGTTTAAGGTTTGCTGTGGGCAGAATCAACCAAGTATTGTATCGCAGGCCGTATGTAGCCCCAATCCTCAGCAGAGTATGGGTTATATGTTCGGATTGAGCAATGGTTTGTATTGAGCTGTTTTGCTGCTTAGTTGGTTGGTTATTTGATTATCACAGTGCAAGTGCTCAATTGTCAGATACAAATCGGTATCATTTACATTTGAGGTGTAGTATGATGCAACGCGGTGCAAAGTATGAAATGTGCAGGTATCTGTGAGACATACAGGATATAACACTCTTTTAGACAAAAAGTTTGTTTTATATATAATCTTTTCCGGTACATAGTTTTGGAAAGCAAAAACCTGCCTGCGGCAGTACACAGTACTCTATCTACCAAAAAGAGAAAAGTACAAGAAAAGAAATAAGGAAAAAAGCGACAAAAATCATCATCATCGTGATAGGCCTCATGCCTAAGGGTCAATCCTCGCCCTCTTCTGGCGAAGCACAAAAGCATCGTCGGATCCTTTGTCGCAGGGCTGAGCTATCCCGGTCTCCTCCGCAAATGACTCCGTCCCGCCTCCGACTTCGCCATCGCTGGGCTGGGCTCGTGGTGCTCCCACATGACCACGCCCTGCAGTACGAGGGAAGATCTGCCATCCCGAGTAGAGGCGGAGGCCAGTGAGCAATGTCACCTTTGGAGGGATCGGGAAAGGAGGTGAAAATACAAAGAACAAATACATCGAGCGTGGCGGTTTATCGATGCGAAATCGATGTCATGCGAGTACGGTGTGTGAATGCCGTGGCGGTTTATCGGTCACGAGAATCGATGTCTGAGTCTGATGTGTGAATGCCGTAGCGGTTTATCGATGTCAGAATCACGATTAATGCGAGTATAGTGTGTGAATGCCGTGGCGGTTTATCGATCTGAGAATCACGATTATGCGAGTGCGGTGTGTGAATGCCGTGAGCAGTTTATCAGTATAGAATGCAGTGTATGAGTGCAATGTATGAGAACCGTGAGCAGTTTATCAGATTTTCGTGCAGTATAGCAGATTATGCGAAACAGAGTATGATTCGAGACCGTGGTCAGTAAAGCATACCGGCAAGCCGTAGGCGGCCAGGCGTCAGAAGTCATTGCGGCAAAGATCCCCATCGAGGAGGCATTGACTCCACCGACTAACGGGTATACTCGGAAGAAGCCTGCAAAAAGTATTAAATACATCAGTATTCTGTGAGATATCTGAATGAAATGAAATAACCAATGCAAGATGCAGAAATAAAGTAATACATACCGGAGGCAAGTCGGGAATCTTGGCTAACTCATGACCACCGAGGAGGAGCAAAGGGATCTGGTAGGTCTCCGCTCTGCCCCTATAAGTCAACATAGTAGGTAGGCGGGCCAACCCGTCCCTCGTCCCTCTGCACCCCCTCTGCCATGAGCTCGAGCCCTCTGTGATGGCCCGCTCTGCTCTGTCTCTGCCCGGACGTGGCGCCTTGGTCTCTCTGGATCGGCTCGGGAACCCGGCTCGAGGCCGCATCAAGAAGGTCCGGACGTACTGAATAGTCGCCCTCGCCTGAGGGCATCTACATCTGGACCAAGGGTGTAGTCCTCCATCTTTGCAGAAAATCTCTCGGTGTCCCTCATGTGCTCGGGAGGTGGATCGAACTATCTGCTCGGCAATCCAGTCTGACAGAAGCGCTCACCCAGTACCAGGCCCAGGCCGGGCCCTCCAGAGAATCGATAGCGAGGTCTCGGTGGCGCGGCATACATCTCGTATCACCGGGAGTGGAGCCCACGGTACGGGCGACTGAAAGCGAAATCTGATTGACTATCTCTTGTCTGAAATGTACACATCAAAGCGAAGCTTCAAGCGGATCATAAGTAAAACATACCTCGATGGGGGTGATGGTGTCGAAAGCAGCGGTAGTAGCTAAAAGTGTCCCGAGGTCTCCGGACACATCGCCCGTCGTAACGGCGAAGGGACGACGGAGGGTCTCGATCTCGTCTTGGCTCGATCTGGGGAAGTAGGCATACACCCACCGCAAAAGCGAGCGTCGAGACGATTATCGAATAAGCGAGAATCACGAATCGCGAAATAAGCGGAGCCATGTGTTGTCGCGGTGTATTGAAGCGAGTGTATAGTGTGAGCGATTATGCGGTCGATTAAAAGCGTATGTGTGTGCCGTGTGTAATACGATTATCTGATAAGTGTAGCGGAACAACGATTGTGCGATTAACAATCTGAAAATCTGAGCGAAATAAGCGAGAAGAAGACATACCTCGGGCCGCCCGAGAGCCCCGAAACAGCGCCACGGAGGCGGAGCTCATGTAGCCGTAAAGGGTGGCGAGCCGCACCACGATCATCTTGCACAATCCGTCGGGCGTCCACCCGGTCTTGAGGAGAGAGAAACCGCAGTGTTCGCCCGGTCGGCGAATAAGGGTGGTCCCTAGCAAAAACATGAGAAGCAGCGTGCATACCTCTCGGCTGACCTCTGGGTCGCCAGACGCGTCCACGGCATAGTGCACTTTCAGCGCACCTCAAACCAGGAATAGCGGACAAACCCTGGACGAACAAGCGGTGGCGCCTCGCCGAGCAAATAAACCTGGGCGGCGATCCACTCGTCCATGTCTGTGTCAAAGGGGATCGGATCACCCCCAACCCGATGCGGTGAGCATCGAGAAGTCGAAAGGGTCATCGTCATGTCCCGATCGCCGATAGATGAAAAGAATCGGTGGTGTCCACCACCTCTCGCGAGCGGCAAGAAGAGGTCTGCGCAAGTGGAGAGTGCGGAAAGTCCCTGCGAGAAGGTACAGCGGCCCGATCCACAATGCGGCTAACGGCGTCGGGCAGGTCGGCGTGCCAGGCGCGAGCGGTAATGTTCCCATACCCGCGGAGAGTATGGGAGTCCCCACAATAGTCAAGAAATTGCAAAGCCATATGAAAATATGCGGTTGGTATAAATCTAGTATCGTCTGATTGCCTTTAAAATTCAAACAGAAAAGGATGCGGTGTGCTTATATTAAACTACAAACCCATGGTGCGTCGGTATGTTTTAGATGTTCCATATAAACTTAGTGCATGTGTGCACATTTTTGAATTCAAGCGGATATCGGGTTTGATATCTGCGGTGAACTACTGACTGTGATGTGTCGATATGTTTGTAAAGGTTCGCATGCGAATCGGTGCATGTGTGCACATTTTCGATTCAAGCGGTATCGGGTTTGACTTACGGTATGTGGGCTACGATGCATGACACGCCCGGTGCTCCTATGAAGATCTCTGTAAGCGGCGTATGTGCGTGCTTTTCAGCGTTCAAATAGAAGCCGAGTCTCGGTATGTTCCAGTAAACTACACCGTGTGATGTGTCCGCGTGTTGGTATAGTTTTGTGCAAATCTAGCATGCGTGCGAGTTTTCAGAATCAAATAAGCGCCGGGTGTCGGTGAATCGGCAGTGCAATGTGCGCCATGTGTTGCGTGATTCAGACTAGTGCAGTGTGTGTGCATGTGCGTCGGTCCTAAACAGGTGGTAGTTATGAGTTTGTCTGTCGACTACAAGCATAATGCGTCGAGACTAAACAAGCAATGGGTTCGATTAGCTATGGCGGTTGGCAGAAATCCTACATTGCGGAGAATAAAAGACTAGAAGGTTACCGGTGGCGCCCGTGACAGTGGGAGGCGGCTCGCGCAGCAGCAGCTCTGGGTCCAAAACTCTGTCGGTGCCGCGGAAGTGGCGGAGTCCATCGGGTGGTAGCACGTGAATGGCTGGGCGATAGGTCGCCGGATCGTTTGGGCGCGCGCTCAGAAGCTTCGACCGGGGTCCATCTCATGGTCGGAGTCGACGTGTGGAATACCGTCTACCATGGGTAATGATGGTGAGAAAATGACTGGAAAATGAAAACCGGGTCGGAATGCGAAAAGTCAACCGAGAAGGTCAACCCCGAGAGGGTCGGGAATGGCCGGAAGGGTCGGAATATGAAAAGACACGGGAATGAAGAGAAAATCGAGGGGAACAAGTCCCGAAAAGGCGAAGATAGCGAAAGGAATACCGAAATGGAGAAATATTCGGTTCAAAGTGATCGAAACGCGAAGGTATTCGCGAATCGGACGACGAAAATGACGTAAAACGCGAAAATGCGAGGATCGGTCGAAAACACTTTGGAGAGGAGAGCAAAGATTTTGGTGGCTTAAAGTGGAGAAAATAGGGTTTGGGAACCCTATTTTATAAGACCAAACAAATTAAAGCGCCCCGATTAGCTATTTTTGGCGGTCGGCCTTTGTTTTGTGCAGGTCGGCACTATTTTGTGCCGATAGATCGTTCATGAAGCCGGTGGCGGCGGTGACCACCCCACCCAGGTGGTGTTCCCAAGGCCCTTTTTAGGCAAATTGATGAGTTTTGGGTCTTCATAGCTCAAGAAAGTACAAGAAAATGCATCCCCGATGCTCAACCGGCCTCCGTTTTGACTTCGGACCGTCTCTACTGTGTGTGATGCTCAAATTCAAGCGAAGATTGTATCCTTTTGTATCCTTTTGTCATTTACAGAGATTCAAAAGTTGCCCCATGTGCATTGTCTAAACGCATCGCGCTATTTTGCGCAGTGCACTATCTTGTGCATTACTTTTCCGCGCTATTTTGCGCATCGCGCCGTTTGGCGCGCCCTCTTTGCATTGTCTTGCATCCTTTGGGGCACGCGTACCTCATCGTACTTCATTTCCCATTTGCATCAACATGCACGCGTCATTTACATTGGCATGTGTGTCTCACGTACGTCGTGCATCATTTTTTTACGGTCTAGGAGACCTTAAATCCTTCGAAGGTGCGAAACCTTTATGCATTGGTATGTATCATCATCTCGGCAGCCGCGCATCGCCGCGCATTTTGAAACCATGCACCCATCCGGGTCCGGCGGGACCGAAAACACGCACGGTCTGGCGAGACCTTAAACACGCACGGTCTAGGAGACCTTAAATCCTCGGGAGGTGCAAGACCTTCGGTGTGTTAAGTCGGCCTCATTGCATTTGGCACACATTTCATCGCGCCGTTTAGCGCACCCTCATTTGCATTTCATTTTCCATCCTTTGAGGCACGTGTACCTCATTGCACTCCATTTTCCATCTTTTGAGACACGCACGTCTCAATTGCCCCATTTTGCATCGCATGCCCTTGAATACTGTGTAACAATTGCCCCCCCGGTCTGGTGAGACCTTAAACACACACGGTCTAGGAGACCTTAAGTCCTTGGGAGGTGTAAGACCTCCGGTGCATTACAAGAGCACCTCATTGCATTTGGCATGCATTCCATAGCGTTGTGTTGTGCACCTCATTGCATTTGGCATGCATTCCATCGCATTGTTTAGCGCACCTCATCGGTTGCCCCCCCTAGGTCTGGCGAGACCTTAAACCCGCTCATTTGCATTATCATGCATCTCAAAAGCATGCGTTGGCCAAGATTTCAAAAAAACATGCATTGTCATGCATACGTCAGATCGGTCTAGGAGACCTTAAATCCTCTGAAGGTGCAATTCCTTCGGTTTTGTCGTGCCGAACGACTTTCGTGGTCTGGTAAAGCCACTGTCTATGCTCATGTGAGTTCCTAGAAGATCAATCGACGGTGAAAACTAGAGTTCGAGCGGCTTATGCCTAGAACGCAAAGGTTCGAATTTCGAGACTAAAGTCTGGTTTAAATACCGGGGATGTACCGCTTGAAATCAGTATGGTAGCCCCATAGGTTGAGGCGGCGGTTCACGCCTCAATTTCGATCTTGAACCAACCTAGTGTATCGCCGGTTGGTAAGATAGGAAAATCGCAATCATAGTCATTGCATCAACATGCATTGTCATGCATCATTGTAAATATTGCATGTGTCATGCATTGCATTACAAAAAAACACAAAAACAACATGCATATGTCATGCATCATTGTAGTATAGTGCATATGTCATGCATTTTCTGTAAATACCCATTGCATTGTAGCTGCATGCATCCATTGCATCACCTTCCATCTATGGCTTGCGCCTTTCCAAGTCGAGCTTGGTCTGGTATGTGCCCATGTTGTTCGTGTCGAAGCACAGTTGTCGAGCTTTTGTGTCCGAGCCTAGAGGGTAGCGGCACCGTTGCTGTGTTAGACATGGGTTGTATGTGTACATGCCTTTCCTAGGCAAGATTTGGTTTGGCCCGCGGGCCATATCCATTGTATCTATTCCATTGCATGCATCCATTGCATCACCTTCCATCTATGGCTTGCGCCTTTCCGAGTTGAGCTTGGTCTGGTATGTGCCCATATTTTTCGTGTCGAAACACAGTCGTCGAGCTTTTGTGTCCGAGCTTTGAGGGTAGCGGCACCGCTTCTATGTTAGACATGGGTTGTATGTGTACATGCCTTTCCTAGGCAAGATTTGGCTTGGCCCGCGTGCCATATCCATTGTATCATTTATCCATTTCCATTACATTGTAGTGTAATTGTTGCATCCGGCATTAGGATCATTGTTCTTTCATCAGCGGGTCGTCACCCCACTTATGTCAATCCACCCAATACTTATTCTTGTGTCCGTATAAGTACTCATAGATCGACATCGATCTATGGGAGACGGACTTGTTACCTCCATCAATCTATTCGACATTTGTGTGGTTTGAACCGCTCATGATTGAATCATGATTCAATTGCCTCGCATGTAGTTTGCATTTAGTTTTAATTGCACTACATTTTCATTTGCTTTATCTATACATAGTTTTGTATATATTGCATACCATTCAGCATTCACATTGCATATGACATGCATGTTGCTAATCATATTGTACCTGTCAAGTTTGCTTTCTTTCGAGCACGATATTGTATGTACGGTTCATTTACCGCTGGTGGAACCAGGCGAGCCGCACAGGTATTGTATCTCCGAGTGAGACGTTTCGAGAATTGCATAATTCTCTTATATCCTTTCTGCATTGTAGTGTAGACTGTTGCATGTTAGCTCATAACCGTGATGTGTGCCTCATTACTTTCTTTGCATGATCGTAAGTTATGCGTGGCTTCTTGCATTTTATTGCATTTTGCCCCGCCACGGGCATATCTTATCCTTGGCATGTGTGCCTGTGCATGAACTACGCTGGTTTGATTCCTTGCAAAGGGATACGTAGGCAGCTTGCGAGTTCAACCATTTGCGCTTTGCATGTTTGTCCAAGTCTTCGGCCTTGTCAAAATGGGTCGCCTCGGCTTTGACATTCACTCCGTCATTGTTATGACTTTCGAGTTCTCAAAGAGGGGCAATCAGAGACACCCCATTTTTGACCGTCCTCAAGACTTGGGCGTCACCGCTGGACACTCGGTGATCATCCATGTGTGTGTTCGTTTGGAGTTCGGAGTTCTCGGCTCGCGTCGCGTGCCTCGGGACCTCCGAACTTCGACCGTTTGTGTTTGGTTTTGCACCATACACCTGTGATTTGCCTTTGAGGGGGGAATGCCTTCGAGGCATCCCCACACACCACCGGGAAATGGAGGCTACCGGGGTCAGAGTTGTCACCGCACTATATTGTGCGGTCGGCACTTTGTGCCGTCGGCCTTTGTTTTGGGCGAAATGACCATTTTGCCCTGCCGACCAATGCACTAGCTTGGAGAGATATTTTCACAAATTGTTTTGCAACTTGTTTCCCCTCCATACACGTATGGAGGGATGGGTTGCTTAGTGGCCAAGCTTGTAAGCTTTTGGCCTATAAGAGGAAGCTCTCCTCTTGGCTTGAGGGTTAGCAATTTTCGAAGGTGAGCCATTGTTAGAGAGTTGAAAGCTCGTTTTAGGGTTAAGTTAGATATACACTTTGTATCTCTTTTTTCTTTGAACTCTAGGTGTTTAGTCCATACTATTGCACTAAAGCACCTAGTGTTCCACCTTTCTCTTGAACTGAAGCTCCAAAGAGTTGTTCTTGGAGTTTTTGGTGGTTTTGAGCTCAAGGAGGCAACAACATCAACCTTTGTGAAGGTAGTCAACAAGGGTAAGAAACTTACACTTTATTCCCCTTTTTTGCAACTTGTTTTTACTTAGTTTAAAACAGTTTTTGAGCTTAGTGTTTGGCACATAAAAGTTCTGATTTTTGTCCCTCTTTATTGTATATTTAGAGTGCTTGGTGGTTTGAGGAACTTTGACCACCTTTAGGCCTTGGAAAGGTCACTTTGTGCCATTTTGTGGGAGATCCGAGACTTTGGTCTTGGGATCTCTTCACCATTGAAATCTTGAGGATTTCATTGGTGGTGAAGAGCATGCCTTGAAGTCTCAAGAAGGAGAGGGCCACCCCCTCTCCTTGATGTCCTTGAAAAGGACAAATTTTGCTTCCTTAAGGGGCTCTATGCTTGAGTGTGTATTGAGCTTGTTTGGCTTGTTTTCCATGCTCATATTGCCATGATATAACTTGGTTTTAAGTGGGTTTTAGTACTCTTTGCATGATTTGCATAGTTACTTTGTAATGCCTTAATATTGCCTTAACATGTCTAGCTTGTTAGCCCTAGTTTTTAGCATGTTTTAGGCTTAGACTTGTGAAGTTTATAAGCTTATTTTGTCATGCTTTAGCTCTGTCCATGATCATTTTGGTCATTCTTAGCATGGATTTTGTAGCTCCTTTGTATTTGGCTTGTTGGCCTTAAAAGCATGAATGTGTGGTATGCTATTCTAGCTTTGTATTTGATGGTTGGGACCATATTCCATGCTATTTCAGTCCCCCATACATACTTATTTGATTGCCTAGCATGCATCTTTAATGCTTTGGTTACATGTGTTGTACATCCTTTGAAAGTGCATGTGTGCATGCCCTTGATTTTGAGCCTTCTAGATGCTATCTAGGTGTGCCCTGACCTTGTTTAGGTCTGCATGTGACTGCTTTTGAGCCCCCTTGGCCTTGTGAGGCTTGGTGGGTTTGGCCTTGGTTTAAGCCTTCATGGCTTGTTTCAAATACTTGGGCCATTTATTGTGTATTTGGCTTGCTTTGTTGCATGTTTTGGCAACATGTTTTGCTTGATTTTCAGAGCTTACAATGCATGCTATTAGTCCATGTTTGGCCTCTTTAAGAATGCATGAGAGTTGCTTATGAATGCCTAAGTGTTGGACCATAATTGTATGCATGTGCGTGTGCATTCTAGCCTTCATTTTCGAGCATGTTGGCCCGTTTCTTGGGCCTTTTAGAGCTGTCCAATTCATGTGTAAGTCCATTCCTACTTTGCTTGGCATGCTTGTATGTTTACACAACAATATTCTTGCATTGCATTGCCATATTGCACGCTAGATGACATGCTTAGGGTTGCATTGACATTGTGCATGTTGGACCTCTTGAAGTGAGTTTGATAGAGGTTTGGCACCTTTGTTTGCATTGCATGCATTTGAAATCAAAGTTGTACTCTTGGTTCTTAGGGCCATCACGCATGGAAATGCGCGATTGGTGGCCCGGGAATCGAGGCACATGCCCTCTTAAGTTCATAGCATGATTTGGGATGTGCTTGGTGCATATATACCTTGAATTGCATTGCCTTGCCTTTTGTTCCCTCTGCTGCTGTCAGTTGCAGGTTTTGCAGAACAATTTGTGCCGACCGGCACCTTTTAGTGCCGACCGGCTGCCCTTTGGCAGCCGATAAGAGAATTCAGTGCCGATGGAAATTCTCCTCAGCCGGTGGCCCTCTGCCTGAGCCGATGATGCTTCTCAGTGTTCTGGGAGGCACTCCTGAAGTTTTGGGAATTTTACGGTGAAGAGCGAGAGAAACAGAGCAACACGCAGCGGTGCAATTAAGCGAGTCCGGGCGACGGCGATCGACCCTCCTACGAGGCATTTATCGCTAAAATAGATTAATTAGTTTATTTATTTAATTTAATTAATTTGTAATATTTAATTAGCTAGAATAGTTAATTATTTACTTGGTTGTGTATATTATTTTGGTCCCTCGGCGAGGCGCAATTGTAATAAGTGTGTGTGAGTGGGTGTATGTCTTCCAACCCCATTTCTTTCTAACCCTTTTATTTACACCTTATGGTAGATTAGGGCATACTTATTTTAGCATACCTCATGCAGCATGCGTGCATTTCATGCATTTGTTTACATGCAGGGCTCGGTACATCATACAAATCGCATTGCAATTTTCAATTCCAAATTGAACACGTGCTCGTGAAACATTTCACATGCCATGTTTAGGGTTAGCGAGCCTACTCTAGATTGCATTTATGCTGTGTTGCATTAGCCACTTAACATGAACTAGGTCATGCATGCTTTGCTAACTAGTTTATTGTTTTGTACGAGTCGATGTAAGTTTTATGGCTTTAGCATACCGCATGCGTGTGAATGCTTACCATGACAAAGATGCTTACCATGCGGCTAAGTGCTTACATGATAAACTGTTTGAATGCACTGTGGGTGGAGGTTGGATTGTCCGAGTTGGAGCGACTCATTGAAATCCGCATTTTAGCCTACTTGCGAGTAGCAAAAAAAACACGTTTTTTCGAGACAAAAGCGGATATGCAATGTTTGTTTCCAAACTAGGCGATCTAGTCTATACTTGTTTCTTTGTCATAACATAGTAATTCTAGGTTAATAATTGGAATAAGGGCATGTAATGTTTTCAAAAAGGATATCACGATTAGTAGAGGCGGTCTTGGACCGGCGAATGGGGGTGCTCATAGCTGACCTTCCCCGATCGTACCCAAGCTCCCGAGCCAAGACTACTTTGGTGATGACGGACATGTGGCCTTCGGCACCAAGTCAGGGTTTCCTAAATTTCCCAAAAAAAAAATATTTAGGTGGCGACTCTGTAATCTGGCAAAGCAGTCCATGTTTGGCACTACTTTTTCAAAAATCTGTTTTCTCAAACAATTTGCCGGATTTGGACTCTTTGGTTCAGATTTAGAACCGCAACAAAAGGGAGTCCGAACTGTAGTAGCCGAGGTCCCTCCGCCGGACGTGCTACACATCCAATGTTGAAAACTTAATTAGAGCCAAAGACTTGGCTTCTTGTTCTTCATCTCTTTGTCTACAACCAAGCATCATTGTCATCCTTAACGACAATCTCTTCATCAGCACTCTCTTGAACTAAGTGCTTCAGGTGTGTCACTTCCTCATCAGCCGTCACTTCGGCTGAGCCAACAGCTTTCCTCAGTAGACTGAGTGGTGTCACTCCCTCAATATACAACTTGGTCTCTGCAAAGTCTGCACAGGCTATGAAGGGTTGAGGATTTGCATCAATTTCCTTTGTCTCTCCATTGCTTAAGGCCATTATAATTTTCTGATGCAAAGAGGAAGGCACATATTTGTTAGTGTGGATCCAATCTCTCCCAAGTAAAGCATTGTATTTAGCATTACTGTCGATTACAAAGAATGCTGTCATGCAGTCCCTGGTTCCCACACTCAAGTTAATGGGTAGAATCCCCTGAGCCATCTGCTTGTCTCCAGCAAAGCCAACGATGGTTGTGCTGCTTGGGATCAACCTGGGATTCTTCTTCCCTAGTTTCTTCAAAGAAGACTTCGGTAGTAAGTTCACTGCTGCCCCATTATCTATCAGGACTCGGTTCAATTGTATCCCATCGAAGAAAGCCTTGATGTACAAAGGCTTGACATGTTGTGTCATAGAATTCGAGGGATATTCAATAGGATATGAGGGGTTAATGCTTACCACTTCTTCACTCTCATATTCAGTTTTCATTGGGGTAGCCATTCCAGAATCATCCTGTACCATACTCACTTGTGAATCTTCACTAGAGACTGGAATTGGATCAACTTCTTGACCATCTTGGTTCTCATCTCCAGCTTTGAACTCATGAGGTAGTATATGTTCCATATTGACTGATACTGGAGGAAATGAGCCAAACTGGATGGCTGACTATGCCTGTTTCCCCTCTTGGCTACCTTGATTAGTTACCTCAGAAGCATCCTCCATGCTGCATTCTGGCACTTCATTGCTAACAGGTTCTTTCGAATGGTTTTTCTCTACTGGTTTTTCAACCAGAAATGTTTGCTCAGCCATGAAGGCTTCGAACATTTCTTCCTCTACCATTTCTTTCTTTTGGCTTATGCCAATTTCTTCTTCTGTCTCGCTATCACTCTCCATCATAGCTTTCTCCAATCCTACTAAGCTAGACTTCTCTCTGGCTTTTAATTCATAATGAACCTTGGCCAACTGTTCTCTGCTGCAACCCACTTTACTTTGTAGAGTTGGCTTTGGAGTATGGTCTAACTTTGGAGTCTTCTTTCCTTCTGTCTGGACCAATGAAGAGCTCTCTCCATTTTCTTTCATATCTTTCTGGTACTGAGTGTACCTGCACTGAATATTTCTCCTTTGTGATCTCGAAATGACTGGGACCATATCTGGTTCCTTTGTCTTTGGGTGTTTAAGTAATACCCAATTGTTTGGAGCCACCAAAGGAGGCTTGACCATCCTGCCTTGGTTTCCAATATCTCTCTGGGCAGCCACTTCCATAGGTTTGTTTTGCATTACAAACCAGTCTGGAACTTCAGGTACTCACAAACTTACTGACTCAGATGTTGAACTACTTTTTTCTACCTTCGAAGCCATCTTCGAAGCTGGCTGTGAAGGAAAGTGCTTGGCTTTGACCTCATGTTTGGAGCTTGATTTAGGCCTTCGATGAAGGTGACCACTTTCTGTCCTGCATGAGGTTGGTCTAGGGGGCCAATCCCTGGCTTTGATCCCATGAACTGAGCCTTTCTCCAGTCTTCTTTTAGAATGACTGCTCTCTATTCTGAAATAGTTAGGTGGCCTGGACTCATACAAGGGCCTCTTGCGTTTAGCATGCATTCTGTCCACTGTAGGCTCAACCACTAATGGCCGCTGCCTGTCACTAGCCGGATACGGCCTTTTGTTGTAAGCATTGGTTGATTTAGGACGTCTCTGTATATCCCTGTAATATTGCTTCCCATCAACTGGAAGGCCTTTCAACCATTTATAACTCAGTCTGCACCTGGGACACATCCTCTGCATTACAGCTGCTTCTAAGGAATCATCATCCAGTGCTTCCTCATCAGAGTCTCCCCTCTGGCGTGAGAAACCTTGCCCAATAGCTGGTGGGTTTCTGGTGCCCTTTTTAATGACTGTCTGGTTGGCAACATGCATCTGCACATTGACTTCTTCCAATTCTGTCAAGGACAAGTTCTGGAAATCTGGTATAATGACATTGGTTTCCACCTCTCAAACTTCTGGAAATGGATTACTGTCAATCCCCATGGCCTTTTCTGCTTTGGCTGGGAATTTCAAACTTCTTTTCCGAATTTGTTCTTGGGTCCTGTCTCAAAAAACAATGCAGTTTTTAGTCGAGTGAGACCAAGAGTTATGCCATTTACAATATACTTTTCCCTTAAGTTCATTTGGAGATGGCAGTTTTACTCCTTTTGGTAACTTAAGGAAATTGGTCGCAAGCAAATGATCAAAAATGTCATCTGCCTTTGTTAAATTGAAAGAGTACTTCCTGTGAAGGTCTTTCTTTTTAAACTGCTGGTCAATTGTTGTATCCTTATGAATTAATGCTTCACAGATCACAGGTTCTTTGTCCACAATCTCTGCTGCATCGATCTCATAATTAGGATCTCTATAATATGCTTGTACGAGGCATTATTTCGATCTTGTTCCTCCTCTAGTAATGCTTCATATCTAGACACCTTATAGGTTAGTTCCACAAAATCTCTGAATTCAGTTGAGTCAAACTTCTTTCGAAGCCCGAATTCTAAGCCATTTTGAGCCAATCTTACGAATTCTGGCTTTGGCAGGATGACTCTACATTTATTTCAAGCCCTTTTAAATCTGGCAATAAATTGAGTGGCCTTTTCTTCAGGCCTTTGACTCAATATTGCCAAGTCTGCCATGGAAACCTCTGGCTCCGATTGGAAGAATTGGGCATGAAACGCCTCTTCCATTTGTTGCCAAGTTTGAATGGAGCCAGGTGTAAGGTTGATGTACCATACAAATGCTCCCCCAGTTAGAGAATTTGGGAATAATCTCAGTTTCATATAGTCATGATTAGTAAATTCACCGCATTGAGCAGCAAACCTAGCAATATGCTCTACTGTTGATTGATTTCCACTCCCATAGAAAAGGGTAAAATCTGGTATTCTGAACACCCTTGGGTATTCATGTACCCTATCTACTCATTCTGGGTATGGTTTTCTGTACACGGGAGTTTAGACCCCTCGAGCCATCGGTCCACATATCTCCCTAACAATATCAGCAATTTGGTCCCTAGGAACCATATTTTGTGCCTGCTGAACCACTACTGGAGGAACAAACACAGGGTTTGGTGGACAAACTTGTGCCTGTGGTCCTCTTGGTCCATAAGGTGGTATATTTGGGACTGGTTGCCCTTGTGGTGCAGGTTGCTGTTGGGGGTATGGGTAACCCCTTTGAGCCTGTCCTGCGAAAGGACCTGCGAAAGGTACTGGAACAGGTGTTGTGTCCCTTCCATTTGTGGGAAAACCTTCCAACCCCCCAGGTATAAATTCGAATAAGGGATTATTATACCCCCTAGTGCCAAGTATGGCTTCGAACATGGGATTTGTAACCATTCTTATGCCAGTTTCTTGTACTTGACCAGATCCACCAACTTGTGTGGCTTCATTATTGAGTACTGAGGCATTTTGGCCTGCTATAGGCCTCGAAATGGGTTCATACCAAGATTGAGGTGATGGTCTTTCATAGTTCTGATTACTAGTTTGACCATTAGAATGTCCATTAACTTGCATAGGCTGTTTGTTTCTAGCCAATCTTTGCTGAGGGACATTTAAAACTTCCTCTATGTGTCTTGTGTTTGTTGGTTGGTGGTTATTCATTCGATCCAAAAAGGATGTTGCCCACCTTTCCATTGTGTTCATTAATTGTTGTCCCATGGCATCTACTAGGCCATCCCATGGATTTGTTGGCTGAGTAGATGGAACAGTGGATGGTCCAATTCCTTGGTTTCGTCCAATATTATGAACATATGGTTCTTGTCTCGAAATCTTGATGCTTCGACCATAGGTTCTGATAACATGGGAGTTTCCACAGGATGTGTTACCACATTATCCTCTGGATTAGGTATTTCTACCTCTCCTTCTACGCCTTCTTCCAAGCGTTCATTTTCTCCTTGTCGTCTTCGTCTAGCCATTTTAGTTAGTCCCACCGGGCATGCCAAAAATATATGTTGGCTTTTTGGCTTTCGAAGGGTATTTTTGTAAATGCGAGTGTGCCAGCAAGGATCAATTAGTCTTTACAAAAATTATAATTGCCAACCAATTATCAGACGATTGTGTTTTAGTTTTTTCAGCATCAATGAAGAAGACTTTTACTGGTGGCTTGACTTAGGAGAAATTAAGCAAAATAACAGTTAAACGACGAACAATTGAAGTATTTCATTAAGATGAAAACTTACAATGATCCAAACTCAGCCTCGTAGAGGTTTACAGTAATAATCTACTTGAAACTACTCCTATGAACGAAGTGCAGTGCAGGAATGTAAATAACAGGTATTTAAAATGCAAGAAATGTAAAGACTGGAAAAGAAAATATGAAGTAAATGACTGGTTTGTTGGATTTGAGTCTGGGGGTTTTTTCCTAGAGGCTTCCCTGCTATTTATACTCCTCAAGGATGACCATCGAACTGCACTTCAAACCGTTGAACTGCTTCTCCATGATTGCTTGATCATGCTGCCTTAGAAGTAGTTCCACTACGCCATTACTTGCAGTTGGGCTTCCCTCCTATATTTGAATTTGAATGTGAGTAATCGTTGAAGCCACGTCACCTTGTATCTTTTCGCTGATCCAATGCTACTCAGACCACGTAATAACCAATATTAACCGCCATGTGTATGATCATGATCAAAGATTAAACATTCTTCCGGTATTGCCCTTACTTTGCCACGTGTCGAACTGTAACTGGCTTTTACAAAATATGTAGCCAACAATTGTATAGCTTAAATTTATTTTAATCATGTCCCACATAATACTGAAGATGGATCTAAGCCACAAAATGCTACGGACCACGAATGTTTAATCCAAAAAATACCCCTAAAATGAAGTGGATCGTGTCGATTTAAAGTTGGTGGGAAGTGACTTATAATGATTTTGGTTCATAAATGTACTATTCTGAATAATTTTTGAAAAAATTACCAATCAGAGATAATCTTAAAAAATTATTACACATTAATGAAAAAATTTATAATTTTAATTATTAATATTTATAATGTTTATCACCTTTGGGTATTTTTTCCCTAATTGCCACTGACAAGTTATTTTCCCATAATTATTCTAGGTAAGTAGCATTGTTGTTAGAGCCACACATTATGCATTCCGCATATTTTTTGTGTTTTAATTTTGTGAAATTATAATTTCTTAATAATTATTGGGCAAATTGCAAGTAAGTGAGACAGTCACAAAATAATTATATTACAGATAAGAATTTTTTTGGTACAATTCTGACACACACAAAAGACTTGCGAAGGGTTTGGCTTCCCTCTAGTCTGATGGAGGGTGTTGTTGGGCTCGTGGGAGCCCACCACAAGTCCCGTTTTGATAATCTGAATTGTTTAATGCGTAGAACTCGTCGAGTACTATATACTTCTAAAAAATCACGTTGATCGGATATTGATAGCTACATAATCAAATCAGTTTTGTGTAAAAAAAATGGACGGTGAAAAAATAAACGGTTGATAGAAATTTGATCTAATGAAATAGCTATCGATATCCAATTAATGTGAGTTTTTACAAACATATAGTACTTGACGAGTTCTACACATTAAACGGTTTGGATTATCAAAATGGGACTCGTGGTAGGCCCCCATAGGCCCAACAGCATCCTCCAATCTGATCACGGACGGAAGGAAAACATTCAGCCTGCATAACTCATATCTGTTCAATTTTAAGGAGGTCTAATAAAAATTAGATGAAAATTAGTAATTAATTATTAGATTAATACCTGGGAGAGTTTTATAAATCTAAAAAATTAGTACTATGGGCTTTTTAGCTCATGTGAAAACAGTGATTAGTATTCTTCATGGTGAGTTCTAACAAATCATGATTTCAGTTTGAAATGAACAATATTATTTATATATAAAAAAAAATGCTGAGGGCACTTCTTTGGATTATCAACAACCTTGATGAATGAATAGAAAGTGTACTAACATTTGTAAAATGTGTATAAGAGAGGCAAATGCTATTGGAAATGTTAAAGTGTAAAAAAGTTTTAAAAAAGTGTTATGAATTTAGTAGTGGATTTACCTTCTTCTTTTTCTGTCCTTTTTTTTATTCTTTGGGAAACTTATTAGCAAAACTTATAAGAAATATATGAAAATGTTTTAAAATGTGTAAAAAATAGGTTCATTTTTATTTACGAATTTGAAATGCATGAATTTGAGACATTACCTATTCAAAGGAGGATAACTAAGATTTACATTTAATAATTTTTAGATTTACATTTAATAGTTTTTCTATAATCTGAAAATTGAATTAAATAACTTTTATTATAATGGATTTGAAATAATTATAAAAAAGTACTTATTTGAAATTATACAAAATATTAATCTCCTTTTAGTTACAAAGGTCCTACTAACATACATCTCTATAATAAAATTTTTAGATTATTATCCCCACCATTAGATGATGTAATGAAAGTCGAGACCTGTAAAATTTTTGTTACGTATAAAACTTTAGAACTACTCAATAATTATCCACAAAACACCCCACTAATTAAAAACAATTTCTCTCATTACATTCTAAATGGGATTTATTATAATTTTTGTAACCAATTATAAACGTGATTTATTCATGCAACTTGTCAGCTTGTGAACAAAATAGTCTTCAAAGTTTTGAAATGAAATAATTTATTTGCATGAATTGAGGAGATCTAACCTTCTTGAGAAGATATTGTGAAGACCATTCATGATATTTTATTATTCGTGTAAATTATTTTTAAAAGTTTGAGATAAAACAAAATGAAAATCGAGCAACTACAGAGATGGGCGAAAGCCAACCATAGGAATTAATGTATCTTTCTATTCTCAAAATCCTCATCTTATCTTTAATGCATTCAGAGTCACACAATTATACTTAAAATCTAATGCTATCTACGTCTTGCAATTGATAGAGCACATAGTTATCTACATTCATTTTTGTTTTTTTGGTTATAGCAGATTCAAGAATATTACTTCCCATTTGCTTCCATTATTTCTCTAGTGGCAGCCTCTCACATCAAACTTTAGGACCATAATAGACTGAATAGACATTTCATTTATTCTTATTAAAAAGGCTGACAATTATTATTTTGTGATTTCCAAATTTATGGTACAAATAAAATAATTCTTTACATATTTAAGCGACTCTTAGAGACACGAAAAATAAAATTGCTAAGCGATAGAGTCAGATGAACAGACAACTAGTCACAAGTGATGCAGAAGCGAAATTGGAACAAAACCATTGGCTACCACAAATAAAATATTTGAATTAGACGATAAATATATATATATATATATATCATAGTCTTCAATATTTTGAAGTGAAAAAAATTAATTGCATGAATTGAGGAGACCTAGCCTTCACGAGAAGATATATATATATTTTTTTGTGAAGACCATTCATGATATTTTATTATTCATGCAAATTATTTTTAAAAATTTGAGATAAAACAAAACGATTATCTTCTCAAACTAGAGAAGAATCGAGTAACTAGAGAGATGGGCGAAAGCCAATCATACAAATTAATGTATCTTTCTATTTTTAAAATGGGTCCGGCTTCTGTCCAGTCTGGGATTGGATTGGACCGTACTGTTGGGTCTATGGGGGCCCACCACGGGTTCCGTTTTGAAAATCTGAACCGTTTAATGTGTAGAACTCGTCGAGTACCATATTCCTGTAAAAAATCACGTTGATTAGATATCGATAGCTATGTGATCAAATCAGTATTGTATAAAAAAAAATAGACGATAAAAAAATTAACGGTTAATAAAAAATTATTTTGTTCACATAACTATCGATATCCAATCAACGTGATTTTTTTACAGATATATAGTATCCGATGAATTCTACACATTGAACGATTCAGATTATCAAAACGAGATCCGTAATGAACCCTTACAGACCTAACAACACGATCCAATTCAATCCCGAACTGAACAGAAGGCATGGCCTTTTAAAATCCTCATCTTATCTTTAATGTATTCACAACAACACCATTATATTTAAAATCTTTATATTTTCATACTACCTACGTCTAGCAATTGATAGACCACATAGTTATCTACATTCATTTTTGTCTTTTTTGTTAGCAGATTTAAGAATATTACTTCCCTTGATTTGCTTCCATATTTTCTCAACTGGTAGCCTCTCACATCAAACTTTAGGACCATAATAGGCTGAATAGACATTTCATTTATTCTTATTAAAAGGCGGACAATTATTATTTTGTGATTTCCAAACTTATAGTACAAATAAAATAGTACTTTATAGATTTAATCGATTCTTAGAGATGCAAAAAAGAAAATTGCTAACCGATATAGAATCAGATAAACAGACAACTAGTAACAAGTGATGCAGAAGCGAAATTGGCAACCACAAATAAAATAATTCAACTAGACGATGGATATATATATATATATAACATAGTCTTTGTCACTTAATAAAATTTAATGCTTTTATTTTATGATCTAGCGTGAAATAGTCATTGTCACATTGTTGGCACCATAAAATATTCTTCTTATTAGTATTATTATTGTTATTATTTTTAGGACACGCGACATCATTTTCTTCATTTGAAAGTTAAAAAAAATTATGAAGATAATGAAGAACATGAAGGACAAAATGAATAAGTGAAATGACACATAGCAAGACAAAGATGAAGATGAGAGAAATGGGTAGTTACTAAGTAGTTATTGCTGTAATTTTTTCCTTTATAAATAGCCATTAATGGCTACATTGTAAAGGATCCAAAACTCAAATAAAAAACAATTGATTTCTATTTTTCTTCTCATTTATATTTTCTTTATTTTATTTTATATACTTCCTTTTCGAAGCATTTATTTTCAGCATTTCCTTTTCAAAACATAGGACTAGAGGTAAGTAATTGAGAGGGAAGATTTGCGCGACGGTACGGCCAAGCTGAGGCAACGTCAGACTTAATGGAATGCCCGGCGCCGAGCTAACTACTCTGTTGATGCGACTGACTTGCACGGTCGGAGACAATGACCGGGCAAGCGCGAACTGGCCCTAGCCGAGCTGTGACTTGCATGTACCGGATGGAGCTCGAAGTGGCGAATGGTAACCGAGCTGTTGGGTGATCCGGGTTGGGCTGAGGCTGCAACAAGGCCGGCATGCCTCTGACCGGCCAGCCGAGATGAACGGCTCGTGTGATCGAGAATTAAGACGGAATGGTTGGAGGCCGACATGCCTCACAACCGGTTGGTCCTAATGAGCCGGTCTGGAGTAGCTCGGCCGGAGTGGTCTTGCTTTCGCCTGATCCTAAGGGACAGGTCGGCGATATATGGCTCGGTTGTGTACATGTAATGGCGATCTTCCACAAGTTATAGGCCGGTCATGGTACCCCGGTTAAGGATGCCACCTGGGCCAATAGCGTGAGGGAGAGGACATCTGCTCCATGCACACCTCAATACCGTTGGACAGTTCTGTGTGTACTGGTGGAAGGATAAAACCTTTACACGCGTAAGGTGGTGAGGGGCACGCACTGCTACCTGTCCAGGAAAGGACAACAAAGGTAGTGCGCGCACAATCTGGAGGCTGCATGGCCAACCTAGAAATAGGGAGGGAGACGAATGTTGGAGGTATAAAATTCACTCTCACAAACACTCTCCTTTGATTGTCTTTCTCCTTAGTGATCTGACTTGATCGTCAGAGGGTCTTTTCGGCACACAACCGCCGGGCAGCTCACCATTTTTGTGTTGCAGAGATAGACGCCGTCACCCGAAGCTTGACGTTCAAGGCGTACGGAGAGCAAAGGATATTTCGTCTTCGTACAATTGGCGCCGTCTGTGGGAAGTTTTTGATACTCAACCCTTGTTCTTTAAGCTTCTTCGACCATTTCCATGGCCAACAATGACGAAGTTCCGCTGTCCGTCATCGATGGTGTCACTCCAGAGTATGTCCGAAGGAGAGAAGGCCCCCCTAATGTTCCAACCACGGCGGGCCTGGAAACCTCTTCGCGAGGAGCGCGCGACAAGCGTGGGAGGAGTTCGGATCGTTCACAAAGTCCAGAGGGCCGCCGGTGCCAGGGGGAGTCCCGTGAGCAGTGCTTGGAACACAAACTCAAGGACCAAGACGCCCTCATTCGCAAAATGACGGCGGAGATGGAGCTGCTGAAACGCCAGATTAAGGGGAAGGGTGTTGCTGGAGAGGGCAAACTCAGTGAGCGCACCCCCTCCACTCGTTCAAGCAGTCGCCACCAGGGGAGGACTCACTCAATCTCCATCACCAGGAACTTCGGGGTTGGAGATTCGAACCAGTGAGAGGGCGGATCCTTCACTCACGACAGCACTTACCGCCCCTCACACCCGTCATCGACGTCGCAATACTCTACCTCCTCCCGTTCCAGGGATCTCAGGGACGTGTTGGAGGAGATAGCGCGCCGTCGGGAGGCTCGGAGGGTGCCGGCCCTCCAGAGGTTGAGTGCCCCAGTTCGTTGCAGTGGAGAAGTGATGATGCCGGCGCCCAGAGTCATGGCCCCTGCACTGGTGGACAAGGAGCTGGCGAGACTTACGGCCACGCCGCTGTCCCCAGAGATTGAGAGCACCCCACTCCCTGCTGGATTCCACCAGCCAAAGTTCACTTTGTACGACGGCAAGACGGATCCGTACATGCATGTGAGCCATTACCGGCAGGTGATGGCTGGCCATCGGCGAAACGACGCCTTGATGTGCCTCATATTCCCAGCAAGCTTGGGAGAACTGGGCTTGAAGTGGTTCGAAAGGCTCCCGGAGGGGAGTATTGAGGGGTGGCAGCAACTAGCGGAAGCCTTCGTCACCAGATTCAAGACCAACACTCGAACGCCGAAGGAGGTTGACCACCTCCTGGGCGTCAAGATGGAGTCTGGAAGTTCGCTGAAGGCATACAATGCGAAGTACTGGAAAACTTACAACGAGATCCTCGACTGCCCTACAAATCTGGCGATCACTCAATACAAGAGGGGTCTCCCAGTCGGACATAGATTGCGAGATTCACTCACGATGCATCAGCCCACCACCATGGAATCTTTGATGCAGCGGATCAATGAACACATTCATGTGGAAGATGACGCTGCCTCTACGACCGAGAAGAATAATCCGGTCACGGTGGACAGAAGGACAGCGGGGAAAGTTCACTCGGTCGGGCAGGAGGAAAACCGCCCTGGTGACCGACCGAAAGATCAGCGTCGTGGGATCGGTCGTGATGACAGAAACAAAGGTCGCAGAAACGACCGGGCTGATGCACCCTGCGACGCAGCAGAAGACGCCAAGAGAAAACTGAAAGCGCGGACAGGAATTACCACGGTCTTCAAAATTCCCATCTATCGCATTTTGAGCGAGATCCGAGGTGGGCCTTTTGTCCGTTGGCCGGCCAAGTTAGGGAGTGCGCAGCGAGGCTTCAACCCAAAATATCGCTGCACCTTCCATGAAGAACGGGGGCACTGGACAGAGGATTGCTTGCCGCTCAAACAACATTTGGAGGAATTGGTGGCGGCGGGGCACCTTGACCAATATATAGATGGGGGAGTCAAGGCCGCGCTAACAGGGCAAACCGAGCCTAACGGAATGGCCGCCCTAGAGGCACCCCCGCAAGGTGTAATCAACGTCATCCATGGCATCATTGAACCGGTGAGGGTTTGCGAGCTGAGGGGAATGATTAAAAAGGCCGAGCACATGAGGGAAGTGCTCTCTGTCCAGCCCGCTTTAAAGAAGGGAAAAATAGAAGAAAGAGACATCCTTTCGTTTTCAACCAAAGACTTGGAAAGGGTGCAGATGCCGCACAATGACGCCTTGGTGGTGACCCTTCGCGTCAAAGATTTTGATATCAAGAGAATATTGATCGACCAGGGGAGTTCGGTCGAAATAATGTATTACGACGCGTTCAAACAAATGAAGTTAGAGGACAAGGATTTGGCTCCTGCAACATCTCCTTTGGTCGGCTTCAACTCGCAACCAGAATGGCCGATCGGAAAGATAATCTTGCCAGTCAAAGCGGGATCGGTTGTGAAGCAGGTAGAATTATGGGTGCTCAAAGTGCCATTGACTTACAATTTGATTCTGGGCAGAGGTTGGTTGTACGCCATGCAGGCAGTTGCTTCAACCTTTCACCAAGTCATGCGCTTTCCAACATCGAACGGGCAAATAGAGGAAGTCTGGGGAGACCAGGTGATGGCCAAACAGTGCTTCATGGCGGTAAATGGCAGCCGAGCAGCCAAAGGATTTGTCCAGATGATCGAGGGGCCCGAGGGAAAGGAGGTCCTTGAAGACGTGGGGAGAAAGGCCAAGGAAAAATCGATCGAAGATTTGGTGGAAGTGCGCATCGATGAAAACGATCCGACTAAATTCTTCCTCTTGGGATCATCCTTATCTAGCGTCGAACGGACGGATTATGTCAACTTCTTGGTTTCCAACTTAGAGGCTTTTGCGTGGACGCCTTACGACATGCCTGGCGTCGACCCAAGCTTCATTTGCCATCAGTTGAATGTCTTCCCTAATGCGCGGTCGGTTATTCAAAGAACGCGCCGCTCAACCTTGCACCATGCTGAGGTGGTGGCAGAAGAAGTGAAGAATTTGTTGGAAGTCGGGGCCATAGAAGAGGTGCAATACCCTTGGTGGATATCCAACACGGTGGTTGTCTCCAAGAAGAACAACAAGTGGCGAGTCTGCGTTGATTACAAGACTGTCAACCGAGCTTGCCCAAAGGACAGTTTTCCCCTACCTCGAATTGACCAGTTGGTGGACTTGACCGCTGGCCATTAGAGGTTTAGCTTCTTGGATGCATATCGCGGCTATCATCAGATAGCCATGTACAAACCGGACAGGGAAATCACATCGTTCACCACCCCCAGAGGGTTATATTGCTACAAGGTCATGCCGTTCGGACTGAAGAACGCCGGGGCAACCTTTCAGCGGATGGTAACAAAAATGTTCGCTCCTCTCTTGGGCCGAACAATGGAGGCCTATATCAATGATATGGTGGTAAAAAGTAAGGAAAAGTCTCAGCACCTCGCCGACCTAGCAGAAATGTTTGCCATACTTAAACATCACAAGCTTCGTCTGAACACCTCCAAGTGCGCCTTCGGAGTGGGTACTGGAAAGTTTCTGGGTTTTTTGGTCACGAACCGAGGAATCGAAGCTGACCCTTCGCAAATCAAGGCAATACAAGAGTTGGAGCGCCCGAACTCCATAAAGGACGTGCAACATCTTGCTGGGATGGCAGCCGCGCTGAACAGATTTATCAGCCGGTCTTTGGATCGTTGCAGGCCCTTCTTCAAAACTTTGAAGTCCAAATTCTTCTGGGATGAAGAGTGCGACCGTGCGCTGGCAGACTTAAAAGCGTATCTCTCCTCAGCCCCGATTTTGGTCACCCCTCAGCCGGGCGAAGAGTTGTACCTCTATTTGGCTGTGTCTCAGCACGCGGTAAGCCCAGTATTGGTTCGTGCTGAAGGCATCCAGCACCTACCAATCTTCTATGTGAGCAAAACTCTGCTTCTGGCCGAGACGAGATACCTTCCCTTGGAAAAACTAGCACTGGCCCTAATGATGGCGTCGAGAAAGCTGGCGCACTACTTTCATGCCCATACAATAGTAGTGTTAACCGAGTTCCCGCTCAAGGTGCTCTTCGAAAAAGCGGACTTCACTAGGAGAATTCTGAAATGGGCTGTGGAATTGGGCCATTACGACATCAAGTTCCGGCCGCGCACCGCAATCAAAGCTTAAGCACTTGCAGACTTTGTGGCAGAATTTGCCCCTGGAACGCATCCAGTCTGCCCGATTGGTTTGGTTGATGCGGATTTAGCACAACCCATGGTTTTGGCAACAGAGACAAGTACTGGCCCGCAAGTGGGAGAAGGGCAAAGCTCGACCGAAACAGCAAAGTCCGACGACGCGTTGAAAGAAGAACCCAACAAAGACATGGAAAGAGACTAGAATGAGCCGACCAGAAACTTGGAATTGAGAAGCTCCCAAAACCCGTCTGATTGCTGGAAGCTGTTTGTTGGCAAGATGTGGAAACTCTTCGTCGATGGGGCGTCTAACAGACATGGGGCTGGGCTGGGAATTGTGCTAACTTCACCCGATGGGCTGATTGTTGAGCAACCAATTACGCTCAGCTTCCCAGCGTCCAACAATGAGGCGGAATACGAAGCCCTCTCATGGGACTAAGGGCGATCGAGAATGAAGGTCACAGCCCTTATGGTGTTCAGTGACTCCAAGCTGGTAGTCAAACAAGTCTCGAGGGAGTATGAGGCCAAAGATGAAAGAATGGCCAAGTATTAGGCGTTGGTGCGAGTAGAAATCAAGAAGTTCGATGCCATCAGAGTTGAACAGATCAACCGCGAAGGAAACAGCACGGTTGATGAATTGGCCGGTCTCGCTTCCACTCGCATGACCTTTCCCAATCCCTTGATGATTGAATTTTTACCTCGGCCAAGCAATGAGGAACCAGAAGCAACCGAAGTACTCTGCACCGACTTGGGACCTTCCTGGATGGACCCCATCGTCGCCTTTCTGAAAGATAGAATTCTACCGGAAGAAAAGAAGACGGCCCACAAGATCCGAGCAAAGGCAAAACGGTTTTGGCTCTCCCCGTCCGGAGCATTGTATAAGAAGTCTTTTACTGGGCCGTATTTGAAGTGTGTCCACCCCGCCAAGATGGAAGCTTTTCTCTACGAGATCCATGAAGGCATCTGCGGCAACCATACTGGGGGCAGGTCTTTAGCATACCGAGCAATCTCTCAGGGCTATTGGTGGCTGTGCATGCGGTGACAGCGTGAAATATCTTGCGAGATGTGAGAAGTGCCAAAAGTTCGCTCACCAGATCCACCAGCCAGCAAGGGAATTGCTATCCCTCACGTGTCCTTGGCCGTTCGCACTCTGGGGATTAGATATTGTTGGGCCACTCCCAGTTGCACCGGGCAATCGCAAGTTTTTCATCGCTGCCACTGACTATTTCACCAAGTGGGTGGAGGCCGAGCCACTGGCAACCATTAAGGAAAAAGATGTTAAGAAATTCGTTTGGCAAAATGTGATCACTCGCTTCGGCATACCCAGGGCCCTCATCTCGGATAATGGCACTCAATTCGATGGAAAACTCTTTCGCGGATTTTGCGAAGAGTTGAAGATCGAGTTCTACAATTCAACGCCGGCCTATCCTCAGTCAAATGGTCAAGCGGAGGCCTCAAACAAGACCATTCTAGACGGGCTGAAGAAGCAGCTTGAGAAGGCCAAGGGAAAGTGGGCTGAAGAGCTTCCTAATGTGCTATGGGCATACTGCACTACGCCAAGGTGATTGACTGGAGAGACACCATTCGCTTTGGCCTATGATATGGAGGCCGTCATCCCATTAGAAATTGGCATGCCAACCATCCGCTCAGAAAGTTTCCAGCCAGACCTGAACGGTAAAGCCGTGGCATTAGAGCTAGACCTTGCTGAAGAAAGACGAGAGCG
The DNA here is from genome assembly GCA_025200525.1 of Camellia lanceoleosa. Taxonomy (NCBI): domain Eukaryota; kingdom Viridiplantae; phylum Streptophyta; class Magnoliopsida; order Ericales; family Theaceae; genus Camellia; species Camellia lanceoleosa. Next base: position 59,605,263 of record CM045759.1, read on the forward strand.
CGCATTAATCCACATAGCGGCCTATCAGCAGGAACTCTCTAAAAAATACAACAAGGCAGTGCACCCCAGGCTATTCAAGATTGGGGATTGGGTCTTAAGGAAAGTGCTTGGCAACACAGTGATCCCTGGCGAAGGAAAGCTCGGTGCAAATTGGGAAGGACCATACAAGGTGGTTGGTCTCGCTGGCAAGGGGGCATATCATCTGGAAGATTTAGATGGCAAGGCTATCCCCCGACCATGGAATGTAGCCAACCTTAAGGTCTTTTACTTTTGAAATGTAATTTGCTTATGTTGTTTAGCTTTTGTAGACCCCTAGCCCTTTGGCACTTGATGTAAAAGATAGCAATGTTTTTGTAATGAAAATTAGTCCTCTTCTTGTTTGGTATTACGTTTGTCCAATGATATAGCAAGACACAAAAGGCAATTATGGGTGCCAGGGGCAAGAAGACCGACCTGGACGGGATCGGACTATTTTCCTCGGAATGGGAGCAGACCGCACAAACAGTTCGCCTATGGAGCAGTGCGCATTAGGGCTGAGCTGGTTTTGCTCGCCCAGTTGGAATGTTGGCGGCATGACCAACCTAACTAAAACATTGGTGTTTTGCCCAATGTAGGAGTCGAGCTGATTTTGCTCGGCCCATTTGTCATGTTGGTGTCTTGTCCAATATGGGAAACGAGCTGATTTTGCTCGGCGGAATTGGTAATGTTGGTGTCCTGCCTATGATTATAAGGCGAAATGACTTTGCTCGGCTAAAGGAAAATATTATCGTTTAAAAAAAAAAAAAACTTGAAAGGCGAGCTGGTTTTTGCTCGTGTTGAAGTATCGAATCTTTGGAAAACTGATCAAGCCGATCAAGCGGATTTTGCTCGGCCAGGTGCAAAATGTCATTTCATTTGAAAGTGCAACTGCTAGTCCTGACTAGATTATTTGAGAGCTGATTTTAGCTCGGTAGTTTGTGCGGTTTAGCCGACCTACCAGTTGATTAAAGTTTGAAGCAAGAAATTCACACAAACGAAAGCCAAACAAAAATAGACAATGAGCGAGCAAAAAGTTTGTTTCATTCATAAAAAGAGAATTTAGTACAACTGGGGGGACATAGCCCGGTTACATTTCAAAAACAAAAACAAAGAAAAACAAGGAAATGAGAAAGGAAATCTTCAGTCTAGGTCAAGGTTTTGTTCGGCCCCCTCTACCGTCAACTCGGCGCTCAATGCTGTTTGTTCGGGCAGGCCCTCCTCGGCTTCATTATCGGCGCCTTCCACCGTGACAACCTCCCGACCAATTACTTCATCTTCAACATTTGGAGATGCTTCGGATGGAGTTTGCTCGGCTTGTTTCTCGGTGGCGTCTTCTTCTTCTGCCTCCTTCCTTGCCTCTGCAATTAATCGGTTTTGTGCGGCGTTGGCGTATGCTTGCAAATAGACCGGGATATACGCAGGGGGCGGGTTGATGAACATGTCAGAATCCTGACCAAGGCCAACTTTCTCCACGGCGGCTTTCCAGCCGCACTGGAAAAAGATGTCCTTGGTAGCTCGGACTTGACGCTCGTAGGTCTTCTCCCCCTGAGCGTATCCACGGTCTCCTACGTCTTCAACTGCCTTGTCTTTCTCGGCCTTTTGGGCATCACGTAGCTTGCGCAGCTCGGTGAGGTACCGAGCTTTGGTTTACTTCATGGCCCGTTGCTTTTCAGCTTTTGCTCGGTCAACCTTCTGCTTCAATTCATCCCGCTCTGCCACGATAGCATCCTGCGCGGCCTTTAACTTTGATATCTCGGCCTTTTGGGCCTCATTCTCGGCAATGGCCTCATGTAGACTCTGCCGCACTTTGATCATGCGGTCGTGGGCGAGGTAGTTCTTCTGCGCGGCCTGCAAACAAATGACAAACCGTTAGCATTCAGAAACCGAGCAAAAACCGACCAGATAGTTGAAGCAAAAACAAAAAATGGAAGAACTTACCTGCACGATGGATTTGGCCGCCGAGCGAAGGGCCTTTAGGTCCGACAGCTCGTCATGCCTCTTCATGTCGGCTGGAAGGATTAGCCCCTTGGTCATATTGAAGCCAAGGGAGTAATCCTTATCAGCATAGACAGAGTCCTCAGCGGAAACTGGTCGGCCTTGGTATTTGAACTCGGGCACCGGGAGTGTGGGCCCTTGCCCTTGGATTTGCGGGCCGAATAGCTCGGTCTGCGCCATTCGCGTTATGAAGCAACCTCGGTCGAATCTTCATTAGCGAGGCTATGCCCGGTCAGCTCCTTCCTCGGCCTCTTCTTGGATCGGCCGGCCGGTTGTTCGGTGGCGAGAGCAAGCACCGCGCCTTCTGTTTGCACGGCTGGGGTGGTGGATGTCCCCCCGGTCGCCTCAGGAGGTTGGGACTCCCTTTTCTCTCCAGTGATCATGGATTTGATCGCCCTTATCTTCGCCATTTCCTGCTCGGTTGTTAGAGGGACGAGTCTGATCGGTGGAAGAGTCGGATCCGGTTCTGGGGATGGAGCGCAGGAAGTTGGTCACGCGGCTTTTGCAAGGTGCTTGGTAGTGATAAGTTTGTTCAAAACCGAGCAGTTTTGAAGCTTCCCTCTCCTCGGCTGGGTGACGCAGAAGAACTCGGATGGCCTCTTGATTAGCCTGGTGGTAGTTTGCTGCAAGGTACTTATCTGCAAAAAAAAAGAAGTGTTAGACCGGTGCAAAATAACAGTAATGAAATACAGAAAGAAAATAGTGCGGTCCGCCGGGTTACTTACCAGCACTGCCAAAATCTTTCCTAATGTACCAGCCCGGTATGGGCGCCTCGGTGTCCTCGTAATTACCGGACACCCAGAGGAAGTCGTCATCGTTGGCTTCTTTGTTTGGGTTGCCTTCAATGAGTTTTGCTCGGCCCTTCTTGACTTTGAGGTACCAGCAAAACCCACCATTATTTTTACTAAGGCTGTATTGATGGAAAATTTCTGCGAGGCCGAGATTGAGACCGAGCCTTCGGTTCAGCTCGGCGATGCCATTTATTATTTTGAACATGTTGGTGGAGACTTGGGTTGGGCAGAGCCTTGTCTGCCTCAAAAATTCGCAGATCAATGGCTGCACGGGGAAGTGGAGCCTTCCCTCAACAATGGAAACGACCGTGAAGGGGCGCCGGTCCAAATCTCCCCATGGTGTGTCTCATTTCTGGCCGAGCTCTAAGACTACGTCGTCCGGGACGTTGTACTCCCTATGGAACTCGGCCATCGCGCCAAGCGTACTGACCATAAACCGGTATTTTTCCATCTAAGTCGGTTTTATTTACTTTGTATCTCAGTTAAAAATGTTGGTGTGGTTGCTCGGACTTTGAGCTCCACCAATTATAATGCTGGACTGGCTTGGTCGGTCCTATTTGTTCTGCATGTTAAAAAATATGGCCAAGGGTTAGCACGGCATATATTGCGCGGCTCCTATTGGAATAGCTTAGTGAAGGATTTCGTGTTTTGACCGGTAAGGTCCAGCTTGGTTCAACTACATGTGTGCTTTAGCCTCCTAGTTCGGTTCTAGCTCGGTTAAGAGCTATTCAAGGATCTAGTTGATCCTCCAGCTCGGTTAAAGTTCCAGACGGAGGCTCCGGTGTTTTAGTTCAGTTCATTCCTATTTACAGATCTATTGGGGTATTCAGCTCGGTTGCGACCTCAACGGGAAGCCACGAACCAGTTTTTGCTCGGCTATACACCTAATTACGGATCAAAATGAGCATTTCGCTCGGTTCAGTCCAGATTCGAACTGTTCATGTCTAATTCGAAGGGTTTGCCTTGAGGCTTCACAGATCGAGGGGCACGAAGGCCTCTTCCACTCCACCAGTTCCAGTTTTCCTAAGATATGAAATTATTGGGACTAAAAAGAAAGAGCCATAAAGAACATAGTGGCACAAACATGAAGAACATACTTGAAAAACTAGAAAATGAAGATAGAGAAACGAGAGAAGGGCGTTATAACTCACCAAGAACGGGTATGAGAGGAGGTGGACCTCGAGAGCGTGATTGCAGCCTACGAAAGGATCGAAGATGAGGATTGGAGCTCAGAGATGATAATGGCAGGAGAAGGGCACAAGCTTTGGGAGCTAGGGTTTCTTTTTTTGTTCTGAGAAGATGATGAAATGTGAAGGGTTTAGACCCTTTGTATAGGGTTTAATAATGGAGGAAACCAAGCAATTGCGCCGTTTGAATTTTATGCGAGTATCTTGACGACCCAATGAGGAAACGCCACGTGGCACTGAGAAGGCGGCTATCAGTGCAGCTGTACGACCTTTGATGGGACTGCGGAGGTAATGGCCGGTCAATTGAGATTGCTCAGCGACAGAAGTGTCCCCAATTGAGATTGCTCGGCGACAGAAGTGTCCCCAATTGTGCCATAGCTCGGTGGTGGGCATTCCTTATTCAAGTTCGGCCTGGCGATGGCGCAACTCAATCATAGCTCGAACACATTGGTAAGCCCAATCACGATAGCTCGGATGGGTTTAAGGGGCAATTGAGAGGGAAGATTTGCGCGACAGTACGGCCGAACTGAGGCGACGTCAGACTTAACGGAATGCCGGCGCCGAGCTAACTACTCTGTTGATGCGACTGACTTGCATGGTCGGAGACAATGACCGGGCAAGCGCGAACTGGCCCTAGCCGAGCTGTGACTTGCATGTACCGGACGGAGCTCGGAGTGGCGAATGGTAACCGAGCTGTTGGGTGATCCGGGTTGGGCTGAGGCTGCAGCAAGGCCGGCATGCCTCTGACCGGCCAGCCGAGATGAACGGCTCGTGTGACCGAGAATTAAGACGGAATGGTTGGAGGCCGGCATGCCTCGCAACCGGTTGGTCCTAATGAGCCGGTCTGGAGTAGCTGGGCCGGAGTGGTCTTGCTTTCGCCTGATCCTAAGGGACAGGTCGGTGATATATGGCTCGGTTGTGTACATGTAATGGCGATCTTCCACAAGTTATAGGCCGGTCGTGGTACCCCAGTTAAGGATGCCACCTGGGCCAATAGCGTGAGGGAGAGGACATCTGCTCCATGCACACCTCAATACCGTTGGACAGTTCTGTGTGTACTAGTGGAAGGACAAAACCTTTACACGCGTAAGGTGGTGAGGGGCGCCTACTACTGTCGAGAAAGGACACGAGAGGTAGTCTTGCGCGCAATCTGGAGGTTGCATGGCGGCGTAAGAAATAGGGAGGGAGACGAACGTTGGAGGTATAAAAATTCACTCTCACAAACACTCTCCTTCGATTGTCTTCTTCCTTAGTGATTTGACTTGATCGTCGGAGGGTCTTTCCGGCACACAACCGCCGGGCAGCTCACCATTTTTGTGTTGCAGAGATAGACGCCGTCACCAGAAGCTTGACGTTCAAGGCGTACGGAGAGCAAAGGATATTTCGCCCTCGTACAGTAATTATTATTTTGATTGTTCACTCAATCATCTTTCTCCGTCTCCTTTTTTCTTCTTTTAATTTTTCTTTTCTCTACACTTGGCAATTTTGAAATCCTCTTTGTTGAGGCAAAAAAACCGTCAACGCAATCACTTGATAATTGACTTAAATTTAATTTGTAAGGATTTTTCAATTTTACTGGCACGCTCGCATTTATGATATTTTCCTTCGTAGGAAAAATAAGCCAACACACATAAAAAAAATATAATGAATTTATTATGATTGAGCTTAAAACACAATTGTTTTTAAGAGAACCCTAATTTTGGATGAAGGTGACCAACAGCTTGTCTCGATCCCATGGCTCCTTTTCTCTATGGTAGTTGATAATGCAGTAACTTCCCTACTGGATGGGTCAGACCGATCCACGCTCCTAATGGGCCTGCTGGACCCGATGTCCGCGAAGTGTGCTTGGAAAACAGTCCGATAGGAGAGATAGTCCCTCGGCAGACACTCCGACGATCAAGTTAGATTAGAGTTAGTTGGTTTTTGAGAGAGAGAGAGAGAGAGAGAGAGAGAGAGAGAGAGAGAGAGAATGTAATATGAGATAGATAAACCTCACTTCGACGTATCTCCAAGGCTTTCTTATATTCGTTGCTCATCATTTCCATATCCATTCCAAGCTGTCTTGTTGGCCAAAAGTTTATAGTCTAGTTAGCATCGTTCATGGTGAGTTTGTATCCTCTAGGGCGGAGAGGTTGTTGTATTTAATGCTATGAGGGTCTTATTAGTGGCTGATGTGTAGGTGCAATAACTTTATAGGATCTTTGTCTGTTGATGTGGCTGCTTTTCTTCGTGACAAGTGTTTAAATGCTATTGGTCCTGGTTCAATATTGGTTTCTCAAGGATACTGGGCTTTGTTATATGGGCCCTCTTGAGGCCCATCAATATCGTATGGGTCTGTTCAATAGATGTCTGGGTCCTATGGGCCATGACCATCAATAGCCATAGAGAAGGGGAGATTCTAAGTATACTTATATAATTTCTCTTTATGTCTAATATATATGTATTATAAAACTTGTACTTCTATAAGAATAAATTTTTTAAAATTTATTGGGTTATTTAGAAAGGGAGGGGCTTATCTTAGAGGATGTTGTCTGGTTGTAAGTTCCATTACGAGTTTTAATTCAATTATTTTATCCATTCATTAAAAAAAAAAATTCTAGGTAGATTTTTTTTATTTTTTTTAAAAATTAGATTGATCGATGATCATAATTAGAGTCAATAGTATGCTAGGCATTGAATTATTACTGCTTAAGATAAATAAAACATCATTGTCCACATATAATAATCTAGGTATTGATGTGAGTTTGATAGCCAAAAAATTATGACCTTGTGTCGATCTTAATATTTCATGACTGTATTGTTGGTTTATGGTTTTACAGGCTTATTTTGGGCCAACTTTGAGCCTAAATTTAAATGGGCTCACACGTCTTTTGGAGTGGATCCAAAGAGGTGATGTGTTCCTTGCTACATGGCAAGTCATATGGTGAAGACGGTTCACCACAACCATTTATGAGTGAATGAGAAGTTGGCGTCGTTTTCAGATTCATGGAATGGACAATTAAAGAATAAAATGTGGGTTTCTTTTTAAGGCTTGTCCCACATTGGAAAGTTAAGAGAACTTATGTGTGTATATAAATTCTAGGTGGCAACACTTGGGTTGGGAACCCCAAGTTTGTAAAAGGAAGGAGTTATAGACAAAGTGGGCCTTGGCTCAAACCACGACATACGCGCACCACTGCTGCCGTTCGACTGGCCGTGCCGGGCCCAGGTATGTGTTGTGAGTTGAGTTGGTTCTAATATTAATTTTTTGGACAAAATTTAATTGAATTTTTCCAAAAATTCTTGCAGGAAAATTAATTTCAATTTTGTACCAAGTTTGAATTCAAATTTTCTATCCAACTTTGTACCTCTTCCAGTCCGAAATTCCCAACAGATTAAACAGTTTTTAACAGATTTAAACTGCCCAGCAGTTATCTGTTAAAAAAAAATACAAACTACCAGCAGTTATCTGTTCAAAACAATTTCTGCACCTGTTCATTTCGAATTGCATCTGTTCGGTTTGAAATTCAGACCTGTTCGACCCTATATATACCAGGCCATTTCTAGTAGTTTGGGTATTCTGAAATTTCATTTTTCTTGTTTTCATTTGTGCTCTCTTGCATATATATTCTTCATATTATTTTAGAGAAATTTCTAAGAGTATAGAACACATGTTTTGTTCGCTGTACAGATTGCTTAGAGTGCTACTACAATCTGTGTAAAGATCATTGTATCTTGGGAGATAGACGCTATTTATCCATAAGCACCGAAGCGGAGCGAATCTGTTTTAAGGACAGAGTGTCACACACTCGACTTGATCATTTTTATTGTTGAGTTGTTTCGGTAAATAAATTTTTGTAAGTAATTTATTTTTATTTGTTTGATTTAGTTTCACTTTGTTTATTTTACATAGAAGATTGTTTCAACAATCTTAAGACATGTTCGAATTATTCTATTTAAATAGAAATTTTCATTTATTTCCTTTTCTTCTTCTTACAGAAATTAATTTTCTGTGCGTTTACAAAATAATATTCTGATTAGAAAAATAAATAGTAGTAATATACTGTTTGAAAAATAGTAGTAATATACTGTTTATTTTCTTTAACAACTAGTAGTAATATACTAGTAGTCATTAACAATTCAGAATATTTATTTGTGAAGTTGGTCAAAAATTAATTTTGATTTTCAGAAATAATTTATGAGTTTTCATTAATTAAAATTCTGTTTTCAGTATTTTAATTTTTGAAGTGTTATAGAAATATTTTTTTGTGTGGAATTAATTTGGTTAAATAAATATTTTATTTTCAAATTAATTGGAAACAAAAGTTATAATTCTTGTTTCTTTTATTTTTACAGAATTAAATTCTGTGGTTTTGGTTTAATTTTCGGTGTAGTATGAAATTCTAATTCTAATTCTAATTTTTTTTTTATAATTTAGAATTCATGGCTACTGTAACTGGTCAAACTAATGCTCAAACAAGTACTGGTATGGTGGCTGCACTTACTCCAACGCCCTTTCCTGTTGTGATTGTGCTAGTCAATCATGGTGAAAAGGCAGAGAAGTTCTTAGAAACTGATTTTAAAAGATGGCAGCATAAAATGCTGTTTTATTTTACTACTCTCAACCTGGCATGTTTTCTCCGTGAAGATGCTTCTACTCTGAAAGATGATGAAATCGATCGGTAAGGGGTTACTGCGGTTGATGCCTAGAAACATGCTGATTTCATTGGCTAGAATTACATCTTGAACGAACTTGACAACACATTATACAACGTCTACAGTCCTATCAAGACGACAAAAGAACTTTGGGAGTCTTTGGAGAAAAAATACAAGACAAAAGATACTGGCTCGAAGAAATTCATAATAGGCAAATTTCTAGACTTTGTGATGGTTGATTCTAAGACTGTGATCAGCCAAGTTCAAGATCTCCAACTCATTTTGCATGACATTCATGCAGAAGACATGTCTCTTAGTAAATCCTTCTAAGTTCTTTGCATTAATTGATACATTACCACAAGGCTGGAAGGTATTCAAGAACTACCTCAAATACAAATGCAAAGAAATGTCTTTAGAGGAATTGATTGTGCATTTGAGGATTGAGGAGGACAACAATATCTGAGAAGCGGGATGGTAAGTATCCAATGGAGTCTAAAGCAAATATGGTGGAACATGCTCCAAAAGCAAAGAAACAAAATTTTTACGGAGAAAGTTCCTTACAAAGCTCTAAAGGAAGGAAACAAAGAAGTACAAGTTCAATGGAAAATGTTACATTTGTGACAAAGAGGGACATCGGGCCAAAAGATTGTCGTAGCAAATGCAAAGGCAAGGAAGATCAAGCAAGAAGCCTACTCAAGCCAATATGGCGAAGTGGACAAAATTTGAATGGTGTTAAGGACATAAATCTTTCTCCGATTGTTTCTAAGGCAAACCTTGTCGAAATCCTAAAGAATGGTGGGTGGACTGGTGCTATTTGTCACAACTATGCCGATAAAGAGATGTTCACATCTTATTCTATGGTGGACAATGGCGAACAACTCTTTATGGGAAACTCTTCGACTTCTAAAGTTGAAGGATAAGAAAAGATTATTCTGAAGATGACATCTGGAAATGAACTCACTCTTAACAATGTGCTGCATGTACCGGACATTTGCAAGAATCTTGTTTTTGGATCTTTGTTGAGTAAAAATGGATTTAGGCTAGTTTTTGAAAGTAACAAATTTGTACTTCCCAAAAATGAGATGTATGTAGGAAAAGGTAACATGTCTGATGGCCTTTTCAAACTTAATGTAATGACTATTGTACTCTCTATTATTAATAATAATACATCTTCTTCTTACTTGCTTGAGTATTCAAATTTGTGGTATGGTAGACTAGGACTTGTTAATTATGGATCTTTGCGTAGATTAATTAATATGGAATATTTACCTAAATTTGACATTGATTTAAATCATAAATGTGAAATTTGAGTTGAGGCAAAATTAACTAAAACTCCTTTTTATTCAATTGAACGAAGTACGGAGCCACTTGAATTAATTCATAGTGACATTTGTGATTTTAAATCAATTCAAACTAGAGGTGGGAAAAAATATTTTATCACTTTCATAGAAGACTATACTAGATATAGTTATGCTTATTTAATTCGAACCAAGGATGAAGCTTTGAAAACTTTCATTCAATATAAGAATGAAGTTGAAAATCAACTTGGTAAGAAAATTAAAAAACTAAGAAGTGATAGAGGTGGTGAATATGAATCACCTTTTGGTGAATTTTGTAAAGAACATGGAATAATTCATCAAACTACAGCTCCTTACTCACCTCAGCAAAATGGAATTGCTGAAAGGAAAAATAGGATTTAAAAAAAAAATGATGAATGCCATGTTAATAAGTTTTGGATTACCTCAGAACTTGTAAAGGGAAGCAATACTTGCTACTAATTATATACTGAACAAAGTACCCCTGAAAAAAGTAAATCAAACACCTTATAAAATGTGGAATAAGAGAGTATCATCCTACAAATACTTAAAAGTGTGGGGATGTTTGGCTAAAGATAGGTCCTAAAACTGTTGATTGCATTTTCATTTATTTTGCCAAGAATAGTAGTACATATCGGTTTTTGATTCATAAGTCAGAACATCCCGAAATGGATGTAAATACTATTATTGAATCTTGGAATGCATCGTTCTTTGAACATATATTTCCAAACAAGACTGAACAAGAGACTACTACTAATAAAAGATCTTATGATGTTATTACTAGTCATGATCAAGAACAAGATAAAAAACGAGAGTAAGAGATAGATCAAAATGAGAAAGAGGAACCTAAGTGTAGTAAACGTGCTAGAGCCTCAAAATCTTTTGGTCTAGTTTTTCTAACATTTTTGTTAGAAAATGAGCCTTTAACTTTGAAACAAGCTATGTCCAGTTCTGAGGCTCCTTTATGGAAAAAAGCTGTAAACAACAAAGTTGAATCTATCCTGCAAAATTACACTTGGGAATTGGTGGATTTACCACAAGGTTGTAAGCTTCTTGGGTACAAGTGGATTTTCAAAAGAAAAATGAAAATGGATGGATCAATTGACAAATATAAGGCAAGACTTGTGGTCAAAGGATATAGACCAAAAAAAAAAAAAAAAGTCTTGATTACTTTGACACATACTCACCAATTATCAGAATAACATCCATTAAAATGCTAATTGCCATTGGATCTTTGTACAATCTAAAAATTTATCAAATAGATGTGAAAACCGCTTGCTTAAATGATGAGTTAGATGAAGAAATTTACATGGAATAACCAGAAGGATTTTTTGTTCCAGGAAAAGAAAAGAAAGTGTGTAAATTGTTTAAATCATTATATGGTCTAAAACAAGCGCCAAAGCAATAGCATGAAAAATTTGACAAAGTAATGATGTCAAATAAATTCAAAATTAATGAATGTGACAAATGTGTTTATATTAACTACACAAGCAAGGGTTATGTTATAGTATGTCTTTATGTGGATGATATGCTCATCATAGGTAGCAATAATGATATGATTAAAACTACCAAGAAAATGTTGAATAAACATTTTGATGTGAAAGACATGGGGATTGTTGATGTAATACTTGATATGAAAATTATCAAAACATCATAAGGTTATGCTTTGTCACAATCACGTTACATTGAGAAAATACTTGACAAATTTAATAAAGATGATGATCATCTTGCTAGAACACCTGTGGATGTTAATTTGTTTCTTTCTAAGAATATACAGTAAAGTATTTCTCAATTAGAGTATGCCAAAATTATTAGAAGCTTAATGTACTTGATGAAGCACTTTCGCCTAGATATAGCCTATGAAGTAAGTAAATTAAATAGATATACAAATGTCGAGAGTAGAACCGGAAATCAATTATAAGGGTTTTGAGATATCTCTGATTTACTCGTAACATTGGGCTTAATTATACTAGATATTCAGTAGTACTTGAAGGATACTGTGATGCAAATTAGATATCAGATACTAGAGACTCAAAATCTACCAGTGGGTATGTCTTTACTCTTGGTGGGGCGGCTGTATCTTAGAAATCTTCCAAACAGACTTGTATTGCTAAGTCTACTATGGAATCAGAATTCATAGCTTTAGATAAAGCTGGAGAAGAAGCAGAATGGCTTCGCCACTTCCTTGAAGATATTCCAATATGGCCAAAATCGGTGCCTGCTATATGCATACATTGCAATAATCAATCAGCAATAGGTAGAGCATAGAGTCATGTGTATAATAGTAAGTCATGACACATTCGTCATCGACATAACACCGTGAGACAACTACTCTCTAATGGAATTATTTCCATTGAATATGTGAAGTTTAAAAACAACATAGCGGATCCACTAACCAAAGGGTTAGCAAGAGAGTTAGTTAAGAATTCATAGAGAAGAATGAGATTTAACCTATTAAATAAGAGTTGCCACAATGGCAACCCAACCTACCAATTTCTATGATGAAATAGTGATGTTTGCAGCGTTTTAGGTTAAGTAATACCTTTAATAATTCTTATATTTGGGAATACCTAGTGGAGTATAGCAAAATACTCTTTATAAGAATCACCTATATAAGTGTGAATTGGGCCGGCTCTATGAGATTTGTGAAGGACTACAATTCTCTAGAGTACTCATGAAAAATTAGGTTGTTCAGGGCCAGAATGAACAGAATAGTGAGAATTAAGTTGTGTCTGGTGTTATACTGTGTGAGTTCTATTATCTTCGTTTACACAAATGGTTGAACAATTCAAGATATTATGTTCACTAGTTAGCTAGTAAATTCGATAATGTCTCACAAGGGAAGGTTCAAAGCCAAAAGATACATATCATTTGCAGAATATTTTCAATTTTTGTACTCTCTGTAATTAGATCATATTGTTGCATTTTCTCTTCGTTAAATTCCATTCATATGGAGGATTGTTGGTTTATGGTTTTATAGGCTTATTTTGGGCCAAATTTGAGCCCAAATTTGAGTGAGTCCCATACGTCTTTTGGAGTGGATGGTGATGTGTTCCTTGTCACATGGAAAATCACACGGTGAAGACAGTTTGTCAAAACCATTTATGAGTGACTTAGAAGTTGACGTTGTTTTCAAGTTCATGAAATGGACAATTAAAGAATAAAATGTGGGTTTCCTTGTAAGGCTTGTCCCACATTGGAAACTTAAGATAACTTATGTGTGTATATAAGTTTTAGGTGTCAACACTTAGGTTGGGCCCTAAGGAGCACTCCAAGTTTGTAGAAGGGAGGAGTTATAGACAAAGTGGGCCTTAGTTCAAACCACCACACACACGTGCACACCTTATGGCCATCCGTCCGATTGGCCGAGCCGAGCCGGATGTGGGTGTGGGTTGTGGGTTGGGTCGATTCTAAAAATTCTTGTAGGAAAATTAGTTTTTCTTAATGAAATTAATTCAAATGTTGTGCCAAATTTGAATTCGAATTTTCTGTCCAACTTTGTTTCTCTTCCAGTCTGAAATTCCCAACAGATTAAATTGCTTTTAACAGATTTAAACTGCCCAGTAGCTATCTGTTCAAACAGATACAAACTGCCAGCAGTTATCTGTTCAAAACAATTTATGCACCTATTCATTTCAAACTGCATCTGTTCAGTTTGAAATTCAGACCTGTTTGGCCCTATATATACTATGCCATTTCCAGCAGTTTGGGTATTTCTAAATTTCATTTTTCTTGCTTTCATTTGTGCTTTCTTGTATATATATAGGAAAATTTCTGAGAGTATAGAACACAGGTTTTGTTCGGCCGTATAGATTGTTTGAGTACTACTACAATGTGTAAAGATCATTGTATCTTGAGAGATAGACGCTATTTATCCGTAAGTACCAAAGTGGGATGAATCTGTCTTAAAGACAGAGTGTCACATACTCGACTTGATCATTTTTATTGTTAAGTTGTTTCAGTAAATAAATTTATGTAAGTAATTTATTTTTATTTATTTGATTTAGTTTCACTTTATTTATTTTACACAATTGTTCCAACATGATTTGAGGGGAAAAAAAATCTAATTATCATAAAAGCGACCCTAGTTCTGCACTTACATAGTTGAAATCTATTGAAGATGCCCTTATAATTCTAATACCCTACGCATAAGAGCTATAAGAATAAGACAGTAGAAGGAAATGAAAAGACACATAGGCAAATTTCATTATGTATAAATGTCTTGTATGAAAATTACGTTTATATAACATTTTCCTTTCTCTAAAGCTAGGTGTTTAAAAATTTGCCAAGAATAGTGATGTGTGGTTGAGAGTGAATTATTGTTATAAGGAATAAAGATTGTTGGTTCTGTTTTATGCTTTTTTTATTTTTATTTTTATTTTTAACATCAACAAAAATAATATTATAAATCAATCAAATTTAATTGGGTAAATTACACTTTTCACTTATGTAGTTTGGCCTAAACTTTACTTTAATCCCTATTATTTTAATTTTAACAATTAAATTGTTACATTTTAAGTTCAGTTTTAATTTGATCATTTTGTCAAAATTTTCGTTAATATTTTTTATAATCAAAATAGATTGACAAGTATCTTAAAATTATTAATTTTATCTCTAACTCAAATAAAAGAATTAATATTTACTTTAAAGTATTTAAACTAAATTATTAAATTTAAAACTACAGACATTAAAATGAAATTTCAGTCAAAATAGAAGTGTTAAATGTATAATTTGCTCCACTTGTCCTTTGAATTCTATTAAATCAAACTATAAGACTCTATTTTCATGTTTTTTTTTAAAGAAAACTTAACAAGTGTATATATAAGTGATGTGAAAAATACTATAAAATCATTGAATAACTTCCCACGAAGAAGGACGCATCATGGAATCTGAACTAGGGATGACAATTTGAAACCGACCCGACGGAGATCCCCGATCCTGACCCCGATTTGAGCGGTTTTTCCCGAAAATACCCCCGTCGGGGAGAAGATGGTATCTGAAAATCAATCCCCGATATGTTTTGGGCCGGGGACGGTGATTAGTGCTTAAGCCCCAGCCCGGCCCGATCCCCGACCCTGGCCCCATCCCCGAATTTCTCCGAAGTAAAATTACTTTTATACCCCTTATATATATATATATATATAAAATAAACCAAACCATTCTTCTCTTATATATAAATTTATACCCCTTACTTTTATACCGTTAACTCTGATATCTCTCTCTCTCTCTCTCTCTTTCTCTCTCTCGCACACTCTCACTCTCACTCTCATCTCAACTCTTTCTCACTCTTTCATTCTTCTCTCTGGCCTCGACCCCCCTCTCTCTCACCGACGGCGACATCACCACCACCACTGGCCCCGACCCCCCCATTCTCTCACTGACGGCCCCTCTCTCTCACCGACGGCGACATCACCACCACCGCGGGCCCCGATCCCCCATCTCTCTCATCGACGGCAATATCACCACTATCGCAGCACAAGGTCTGTCTCCATCACCGAACCTACCGCTACAGCCAGACACTCGATCTCGCGCCACCACCACCGAACCTACTGCCACAGCTAGCCACTCTGTTAGATCTCTGTGTATGTGTGTGTGTGATCTGATCTATGTGTATGTGTGATCTGATCTGTGATTAATTTTTTTTTTTAGATCTGTAAATTTTTTAGATTTGTGATTAATTTTAGATCTGTAAATTTTTTTAAATTTAAATCTGTAAATTTAAATTTAGGTCTGATTTGTTGTTGAATGTTGATGCTCGGGGAGTTTTGAGTCGAAACCCCATCCCGTTAGGGATGGAGTGCAGTGATGGGTTCCCTCACCGTGGATCGGAGGCGGGGGGGGGGGCGGGGGCGGGGGCGGGGGAGGGGACGGGGATTTTTCAACCTTCGGGGATCGGGGACGGGGTGTGTAGTCCCCGGCCCCACCCCGACCCGTTGCCATTCCTAATCTGAACTCTGGTCAAAGTTCGCCCACTACCTTCTAAAACTAGCATGCACGTGGGATTACGCATCACGATTGAACTTTTGTTACTCCGACTTTGTTTGGGATATAATTTTGGGACTAAAATAATTATAAAAAGATAAAATATGTTAAAATATTAATAAAATAAAATATTACATTTAAATCATAATTATTTAATATAAAACCAAAAAAACTATCATAAATAAAACTTTTTAATTTTAAACTAAAATAATTAAAAAATTAAAAATCAATTCACATTTCAAAGGAAGGCTTAGCCGTTAACAGCTAAGAGCATCTCCAATGGTATTTGCTATAATACCATTACTATTGCTATAATTTGACAATGAATAGTAGTAATTTGTCAAATTATAGCAATGGTGCTCCAATGGTACATATGCTATTTTGGCAAATTCTATCCAACTTTCTCTCTAAATTTGTAGGTATTGTTTGAATATAAGTTTTTTAGTAATTTTTTTTTTGTTTATTTTACCTTTTGTGACCATTTAAAAAAAATTTCTAAAAAGATTAAATATTTATATTTTATAAAAAAAAAAATTTAAAAAATGAAAAAAAATAAATTACTCTTATTTGAAAAAAAAAAATTACTCGCTGAGATTAAAAACCCATTCCAGAACCTTCAGAACCTTCATTCTACTTTTTTGAGCTTCAAAGGTAGAACAACCTACAACGACCAACTCCATCTCTCTCTCTCTCTCTCTCTCTCTCTCTCTCTCTCTCTCTCTCTCTCCCTCTCCCTTCTCAATATTTCTCTCTTGCCACCATGTTGTCTCTGTTCCTCTTAATCACTCTATCCCCTAAATCAAATATGAAAAAAACCCTAAATCAAAGATGAAGAAATCCGAAACCCCAAATCAAACCCTAAGTACGAAGATGAAATCGATGAAGATGAAGATGAAGATGAAGATGAAGAAGATCAAGCTGAAGTTTCAGAATGTTAAAATTATGTGAAATCCATCAACCATATGAAATCTAAGTATTTATTGTTTAGAATTTGCTTCAAGTTTATTCAGATTACTTGAGATTTGCTTCAAATTGTTTGAGATTTGTTGAGATTGCTTCAAATTTGTTTGAAAGTGCTTCAAATTTGTTTGAAATTGCTTGATTGTTGTTGTTTTTAACCTGATTCTTTTCTCTTTTTTTTTGGGTTAATGGTGAATTTTGTTTTTTTTTTTTTTTAAAAAAAAAGAAGAAAGAAATTGGCAATTGCCAAATTGTTTAAAAAAATTGGTGAATGAATTTTGTTTTTCTGGGTGAATGAATTCTGTTTTGTCAACTAAATTTGGAGCAAAAAATCTATTGATTCTGGATAATGTGGCATGTTTGGCAAATGCTATTTCTATTGTCAAATTTGGCAACAAAAATGGCATATGCTATGTTTAGCAGGAAAAATAGCATGCCATTAGAGAACCTTTTTTTTTTTTTTTTTTCACTTTTGTCAAATTATAACTTTGATAGCTCTTTTGGCAGTACCATTAGAGATGCTCTAAAGGCCGTGAATATTTTTTTTGTCGCGCCGTTAAAACCGGAGATAAAGGGGTGGAGTGGGTTTGATTTGTTGGTTGGAGGTTAAAACTTTTTTATCTCCCCCTCTCTCACCCAGTCTATTTACAATTTAATTAACGGAGTAATTAGGTTTTATTTGATAATATTATTTTTTGGTCTAAAAATTTAAAATTTATTAAAATAATTAAAAAATCAATAATTTATATTAAAAAAATCAAAAAATTTATTTTTTCTCTATCTTTTACACATCTTTTTATAAAAAATCAAAAAGTTAAAAAGTTATCTCAAATATATTAATTTTTTTACATCATATTTTAACAAAAAAACTAAAAAATTACAAAAAAAAACTTCTTCTCAAACAAGGCCTTAGACTGAGGAGTGTTTTGAAAAATGAATAAAAGTTAGTTTTTTGGTATTTTTTTGGTTTTGTTTTGAAAAATATGTAAAAAATATAAGATATAATGTGATCTAAAATGGGTTAAAAATTGAAAAGTGAATTTTAATCTACTTCTCAAAATAAGCCTTAATAAAAATTTGAAAAAATAATTACATATTAATTAAAATAAAAATAATTATAATTATAATCATTAATATTTATAAAATTTATTATTAATTTCTAGTACTTTTATATTTTTTCTTTGATTAACATTATAGGCCCGTGAATATCACATCCAATAGGCAACGTGCATAAGCTTATAAAAAAAAAAAACAAAAAAAAGGCAACGTGCATGATTTTCAAAACTAGACTGTCAAAAAGATCGGACGATACGATCAAAGATGGGTAGATATGTTTGGTTTGCATTTGAGAGATGAGTTTTAGAAAAAAAATTTTAAAAAATTATTTGGTTTGAGGTTTTTTCAAAAAAATTTTCGAATCACTTTCTTTCTCTTACACATCAATCAATTATTTTTTTCTCTCCTCTCTCCTCTCTCATTCTCAATCACTTTTTCTCTTACACTTTTCCCAAAATATCAAATCATCCCAAACTTCCAAAAAAACAACTCTTCCAAAATATACAATCAAACAAACTAAATTTTTTTTAAACTCTCTCCTTAAAATTTTTTTCAAAAATAAGTCTCCCAAAAATAAATTAAACAATTGGAAATGTTTGAGAGCTCGAGAGAGTTGGCTCGAAAACTGGCTCGAGAGAGGAGAGAGGGAGAAAGAGAGAGGGAGAAGAGAGAGGAGAGGGAGAAGCAGATGAGGAAGGGAGAGGGAGAAAGGGAGAAAGAGAGGGGAAGAGGAGGAGAGAGGGAGAAAGAGAGAGGAGAGATCGTCGCAGAGGAAGAGAGGTCGTCACCCCGGCCGTCGCCGATCGTCGCCTTGTCGCCGACGTCTTGCAGCATGTTTGCTCCTCGCCGATCGTTGCACCACCGCCACCGCCTCGCCCCGCCTCCTCCTCCAGCAGATTTATGGCCCCCTCCCCTCCCTCCTCCTCCCCCTCCCTCCTCCTCCTCGTCTTCCTCCCTTCTTTTCTTCTCCCTTCTTCTTCTTCGTTCTGAAACTGAAACAAAAACCAGAAAAAAAGAAAAAAAAAAATTTCGACACCAAAACGACGTCGTTTTGGTGTCGAGCCGCGGTTTCGAGTTACGTAGCATGGTCGTTAAACAATATCTGGGCCTTCTCCGTGATCAACGTTTCGTACTCCGATGAAGAATTGACAGTCCACGTGGGTCTCTCAATGCGGAGAAAGAAAAATTATTCATCAATGTTGAGTTCACGTTATCATATTTTATATTAATTATGATTTATTATATTTTTTAGTTATTTAATATAAATTTATAAATCTCATTCTTTCTATTAATTATAATATTATTGAGACTTCGTTTGACAAGGAGGTTTGAAACTATTTTAATCACAAAAGATAAAATATGTTATTTTACTCACAACAAATAAAACATTACATCTAACCTATAATAATTACACGTTTCTCTCACAAAAAAGTCAAAAAGCTAAAAAGTCGTTCCCAAACCTAGCGTTTTAGTTCAGACTAAAATAGTCAAAAAAAAATAAAAAAGTCAACCACTTCTCAAACGGAGGCTGAGGTATTGCATGATAGTATCTTAAAAATAACTAATAACTTCTCATGAAAAAAATATCTGATAATTTAAAGTATCGACACGTGACGTTCTAAATATATTGTAATTGATAAAAATAATAAATTTATAATTTTATGTTAACTAATTAATGAATGGTAAAAGACATAATAATTTTTTGATTGATCAAGAATATAATTACACAATACTCTTAAAACACAATAATTTTTCCCATGAGGAGAAGTAATAACTTGGACCTACCACAAGCCACACCTATTTTGGGAAGTGGGTTATAATTCACTTCCCAAATTATAACCCACTTCTTCTCTCACAAAAAAATTGCTTATAAACTGTTTATAAATAACTTTTTACCAAAAAAACTAATTATATCCATCTTCCCAAAATAGGCCGTATAATCTATGGCCGGATTAGGAAAAATACTTGTTTCTTAACTTTTAACCTAATCAGTTTTTTCCCCCAATTTTTTTTAAAGTTACTTTTACTTTTGTGGCAAGCGAATTTTTAATTTAATATCATAATTATATTAATTATTCATAGGATATATATATATATAAAATAAAAAAAGAGAAGCAATAATAATAATAATAATTAAAGAAAAATAAAGAAATAAAGAAATATATAATTGAATACAATTCCTTAGTCTAATATTGGAAATCTTTGTTAAGGGATAGATTGTGGGATACCGCATTTTAAATATTAAATATTTTAGTAAGCAGTAAATGATGTTTTATAGTTTGGTAATGAGATTTTTAAACGTGAACTTAAGTTATAATTATACGTAATTTTAGAGATCATTTTAGATTACCAAAGAGGATAATTACCTTTACAAAAGACCTAAGTGACTCTTGGTAAAATATAAGGATTAAACCAAGAGGTAAATCAGGGGAAGGGATGAGAAGCTGCCACGTGGGTTCTACGTGTGATGTCCTTTGCTTGGGCCTCACACATTGGGGTGGGTATAAATAGTGAGGTAAAGTCGATTAAGCACCAAAACGAAGTAAAGGAGAAGGAGCGTGGCAAGTAAGGTTCGGGAGCACAGTGATAATAAGAATAATTTATATAGGTGAGTTATATTATATTTTGAGCTACCATAACATGTTTTAAATATGTCTTGAGTTATTATAATATATTTTACGAATGTTTTTAGTTACCACAATTTATTTTATATAATTTATGGTTTATGATTATGTTAATGTTTCAATTACATGGATAATTTTTTGAACTCTATTTGCCTAAATTGAAACTCATGGATATGTTTGTTTAAATTTTAGAAAATATTTGATAATGATCTTGCAAACAATTATTGTCTATAAGTACCATCACGGAAGTCTCACGCCTTAGAGGACTTAAATAACCATTAGCCCCTATTTGGCTACTCTGTGATCCTCTGTTCGTCGGATCCATTGACTCCCGTTCCGATTGTCACTTCAGTGACCCCTGTTCTGTTTTATACCGTGGTTATAATTATTTATGTAATTTATTTCAGTTTTTGCCACTTAATTAATTTGTTTATTCAACTTAAATTATGTTAATAGTTTAACCTAAATAACTATCCATGGCTATTTTTGTACCCCTACCTCACAGTATAATATTTCTCACTCTGCTATGTGCTTATAGCTGTTACCTCTTTTAGGTGACGGGATTTAACGAGATCAAGATGGGAGATAAATCACAGTGTTTTCTTCTTTTTTTTTTTTTTTCTTTTATACTATCTGTATTTTGATTGGAATCTTGTAATAAAATAAGAGGCCAAATGACCTTTTTTTGTTTTTTTTAATAAACTTTTGGCACCTAATTATTTTATTTTAATTTAATTAATTTATTTGTTGTGCTACCACTATAGAAATTTTAGAATTATTTTAATTTACCTTGTTGCAACGCCGAACCTTTGGGTACAGGGTTTGGGTTGTGACAAAAGTGGTATCAGATTAATGGTTTCTTTTCTCTAAACAATTACACATTATTTGAATTGAATTTTTTTTTCAAAAAAAAAAGAAAAGAAAAAAAAGACGAAACCCTGAGCGTCTATTAATACAAATATATATATTTTGTCCAACATCATAATTGTTTAATTATATATATGGTGTCATGATATAAAATAAATGAATAAAATATTGTGTCTAACATGATTTAAACAAATATTGGGTAGGCTAAGTTTTCCTGTGTTGTAGGACATGGCACACCCGGAAGAATTGATTTGGTTTGAGCCCCAAGAAGTGCATTTGGCCCCTAACTTATTGGAGGGATGAGGGGACTCAGACAGCACCATCAGATAGACCCACCCCGACCTTGACCGACTCATAGAGAGGCTAGTATATTTGCAGACCGACCATTACGAGGACTACCTGTTTTGGAGACTTAGTTGGGCTAGCACCCGAGAGAGATACATTGGGCCGTCGCACGTCGTCGGGTTGGTACATTCCACATTTCTTGGTTGCTTTCTTACCCCCAGGCTTTACCGAGAGGAGAGGAAATATATATTCTAGCAGCCATATTCGCACTACTACACCTCCTCCATAGCACATTGTCCAGACCCCAATTGTGGACTACACTAACAGTACCACATACTTAGAGATACTTGTGCAGCTCACTAGGCGACAATTTTAGGGCTATGATCACGGTGTACCGGTCTACATGGTCTAGGAAGTTTGGCGCTGTTTTAGGATTAAGCTTAGTGGATGAGAGTTCGAGTCCCTCGTATAGCAGGAGTTCCCATGGCTGTTCCACGGCCCAGTCTTCCAGAGCCAGTTTTCGTGGGGGCTCAGTAACCTATTCTAGGAGCATAACCGAGAGATGTCGCTGATCTTTTTTCTTTTTTTTTGGGAGCTAACAATGACTAGTCTAATCCTTATATTTTTGTATTAGTAGGATTAGACATTAACTCTTGACTACTGGACTAATGCCTTATGTATAGTAACAATGATGTATATATGATGTTTTATATAGTATTAATGAGGTAATATTAATGTGGTAGTACAACTAATAAAACTAATACGTTATATATGGCGTTGTATCAAAGTTATATCAATGTGATGTGATGTTTATATCATTTTACCTTGTAGTAATGGCTAATGATGGAAATGAAACTCGATCGTCAGTCAGCAGTACTGATCCAATGGAGCAAATCATGGAAAGAACATTTATTAGTTTTCTGCGAGCCCTACAAACCAACATTAATAACGGATTGCCTGAATGACGAGAAGAACCAACTGCAATAAAACAGTTCCAGGACTTGAAACCTACCATATTCACTGGCAGTACAAACCCACTGGTGGCAAAAGCTTGGGTCAGAGATATGGAGAAATTTTTTTGTGCACTACCTTGCACAGAAAGGCAGAAGGTGACTTTCACCACATTCACCTTCAAAGACAATGCACAAGAATGCTGGCTTCTTACCTTGGAGAAAGAAGATATTATGACTTGGGCAAGATTCTTGGAGGTATTCTATGAAAAATACTTTCCAGATTCACTACGGGAACAAAAGGTGGCAAAATTCATACATCTAAGGCAAGAAACCATGATGGTAGCTGAATAGGAGAGCAAGTTTACACAACTAGCTCGATTTGCGACATACGTCATCCCCACCGAAGCTCAAAAAGCTAGGAAATTCGAAGCAGGATTGGATGCTGAAATCAAGGATATGTTGGAGGTTTTGAAGCTACCCACTTATTCGAAGGTGGTGGATTGAGCATACATTACGAAAAAAGGGATTAAAGCCTTGCGCTTCGAGAAACCAAGCCAGAGGAAGCGATTTTAAAGAAGAGATAATAGAAGACCCGGTATCGTGCCTCCTAAGAGGGTAATGTGATACCCCTGTTCTGTAGTATCTGATTGGTCCTTAATATGAATGTGATTATGTGTTTTGATATGATTTTGTGTACCATTATGTGAAAATATGTAGTTTTGAATTTCTATCTGTTCACCGGAGGAATATCTGTTTGATTATCTGCTTTGGAAATTAAATTGGAGGCTTTATCGGCCACAGAACCCGAAATTGATTGCGCCGTTACGATTAGCGTAATTTTTAAAGCCTACCGTGAAATTTAATTGAAAATTGATTCGGGTCAGATTAAGTCGATTAAATTGATAAATTAGTGCCCAATTACTTTATTATTATTATATTGGAATTAGTGGGGCTTGTTGTAATTGAGCACTACATCCTCATTTCTCTCCTTTAGCTTCATTTGGCTGATAAAAAACTCTAAGAAATAGGAGAGGGTCGGCTAGTGAGAGAGAGGGTGAAGGAAGTTGAAGTTTTGGCCTCAAAGCTTGGACATTTGAAGTCTAGTTCAAGAATTAACCATAGATTGGGCTTCTAGGTAAGCAATTGATTCTTGAACTCATGAATTTAATGTGTAATCTTGTGTGTTCAAAGTTGTATGATGATAAAGAGCATGAAATGGGTTGGTTCTGTTGAATTTGAAGTCTTAGAACTCATGTATGTAAGAAATTGTTTTGAATTTGGATGTTTGAGCTTGAAACACATGATTCATGTAGAGTTTTGGTTAAATCTCATGCTATAATCATCATTTGTATCATCTAAGTTGAGAATGAGAGTAAAACATCACATGCATGCACAATTTTTGAAGATAAGAGCTTTGAATGCATGAATGTGTATGATGGAATTGAGTTTGGTGTCAATTTGAGACATGCATGTGTTTGATCCTTCAAATTGAGCTCCATGATGTTGTGTTTTGGTGTTTATACCATGTTAGTACAAGTATACGTGAATTTGGAGTCATAAAATGCAAGAAATGTAGGTTTGAATGTTGAAAGGGAGCTCAAGAACACTGCTAGAAAAACCCAGAATTTTGATGTTCGCTCGAGCGGGAAATACGTGCTCCCAGCACTTTTTGTAGACATGGTGTCTGCTCAAGTAGGGAAGTTGACACTCGATCGGGGAGCTATGTAGACAAGCCTTCCGCTCGAGCGGCAGAGTTCACGCTCGAGCGTGATTTCGATGCAACCAGTACTTTTGCAGGCCTTAAGGGTCCGCTCGAGTGGGGAAGTTGACGCTCAAGCGAGGACCCTATTTTCTGAAATTTTGTTTACGCGTTCTGTGTTTTGTTTTCTGTTCTCTTTCACTTGCAAGCACTCTTAGGCATGCATTAAGCATTGTAATTAAGTTAAAGAGATAAGAAGAAAACCTAAAGAGGAATATGTGAATTAAAGAACGGATTGAATTATTAGTGACCCTTTTGTGTTCATGGAATGTGTAGGGTCGAGCTCCAGGACAAACCAACCAACCGATCACTGTGAGTAATATCTTATCAAGATATTTGAAATATATTGTTGTCCAATCGCTTACTTCTATGTAAGTTTTATAAATTCGTCGATTCAATTGGTGGACAACGTTTTGACATAAATGAATGGACCGAAGGTCGTTTCGGCATGAATGAATGGACCAAAGGTCATTTTGACATAAATGAACGGACTGAAGGTCGTTTTGGCATGAATGAATGGACCAAAGGTCGTTTTGACATAAATGAATGGACCGAAGGTCGTTTTGACATGAATGAATGGACCAAAGGTCGTTTTGACATGAATGGATGGGCCGAAGGCCGCTTTGACATGGATGAAAGTCTGAATGGGCCAAAGGCCAGTTTATTATGGAAAGATAAATGGGCCAAAGGTCAATATGTTTGGAACCACAGTCACTTGACCTAAATGGTGTATGTATATATGTTAAATAGCAATATGAATTGGGCCCAAGGCTGTTTGAAGCTTGTTGTTCTACATACTATTTGTATAACTCCTTTATTTGATATTATTCACTGGGCTATCGCTCACGCTCATTTATGTGTTTGTAGGTGAGCCAAGAGAAGTCCAAACCCAGTCCCAGTGAAGCTTGTGAGGAACAACAAAGGTTTTTGGAGAGTCAGCCCTTGTGTCTCACGCATGAGATCAGTCTTCGCCCTTTTGTTATGTATTTATATTTTGTTATGTTGGTGAAGTTTTGAATATGTTTGTATAAAGTTTTCATGGGTTGACTTAGTTTGGATGATCCTGTCTGTATAGAATCTTATGTCACTATACTCTTTGTTGTGAGTTATTAACATATGTATGTGAAGAATGTTATGATGTGCATGTAAGCACGGCTCTATGGACAAAGTTTTAAGTTTTTGCTTCCGTTTGGCCCCTATTAACTTTGTTAAAATACGTTGTGTTTGTTGTGAGGCCGTAGGTAATCTCATGATTACTGGCCGGTTATGTCCTTAACCCATGGGGGCGGGTTCGAGTCATCACAGTAAATATGGGCACAACCAGTTCAACCAGTTCAAGCAATCAAGGTCCTACAAATCCCAAAGGTGGCACCACTCCAACTTGCTCTACTTATGGAAGGGGACTCATTGGGGACAATGTCGTCAAGACATGGAAGTATGCTTTAGATGAGGCCAAGTTGGCCACTTGCTGAGAGATTGTCCTAAGCTTGCCAGTTCTACAGCCAACCCATCTAAACTAGGCCAAAAACCCGCGGTACCTAGAGGAGTGAGAAATGACCAAAAAGGCCAAGGAAGAGCTTTTGCCTTGGTGCCTAGAAACCCAGAAGTTATTGAGAATGTCGTGTCAGGTACACTTTTCGTTTGTGGTCAGTTAGCTCATGTTCTCTTTGACTCTAGTTCAACTCATTCTTTTGTTAAACCACACTTTGCTACCAAGTTAACATCAACATCCGAACCCTTAGGATATATATTATCTGTGTCTTTTCCTCTTGGTAATTTTGCTCTTAGTGCTGATGTATACAAATCTTGTACTGTATCCTTAAAAGGGGAAACTTTATACGTAGACTTGATTCCCCTCTACATTAGTACCTTTGATGTGATCTTAGGAATGGATTGGTTAGTTGCCAACCATGCCTCTATTGATTGTGAAGCCAAAAAGGTCTTCCTCTGGTTACCAAACCAACTCGAGCTTGTCTTTGAAGGAACTGGAGTCTCTCCTCCTCCATTTATTATATCCTTCATGACAGCTCAACAGCTTCTAAGAAAGGGTTGTTGTAGTTGTATCTGTTATGTGATCGATATGCAACAAGACGCTCCCATACTTGATACAGTCTCTGTGGTTCGAGAATTCCCGGATGTATTTCCTGAAGACCTACCTGGCACCCCAGTTAACCGAGAAATTGAATTCACCATTGAAACCCAACCTGGTACACAACCAATCTCAAAAGTCCCTTACCGTATGTCCATGACAGAATTAAAAGAATTGAAGACTCAACTCCAGGAACTATTAGACAAAGGTTTTATTCGACCAAGTACCTCACCATAAGGAGCTCCAGTACTATTCATAAAGAAAAAAGATGGCACGATAAAGTTATGTATCAATTATCGGGAGCTGAACAAAGTCACCATAAAAAATCGGTACCCTCTGCCACGAATTGATGACCTGTTCGACCAACTGCAAGGCACCCAAGTATTCTAAAAAATTGACTTGTGTTCTAGCTACCATCAACTAAAAGTCAAAACGGAAGGCATCGAAAAAACTTCCTTCAAAACCTATTACGGGCACTACGAGTTTCTCATCATGCCATTTGGTGTCACCAATGCTCCAGCGGCCTTCATAGATCTGATGAATAGAGTGTTCAAACCCTATCTTGATGAATTCGTCATTGTCTTTATTGACGAATTCGTCATTGCCTTCATTGACGACTTTCTCATTTACTCCAAATTGCCAGAAGATCATGAACACCACTTGCAAAGAGTTCTACAGACACTACGTGATCACAAACTTTATGCCAAGTTGAAGAAATGCGAATTTTGGATCACTAGTGTACACTTTCTTGGTTACGTCATTAACAAAGATGGATCTCAGTTGACCCTTAGAAGGTTGCAGCAATCGTGGATTGGCCACGACCCACTAATGTGTCCGAGATTCGAAGCTTCTTGGGTCTAGCTGGCTATTACCGACGCTTTGTGCAAGATTTCTCGAAGATAGTTTCACCCTTGACCTAGTTAACTCAGAAGAACACACCTTTGAATGGACGAACAAATAGGAATGTTTCTTCTAAGAATTAAAGAACAGACTCGTAACGGCTCCTATACTAGCACTCCCTGTAGAAATAGAAGGGTTCATAATTTATAGTGATGCCTCATACAATAGTTTAGGTTGCGTTCTTATGCAAAATGGGAAGGTCATTGCATATACCTCATGTCAACTAAAGACCCACAAGAAGAATTACCCAACCCATGATCTGGAATTAGCCGCGGTAATCTTTGCACTCAAAATCTGGTGTCATTATCTCTATGGAGTAACCTGTGAAATTTACACAGATCATAAGAGTCTCAAATATCTGTACACAGAAGGAATTGAATATGAGGCAATAACGATGGCTAGAATTTATGAAAGACTATGATATAGAAATCCATTACCACATCAGCAAAGCTAACGTACATTGAGTCGAAAGATGACCAAAAGTTTGGCATGTACCCTGTAGACACCTCATTTTTGACCGACCTTAAGACTCAGACGTCATCGATTGAGCGCTCGATAATCACACATGTTTGTGTTCGTTTCGAGTTTCCAGAGTTTTCGGCTGAGTGCCTTGCCTCCGGGCCTTTGAACTCTTTGTGTTTTGGCTTGGTTTGTGGACCATGCCTTGTTGACCTTGCCTGAAGGGAGAGAGAGGTCCGTAGACCACTTTTTGTAGTCGTAGACTACTTTTCCCTCTTGTGGGCTAGTTTTCGATTTCCGGAACCTTCGGCCGAGCGCTTTGTCTCGGGACCGCTTAACGTTCTCCTCTTGGTTTGGTTTTTGGACCATGCCTTGTTGCCTTGGTCTAGAAGGAAACAGAGGTTTGTAGACCACTCTTTGTGGTTGTAGACTACCTTTCCCTCTTGTAGACCACTTTTTGTACCCGTAGACTAGTTTTCGGGGCTCCCGGCTGTGTGCCTTGTCCTGCGAACTTTTGTCTTGCTTCCTTTTTGGTTTGGTTTTGAACCAAACCTTATTTTCCTTGCTTGGAGGGTGGAATAAGGGGTGTAGACCAGTTTCTCTCCCTGAAGACCATTTTTCTTCCCCACCAACCAGTTTTTTGGTCGGCCAGCTGGTCTTGGTGGTCTGTGGACCACCTAAAATGGTCGGCAGCCATGCCACCACCTTCCTTTCTTTGTACAGACCACCTCTCCCCCCTTGCCAACCAGTTGTTCTCCCTGCAGACCACCTTTTCTGGTCGGTCGACTAGTGAGAGTGGTCGGCCGACCACCTCAACTGGTCGACACCTTTTCTGTATTTTTTTGTAGATATTTTCTTGCAAGCTGTGCCAGCTGTTGGGCACTGAAAGCATCCTCCATACACATTGAGGGATTGCTTGGAGCTCCAAGCTTGTTTAACAAGCTTGCAGCTTGGTTTTCTATAAAAAGGAGCCTCTTCCCTCTTGTCTCAAGTTCAGAAAATTGGCATAGAGCTATACATATATCTCTATCTCTATATTTCTTCCTTTCTCTCCATATTTGTGCTTAAAAGTATAGTTTCTTCACATTTTTGCACACAAACACGTACTCAAACACCATACTCTTGGAGCTGAGGCACCTTGAAGCTGGTTTTGGAGTTTTTGGATTGCTTTTGGTCAAAAAAGGTTGTTGGAGTTGCTGCTTTGAAGTTGTTCTTTATGGGTGAGTTTCTAACCCCTTGAACCTTTGTTTTTGATTAAGCTTTTGGCCCTATTTGCATGATGTTTTAGGCTTAACTTTCAACTGTAAAAAGTTCTAATTTTAAGTGCTTGAAATGTTTTTTTAAGGTCTCTTTGGTATTGGGGGTGGTCTACCCCCTTTTGTGCCTTGTTTTGCCTTGTTTTGGGCCATCACTTTAGGCCTTTGTGATCACCTTTGTTTGGCCTCTTCACCACTGAATTTCAGAGGAATTTCAGTGGTGGAAAGTGTGTTTTTGAGGCCTCAAATGGGTGGGTGTTGTCCCCCATCTTCTTCTCTTATATGCTTGTGTTGATGGCTCATCAAAGTAGCATGTTTGTTAAGCTTGTTTTGGCTTGTTCTCAGCCTATTTTTGGCCTTATTTCAGTATGGCATACCTCTGTTTTGGCTTAGTTTAGGCCACCCTTGCATGCTTCTTGTATGTGTAGTGTAATCCTATTTGTGGCTCATCAAAGTAGCATGTCTTTCTAGCATGTTTTGGCTCCATCTTAGCATGTCTGAGGCATTATTTCAGCATGTTATAGCTCTGTATAGGGTTGGTTTGATTACCTCTTGCATGCTCCTTGCACTTGTAGTGCAATTTCACAAGCTAGCCTAATATGCATCATGCCTTGGACCATCATTTTGGCATGATTTTGGCTCAACTCCAGCAAGCTTTTACTCATGATTTACCATGCTTAAGCTCTATTTTATGTTGTTTTGGTCATGTATGCCTTGCTTTGTATAGCCATAGTGCATTCTAGTTCATTAGCTTTGAATTCCCAAGTCACTAGCATGTATTGCTTGGACTATTTGCATGATTTGGCATCATTTGTTATGTGATTTCAGAGCATGTTCCACTGCCATGTCCTCACATCTTTCACTCTTTAAATGCTTTGGAGGATTGGTGCTTTATGCCTTAAGTATGAGCCAATATATATGCCATCTTGCCTAAGCTTTTGGGTTGCCATATCAGTGTGTTTTTGGTGTTTTTTTTGCCATGATACAAGTCTAATTTTTGTTGGTGAAATCATCTCATGCTTGGATTTGGTAGGTGTAGTGTAATTCTCCTTGTTGGCCTTGCATACTCCATGCTTCATGCCCTTCATGCTAGCATGTGTTAGCTCTACTCCATACATGTTTTAGCATCATTTTGACATGCTCTAGGACTATTTTGGATTGTCTTGGCTATATGGTTCATGTATTGCATAGCTGTAGTACAATGGGCTTGGCTAGCCTTATGTGTTCATGTTGTTTGCATGCTGTTTGCATGTGCATGCATTGCATTGCATTTGCATGCCATTATTATTGATAGGTTGATCATGCTTATGTTGTGTTGTATTGTATTTGGATAAGGTGTTAATCCAAACATGAGAAACGAGGGACGTTTCATACTTGAAGTGATGAAATGTGCCTCATTTCTCGGTCATCGACCCTCTTGATCAAGCATGATAGAGGTTAAGGCTCTTATTTGTTATTTGTGCATTCATTGACATTGAATTGTGCAAACTTGGCTTCTCGGCCATCGTGCATCGCGATGCTTGGTTGGTGGCCCGAGAGTCGAGAACTGCACTCCCTTGAGCTTAAGAAATGATAGAGAGAGTGATTGTGCACACATACCTTGTAAATACACTGCTGTGCCCCTTCTTGTTCTTTGTTGCAGCAAAATGGAGCTTGGTGGCATTTTCTGGTCGGCAGACCAGTAAAAGTGGCTGGCCGATCACTTTTTCTGGTCTGCAGCATGTTTAGGTGGTCTACAGGTGGTCTACAACACCATTAAGTGGTCGGCAGCCCTCCTGGAGGTCTCCATGTTAGAGTAGAAGCTATCTGGAGGTTTGTGCAGTGTTCTGAAATCAAATGCAAACAGAGGCAAGTTGGGGCATAACGATGGATTTCCGAGCGAGGCAATCAAGCATGCATGCACTTCTCGTCCCGAGGCTCCTTTTCACTTTTTAGCTTAGCTAGTTAGCTATTTGGTTCTGTACTTAAGTATTTAATGCACTTAGCTATTCATTTGCGTTGTAATAACTAATTAGTTAACTAGGATTAGTTAATTAGTTTCGTTTTGTAATAATTAGTTTAATTAGCTTAGATTAGCTAGTTAGCTTATTATTCGGACCCTTCGTCGAGAGGGCAAATGTTGTAATAAGTGTGCGTGTATGTGTGAATGTTTTCCAACCCCACGTCTTTCTCCCTTTTACTTAACTACTTTTGATGGTTAGTTTAGGGCATATTTCGATTAGCATACCTTATACTTCACATGCGTGCACAATTCATTTGCCTTGCATGCACCGGGCTCGGCGCATCATACAAACTGCATTGTATTTTAATATTAATTTGAATACATGTTATCAAGTTGCATTCACATGACATCTTAGAATAGCTGAGCCTATCTTAGCTACATTTTTGCATGTGTTGCATTAGGCATTGTTAACATGGCTAGGATCATGTATTGATTACTAACTAGCTTCTTTTTTGGCTCAAAGTACACTGTGAGTGTTTATGCTTTAGCATCCTTGCATGTGTGTAAGTGATTGCTATGATTAGCATGCTTGCCATGAGGCCAATTGCTTAAGTGTTTAACTGCATGAATGCCTTTGGTTAAAGGCTTCATTGCTTGAATTGGAACAATTCATCAAAATGTGCGTTTTAAGCCCACTTTGTGGAGTGGAAAAATCATGTTGTTTTCTAAGCCCACTTGAGGGTGGCAAATCCGCATCTTAACCTACTTGCGAGTAGCACTTCCAAACCATTTTCGAGAAACAAACATGAGATGTTGTGTTCCAATTCTTGCGATTGAGTCTATACTTGTGTGCTGTGTGCAACACATAGTAAGCTAGCTAATAAATCAGAATAAGAATACATGTGTTTTCAAAAACAACATATCATGTTAGTAGAGGCCAATCCTTTGATCGGGCGAGCGAAGGTGCTCATTTTAGGACCTTCTCCTCTCGTACCCAAGTTCCCGAGCCGAGGCAACTTTGGTGATGACAGACACATGGCCTTAGGCACGAGTCAAGATTTCCTAAATTTCCCAAAACAAAATATTTAGGTGGCGACTCTGAAATTTGGCAAGGCAGTCTATGTTTGGCGTTTTTTGATTAAAATCGATTTTCCAAAACGATTTGTTGGATTTGGACTCTTTGGTGATTTATTAGTCTTACATTGCACTTTGTGAGATTAGATTCAGAACCGTGACATGAGTCCGAACTGTAGTAGCTATGAACACAATTCGCACCCTCACGCGCGGAGCAGAGTTCCGGGCGGTCTACATACCCTCGTTCCCTGCAAGATCAATGGGCTGCTTGCTAACATAATTGTGGAACCCAAGTTGATTGAAGAAATTAAAGCCCGCCAATGTGAAGATAAACTTTAAAGAAAAAGTACGAAAAGCAAAGAAGCACGCCCGATTCTAACTTCACGATAAGCAATGGGATGCTAAAATTTTGAAATCGAATTTGCATACCTGACCTTCCAGATCTCAAGAAAAACATATTGGTAGAAGCTCATAGCTCGAGGTTTGCGATCCACCCTGGCAATACGAAAATGTATCACGATCTGAAGGGACGTTTCTGGTGAACAGGAATGAAGAAAGATGTAGCAAGTCATGTCTCCAAATGCCTACATTGTCAATAGGTTAAAGTAGAACACCAGAGACCTTCAGGAATGTTGCAACTACTCCCTATTCCTAAATGGAAATGGGAGCACATTACTATGGATTTCGTGGTCGGGCTATCGCAATCAGTCTCGAAGAATGATGCAATATGGGTTATCGTAGATCGATTGATGAAGTCGGCGCATTTTCTCCCAATCAGAATCATGTTCTCCCTCTCTAAGTTTGCCACTCTATACATTAAGGAAATCATTCGTTTGCACGGCACCCTAGTTTCAATCGTATCCGATAGAGACTTCGCTTCGTGTCTTACTTTTGGAACAAATTGCAAGAAACTTTGGAAACCACTTTGAAGTTTAGCACAGCTTATCACCCGCAAACTGATGGGCAACCTGAAAGGACGATCCAGACTTTGGAAGATATATTACGTGTGTGTGTGTGCTAGACCTTAAAGGTAATTGGGATGATCACCTACCTTTGGTGGAGTTCACCTATAATAATAGTTACCATGCAAGCATTGGAATGGCACCATATGAGGCACTATATGGAAGAAAATGCCGATCACCTTTGTGTTGGACTGAAGTCGGAGACAGAAAATTATTAGGTCCTGAGATCATGAAAATACAAGCGATAAAATTCAACTCATCCAGCAGCAAATTCACACTACCCAGAGCCGCCAGAAAAGCTATGCAGATACACGGAGACGGGACTTAGAATTTCAAATAGGCGACCATGTGTTCCTAAAGATCTCACCAACAAGAGGGGTTATCCGATTTGGAAAAAGAGGAAAGTTAAACCCACGCTATATCGGGCCATTCGAGATACTAGAAAGGATTGGTCCTGTGGCATATTGCCTTGCGCTTCTACCTGAACTGTCCAACGTCCACAACACGTTTCACGTTTCGAGACTTTGTCGATATCTTCTGGATCCAAAGCATGTTGTCGATTATAAGAACTTGGAGGTTCAAGAAGACCTTTCTTATGAAGTGCAACTAGTACAGATTCTCGATCATCGTGATTAAGTCCTTCGAAATAAGACTATACCTCTTGTAAAAGTCTTATGGAGAAACCACCGTGTCGAAAAAGCAATGTGGGAAACTGAAAGTCAAATGCGAGCCAAATACGAGCCAAATACCCACACCTTTTCGAAAACCAAGGTACGTCAAGTTTGGAGACAAACTTCTTTTAAGGAAAGGAGAAATGTGACACCCAGATTTTTAAATTTAATACCATGATTATATTAATTACTCATAGGATATATAAATATAATAAAAAGAAAAGAGAAATAATAATAATAATTAAAAATAAATAAAGAAATAAATACATATATAATTGAATACAATTCCTTAGTCTAATATTAGAAATCTTTGTTAAGGGATAGATTGTGGGACACTGCATTTTAAATATTAAATATTTTAGTAAGCAGTAAATGATATTTTATATAGTTTGGTAGTGAGATTTTTAGATGTGAACCTAACTTATAATCATACGTAATTTTAGAAATTATTGTGGATTACCAAAGAGGATAATAATCCTTACAAAAGACCTAAGTGACTCTTGGTAAAATATAAGGATCAAACCAAGAGGTAAATCAGGGAAAGGGGTGAGAAACTGCCACGAGTTTTATGTGTGATGTCCTTTGCTTGGGACTCACACATTGGGGTGGGTATAAATAGTGAGGTGAAGTTGATTAAGAAAGCAGCAAAACGAAGTAAAGAAGAAGGAGCGTGGCAAGTAAGGTTCGGGAGCACAGTGATAATAAAAGTAATTTATATAGGTGAGTTATATTATACCTTGAGCTACTATATGTAACAGCACCCGTGGGCCTCTATGCTACAGTTCGGACTCCCTTTTTGTGTGTTGCGGTTCTAAATCTGAACCAAAGAGTCCAACTCTGGCAAAACGTTTTGAAGAAAAACTGATTTTGAAAAAAAGTAGTGCCAAACATGGACTGCTTTGCCAGATTACAGAGTCGCCACCTAAATATTTTAAAATGGGAAATTTAGGATACCCTGACTCGGTGCCGAAGGCCACGTGTCCGTCATCACCAAAATTGTCTTGGCTCGGGAGCTTGGGTACGATCGGGGAAGGTCAGCTATGAGCACTCCCTTTCGCCCGGTCCGAAGACCGGCCTCTACTAACCGTGATATCCATTTTTGAAAACGTTATGTGTTCTTATTCCAATTATTAACCTAGAATTACTATGTTATGCGCACAGCAAACAAGTATAGACTAGATTGCCTAATTTGGAAATAAACATTGCATATCCGTTTGTTTTGAAAATGCTTTGGAATTTGCTACTCGCAAGTAGGCTAAAACGCGGATTTCAATGAGTTTTCCCAACTCAAGCAATCCAACCTCCACCCACAAGCATTCAAACAGTTTATTTCACATAAGCACTTAGCCGCATGGTAAGCATACTGCCATGGCAACATTTACACGCATGTGGTATGCTAAAGCGTAAAATACTTACATCGTACTCCGTGCCAAAACAAGAAACTAGTTAGCAGACATGCATGTCCCTAGGTCATGTTAAGTGGCTAATGCAACACAGGCAAGGATGCAATTTAGAGTAGGCTCGGCTAACCCTAAAATGGCATGTGAAATGCAATCATTCGATGCACGTTTTCAATTTGGAATTAAAAATACAATGCAGTTTGTATGATGTACCGAGCCCGATGCATGTCAACAAATGCATGGATGCACGCATGCATAGCATAAGGTATGCTAAAATAAACGTGCCCTAATACTAACCATTAAAAGCAGGTAAGTAAAAGGGAAGAAAGAAGTGGGGGTTGGAAGACATGCACACACCCACGCACACTTATTACAGATTTGCCCTCGCTCGGAGGGACCAAAAGAATAATACAAATTAATTAACTACGCAAGCTAATTAAATATTACAAATAGCCTAATTAATTAACAAATTAATTAATCTAAGAAAAACAGTAAACCGCCTCGGGGCGAGGGCCCGATGCATGCACACTCGGATTCCGCTCGGAATTGCACTGCCATGCCTAGCTTGCCTCTATTTTCCCTGCTTTGTATCTCAGAAGACTGCCACAGTCTTAGGAATACATTCTTAGGTACTGAAGATCACTACCGGCTGCTCAAAACTTCCACCGGCAGTGAATTGAGCTCATCGGCACTGAATTGATCCATCATCGCAAATCATCGCCGGTCGGCACTAAACACCGCCGGCAGTAATCAATACTGCAGAACACGCAACTCACAAAGAGAGGGCAAATCGGCATGGCAATGCAATTCAAAGCATATATGCACTAAACACACTTCTTATCATACTAATGACTCAAAGGAAGATGTGCCTCGATTCTCGGACCACCAATCACGCATTTCCATGCATGATGGCCCAAAGAATCAAGTGTGCAACTTTGATTTCAAATGCATGCAATGCAAACAAGCACATAAGGGTGCTAAACCTCTATCACACACACTTCAAGAGGCCAAGCATGCACAATGCAATGCAATGAAGTCCTAAGCATGTCATCTATATGCAATATGAGCAATACAATATACTTATGCAAACATACAAGTGAACATGCAAGATAAGCATGCAAACCAATTGAAGGATGGACTTAAACATGAATTGGGCAACTATAAAAAGGCTCAAAACAGTGGCCAAATGCTATAGAAGTGAAGGCTAAGATACATGCAACACATGTACACATGCAAGCATACATGATCCAACACTAAGGCATAAATAAGACAACATTCAAGCACACTTGAAATGAGTTAAACATGGACAATTAGCATGCATAGAAAGCTCTGAAAATCATGCAAAATATGATGCTAAACCAAGCAACAAAGTAGGCTAAGCATGCAACAAGTGGCCCAAGTACTTAAGGCAAACCAATGAGGCATCGAACCACACATACTACAACCACACATGGTAACACTTAACCAATTAAAAACAGAGTTTTAACACATAAGACTAAGCCCAAAAGACCACTTAGATGGCATCTAAATGGCATGAATCCAAAGGCATGCACAAATGCTAAAGCATGAGGCATACGACACATGCTTTTAAAGCATTACAGAGGCAACTAAGGCAAGCATACAAGCACACCAAAGGGACTGAAATGACATGCCAAATGGTTCCAAACCATCAAAATGAGGTAAGCAACACATGCTACACATGCATACTCAAAGGCTAACAAGCCTAAAATGCAAAGGGGCTATATAATGCAAGCCAAGATCAACCCAAATGACTATGGACAGAGCTAAAGCATGTCAAAATAAGCATAAAACATTCATAAGTCTAAGCCTAAAGCATGCTCAAACTAGGGCTAACAACCTAGGCATGTTAAGGGACTAAAGAGGCATTACAAAGCAACCATGCAAAACATGCAAGGAGTACTAAAACCAACACTTAGCAATGTCATATTAGGGCATAATAAACCTAAAATGCAGCCAAGACATGCTCTTCAAACATTCAAAACTAAGCTCCCTTAAGAGACCAAAACTTGCCCTTTTCAAGGACATCAAGGAGAGGGGGTGGCCCTTTCCTTCTTAGGACTTTAAGGCATCATCTACACCACTGAAATCTCTCAAGATTTCAGTGATGAAGAGACCCAAACACCAAAATCCCGGAGCTCAACAAAATAGTACAAAATGAGGCTGGCTCTCATTTATCTGCTATGTGCTTTTAGAGTGTATCTCTACAGGAACACACATATCAGTTTGCAAGATTGGGTATCAGGCCTGAGGGCGCCAGTATCAGTGTTGTTGAGAATCAGCTGTGTCTGCGGGTGTCAGTTCAGTTTTGGGTAGTGATTCTGGGGAACAGTGATCAGTGGTAGAGTCTGATTGATCGCTACACCGTGTTTGATCTGTTTGAAATGAAATCGCTTGTTTTCCGCTTTGATTCGAGATTGATGGTTCGATCCAGAATAGCTAGTGTCTTCTCCTTGCTGAGGCAGGACTGAGCATGACGCAGAATTCAGAAGAGATCGTGGTCATGACGGCCGCGTTGAGTTAAGGGATCACCCCACAGGATGAAGCTACTGTTGATATGCCGCACCCACCCAGGTCGCCTGCCGCACATCCAATTTGGACCCCTCAACTATATCAGGCTCGCGAGCCTACTACGTTCGAATTAATGGGAATGATAGGTGATCTTCAAAGATCCGTGGCGGATCTCGCCTACGGGATGTTTGCTTCGCCACCAGCCACACCATATGCCAGAGGCTTTATACCCCAAGAGCCCCCGCTACTGGGACGAATTGTAATTGAACTCAGCCAACCGGAGATGGCCTCCAACTATGGCAACGACGCAGCAAACCAAGTTCTAGACCAGGCTGAGGCCGGAGACAAAGGTAAGATGAAGGCAGATGCCGACCCTATCGAACAACCTTCAGGCGTGAGAGGCTTTGAAAGCCGGGAATGAACAAGCAACAGATATCCGCATCTTGTCAAAATCAGGAGGATGCTTTCCCACTCCGCTCGAGGGATTCGATCAATCGAGAATCGGGATAGGCCCGTCATGCCAAAACAGTTCTTCTCCTCCCTTGCATCCGGAAAGGATCAGAAATCCAAGGCCGCACCTGCTGATCCGTTCGCTAGTACATCTAGCAAGAGTGCTCAGACTCCAAAGTACCTGCCCCGAGGGCGTAGGGTCTTCCATGCTCTCTACATGCCATTGTCCAAGGCACTTCAGATCCTTGCCGAGAAGGGACACCTTAAACCTCTGGAGCCTCGGCCTCTCCCAAAGAATCTCCCCGCCACGCATGGTGCTTCCTATCTTGTCATCGCCATGCCATGCCACTGATAATTGCTTCCACCTCCGTCATGAAGTACAAGACTTGATTGACAACGAGGTTATCCTCCCGCCCACCTCAGCGAAGTCCGTCACCACTCAATTGTTGGATTTTGAGGATACAGATACTGCGAGTATGTAATCAAAAGGTGAATCGCCTGCGGGCAGTGTCTGGTACATTTTTAGATGTGGCGTTTGGCACACATTTTTGAGCACCTGCCAATGCTAGTTTTGTAAATCATGACTTGGGTGCCGAGTCAGTCTTTTGTTTTGTTTTGAGTCTGTCTCTCTGTATTGAGTCAGTCTTTTGCTTTCGGAGTCTGTCTTGTTGTAACAAGTCAGTTCTTTTTGTATAGCATACCAGGTGATTTCGGGGTTGTTGCCTCAAACACCGTTTTGTCTTTCAAATAGTTGTTTTTGCTTTTTGAGTTTGTTGCTGCCAAGGAGTCGGTTATGCCAGCAAATCTGAATGAAACAGCTGCGGCTATCATGGGCCGAATTTGTTGCTATTTGAGTCAGTTGTGCCAGAAGATGTGAATGGAACGACAGTACATTTCGCCTACTCTCTTGTGCCTTAAACATCGTCGTAATGACCTAAGCTTTTCAT
The DNA here is from genome assembly GCA_025200525.1 of Camellia lanceoleosa. Taxonomy (NCBI): domain Eukaryota; kingdom Viridiplantae; phylum Streptophyta; class Magnoliopsida; order Ericales; family Theaceae; genus Camellia; species Camellia lanceoleosa. The sequence continues at coordinate 59,644,370 of CM045759.1, forward strand.
AAAACCCCTTTTCGAACACTGCGGTAATGAAAACGAAGAGGAAGTAATTCCTCGGGTTTTGTAAAATTTTGATCATTCTGAGAGAAAGAGAGGCCTGCTAAGCTTTTAATGAATGAAATCATGCTTGTCGGCGTGAGTACTGAGAAGGACCCTGGCCTGATCTAGATTGGTTCCACACTATCTTCAACACGAGCGATTTGTCGCTTTCTTAAAAACTTTCAAAAATAAAATATTTTGCGCAGCCTCGCGAAGACCTGTGTGGAACTGCTCTTGAGATTGTGCAGCCCAAGATCGCTTCCAGCCTCGAGATTTGATTTATCTATTGCAAACCGGAATCTGTTCAAAACGATCAGTACCATGAAATGCCTGTGTGGCCCATTTCGAGGCAGCCCTCGAGCAAGAGGCGCCAAAGTTAGATCAGGAAGATCAGATCCCACCAAGCAAAGCTTGAGAAGCAGCCGTGATGGATTTTTCCTGCAAATCAACACAACGGTCATTCTCCTAGACACAGAAAGGTTTCAATCTCAAAACCATTTGGCATGGGGCTTGCTACACTTTTACCCTTTGAGAGGCTCGCTGGGCCGAAAACCCGGAAGGACGGCCCAGGCAAAAGTTAGAGCAAAGAAAAAGAAAAAAAAGAAAAATACGAAGAAGCAAAAAAAGTAAAGAAAAGAACAAAGAATAGCAAAAGAAAAGAAAAGAAAAGAAAAGATAAAAAAAAGAAAAGAAAAAGAAAAGAGAAAAAAAGAGAAAAAGAAAAACATAGCTCGCAAGGTCGAAAACCCGCATTGGGCACCTTGGCAAAAGTTAGAGCCTAAACAGTGAAGGTTAAAATACCCGAGTGTACCTTAACCGGAACTACATAAGGCTTGATTCCCATGTTTGGGATACGTAGGCAACTTCATCCTGAAGTCCAGCCCCCAACGCTTTCATAGCGTCTCAGTCCATGTCATGGTTTTGATCACTTTTGCCTCCTTCGAACCCAATGTCTCGATTGCAGCAACCTGGAATTATGTGATTAACTTCCTCTTGAAGTCCAAACCACCAACACCTTCCAGGTGACTGTGTCCATATATTGATTCAAACCGTCTTCGCCTCCTCCGCGCCCAAGGGTCCAATCGTCATCAACGAGGACTGGCTCACAAAAATGCCGCGACATCATCCAAACAAGGGGCAACTTTCCGTTGCCAGGCATTGCCATAAGTTGCCATGAGTTGCCGTCCAAACCAGGGGCAACTTTCCGTTGCCTTACCCCCCTTAAGCCAGGGGCAATTTTCCATCGTCTCCGATCTGAGGTTGCGCATCTCGAGGGTAAGTTCCGCGCTTGTTGAGCGTTGATTGTTTGCAAAAATAGTTTTTGAAAATTTTCACTGAGGTTGACTTATTTTCTCGAAAACTATTTCATTTTTAAAATTGGACCATGTTTGGACCCAAAAAGGAGAATTTTCAGTGCTAACAGCCTGATTCGCATGATTTTCAAATCAAAAATTGAATAAGTGTGTTAATCCAACTCTCATTTTGATCAAAACTGTTTTAGAAAAACAACAAAAAATGGTCAAAATGACGAACTAGGGGCACGATTGAGTCAGGTCTTCTGTCTTCCCCCCGTTAATATGCTTGCCAGCAAGGCACTCTATCTATCAGAAGAAATAGCCGTGAGCTAACAGTGTTGGGCGTGAACCCGCGACTTCCTATTCATCTGTCATTCACCCCGGGGAGGGATGAAAAATGAGAGAATAAAGAATAGAGAGGTGTAAGCTGAGAGAAAAGTGAAGAAAAGTGTTTTTGAGAGAAAAACCGAGCCTGAGGGCCAAGCGATGCGAGTATCACAAATCAGAAAGGGTGGGAATAATATCCCGAGGAATTGGCTCCTCGAGATTTGAGGTCTTTTTGTAAACATGTCCGTGTGTCGTGTCTTTCGATTTGTCCACCTCGATTTCGGCTTTGAGTCTTTTCCGAGCGTGTCTCGTTCTTTTAGGTCGTGTGCCTTTTATTCCTGTGTTTGAGTCTGTCTTGTCGTGTTCTGAGGCAGGCTCGATACCCCGGTCGTGAAACCCTTTTCCAAAAATTAATCGCTTGTGCTCAGAATGCTGTGCCATTCTCTACATCCGTGCAAAGCAAGAGAAGGAAAGGGAAAATTTGGGACATCCAAGTGTGTTTCAAACTCAACCGTTTTAATTTTTGTAGTCCATCTTGTCAGATCGGGGCTGTTTGTTCAGGGTTTGCTGTGTGCAGAATGAACCGAATGCTGTGTTATGGGTTGTGTGCTCGGATTGAGTAGTGATTTCGTCTGAGTGGTTTGCTGTTTAATTGGTTGGTGATCCGATTATCATAGTACAATTGCTTAATTTGCAGACAACAGATCAATATCATTTACATTTGAGGTGTAACATGACGCAATGCAATGCAAAGTATGAAAGATGCAGATATGTACAGATATAACACTCTTTTTTTTTTTAGACAAAAAGTTTGTTTCATTTCATATCATCTTTTTTAAATACATAGTTTTGGAAACAAAATCTGCCTGCGGCAATACAAAGTACTCTATCTACCAAAAAAGAGAAAAGTACAAGAAAGAAATAAAAGAAACAGCAAAAGTCTGGGTCATCAGCATCATCAATGGCCTCGCACCGGAGGATCTGTCCTCGCCCTCTTCCTGGGCAGAAGTCCAGGAGCATCGCTGAAGTGTCCTTTCTCGAGCCCGAGCCTCCTCCTTGGATGCCTCTCGCCTCCTCGAGACTCGTCATCCGAACTAGAGCCCGCGAGTCGCTCGCCCTCCTCTGGTGCGGGGGAATATCCTGCCATCCCGAGTAGAAATGGAAGGCCCAGATGGAGCGCCACCACCCACAGGAGGGATCGGGAAGGGAGGCTGAAAAGTACAAAAGCAAATGCATCAGTATACATGAAGCAGTTTATCAGTGCAGAATGCAGTGTATGAGTACAGTGTTTGAATGCCGTGAGCAGTTTATCAGTGCAGAATGCAGTGTATGAATACAGAGTATGAATGCCGTGAGCAGTTTATCAGTACAGAATGCAGTGTATGAATACAGTGTGTCAAGTGCCGTGAGCAGTTTATCAGGTGTTGTGTTATGCATCAGATTATGCGAAGCAGTTTGTGTATGGTTTGAAGCTATGTCAGAGAAAACATACCGGAAGGCCATAAAAGGCTAGGAACTCGAAGGTCCGCTGTAACATCCTTGCCACGGAGGCATTCATTTCCAATGACTGCCGGGTGTACTCGGAGGAAGCCTGCAAAAATATCGGATGCATCAATATTCTGTGGAATATCAAATAAACTAAAATGAAATGACTGTACAGAAATGCAGTAACACATACCGGAGGTAAGTCGGGGATACCGACAAACTCGTGATCAGCCGGCGGAGGGGCGAAGGGAATCTGATAGGTCACCCCATCCGACCCCTGGAAAGACAGTGAAGAAGGCAAAGCGGGCGGGCCACCGCCTCCCCCTCTGGACTCCGCCGCCATGACTTGGGCCCTCCTCTCGACGCCTCCTCCTACTCTGCTCCAGCCACGGCCAGTCTCTTCTTCTCGGCGACCACCACTCAGAGGCCGCATGATGAAGGTCCGGACGTACTCTGAGTAATCGCCCTCGCCTCTGAAACCGTTTGCCTCCCAGCCGATGGTGTAGTCCGCCATCTCGCCACGGTGAACGCTTCGGTGTCCCTCATATGCTCAGGAGGATGCACCGGGACTATCTGCGCAGGTAACCCTAAGGTCTGACGCAATAAGCGTTCGCCTAGGTACCAAGCCCGGCGCATCGCCCTCCAAAGAAAATCCGTGAACGCGAGGTTTCGGCGGCGCAAACCGATCCCGCATCATCGCTGGCAGAGGAGTCCACGACTGCCAGGTGATCTGAAATTGAAATACAGTTTGTTACCCACTGGCATTGCAAATATACAGTGAAAAAGTGAAGTTTAAATGAACTGCAAGTAAAACATACCTCGGCAGGAGTAATGGTGTCGAAGTAGCGGCGAAAGAAGCTGAAAGTCTCCCGCGGCCGCCGTGCGCACCTCCCATCGTAGCGGCGTGAGAAGGGGACGACCAGAGGAGTCTCTGTCTCCGGCACTGGCTCCAGCCTGGGGAAGTAGGCGTAAACCCACAACTGCAAGACAGATGTCAGAACATTTATCAGATAAAGCAGGATATAGAGTAAAGTAGAAATAGCAGAGCCGTGTGTTGTGCAGTGTACAAGTGTGAGCGATTACAGGTCGATGTAAAGAGTATGTGTGTGCAGGTATGATACGATTATCTGAAACGTGTAAACAGACTAAGTGTGCGGTGTGCGCAGTCTGAAAGTGAAAGTACGTAAAATGTAAAGCAGAGGAGAAGACGTACCTCCTAAGCTCTCCAGTAGCCTCCGAGCAACTGCCCGCTGCCACGGGAGACCGAGCTCATGTACCCGTAAAGAGTGGCCAGAGCGGCGTCACCCCAGTCATAACGCAAGATGTCTCGGACGTCCACCAGTGCGCTGAGTAGGTAGAGAGGCACGGTGTTCGCCCGATTGGCGAAGAGGGTCGTCCCTAGCAAAAACATCAAAAAGTCGCGCGCATACTGCTCTACGGCCGCCTCGGTCATCGGGGCCGCCGCCACCAACGCAGGCTGTACCCTAAACTGCACCTCGAACCAGGAATAGCGAACAAAGCCTGGACGAGCAAGAGGTGGTGCCTCGCCAAGCAAATAGATCTGAGCGGCGGTCCACTCATCCGTGTCGATGTCGAAGGGGATCGGATCACCCCCTACCCCGATGCCGGTGAGCACCGAGAAGTCGTAGGGAGTCATCGTCATGTCTCCCACCGCGGATAGGTGGAACGAATCGGTGGTGTCCCACCACCTCTCTGCCAGGGCAGCTAGAAGAGGCCTGCAGGCAGTAAGCCTGGTCAGACCTGACTCAATCGTGCCCCTAGTTCGTCATTTTGACCATTTTTTGTTGTTTTTCTAAAACAGTTTTGATCAAAATGAGAGTTGGATTAACACACTTTCAATTTTTGATTTGAAAATCATGCGAATCGGGCTGTGAGCACTGAAAATTCTCCTTTTTGGGTCCAAACATGGTCCAATTTTAAAAATGAAACAGTTTTCGAGAAAATAAGTCAACCTCAGTGAAAATTTTCAAAAACTATTTTTGCAAACAATCAACGCTCAACGAGCGCGGAACTTACCCTCGAGATGTGCAACCTCAGATCGGAGACGATGGAAAATTGCCCCTGGCTTAAGGGGGGGTAAGGCAACGGAAAGTTGCCCCTGGTTTGGACGACAACTCATGGCAACTTATGGCAATGCCTGGCAACGGAAAGTTGCCCCTTGTTTAGATGATGCCGCGGCATTTTTGTGAGCCAGTCCTCGTTGATGACGATCGGACCCTCAGGCGCGGAGGAGGCGAAGACGGTTTGAATCAATATATGGATACAGTCACCTGGAAGGTGTTGGTGGTTTGGACTTTAAGAGGAAGTTAATCACGTAATTCCGGGTTGCTGCAACCGAGACATTGGGTTCGAAGGAGGCAAAAGTGATCAAAACCATGACATGGACTGAGACGCTATGAAAGCGTTGGGGGCTGGACTTCAGGATGAAGTTGTCTACGTATCCCAAACATAGGAATCAAGCCTTACGTAGTTCCGGTTAAGGTACACTAGGGTATTTTAACCTTCACTGTTTAGGCTCTAACTTTTGCCAAGGTGCCCAATGCGGGTTTTCGACCTTGCGAGCTATGTTTTTCTTTTTCTCTTTTTTTCTCTTTTCTTTTTCTTTTCTTTTTTTTATCTTTTCTTTTCTTTTCTTTTTTTTTTGCTATTCTTTGTTCTTTTCTTTTCTTTTTTTGCTTCCTCGTATTTTTCTTTTTTTTCTTTTTCTTTGCTCTAACTTTTGCCTGGGCCGCCCTTCCGGGTTTTCGACCCAGCGAGCCTCTCAAAGGGTAAAAGTGTAGCAAGCCCCATGCCAAATGGTTTTGAGATTGAAACCTTTCTGTGTCCAGGAGAATGACCGTTGTGTTGATTTGCAGGAAAAATCCATCATGGCTGCTTCTCGAGCTTTGCTTGGTGGGATCTGATCTTCCTGATCTAACTTTGGCGCCTCTTGCTCGAGGGCTGCCTCGAAATGGGCCACACAGGCGTTTCATGGTACTGATCGTTTTGAACAGATTCCGGTTTGCAATAGATAAATCAAATCTCGAGGCTGGGAGCGATCCTGGGCTGCACCATCTCAAGAGCAGTTCCACACAGGTCTTCGCGAGGCTGCGCAAAATATTTTGTTTTTGAAAGTTTTTAAGAAAGCGACAAATCGCTCGTGTTGAAGATAGTGTGGAACCAGTCTGGATCAGGCCAGGGTCCTTCTCAGTACTCACGCCGACAAGCATGATTTCATTCATTAAAAGCTTAGCAGGCCTCTCTTTCTCTCAGAATGATCAAAATTTTACAAAACTCGAGGAATTACTTCCTCTTCGTTTTTATTACCGCAGTGTTCGAAAAGGGGTTTTATGAAAAGCTTAGGTCATTACGACGATGTTTAAGGCACAAGAGAGTAGGCGAAATGTACTATCGTTCCATTCACATCTTCTGGCATGGCTGACTCAAATAGCAACAAATTCGGCCCATGATAGTTGCAGCTGTTTCATTCAGATTTGCTAGCATAACCGACTCCTTGGCAGCAACAAACTCAAAAAGCAAAAACAACTATTTGAAAGACAAAACGGTGTTTGAGGCAACAACCCCGAAATCACCTGGTATGCTATACAAAAAGAACTGACTTGTTACAGCAAGACAGACTCCGAAAGTAAAAGACTGACTCAATACAGAGAGATAGACTCAAAACAAAACAAAAGACTGACTCGGCACCCAAGTCATGATTTACAAAACTAGCATTGGCAGGTGCTCAAAAATGCGTGCCAAACGCCACATCCAAAAATGTACCAGACACTGCCCGCAGGCGATTCACCTTTTGATTACATACTCGCAGTATCTGTATCCTCAAAATCCAACAACTGAGTGGTGACGGACTTCGCTGAGGTGGGCGAGAGGATAACCTCGTTGTCAATCAAGTCTTGTACTTCATGACGGAGGCGGAAGCAATTATCAGTGGCATGGCATGTCACGATGGTACGACAAGACATGGAAGCATCATGCGTGGCGGGAGATTCTTTGGGAGGCCGAGGCTCTAGAGGTTTAAGGTGTCCCTTCTCAAGGATCTGAAGTCGCTTGGTCAATGGCGTGTAGAGATCATGGAAGACCACAGGCCCCAAGTGTACTTTGGAGTCTGAGCACTCTTGCTAGATGTACTAGCGAACGGATCAGCAGGTGCGGCCTTGGATTTCTGATCCTTTCCGGATGCAAGGTGAGGAGGAAGAACTGCTGGCATAACGGCCTATTCCGATTCTTTGATTGATCGAATCGCCTCAGCGGCGGGGAAAGCATCCTCCATGCTTTTTGACACGATCGATATCTGTTGCTTGTTCATTCCCGGCTTTCAAAGTCCTCATCGCCCACGAAGCTTGTTCGATAGGGTCGGCATCTGCCTTCATCTTACCTTTGTCTCCGGCCTCAGCCTAGTCTAGAACTTGGTTTGCTGCGTCGTTGCCATAGTTGGAGGCCATCTCCGGTTGGCTGAGTTCAATTACAATTCGTCCCAGTAGCGGGGGCTCTTGGGGTATAAAGCCTTCGGCATATGGTGTGGCTGGTGGCGAAGCAAACATCCCATAGGCGAGATCCGCCACGGATCTTTGAAGATCACCTATCATTCCCATTAATTCGAACGTAGTAGGCTCGCGAGCCTGATATAGTTGAGGGGTCCAAATTGGATGTGCGGCAGGCGACCTGGGTGGGTGCGGCATATCAACAGTAGCTTCATCCTGTGGGGTGATCCCTTGACTCAACGCGGCCGCCATGACCACGATCTCTTCTGAATTCTGCGTCATGCTCACCCCGCCTCGAAGGAGAAGACACTAGTCGTTTCCGATCGACCCATCAATCTCGAATCAAATGGAAAACAAGCAAGATTTCAAATTTCAAACAGATCAAACACGGTGTAGCCGATCAATCAGATTTACCATTGATCCTCGTTCCCGTAATCACTACCCAAAATCAATCGACACCCGCAGACACAGCTGATTCTCAACAACACTGATATTGGCGCCCTCAGGCCTGATACCCAATCTTGCAAACTAATATGTGTGTTCCTGTAGAGATAAACTCTAAAAGCACATAGCAGATAAATGAGAGCCAGTACACCCCTAAAGTCCGAGTGTTCAAGCGGTGACGTCCAACTCTTGAGGACGGTCAAAAATGGGGTGTCTACACTATAATATGTTTTAAATATGTCTTAAATTACTATAATATATTTTATGAATGTTTTTAGTTATCCCAATTTATTTTATATAATTTATGGTTTATGATTATGTTAATGTTTCAATTACGTGGATTATTTTTTGAACTCTATTTGCCTAGATTGAAACTTATGGATATGTTTGTTTAAATTTTAGAAAATATTTAACAATGATCTTGTAAACAATTATTATCTATAAGTACCACCACGGAAGTCCCACGCCTTGGGGGACTTGAATAACCATTGGCCTCTGTTTGGCCACTTTGTGGTTCTCTGTTTGTCATGGATCCGTTGACCCCTGTTCTGATTGTTACTCCAGTGACTCCTGTTCTATTCTGTTCTATACCGTGGTTATAATTATTTACGTAATTTATTTTAGTTTCTGCCACTTAATTAATTTGTTTATTCAACTTAAATTATGTTAATAGTTTAACCTAAATAATTATCCATGACTATTTTTGTACCCCTACATTCATAGTATAATATTTCTTACTCTCCTATGTGTTTATAGCTGTTATCCCTTCCAGGTGACGGGATTTAACAAGATCAAGATGTGAGATAAATCACAGTGTTTTCTTTTCTTTTCTTTTTTTGTTTTTCTTTCGTACTATTTGTATTTTGATTGAACTTTTGTAATAAAATAAAAGCTCAAATGATTTTTTTTTGGTTTCTTTTAATTAACTTTTGGTACCCAATTATTTTATTTCAATTTAATTAATTTATTTATTGCGCTACCACTACAGAAATTTTAGAATTATTTTAATTTACCTTGTTGTGGCGCCGAACCTTTGGGTACAGGGTTTGGGTCGTGACACCTTTAGTTCAAATATATATATATATATATTTTACTAGTAACCTATAAGTAGAAATTGTGGTAAAATACTAATATAAACTCCCAAAATAAAATGACATTTAACACTTTTACATTTTTTATTTAAAATTAATTTGATAAAATACAAACAAATTTCATTTTTCACCTAGTTAGCAATCATATTTGTATGTGCTTAACAAAAATTATATTAAGTTGTTTAAATGCACACATTAACAGATAAATAAAATGGGATAAATTTTATTTTATTTCTTTGCGATTTGATTTATGTGTAGATTATCCCCATTTTATTTGAAAATGATCACATAGCTTTCTTCAAGTTTATGAATTAAATTGCACTGTTTAATCCGTTAATAAATTGATAAAAAAAAAAAATTAAAATACCCCTAAATATAATGTGAATCACGGATACTTTTGTCATTTATTTGAGACACAAAATGCATTAACCCTATATGTTTTATTTAATGTGTGATTTATTCTATTAAAATTTAAAAATGAGTATAAAATCCTCTTATGCTTGACGCGTGTTTCACATTTCAGTCCACAAACCACAAATAAACTAAGCTATTATTTTCAAATAAAAATAGCATAATTTACATTTGGACAAAAACACAAGGAAGTAAAGTAAAATTTGGTCAAAAAAATAAAAAAATAAAAAATAAAAAATTAAATGGGGTTTGGGAATTACATTTTTGGTAAGTTCTATTTTTTAATATTTAAAAAAATCTGACGTATTTGATATTTGCTAAAAAATTTTTTACTTTTTTTGGTAATTTTAAACTTTCATTTTGAATCTTGTCCACATATTTAACTTTAAAAATAACAAAAATATGTGGAATTTGTTGAGTGGATCTTAACTTTTACCTTTTTTTTAATTATTTTATTTTATTTTTTTAATTTATTTTTAAGTAAAGTTAGGGACCATGAAAAAAATATCATAAAATATTTCATGAATTTTTTTTTTTTAATCTTTTGATTAGTGTGTGGTATTTTATTATAGGGAAATTATTTAATAATCCCGAAACACTATGTGGCTATACTCTAAGGCAATCACCAATTACTTAGCTCCCATGTTGTTTTCTCATCCCAAACATAAAATTTTTATGAAATATTTTATGATTTTTTTTTTTTTTTTGTGATCCTTAACAATGCTCTTTTTTGTTATATATATATATATATATTATAGGTAGGATAAATCTTATTCACATATTTCAATTCTATCTTAAATTTTTATGAGTTAATCACCTAAAAGTCCTACTTACAAATGTTATGGTAGCTTAGATCCTATTTAAGATTATTTTGAATCAATAAGCCATATTTAGTAAAATTGATAATATTATCAATTTTTCTCAATTTTTAAAACTAATAACGTTATCAATTTTTCATAATAATGTTTCAGATAATTGTTTTACTAACTGATGAAAAAAACAGAGCATAAGATTAAACGTTTTTTTTACTTCTACTTATTAGTTTGTTCAACTATCCAATAAAATCGAGAATATTAATAGTTTTTACTAGTTTTAAAATTGAGAATAATATTAGTTTTTTTTTTATTTAAATTTTGCACATCAATGTTCCATCAACATGATCCTTTATAGACACAAATTTTCAGTTTTATACAAAAAAATAATTCAATTTTTCTAAATTTTTTTTTGCGCATAATTTTTTTTTTTATAGTTTTTTCAATTTGAAAGTTAATGTTTTAAAGTTTTGAAAATCAAAATATATGTCAAATTATCACATTCTTTAATAAATAATCATAAATGATGAATGATGGGTCGTTGAACACACCAAAATATAATCACTAAACTACACCAAATTCAATCAGAATAATGGCAAGTTTAGGTATCGATCCACAGGGACTATTGTGAAATTAAACTAATTTAATTGATAAATTCCTAAATTAATTTTGATAAAAAGATTGAATGATTATAACCTAATTTAATAATAAATAAATTAAACTAAGGAATTAAATTATTAATAATAAATGAAATTGGTTTACTGAACTGGGGGAAAAACTAGGGCAAAGAATCCACCACTAGCCACGTAATTAGGGTTTCCAATTGAAATCAATTATCCTAGGATTTGAACAGATTAATGCTTTGCAACTACAAGTTCAAAGCATTTTAACAAGAAAATCATCACATTCAATGTACGGGCACGAGCCATCTCAAGTAATACGAATCGTTCACTCTAAACTAGGGTAGTGATACGACTCGTTCCTCATAGTATGGTTCATCTCATACATTGAATGTGAAAGAATAGAAAACTCATGTATGGATAATATTCAACAATCACAGAAAGTCAAATATTTGAAAAGATAATGAAAATTATATATAAAGAATTTCTAAAACACCATACAATGGTTCAAACCTTTACATAATTGAGAATCAAAAGGAAAACAAAATAGTTACATGGCTAGGGTTTCATCAAAACCCTAGAAAAAGAAGATTAGCCACTCATGGAGGAGTGGAAGGAGGTAGAAGGAGAAAAAACCGCCATTGGAAACATATTTAAAGCTTCTTGTTCCTTTCTCTTCCCAAACCCTAGCCTCTCTTTTTAGGTCAAAACAAATTCAGAACCCTAGAAAAGCCTTTTTCTTTTCTTTTTATACTTCTACTCACTTTTAAACAGGTTTAAAACATCAGTTTGACTTTTCTAAAAAAAGTCAACTCTGTCCAAATTTTGTCTTTTTGCCCATTTTATGCTCTAACGATGTATAACCTGATTGACATTTAACACACATAAAATATACGGTTTGATCAGCAAGTGAAGTTAAGAGATTTTAATTAACGGCCTCAATGATGTACATTTCGGCCTTAATCACATCCCCCAACTTACTACTTCCTAGTCCTCAAGCAAGTAAAATAAAATAAAATTAAACAAAATCTATTTATTTCATCTTTTGTGAGAAAACGGTTGCATTTAGCATATGCAATAAGCCTTTAAACCACAAGGTTACCCCAAGTGGACGAGTAAAGTCTCGTGAGGGTTTTCAGAAATGATACCCACAAACATTAACATATTCATATATACTCAACAACAAATGACCACACTACTCCATTTAACAATCAACTTATGTGCCACTACAGTGTGATATTGAGACATCATGAGTCATTAAAGGCATAGTGGACAAACATAAAGGAACCTATTGAGTCGAAACCACAATTCAGTTAATACAAAAGTAAAGTTCCCTATAATTGTGCATGCTAGTAGACAAGTCATGAGTACCCTCGGTGTAATGTGCAATCTCCATATTAGTTAACTATCCACTATAATAGCCCAGTGTAACTCATAATAACACCCAACATATATAGAAAAACTAACCTATTGCAGCCAAGATTCTTAATTTTTTTTTTTTTGATGACTGTGTAATGTCCTTATCCATTAAGCTTTCTAATCAACCCATGTAGCAAGTTTTGGGCCAATGACTCCCAAACCAGACGGTTTTAGGGCATTAGGTGTAGAAACACTCCTACGGACTTAATTACTCGAGTTGAAAAGGCTACGAATCCGAACTAGTCATTCTTTTTATTTTTCCTTAACTGTACAATGTTCAAGTCCCTTAAGCTTTCTAATTAACCCATGTGGCAAGTTTTGGGCCAATGACTCCCAAACCAGACGGTTTTAGGGCATTAGGTGTAGAGACACCCCTACGGGCTTAATCACTCGAGTTAAAAAGGCTACGAACCCAAACAAGTCAAGTTTTCTTTTTTTTTTTTTCTTTTTTTTTTTAAAGAATCTTGGCTGCTCATTTATTCTTTTCTGCAACTCTAGCTATTATCAATGATGTACACCAGGGATTATAATAAAAAGATCACCGCTATGATAGTGTGTTCATGTGAATTAAGGCATACTCATGACAAGTGTACTAAAACCACAAACACAGACAACTCTCCTCGTGCAAACATCGCATGTAAGTATCTACCCAATAAACCCTTTTCATACAAGTCTACTATGCTCTCCAATAAACATATGCAAATATTATCACCCTACTAGCAAAAAGTCACATTAAGTGAAGTAATGCAATCAAGTGAAACATGTATAACTATGAATTATGAGGCAGATAGAAATGTATAAAAGAAAATATAACCCTCATCCTCCAACTTGAATATGACATTGTCCTCAATGGAAAAGTAAAGAGAAATGAGAGAAAATTACCAGAATTGTAGGTGCACATCCAGGTAGGCAGAGAGTAACATATGCACACTTCACACTTTTTTTTTTTTTTTTGTAAATAAATATTTAAAATAATTAAATAAATGAATAAAAAATGACCTTAAATTAAATTAACTAAATTATAAACTAAACTAAACTAAAAAATAACTAAACTACAAAAGAGACAAAGTATAGAATAAAATAACCTAAACTAAAAATAGAACAAAAAATAAATAAATAAATAAAACAAATTTTTTTTATAACAAATTATAAATAAAATAATTGTATATTTATTTATTTATTTTTAAAATTTATTTATGTATTTATTTACTTAAATAAATTAAAAATGAAATAAAATAAAACAAAAACAAAACAAAACTTTTTTTTATAAAGAAATTTCCGCATCACCTACGCACCTGCTTATTAAGCAGGGTGCCATGCGCTGAATCTCCAAACTTCCCGCACGTGTGGGGCTCAGGCTGCACGTGCGGCAATTTCACCCCTGCGCGTGAAATTTTTTATTTTTTTTTAAAATTTCGTCGTCCCACACGTGCAGGGCCCAAGCCGCACGTGCGGCTTGGTGAACCTTTCCTCCCTCCGCACCTGCTTTTAAAGCAGGGGCCAAGTTGTTGATTCAATTTTTTTTTTTTGCAAGTACAACACAAATATTTTTTTTTATTTTTTCAAAATGAATAAGTATAACAACTAAATATATATATATATATATATATTAAAAAAACACAGAAAATAAACATGAAAGCATGCTTTAAAAAAAAAAAAAAAAAACTCTCAGCACCTAACAAAACGCACCAGAATTATGGCATAAAGTTGCCACTTCAGAATCCCCCTGGTAATAAAACCCAGCGTAGTTTAGAGCTTTCGGGCTAGTACAACCCAAATATATTAAATCATTTCTACCTTTAATTGACATCCGAAATAAATAAAACACATAAGAACATAACAGAATGCCCACTAAAGGTATAATATTCACGCGAAAAACACGTGTACTACTTTTCTCCCTAACTGTGTTTGTAACTTTCCCTATTCTCCAATAGGGTGACAGACTAGGTTGATTTGGTATCCAGAATTGAGGCGCATAAAGCTACCTCAACTTATGGGGCTGCCATACAGAGTTCAAGCCGAGGTAGTTTTGAAGCAATCTCCACACCCCTGGGTATTTAAACCAGACTCTAGTCTCGGAAATCCCAAACCTTTGTATTCTAGGCTTTGCCATTCGAACTCTAGTTTCCACTATCTCAGTTGGTCTCCTAGGAACTCACTACAAACACGGTTACGTGGCTATACCAGACCGTCAAATGCCGTTCGGGCACGGCTAACACCAAAGAAAATTACACCTTTAGAGGATTTAAAGTCTCCTAGACGCAAATAAAGCATAACGAGAATAAAGAAAAATAGAATAACATAGAAGGGAAAAAAAAATAAGGAATCAATCTATCAATCATAATAAAATGGGTCCATCAAACCCCTGGGTAAAGGAAAATGATCATTTCTAGTTGAGGAATTTAGTCTCCTCTTATCAATGCACAATCGCCACCCAGTAGTGGTTCGTGTGGGGACTAACTCTCTTCCCTCATTCTCTACAATGGTGATGCCCGATTTCTTGGGCACCACTTGTGTGGGACTCACCCACTCGCTATCTAAGATGGGGTATATAATACCCACATCCAACAATTTTAATACCTCATTTTTCACCACCTCTTTCATATTAGGATTTAGTCTCCGTTGCATTTCGCGAGAAGGTTTGGTGTCCTCCTTTAGGTGTATATAATACATGCACACGGAGGGATCTATCCCTTTCAAATCAGCCACTGACCACTCTATAGCACTCCGATGTGCCACAAGAACATTCATTAACTGACTCTTCTGCTCTACAGTCAAGTCAGATGCAATGATGATCGGTAAAGTATCTTGGGGGCCTAAAAATGCATACTTGAGTGTGGCCGGGAGTAGCTTCAACTTAAGTTTAGGTGGTGTGACCAAAGATGGCATGGTAGGCTCTCTCGACAGAGGAGGAAGTGACTCAAACTGGGCTTTCCATGGAGGAAAATCCGGTGTAGAAGAAGAATTAAGCAAGACATTCACCTCCTCAACTAACCCATCTATATCAAAAATTTTAAGCCCAAAATGAGCTTGACAAGCCTCTAAAGGGTCCTCTACAAGAATGGAGGGCAAAGCCTCCTTCACAATCTCGTCCATAACATCCACTAATAAGCACTCCTCTCTCTCATGAGGTTGTTGGGATGCTTGGAAAATATTAAGTTTCACTTGCATGTTACCAAATGAAACTTCCATAACCCCGGTCCGACAATTGATGCATGCATTGGCCATAGCCAAGAAAGGTCGACCTAAGATCACCGAGATTTGTTTCTTAGAACTGGCTACCGGTTCCATATCTAACACCAAAAAGTCAACAGGAAAGTAGAACCTATCAACCTTAACTAGCACATCCTCAATCATGCCACGTGGCACTCTGAGGGACCGGTCAGCCAATTGAAGAATGACAATAGTGGGCTTCAACTCGCCAAGCCCAAATTCCTTGTACACAGAGTACGACAACAAATTGACACTAGCCCCTAAATCTAATAAGGCCCTATCAATGAAATGGTCCCCTATAATGCATGCAATGGTTGGGGCACCCAGGTCCTTAAGCTTAGGAGGTGTGTCATTCAACAAGATGGAGCTTACTTGCTCCGTGAGTAGGACCTTTTGGGACACACGTGTCCTAGATTTACGCTTTTGCGTACAAAGGTCCTTCAGAAATTTAGCATATGATGGTACTTGCCTAATCGCCTCCAACAGGGGGAGGTTGATTTTAACATGTTTAAAGACCTCTATCATTGCCTTCATAGATGCCGCCTTCTTATTAAAAGGGGACGGTGTATCAAGGCACTAGGGGAAGGGTGCCTTAGGCATATATGGTTCCTTGGGC
Source organism: Camellia lanceoleosa (assembly GCA_025200525.1). NCBI lineage: Eukaryota > Viridiplantae > Streptophyta > Magnoliopsida > Ericales > Theaceae > Camellia > Camellia lanceoleosa. The sequence continues at coordinate 59,660,641 of CM045759.1, forward strand.
TCAAATGAAGTGCTAGGGACTAAGTCATCCCTCTTAAGTATTTCCCCCTCACCCTTGCTCTCACTGGGTGAATCACCGTGGTCACCCCTCCTAACTCTAGTTGCATCAGATGCAACTGACTGAGGCTCTAACTCCCTACCACTTCTCAAAGCAACCACCGCCTGCACTTGCTCATGTTGCTTACCATTCCCACCCGAACTCTCTGCCCTGTATTGTCCCTTAGGGTTGGCCACAGTTTGACTTGGTAATTTTTCCTCCTCTCTCCAATTCATGTTGTTAGGTATTTGACCCAATTGGGTCTCTATCTTGGCAATAGAGTGAGTGTGGGAGTGAACTATCGGTGCTAACCCCTTAAGTTCTGAGAGAACTTCCAATACCTGAGTCTCAAAGGTAGAGTTGCCCTGAGGAACATGCGGAGGTTGTGGTTATGGTTGTGGGGGCCTATAAGGTTGTGGTGGTCGGTAAGATGATTGGTTGGCAAAATTATTGAAATTCTGCCTTGGTGGTGGAGGATTGTAAGAAGTGCCTTGTGAAGGGGGTCTCCATGAGAAATTAGGGTGATTTCTCCATCCCGGATTGTATGTGTTAGAGTATGAATCATTACCCGGGTTGGAGAATCCTTAAGCTGCATTCACATGCTCTTGGACTAACTCCGGAAATTGTGATGCCGAAGGGCACTCACTCAAGTCATGAGCAGGGCTCACACATATAACACATGCCTCGTGAAATTGAAGCTGATCTTGCCGAGTAGGGGCATGTCCCGTAGCTAATAATTGGTCCATCTTGCGGGACAGTGCCTCTACTTGTTGGGCTAACTCTAGGTTTTGCCCGACCTCATAAATGCCCCCTCTTTTCGGGGCTCCAACTACGGGTTGTCGGACTTGCCGGGCTGCGGAGGCATGGTGAAGGGAATTATCACTTAAGTTCTCAAACAATTGCCATGCCTCGGCATCATTTTTAGACATAAATGTCCCACCACAGGACGAATCCACCATTTGGCAGTGCAGCTCAGTTAAGCCATAATAAAATGTTTGAATAAGTTGCCAATCAGGCACTTGGTGGTGAGGACATTGTTGGAGAAGGTCTCGAAGTCTTTCCCATGTCTCATGGAATTGCTCGCCATCCATTTGAGCAAAGTTTGTGATGGCTCGCCTAAGTTGGTTGGTTTTACCTATGGGAAAGTACTTCTCTAAGAACCGTTGCTGTAATTGGTCCCAACTTGTGATTGAATTAGCAGGTAAAGAATTTAGCCAGTGTTTGGTTTTATCCTTTAACGAGAATGGAAACAATCGCAACATTAAAGCCTCATTTGTGAAATTCTGGATCCTCACTGTTGAGAAAATTTCCAGAAATTCATTCAAATGCTTATAAGGGTCATCATGAGTTAGTCCATGGAATGATGTGAGCATTTGTATGGTGCTGGACTTAATCTCATAATGAGCAGCAGTGGTGTTGGGCAATTGGATGCATGATGGTGATGTATATGCAGTGGGTGTAAAATAATCCTTAAGTGTCCGGTTGGGCACATTCAGGACATTAGGATCTGCCATCTCTAATGGCTCAATGTATGAATATGAAAATTCAAGCCTAGGAACACGGGCAGAGGCCGTAAGTCTCCTAAGGGTCCTTTCTAGTTCAAGGTCCAAACTCCACAATTCAGGGCGACAAGAACGACGCCCATGCATACACTACCCACACACACACAAAAAGTTCGACTCGATGCACTAAGTTATGAAAGCAGAATGCTAAAAGAGAAATACTCACAGCGGTTTAATGAAAACGCTTTGCTCGTTTTGCGGGTGCTTGACGTGTAGACGTTGTCTCCAACCCCCAATTGAGCTTCGCCTTTCGTTTTAGCACTTTGGTGCTTTGCTTGTGAGTGTTTGTTTCTATTTACTCACTTTAGTGCTGCGGTTTTTTTTATTTATTTTTAAAGCTCTGCTGCGCTCCGCTTACACTTCAATGATAGCTCCAACTTCAAACGCTCTGCACACTTAGCAATACCAAAAGCATAAAATCCTAAACTAAGAATTGAAATAAGAATGTAACTTTAAATTAACTAATTTTGCCAGAAGTCCCCGACAACGGCGCCAAAATTTGATGGGTCGTTGAACACACCAAAATATAATCATTAAACTACACCAAATTCAATCAGAATAATGGCAAGTCCAGGTATCGATCCACAGGGACTATTGTGAAATTAAACTAATTTAATTGATAAATTCCTAAATTAATTTTGATAAAAAGATTGAATGATTATAACCTAATTTAATAATAAATAAATTAAACTAAGGAATTAAATTATTAATAATAAATAAAATTGGTTTACTAAATTGGGGGAAAAATTAGGGCAAAGAATCCACCACTAGCCACGTAATTAGGGTTTCCAATTGAAATTAATTATCCTAGTGTTTGAACAGATTAATGCTTTGCAACTACAAGTTCAAAGCATTTTTAACAAGAAAATCATCACATTCAATGTACGGGCACGAGCCATCTCAAGTAATACAAATCGTTCACTCTAAACTAGGGTAGTGATACGACTCGTTCCTCGTAGTATGGTTCGTCTCATACATTGAATGTGAAAGAATAGAAAACTCATGTATGGATAATATTCAACAATCACAGAAAGTCAAATATTTGAAAAGATAATGAAAATTATATATAAAGAATTTCTAAAACACCATACAATGGTTCAAACTTTTACATAATTGAGAATCAAAAGGAAAACAAAATAGTTACATGGCTAGGGTTTCATCAAAACCCTAGAAAAAGAAGATTAGCCACTCATGGAGGAGTGGAAGGAAGTAGAAGGAGAAGAAATCACCATTGGAGACATCTTTGAAACTTCTTGTTCCTTTCTCTTCCCAAACCCTAGCCTCTCTGTTTAGGTCAAAACAAATTCAGAACCCTAGAAAAGCCTTTTTCTTTTCTTTTTATACTTCTACTCACTTCTAAACAGGTTTAAAACATTAGTTTGACTTTTCCAAAAAAAGTCAACTCTGTCCAAATTTTGTCTTTTTGCCCATTTTATCCTCCGATGATGTATAACCTGATTGACATTCAACACACATAAAATATACGGTTTGACCAGCAAGTGAAGTTAAGAGATTCTAATTAACGGCTTTAATGATGTACATTTCGGCCTTAATCAATGAATGATCATTATTTGAAGGGCAATTCTGACTATTAAAAATTTATGGAACTTGAAGGTTCAAGAAATCTTATTTACTGGAGTATGAATTCATAAATTAAGACTTGTGTTTAAATATCTCATTTTTTTTTCTAAATATATAGCACAACTACAAAGGTAAAATCAAATTTTCACAAATTTACTAATGAATGTTATATATATATATATACATAGGTGAATTACACTAATAGTCCCTATAGTTTGGGGCTTGTGTCACTTTGGTCCCTGACTTTTCAATTGTGACACATTTGATCCTGAATTTTGAATTTTGTTCCAAATAAGGACAATTGAAGATATCATTAGATTTTTTAAGGGTAAAATCGTCAATTTGAAAAAATATAAACTAATTTGACAAAAACAAATGTTAAACAAATATTTTTGAATTTTTAAAAATTATTTCTACCCACTAAAAATAAAATTATGTAAAATTGATAAATCTTTTAGACATTTATTTATTTTTTTTACCAAATTAATTTTTATTATGTATTTGGATGATGATCATGTAAAATTAATTTTTAAAAATTAATCATGTAATTTTTATTAATTTAACATAATTTTATCATTGGTGGATAAAAATAATTTTTAAAAAATTAAAATATTTTTTGACAATTATTTTTGTCAAATTAGTTTATATTTTATTAAATTGATGATTTTACCCTTGAAATTAAACAATTGTATCTTTAATTGTTTTTATTTGGAACAAAATTCAAAATTTAAGGTCAAATGTGTCACAATTGAAAAGTCAGGAACCAAAGTGACACGAGTTTTAAACTATAGGGACTGTTAGTGTAATTTACCCTATATATATATTGGACTCGTTTGGGAAGTTAGCAACTCCAACCACATTCTCTACTTTTTACTAACTAAAGGATGAAAAAAAGTACACTCTCCATTTTACCTAATTACTTTAGCTATTGTGTTATCCAACTACACTCTTTATTTTAGCTAATCATTTAAACTAACTTAATTAATTTTTAAAACAAAAAATATTAAATGCTGATATTTTACTAATATAAATTTGCAATAATAATAAATTTGCCCATACAAATATACAAAACCTATAGAACAAGGAAAAAAAATACAAAATACAAAATAAGTTATTCCGTAATTCATCAAACAGAATTGAAAGAACATATAAAATTCCTATATACACATATACATATATAAAATATATAAAATCCCAAATCCAAGACATAAATATATAAAAATCCAAGACATATACATACATATTTGTTTGGAAAGCCTCTAAAACTCTTCAATTGTAGTCACCAAAAAAGTAGTATGGTAAAGTAACTAGTCCAATAGCTAGCTTATTACAGCTCAAAATTAGAATTGCATTAGCTAAAATATCTAACAAGTCTTTTTTAACTATCTCCTTAGAGATACTCTTAGCTATTTTAACAAACTATTTTAATTTTTGCCTATTTTAGTAAGTTAAAATTTTTATATTTGAAAAAATAATTGAATTTTTTATAATTAAATATAATATTTATGAAAAAAAAATAAAATAATTATAAATTTAATATGACACTTTATCTTATTAATTATTTTAACTTATTTTACTTTTTTTATAAATTTTAATTATAAAAAAAACCTAAAAACCTCTTGCCAAATAGGACCAAACAAACCCAAACAGGCTACCCTGCTTCTGACTATAACAAGGTGCTTTGTAAGGAGGTAAAAAGTCAGTATTTGGCTTTTTATTCATTTTAGTTACGTCATTTTTTATATTTTTTTACTCATTAAAAAATAAAAAAAAATTAATCTTTTACAAACTTTTCAAAACACCACTAAATAAAAAAAAAAAAAAAAAAAAAAAGCATTTTAAGTTCTTTTCAAAGAGAGCTTTACGTAATGTTTTGACTGTTTACATTTAAAACAAAAGAAAAAAGAAGAAGTGATTAATAATTACGTTATATTATAATTTTAAAATAAAACTGGTTGGTGTAGCATTTAATTTGGAATAAATAAATAAATAATAAAAAAAATGGTGAGATGGTTAAAAGCGCTCCAATATGAAAGAACAGCAATGTTAGGTATTATGAAAAAATTTTCATGAAAATAATCATGAAAAATTTGTAATCCTTAGATTACACTTAGAATAAAGCACCGCATCCTAATCAAGATAATCTAAATATCATAACTCTTTCATGATCATTTTCATGAAAAAATTTTCATGATCCCTAACCTTTCTCACGAGAGAACATTGCATAAAGGAAAGGATGGAGGTGAGATGATCTTTTTTTTTTTTTTTTCAGAAAAAGATAAAGAAATTAGCATAGAATGTTGATAAATTAAAGGCTGGAGAGCAAACATGATGAAAGCTGATTATATATATAGCTTTATTCTCATTACATATATATATATATCTCATCTCTCTCCTAAACGGTGTCTTCTTTTGTTTTGATGCAATCGTTCTCAGAATCACACAACCAGCATCTCTCCCACCTCTCTCCCTCTCTCTTAGCTATTCTGTGACTCTCTCACTCTATATTAAGAAACACAGTCACTGAAGCCTCTTCATACCCATCTTGCACTTTGTTTGGAGGAGGGAAGAGATGGAGAAGAAAATCTTGATGAAATTTCTTATGCTACTCTCGGCGGTTCTGGGTTTCTTCCACGTGTCCACGGCATCAATGGAGAAGAAGAACGATGTACAGAAACGAACATACATAGTACACATGGCAAAATCCCAAATGCCGGCGAGTTTCGACGAACACACTCACTGGTATGACTCGTCTCTCAAATCAGTCTCCGACTCAGCCGAAATGCTCTACACATACAACACCGTGGTCCATGGATTTTCAACCAGATTGACTGTTGAAGAATCCCAATCACTCGAATCCCAACCCGGTATTCTCTCTGTGTTTCCCGAGACCAAGTACGAGCTTCACACGACTAGAACTCCTCGGTTTCTGGGCCTCGACAAAACTCCAAATTTGTTTCCCGTGTCAGAGTCACTGACTGAAATTATTGTTGGAGTGTTAGACACTGGCGTTTGGCCGGAGATAAAGAGCTTCGACGATACTGGACTCGGTCCCGTTCCTAGTAAATGGAAAGGGACTTGCGAGTCCGGTACAAATTTCACTGCATCCAACTGTAATCGGAAGCTAATCGGCGCGAGGTTTTTCTCCAAAGGCTATGAAGCCGCGGTGGGTCCGATTGATACATCACAAGAATCAAAATCGCCGAGGGACGACGATGGCCACGGGACCCACACCTCCAGCACAGCCGCCGGCTCCGTCGTTGTTGGCGCCAGCCTCTTCGGCTACGCTTCAGGCTCGGCTCGAGGAATGGCTTCGCGCGCTAGGCTGGCTATGTACAAAGTGTGCTGGAGCTTCGGATGCTTCGCTTCAGACATATTAGCCGCCATGGATAAAGCCGTGGAGGATAACGTCAACGTTCTCTCTTTGTCGCTCGGCGGCGGATTTGACGATTATTTCAGAAACGCCATCGCAATCGGAGCTTTCGCCGCCATGGAAAAGGGCATTCTGGTCTCTTGTTCAGCCGGTAACAGCGGGCCGGCTCAGTCCAGTGTCGGAAACCTTGCTCCATGGATCACCACAGTCGGTGCCGGAACTTTGGACCGTGATTTTCCGGCGTACGTTAGCCTCGGCAATGGTTTGAATTACTCCGGCGTGTCGCTTTACAAGGGAGCTTCGTTGCCGAAAATGATGCTACCATTTGTTTACGCTGGTAATGCGAGTAATGATACGAATGGGAATCTTTGTATTACAGGTACTTTGATTCCCAAGAAAATCAGTGGGAAAATTGTGTTGTGTGACCGTGGAGGAAATGCTAGGGTACAGAAAGGGGCTGTGGTGAAAGCGGCTGGAGGGGCCGGCATGGTTTTGGCAAACATAGCTGCGAATGGCGAGGAGGTGTTGGCGGATGCCCATCTACTACCTGCTACGGCGGTCGGTCAGAAAGCTGGTGAGAAAATAAAGAAATATTTGTTTTCAGATCCTAATCCGATGGCCACGATTCTTTTTGAGGGTACGAAGGTGGGGATTGAACCGTCCCCGGTGGTGGCAGCGTTCAGCTCTAGAGGACCGAATTCTCTCACACCGGAGATACTCAAGCCCGACCTAATCGCACCAGGTGTCAACATAATAGCGGGTTGGACCGGCTCACGGGGACCCACTGGATTACCCATTGACACGAGGCGCGTGGAGTTTAACATTATTTCTGGCACGTCCATGTCTTGCCCGCACGTGAGCGGCCTTGCTGCGATGCTCATGGCGGCCAAACCTGAGTGGAGCATCGCCGCTGTCCGCTCCGCTTTCATGACCACCGCCTACACCACATATAAAAACGGCCACTCAATCCTCGACGTTTCCACCGGAAAGCCATCTACTCCGTTTGATCACGGCGCTGGACACGTGGACCCTGTAGCGGCCCTTAATCCCGGACTCGTCTATGATTTGGACGTCAACGATTACTTGGGCTTCCTTTGCGCCTTAAATTACACCAAGCAGCAGATTAATATACTCGCCAGGAAGAATTTCACATGTGACCCAACAAACAAATACAGTCTAACTGATTTCAACTACCCTTCTTTCTCTGTACCTCTCCTACGCACGCAAGTTGGCCGTCGCAGTGGCAGAACTACGGTGGTGAAGTATTCGAGAACGCTCACCAACGTTGGCTCACCTGCAACTTACAATGTGTCGGTTAGTTTAAACAGCAAATCCGTTATGGTTTCGGTTGATCCAGTGTCGCTGAGTTTCTCCCAATTGAATGAGAAGAAAACTTATACGGTGACGTTTACAGCGGGTCCGAGGCCAACGAGTGCATTTAGCTCTGGACGAATCATCTGGTCCGACGGAGAGCATGTTGTTAAAAGTCCGATTGCGATTAGCTGGACATAAGTGAACTAGAAATGGCTCGTTGGGGATCATTAAAATTTTTTTATGAAAATGATCATGAAAAATTTATGATTTTTGGATTATTTTGATTAGTGTGTCATGTTTTATTCTAAGTGTAATTTAAGGGTCACAAAGTTTTCATAATTATTTTCATGAAAGATTTTTCATGATACCTAGCATTACTGTTTAAAAAAATAATTTTTCGTATTTTTTTGTTTTTATTGAATTTTTTTAATATTTTAAGTAATTTTTTTACTTTTTAAACACACCTAACATAAATATACCTAAAAAATAAAAAAATTGTAAAAAAAAATCTTTTAAAAATTTACTAAATACCAAAAATATAAAAAAAATTACTAGAATCCAGTATATATATTTTTTATATTTTTATGTATTTATTAATTTTTAAAAATATTTTTTCACAATTTTTTACTTTTTAGATACATCTAAGTAAGGTGCATCTAAAAAAAGTAAAAAAAAAATGTTTAAAATTTAAAAAATATTCACTAAAAACAAAAAAATATGAAAACCAAAAAAGTCAGTTTTCAAAAAACTTAATCCAGAAAACTCAAACCAAACACACTGATTATTATTTAGGTTTTTTTTTTGGGATGAAATACTAATAAATCCCAAAATGCAATCTTGTGAACAGTTTAATCTTCCCCTTTTTTCTTATAAACTCAAAGATCCATTAAATTGGAAATTACATGAAAAGGTAGTCACTTACATGTTTGGGTTTAATTTTTTAGGAATAAAATTGATTTTCTCAAAATGTAAAATTACACATTTGGGTAGTTTCAACTATAGAAGTTTTGGATTTTCCATCATTCTAGAACAAATCTCACATTACGATAAAAAACCTAACACTTTAATATAACACTCCAATAATGTAACACTTTAATGTAACACTTTAATGTAACACATTAAAAACTCATTGGTGTATGTGAGAGGCAGAAAATAATATATATTAGCTTATTGAGACTAAACTAAACAAGGCCTACAAGGGGTCTAACCCAAACAAATATCAGACCCCCCTATCTATATAAAGAGGGGGGCATCCTAGAGAAGGGGGCAACTGATCTCTCTTCCTCACACAGCACACAAATACTCTTGATTTCTATATATTCATTCTTTCAATCAAAGGACTAACTTTAACATCGGAGTGTCTCCGATTGGCAACCCTGGTTAGGTGGCACCGATCATGTTCATCTTTGCAGATGCACAGGGACAAAGTTCATCTTGTCGTTGGATCTCTACAATCTATGTGAGAGGATATTTCATGGTCTCACAATTGACGCTGTCTGTGGGAATTGTCTAAGAATTCAATGAAGAGCAGAACAAACACCACTCTTAAGGAGCTCGGACCAGTGTTCTATCTACAATTGGGTCTTTGTCTTCTCCTTTTTTGATTATGTTTCTGAATATCATATATCGATATATGTATGTATATGTCTCTATCTTTATGCTCACAGATTCTGTCAACAAAAAAAAAATGTTAATTTTGTTTAGAATAGTTGGAACAACAAGACGGAGGTAGTAGATCTGCAATTGGGTCTTAACTCTCTAAAAAATTTTATATTGTTGCATAATATTATTTATTGGGAACTAACTTTTATCACTTTCCTTTCCGTGGAGCACTTTGTGGATACAACCAATTCGGCACCAATATATATATATCTACTTGGGTAAAATGGACGTGGTAGTATTTTGATTTGCCGATCAACGTGGTAGTACAAACCCCGCCGAAATCATGCCCTGCCTAAAGGAATTCGGTCATACATCTCCGCCTCCAAAGTTCAGCAATGCTACTCCAATGAAATCATCCGGCAATAGCACATAGCCAATTGATCAAGTTGCCAAAATAAAGTCAAAGACCAAAGTATTGCTAGGAATTTGTGTTGCTAGGAATTTTATTCACATCTCTAAATCTAAGGCAGCCTAGGGAAATTGAACGATTACACTTACATTCATATGCTCTCTCTCTCTCCATCCACTTGTATAATTTTTTGTAGGTATAAAGAAATATTTTCGACAAAGTCAAAGAAGAATTACTGCTCAAGTTTTCAGCAAACCCAAATACTAAGCGTTGCCAAACAAGTGGTTCAGTAAGCCGACACCCAAGTGGAAAATGTCAACTAAATGTTCTGAGACATCTCAAATGTACCAGCTCAGCTCGGCAAGCACCAAGAGGATGGTCGTAAAAACTGTAGTGTCAACACAAGTGATCCAATTATCGACCGCAAAGTAGTTTGACAACACCATTGCCATGTGTAGCCGAAGAACAAGAAGTCTGGGCCTAGATTCTCTCTCTAGAAAGCTCATTAGCAACATCACTCAACAAGAAACTTGAACCCGAGCAGTCAATGGCTGTGGTTGATCATCAAACTCGTCCACAAAAGCAAAAGCCTGAAGTTCATATGCCATTAAGTTCATGAGTTTCAAAGCAAATGGAGCTGGTTGGCAAGTCAACAAGGCTGCTCGGCAGCATTACAGTCCATTTATATTCGGCGTTGGAGCCCAAGCATATGCGTTTGGGCAGTGTTGCGACTCAGTAGATTACTCGACAAAGCTACAAAGCTAGTCGGCAGCTCTATACCCTTGAGCTCCACATTCTTCAGCAACGAGAACGGCCTAGATTACTTGCCACCGAGTGCATATTCAACAACGTAAAACACCAAGCTCTTTTGCCTTGCACATTCCCCTACCAAGCACATTCTTCCATTGACCACATTTTTGCTGAGGACAAGAGCTGAACGAAAAAAAGAAAAGAAAAAAGAAGTAATGGCACAATCTTAATTTTGGCCAACTTTCGGAGATCCGACAACATCCAAACACAAGTGGACTGAGGAGTATGAATTATGGAATGAACACTAGGCCGCGAGTTGAAACCAACCTCGCAAAAATGAGACAAATCGGACTTAAGATGAAGGAGATAGTAGGGCTCAAAGTGAGGAGTTTGAACCTGAATAATTATGCCTTCAACGAAGTTCTGCATGAAGGTGCTGCATGAAGATGACATAAGGATTTATTGTGTGCTTTTCGGAAAAAAATACTACGTTGCATCTTAGCTTGTTCGGACTAATCGGGTGGTCTGATAACTTCGGGGATGTATATCCTTGCATTTTTCGCTGTGTAGAATTCATTTTTAAGGTCCAATATTGCAAATTCTGAGTCGTAATAAGATCAATCAATCGGCCAATGAGGAACATTAAATGATAGATCAATGGTCAAATCGTGTCCGATCAGCACGTAATTTTAACAGCAAGCTCCTAGAGCTAAGCCACAATTATTAATTCATCTCGGCAACATTTCTTATCAACTTCACAAATTCGGCATATCATTCGGCATCTTATCAACTATTAATTACTTTGCATATTATCATGGCTTTAGCAACATTATTTGGCTTTGGCCACTTATTCAGCAAGTATTCGGCTAACATTGCTTACTCGACAAGATTGATCAACTGCATTTCCTATTCAGCAACATTGCTTGAAAGTACTATCACATGTAAATCATTCGGCTGCCACCTAAATTCACACAATTTGCTTTCCAAAATCTCGGCACTACTACCTCGGCATGAAACTAGCATCTTGGTTTGCTGAAATCCACATCTGAACCTACCACAGGCTTCGCATTGGCTGAAAGAGTTCACACCCACCAACCCGAGGAACCAAGAAGGAACCAAAGTCTGCTAAAAGTTACGAAACGGATCACATGTGCCAAAAATCGAAATTCACAAAGCAGTAAAAATCAAATTTTGCCTATATTAGCATGAAGTACTCATTGCGACGAGTCTAACAGAACAAACCGCGTTGAAATCGGAGCTCGAACAAAGCTGTACGAGCTCGTCAAAGTTTGCCCAGAAATTCACCCATTTTTGCTAGAAAAGACAACTAGAGTTAGCATGGAAAACAAAAGAAATCATTCGGTGCATCATGGCTAAGTTACATCCCATAATAGCTGAACAATCACATTCAAATATATATCTTGCCGAATATAAATAGAATGCTTTGTCTTGGCACAATGGTTTAGTGCTCTCCCTTTCTTTCAAAGGCAAGAGTTCCAGTCTTGTTGGCATCATCTTTCCTTATTTTTTATTTTTTTTTGGCAAAAGCCACCAAGCCAAGCCGAGAAGTTATCCAGTGCTTCGTGGAGCACAATTCTCAATCGATCCGAGCCATCAGTTCTATTTTGGCTAAAACTACGCCATCCGAAGTCCGATTACAGCAATCCAATAGTCGTTTCTAACTATTTGGAGCCTTCTGAACACATTCATATGGTATGATTTTGCAAATTCCATATCCACAATTTGTAGATTTTATATGTAGTGCCACATTTTGCAGATCAAATAACACTTTTGCCACCAAGCCTGGCATTTGATCAATGCCGAATTCAACAATTTTGGTGTCTTCCCGCCACTATAACAACCCGCATTGTCTGGCAATTTTGGCTCAAGTCTATTCCGAATAACCACTATCATTCGAAAACAATGGAGCAAATGGCGATCCAATGTTACATGTTCACGACAATGGAAGCAATTTTCCAACTAATTCCATGACAGTTTAATGTGGTGATGGTACAATTTAATTGGCTTAACGCTCATCGCCGAACTCCACTCAAACGGCCTTTTCAATTCGGCAACTTGGCAGTTCAATCTTCGCTTAGCCACGTCAAAACCTACTACGCAAAACCTATGCGTCATTCATACACCGACAACTGGGTCACTACTGTTCTTGGCAATCCATTATCTTGGTTGAACTTTATGCCATCCATTCCTAAGCAACCCAACTCTATTTTGCCGATTTGCGAACATGGCAACATCCGCATTCACAGATCAACGCCCGAGTACTCAACATATTTCCCGCTGTCCCTAATAATTCAGTTGGCCGAGTATCAACAATCATTTCGAAATCACATTGGCGTCCAATTTTACAAATTTCACGCCTAATATTGGGATCAACGACCTAGAACGTTCGGGCATTACAAGATTGCTCAACAGTCACATCATATCCAGTCAGCATGCAATTTCAGCAGCATGATCGTGGGGCTAAGGACAAATCCTCCGTCTTTCTCGCTCATTTATTTCGCTACCTTAGCCATTTCTTGCCAATTGGGACATCGTAGTCACTTTTCCGCTTTCTACTTGGGGCATATCAGCCGTTTATCATCTTGGCACCTCTGCTATGCATGCATACTCGGCCAACTTGGTACAAGCAATACAAAGACAATTTTTTGAGTTCCAAACTTCAGCTCATTTTCACACAGCTCCAAGCAAGCAATGGTTTTGGGGCAATACACTCATACTACACACTCGGCAGTTCTTTGTATGTTTTTGCGCGCCGTCATTGTTATAGCTTTTACATTCGGCTACACACTCGGCAGTTCTTCGCATATTTTTGCGCGCCATCATTGTTATAGTGCTTTCCACTTTTTTTGTGGCTGTTATTTGGTATAGGTAATTATTGACACGGATTACAATGTTTGCATCTGATCGCCACCTGCTACCAACAAACGCCTCCATATTTTGGAGCTTTCCGTATATTTCTAGCTTGGCACGAAAGTCCATATTTGGAAACAATCTTTGCACTCGGCAATATACTACACCCTCACCTGGGGGTCATAATATCATGGCCTACACCCTTGCCCGGGTGTATAATACCATGGCATGCACCCTCACTCGGGGGTCATAATACTGTGGCTTACACCGACGCCTAGGGGTTATAATACCACGGCCTACGGCCCTTGCTTAGGGGTAACAATACCGTGACCCATCGTTGTAGAGATATCGGATGTAGACCCAAGGGGTCCTTATGTTAGACCTATATGGTCCCATCGTGCCGTGCATTATTGGATGTGCCACATATATTTGTACATACATTCATACATACATACATATATACATTCATCTAGTTATTCATTCATTCATTTATGTTATTCATTTATCAACTGTATTCATGTTATTTATTTATCAACCGTATTCTTTGTCAAGAGACCTAACATTTATTTGAACAGAGTAACTCGGCAATAAAAACTCTTATTCCTTTTATCGCAGACAATGAAAGTTTTAGGGCAATTATGGAAGCCAAAAAATAATATATATTAGCTTATTGGGACTAAACCAAACAAGGCCTACAAGGGGTCTAACCCAAACAAATATCAGACCCCCCGATCTATATAAAGAGGGGGGCACCTCAGAGAAGGGGGCAGCTGATCTCTCTCCCTCACACAGCACACAAACACTCTTGATTTCTATACATTCATTCTTTCAATCAAAGGACTAGCTTTAACATCGGAGTGTTTTCGGCCGGCAACCCTAGTTGGGTGGGCCGATCATGTTTTTCTTTGCAGATACACAGGGACAAAGTTCATCTCTTCGTTAGATCTCTACAACCTATGTGAGAGGATATTTCATGGTCTCACAGTGTATTTTTCTCAAACGTAACAACGTAACACTAAAAAAAAAATTCTTTTGTATATTTTTTTTAAACTTAACGCTCCAATGTAAATTTTTCTTAGTGTACTTTTCCATAACGTAACACTTTAATCAGTGTAATCTCAAACGTAACACTCCAATGTTACATACTCAAATGTAACACATAAAACACTAAAAAAATTCCTTAGTATATTTTTTTTCAAATGTAACACTCACAATTTGAAATTATACATTTATTTAAAACTTACTAAGGAATATTTGTACTCCTTTTGGAATGGTTTGAAGAATCTCACATTTTATTTATTTTTTTTTTTTTGGTGTTACATTGGAACATTACATTTGGGAAAAGTATACTAATGAATTTTTTTATGTGTTACATTAAAATGTTACACTAAGGAATTTTTTTAGAGTGTTATATTAAAGTGTTACGTTTAGAAAAATTACACTTAGAAGTTTTTTTTAGAGTGTTATATTGAAGTGTTACGTTTAGAAAACATACACTAATGAGTTTTTTTTGTGTGTTACATTAGAATATTACACTAAAGAGTTTTTATGTGTTACATTGAGTATTACATTAAGAATTTTTTTAGAGTATTATATTAGAGTGTTACATAGAAAAAGTACATCAAGAAATTTTTTTGTATGTTATATTAGAGTGTTACACTAATGAGTTTTAGTGCGTGTTATATTAAGAATTTTTTTTTGTGTATTATATTAGAGTGTTATGTTTGAAAAAAATATACTAAAGAGATTTTTCTTGTATTACATTGGAGTGTTACAATAAGAAACTTTTTTGTGTCTTACTTTAGAGTGCTACACTAAAGCATTTTTTTGGAGTGTTATATTGGAGTATTACGTTTGAGAGAACTATGGTAAGGAGTTTTTTTTTTAAAATTTTTTTTGTGTTATATTAGTGTTACGTTTGAATGTTAATTGATGTCAATGTTATAATGGCAATGTTACAATAGGGACGAATACCATAAAAAGGAACGAACGCCACACCAATAATACCACAAACGAGATAAAATCATCCACTTACAAATCACTCTACTAAATTCTCACAAAAAAAAAAATAATAATAAAAAAAATAGAAATATAAAAACCTGCCTTACCCATACACACCCAACATTAAGAAAAAATTCAAACAAAATCACACACAAGGGCAAACAAGTAAACTTTTAAATCCCAAATCAAGGAAATACAATATACCAAAAATAAAAAAGACTAATTGGTTTGAAAGAAAACTTTTAGGACTAGATGAAATAACTTTTTTTTAAATGGAATTTATGAGTAATTTTTTTCATTCTTTTTTTTTTTTGTTTTTTTTGGAAAAAAATAAATCCAGAAGTAAATGGTAACTTGGTAAGTGCGATTTCTAGTGTTTGATATTTTTCTCTAAAAGAGGAAACATGGGAAACCAAGCCAACATATGTTTCTTCCTCAATGCACAGTGTTTTTCACAACATGTCTTTGTGTCCAATGGATTTGCCCTTTTAAAATATTGGAAAGAAAAAAAATTATATTTATAAAGGATGATTTTATGATGATTTTGTTTTATTTTATTTTTATTAAAAAATATGTATCATTAGCGTTTAGCAATTTTTTATTTTGAAATCAACAACATTCTCTATCTTTTTGGTTTCAACTTTGTAAAATTATAAATTATTTTTGAAGCATCATGTGTCTCTATTCTTAAAATAATGATATATGTACAAATTAATATAATAATTAGTATATTAAAAGATGATGTGACATAAATTTAGAGGTCTTAAGTATTTATAATTTATATAATATGCAAGGTTAGTAATAATGACATAACACTAGTTGGTACAGTAATGTGTACATTAATTGGTACATGTAGCGCCGCCGATATTCTTAACTAATTATAATTTATTTTGTCTTTTCATATTTTTTAATTACCCAATATAATACTTCACCTATTTATTTTTTTTATCAATCATAATATTATAAAATATTACGCATTTATATTTCAAATTAATTAGCTTCAACTTTTGAGATTGCCACTCCAAAAATTATGTTTAAAATAGTCACTAAAAAAAATATATATATATTTTTAATCTAATAAGACAAAACATTACATCCAATTCATAATCATTACATTCTTTCTTTCACAAAAAGTCAAAAAAAAAAAAAGTTTAGAGGATTATTTGGAATGATCTAAATAAGTATACTTTTTATCTTTTTACGAAAAGATATACAAAAAAATAAAAAAGTGATCTAATAAAAAAAAACAAAAAAATAAATTATTTAAAAGATGTCAAACCACCTAAATAATTAAAAAATTAAAAAATCAATCCACTTCTCATAAGTCATTACGACCTTTCACTTTTGTATTGGTGTCTTGAATATGATTAGTTAGAGCCACGAATCACAATCACAAATAGGGATTCCTGCGATCCCGCGGATAAATCTCACCACCGTTTCTGCTTTAGAGATAATTGTTTGGTTTGTGTTTCTCAAAAAATTTTGAAAAAAATTCTCTATAAATAAGTTTTCAAAAGTAATCAAATTAAACAAATTTTTTCTAAATTTTTTTCTAAAACTTGTTTGGTTTACAATTTTTTTCAAACAAATCTCTCTCTCATACATATCAAATCAATCACTTTTTCCAAAACTCTCTCTCAAAATAATTTTTCAAAACATCTTTTGAAAAAAAACCAAACCAAACAAATTTTTGTACTTTTTATCTCAAAAAATGTTTCTCAAATACAAACCAAACAAGGCCAATCTTTTAATTCTATTCTTGCCCTCATGGATACTGTAGATATTTGATATTTATGAATATTTGATTACATTTTAAATAGTCAAAAAAATTAAAAATAATTTAAATTCTTAATATACTAAATAATTTAAGAAAATTCATCCATAAATTCTATATGAAAAATGTCGATCCATTTAGTTTTAAGAATTTTCTTATGAATCAATTAATCTTTTTTGTTTTGAAAAGTTATGTTTATTAGTGAATGTCTTTTTATAATTCATTTTTTTAATTTTCTAATTCATTTTTGGGACAAGAATGGAAAGGTAAGGTATGAAAGATTCTTTTTGAAAGAATTGTTAGTTGAAATGTTGATTGTCGAGCATGAAAAGATTTAATTTTATGGTGTTATAATTGGAGTGTTATATTAAGGTGCTACGTATGGAAAAAGTACATTAGAGATGTTTTTTTATTTTTATTTTTTTTATGTTGCATTGATTAGAGTATTAAGTTTGGAAAAAATACACTGATGAATTTTTTTAGAGTGTTATGTTTAGAAAAAATACACTAAGAAGTTTTAGTGTATAACATTAATTGGAATGTTACGTTTGGAAAAAATATAGAATGTTACGTTATCATGTTTGATAAAAATACCTTAATGAGTTTTTTAGCGTTACATTGATTTAAGTGTTATGTTTGGAAAAATACACTAAAAAGTTTTTAAGTTTGTTACACTCGAGTGTTACGTTTAGAAAAGAAGTTTTTGTGTGTTATATTAATTGGAGTGTTACGTTTTAAAAAAGTACACTAAATAATTTTTTACTGTGTTACATTGGAGTGTTACATTTGAAAAAAAAGTACATTAGAAAGTTTTTTTTTTTTTTAAATATTACATTTAGTAATTTCAACATTATGAACAAATTCACATTTTGGTGATTTATGTAATTCATACTAGAATGAGACTTTTGGCTCCATAAGAAAAAAAGGACCAAACAATTTATAAGATCACCATTTGGAATTTGTTGGTACTTCACCCAATAATTTATCTTGTTTTCATATATGTGGGGATATATTTTCAGAGTACCAACACGTGGCAAGATGACGCCGACGTGTCAGCCGAGGTGCCACGTGTCGTGGTAGTTATGCCGAGGTGATCTTGGAGTTGCCGAGGTTATCTGTGAGAATACCGGAATCCGAGATAAGCAGAGAAGGGACAAAAGTCCTAGGATGAAGAAAGACTTTAGGATGGATAAGGGTAATACTCTTAGAGAGTTTATCCTTATCTCTTAAGAAATCCAAAGTAAGTACTGAATTGGAGTCCATAGAAGTCAGGCTTCTAGTGGGACTAGGATTGAGTAAACTATAAAAGAGAGGCACCCCCGTGGGTCTAAGGTACGCAATTGATACTCTGAGCATTATTTTTAACACAATTGATTATCTTTGAGAGATATACTGACTTGATCGTCGGAGTGCCCCCGAGTGGAAGAACCACCGCCGGAGCCTTCTCTTTCTGTGCAGGACAGCAAGGTGCCATCTATTCTGCCTGTGTTCTACAGCTGAATTACTAAGGTGGGCAGTGTGGTCAGAAAATCACTCACACAATTTGGCGCCGTCTGTGGGAAAGAAAGACGAATAGATGGTCGATGAATGCATGAAAGAAAAGATTCGACGACGCCCCAATCGGGAGTAATGCACTATCAACCTTGACGTCGAAGGGGACAACCACAATGCAGAAACTCGTAACCAGGGGCACGGAAGAAAAGACGTCGGCCAGGAGGGAGACACTTCAAAGAAGACAGACCAAAGCAGGTACTATAACGAAGATAACCTCCAGGTATGGAGGGATAGGTGCCTACGGAGGGATGAGGAAGTGAAAGAATTGGCAGACAAGTTGGCAGACCTGTAGTCGGTCGTCAACTTCATGATTTAAAACAATGTCATGCAGCCACCGTGCCTGCTGCAGGACACGCCGATTCCAGCAATTAATACCCAGAAGGGACAAAGAAAAATAATTCCCAAAGCACCTCAGCACACCAGGAGCGGAAGGCACTCTCACCCGCCTTCCAGGGAAGTCGGACGAGGGGAGTCGAGACAAGAGAAGTCCCAAAGGACATATCACACGAAGGACCTAGAGCACAAAGAACATCGGCATGTCCAAGAGCAGGCGCTCTGCTTTGACACAACCCATGGAGAAAGATCAAAACGGGCCTACCACGAGGCCAAAAGTAGTGTACCGAAAAGATTGAAGTCCAAAGATAGCCGAGCTCCGGGGAGGAGTAAAGAAGACTTGAGAAATTACCTCAAGAGGAAGGAACAGAATGCTGAAGTCGAGGTTACCTCACCCGACAAGCCGAGGACACCGTTCTCGGTAGAACTGGACAAATTTGAGGCACCAAAGAGATTCAATATGCCGAGGTTTCAAATATACGATGGCAAGTCAGACCCTAACTTCCATGTTGGATTATTCTTGAACTCAATGGCATTATACAGTGGAAACGAGCCGTTACTTTGCAAAGTGTTCCTCTCGTCCTTTAGGGAGATTGCATCAGATTGGTACCACAAACTGCCAAAGGGAAGCGTAAAGACTTGGGAAGGCCTGGCTGAAATGTTTGTGGCCAGGTTCGTAACAAACAAACTGCAGCCATTAAGGGTGGACGCATTGATGGCTCTAAAGATCAGCAAGGATGAAGGCCTTAGGGCCTATGCAAAAAGATACTACGAGGTGTTCAATCGAATACCCGAATGCAACCAAGAAGTGGCGGTTGTGTCTTTCAAGAACGGCCTGAAAGATGATTGTTCACTATGGAAATCTTTGGCAAAGACATTGCCAAAAAGCATGGAGGAACTCATGGCAAGAATCGAGAAGTATGCCAGAGCCGAGGAAGATACATCGGGGAATAAAGAGATAAAACAAGAAAGAACCAACGGCTCACCGAAGCAAGGCCGAGGTAACAACGGGTTCAACAAACAAGAAACAGAATTGAGGGCCAAACAAGCAGTGACGACTGTGTTCTAAATCCCGGTCCACAAAGTCCTGGATTAAATCCGAAACCAACCCTATTTCAGAGCACCAGCAAAGGCCCCAGGAGAATACATGGGAAGGAATGTTGGTAGGTGTTGTGCTTACCACAATGAAGAGGGGCACCCAACCCAGGGCTGCAGAGCCCTAAAAGCACACTTAGAGGACTTAGTGAGACAAGGTCATCTGAGAGACCTTGTCGATGAAGCCAGGACAAGAGAGGAATAGGCAAGATTGCCTCAAGCACCAGTAGCCCCGCCTCCCCCAGCACAGCAAGCACAGGCAGGGGGACCATGTGTGGTTAATGTGATCCACTCAAGGGTCAACGAGAACGAAGTCAGAGGAGAGACCTAGAGGGTAAGGCATTTACAGCATGTCTACCAAGTCGGGAAAAAGAGACATCGGCCAGAGGAGTGCCAAGGACCGATGATAGCTTTTACTGAAGCCGACCTAGAGATAGTCCAACATCTGCATAATGATGCCTTGGTAGTATCCCTCTAGGTTGGGGAGTGCCAAATGAAGTGCATCTTGATTGATCAAGGCAGCTCTTGCGACATCATGTACGTTAGATGTTACAAGGAGCTGGGCCTTCACCCAGATGACATGGAAGGATCCAATGACCCGATGGTCGGCTTCAATGGAACGCTGACATGGCCACTAGGCGCAACAAACTTGGAAGTACAAGCCGGCACAAAGAAAATCAAGATGGAATTTATTGTGATTGACACACCCTGACCATACAACATCATCTTGGGAAGGCCATGGTTGCATGCAATGGGGGTAGTTCCCTCAACATTACATCAACTATTGCGGTTCCCAACAGAGCTTGGGATTGAAGAAATCAGAGGAGATCAACTGCAGGCAAAAACTTGCTCTATGGCAGCAATGAAACCAACCTGCAACATCCGAGAACTAGAGAAGGCAGAAATCGAAGACGAGGACATGGAGGTCCTAGACGATATCAGCAAGGAGCCGGTCGAAAAAAGTGAAGAAGCACTAAAACAAATCCTCGTCCAGGAGGGTGATGAAGAACGTTTTTTTCTTCTCGGCTCAGGCTTAGCCGAAGAAGAGGAAAGAGAGCTGGAAGCTTTTTTAAGAACAAACATCGAGGTGTTCGCCTGGACACCTTATGAGATGCCTAGCATTGACCCCGAGGTCACATGCCACAAACTGAATGTCGACAGGTCAACCAAGCCTGTAATACAGCGAGCTAGAAGACCGACGTTGATGCACGTCGAAGCAGTAGAAGAGGAAGTAGACAGACTTCTGGAGGCCAGGGCCATCAGAGAAGTCGATTACCCGACATGGCTATCAAATACTGTGGTAGTAAAGAAAAAGAACGGTAAATGGAGGGTCTGTGTAGATTTTACAAGCCTAAACAAAGCTTGTCCCAAAGACAGCTTTCCTCTACCCAAGATCGACCAGTTGGTGGACGCCACATCTGGACATGGAAGGATGAGCTTTCTAGATGCTTATAGGGGGTACCACCAGATAGTGATGTACCCCCCAGATGAAGAGAAAACAACGTTTATCACCCCAAAAGGCCTGTACTATTACAGAGTAATGCCTTTTGGGCTGAAAAATGTAGGAGCAACTTACCAAAGGTTGGTAACCAAGATGTTCAGACACTTGATTGGCCAAACAGTAGAAGTTTACATCGATGACATGGTCGTAAAGACCAAGGAGCCTAGGGGTCATCTTTCTGACCTAAAAGAGGTCTTTGAAATCCTCAAAACATATCGGCTCCGACTCAACGCATCAAAGTGCATGTTTGGAGTTGGATCTGGTAAGTTCTTGGGGTACCTGGTGACAAGAAGGGGCATTGAGGCCAACCTAGATCAGATCAAGGCCATCCTAGATTTACAGAGCCCAACATCGGCAAAACAGCAGTCAGAGATGCTTCGGAAGGGCATGACTAAACAGTTCATAAGCTCAGCTCAGACAAATGTAAACCTTTCTTCAACCTGGTGAAGAAAGCCACGGATTTCCTCTGGACAGAGGAATGTGAGGCCGCGTTGACCGACCTAAAGAAGTATTTGACTACAGCTCCAGTCCTCTCAACACCTGAACCTGAGGAAGAGCTGTCTTTGTACTTAGTGTAACAAGCTCGCGAGGGGCCTCGCTACAGTTCGGACTCGATTTGTGTCACAGTTCTTAATCTGAACCAAAGAGTCCAAATTCGGCAAATCGTTTTGAGAAAATAGATTTTTAGAAAAGAAGTGTCAAACATGAACTGCTTTGCCAGATATAGAGTCGCCACCTAAATATTTTATTTTGGGGGAATTTAGGAAACCCTGACTCGGTGCCAAAGGCCACGTGTCCGTCATCACCAAAGTTGCCTCGGCTCGTGAACTTGGGTACGATTGGGGAAGGTCAGCTATAAGCACCCTCTCTCGCCCGATCAAAGATCGGCCTCTACTAACCGTGATATCTTGTTTTGAAAACATTATATGCTCTTATTCCGGTTATTATCCTAGAATTACTATGTTATGCGCACAGCAAACAAATATAGACCAAATCGCCTAAATTGGAACAAAACATTGCGTATCCGCTTGTTTGGAAAATGTTTTGAAATTTGCTACTCGCAAGTAGGCTAAAATACGGATTTCAGTGAGTTGTTCCAACTCAAACAATCCAACCTTCACCCACAGGCATTCAGGCAGTTATATCATATAAGCATCTAGCCACATGATAAGCATGCTGTTATGGCGACACTCACACGCATGCGGTATGCTAAAGCATAAAAGCTTACCTAGTACTCCAAGCCGAAAAAGGTAAAGTAGTTAGCAAACATGCATGACCTTAGTTCATGTTAAGTGGCTAATGTATCGCATACAAAATGTCGCTAGAGTAGGCTCGGCTAATCTAGGGATGACATGTGAAAATGCACAGATAGTATGTATTCAAGTTGGATTTGAAATGCTTATGCGATTAGTATGATGTGCTGAGCCCGGTGCATGCAATACTGATGAATGATGCACACATGCATAGCATAAGGATGCCAAAGAAAATATGCCCTAATACTAACCATCAAAGTAGGTAAGAAAAAGGGAAGAAAGAAGTGGGGGTTGGAAGACATGCACACACGCACCCACACTTATTACACATTTTGCCCTCGCTCGGAGAGACCGAAAGAATAATACAATTTAACTAACTAACAAGCTAATTAAATAATTACAGATCACCTAATTAATTAAGCAAATTAATTAATCTAATTTAAGTAATAAACAGCCTCGGGAAGAGGGTCCGATGCGATCGTGCGGTCAGCTCGATTCGCCATGCACAAGTCACCGCCAAGTTGCTTTGACTGTTCTGCTCCTCTGAAATTTGCACAACTCCCAAGGTATGCTCTCTGGGCACTGTGGAACACCACCGGCTGGGAGGGATGGCCACCGGCCATGTATGATGGTCACTGGCCATCAATTGAGTTATCGGCCACTGATGAATGGCCGGTCGGCACTATATATGGCCGGTCGGCCAAAACTCCCTGCAGAACCTGCAGTTGACAGCAACAGAGGACAAAGCATAGCATGGCAATGCATTTCAAGCTATGTACGCACCAACCACACCCCTTTTCATGTGTATGACTCAAAGGTGGATGGCCTCGATTCTCGGACCACCAATTGCGCATTTCAATGCGTGATGGCCCAAGAAATCAAGGATGCATTTTAATTTCAAATGAAATGCAATGCAAACAAACACAAAGAAACCTAACCTCTATCATTCTTAATTCAAGAGGCAAGGTAATGCATGCAAAATGCAGTGCAACCTAAGCATGTTAACTAAGGATGCAACATGGAAATGCAAGCAAACACACAAGGCACATGACAACCTAGGCAAGCAAGACATGAAGCCATGCAACCAACAAGTAGGTAAGGCACAATATGGGTGTTCAAGCATGCAAGCAAACATGTGACTTCATTCAAACATGCAACTTCAATCATGCAACAACACAAATATGCAACAACATACAAGGTGAGCATGCAACAACATGCAAAGGAGGGACTTACACTAATTGGACAGCTCTATGCTAAGCCCAAAACAGTGGCCAATGCTATAGAAATGAGGGCCTACACACACACACACACACACACACATGCACATGTTAATGGGCCAACACTTAAGCTTATAAAGACAACTTGTAAGCACACTTAAAAGAGGCTAAATATGAACTAATGACATGCAACATAAGCTCTGAAATTATGTTAGAAATGGTGCCATACCAATTAAACAAAGGCAAGCCAAGCACGCAACATGGTCCAAAGTCAAAGGCTAACAAGCCAAAATGCAAAGGGGCTATGCAATGAATGCTATGATCGACCAAAACAACTAAGGGCTGACCTTGAGCATGGCAAAACAAACATAAAGGCTTCACAAAGCTAGGCCTAAACATGCTTGAATGAGGACTCAAAGCATAAGACATGTTAAGGCTAAGACAAGGCATTAGAAGGCATGTATGCTAAGCAAGTATGGTGTACCAAAACCAACTAAAAATAGAGGCATATTATGACATAATAAGCATGAAAAATAGCTAAGGCATGGCCAACATGAACCTAAACATGGTGCTCCCTCAAGAGGCAAAGATGGTCCTTTTCAAGGACAACAAGGAGAGGGGGTGGCCCTCTCCTTCCTAGGACCTCAAGGCACCATCCTCACCTATGAAATCCCTCAAGATTTCAGTGGTGAGGAGGCCCAAATACAATGGTCCCGGAGTCCACTCAAAATGGCACAAAATGGAGCCTTACAAGGCTTAAGAGGGGTCAAACAAGCCCAAAGCTTAAAGCACCCTTAACAAACTATTTAGAGCACTAAAAAGCAGAACTTTTATATGTTATACACAAAGCTCAAAAACGGTTGCAGGATAGGTAAAAGTATAATGCAAAAATGGGGAATAAAGGGACAAGCTTCTTACCTTTGAAGACCCTGTTCACCAATGGAGCTCCAGCAGCTTCTTTAGGTTGAAATCAGTCTAAAACCTCCAAAAATAACCCTCAAGGGCCTCAGGTCCAAGGGATGGTGTGATGGTGGGTGTTTGTGAGCAATACTAAGCCTAAACACACACAAGACAAAGAGAGGGGGAGAAATAGAGATAGGATACACACAATATTCAAACCCTAGAACTCAAACCCTAAAAAAAAGCTATCTAAAAAAAAGCTCTCCTTGACAAGAGAGAAAAAGCTCTCTTTATAGAGCTTTTTGTCTTGTAAGCTTACAAGACAAGCTTCTAAAGAGAGAGATCCCTCCATACACGTGCATGGAGGGGAGCCAAGTGCATGCCAGCTGCGCCAAAATATCTGCAAAAGCAGATGCACAGTAGTCGGCTGGCCAAAGATGCAATTGATCAAAAAAAGATAGCCGGCCGGCCATCTATAGTGCCGGCCGGCCAAACATTTGGCCGGTGGCAACAAAACACAGCCGGTGGCCTCAAGCCATGGCCGGTGGAGTGTGGGGATGGCACACAAGCCATTCCCTGCCCCCTCCAAGGCAAAACACAAGTGTTTGGTGCAAAACCAGACACGAAACAGTTGAGTCGAGAGATCCTGAGGCAAGGCGCATAGCCGAGACCTCTGGGAACTCAAGACGAACACAAACATGGATAATCACCGAGTGTTCAAGCGATGACGTGCAAGTCTTGAGGACGGTAAAAAATGGGGTGTCTACACTTAGCAGTTTCAGAACACGCAGTAAGTGCAGTGTTAATCCGAGAAAAAAAAGAGGAGCAAAAGGTTGTTTACTATGTAAGCAAAACCTTGGCCAACGCAGAAACAAGGTATCTACCCCTAGAGAAATTAATGCTAGCCTTAGTGATGGCTTCAAAAAAGTTGAACCATTACTTTCAGGAACACAAGATTGTAGTGCTAACAGAGCACCCTTTGAAACCCTTGTTACAGCAAGGAGACTTAACTGGAACGATAGCAACATGGGCAGTGGCCTTGGGCCAGTACGACCTAGAGTTCAGTCCAAGAACGGGAATTAAGGGCCAAGTTTTGGCCGACTTCGTGGCCGAGTTCACCCCGGAATCCAATGAACATCAAGCTCCGTTAAGACAAGATGAACGTTGTCCCAGCAAGCAAGGAGAATCCCAGCCAAAGGCAAAAGAACAAAGGAAGGAAAAACTCAGACCCTGCAGCATCTACATCGGCGACTCCTTCAGATTGTTTGTTGATGGAAGTTCAAATCGACAAGAAGCGGGGGCAGGAGTACTACTGATATCTCCAGATGGAGAAATAATAGAACAGTCCATCCGTTTGGGGTTCAAGGCCTCAAACAATGAAGCAGAATACGAAGCATTAATTGTAGGGCTAAAGCTGACAGCAGCAGCAGAAACAGATGAGGTAATAGTTTTTTGTGATTCACAACTTATTGTTAACCAGTCAACAGGAGAATTCGCAGCAAGAGACGAAAGGATATCGGCATATGCAAAAGAGGTCATCAGATTGGCAGCCTTATTTCAGAACTGCTGACTACTCCAAGTAAGCCGAGATGATAACAGCCACACCGACGCGTTGGCTAACCTGGCAAGTTCAATGCAGACTAGAAAAACAAGGACAATTATGATTGACTATATGTCGGGCCCGAGCATAGAACCATAGAACATTGAGCAAGAAACAATGTGTGTGGACATGGGGCCAAGCTGGATGGATGCAATTGTTGTATTCCTGAAAGAAGGGAAGTTGCCAGAAGACCGCAAGGAGGCACATAAGGTCAGATTGAAGTAGGCAAGATTCAGTCTCATAGCGGACGGACATCTCTACAGAAGGTCATTCACTGGACCCCTCTTAAGGTGTTGTAGACGTCCCCCGAACGCCCCGGGAGGATGACTCCCGTTCCGTTCATATTGGGGTCACTACAGTTCAAGGACTCAAATGTCATGGTTCTTAATCTTGAACCAAAGAGTCCAAATCCGGCAAATCGATTTTGAAAACAGATTTTTGAAAAGAAGTGCCAAACATGGACTGCTTTGCCAGATACAGAGTCGCCACCTAAATTTTTTTTTAATGGAAAATTTAGGAAACCCTGACTCGGTGCCAAAGGCCACGTGTCCGTCATCACCAAAGTTGCCTTGGCTCGGGAGCTTGGGTACGATCGGGGAAGGTCAACTATGAGCACCCCCTTTCGCCCGGTCCGAAGACCGGCCTCTACTAACCATGATATCCAATTTTGAAAACTTTATGTGTTCTTATACTGGTTATTAGCCTAGATTTACTACGTCATGCGCACAGCAAACAAGTATAGACCAAATCGCCTAAGTTGGAACAAAACGCTACATGTTTGTTTTGAAAACGGTTTGCTACTCGCAAGTAGGCTAAAATGCAGGTTTTGCCACCCTCAAGTGGGCTTTAGAAAAGATGATTTTGCCACTAACTAGTGGGCTTAAAACTCATAGTTTTTAATGCATTGTCCCAATTTAGGTAATTCAACCTCCATCCACAGGCATTCAAGCAGTTATATCACATAAGCAGCTAGCCTCATGGTAATCATGCTATTATGGCAACATTCACACGCATGCGATATGCTAAAGCATAAAAGCTCACCTAGTACTCCAAGCCAAAACAGAAACTAGTTAGTAATCATATGCATGATCCTAGTTCATGTTAAGTGGCTAATGCAACACATACAGAGGTGCAGTTAGAGTAGGCTCGGTTATCCTAAGATGGCATGTGAAATGCTACAAGTAACAAGTATTCAATTTGGAAATTGAAATACAATGCAGTTTGTATGATGTACCGAGCCCAGTGCATGTTAGACAAATGTATGGATGCACGCATGCTATCATACTGTATGCTAATTTAAATATGCCCTAATCTACCATCATAAGCAGGTAAATAAAAGGGAAGAAAGAGATGGGGGTTGGAAGACATACACACACCCACACACACTTATTACAATTATGCCCTCGCACAGAGGGACCCAAAAGAATAATACAGTCCCAAAATAATACAGTCCAAATACAGAATAAATTAATTATTACAGAAATTTCTAATTATCAAATTAATATTAACATAAAAGAAAGGGGCCCCAGCCCTGCCTCGGGATGCGTGAATGATGCATGCTCGAATCCGACTTGCCCGGAAACCCATTACCATAGCATTGTCGCCTGCTTTCACCATCTCGCCTTTCAAACCGCAAAGTCTCAGGACATGCTCCCTGCACACTGAGGATCATCATCGGCTAAATAGAATGTCCACCGGCCGTGTACAATGTCCATTGGTTGGAGATAAAGCTATCGGCTGTCCATCAATGGCCGGTCGGCACTCTATATTGCCGATCGGTAAAAACTCCCTGCAGAAGACAGTTTTGACAGCAACAAGGACAGACAGTGTATGGCATGGAATTCCAAGCAAATGTATGCACAGACACACTCCCTATCATGCAATGGACTCAAGGGAGCATGGCCCTCGACCCCCGGGCCATCAATCACGCGTTTCAATGCATGATGGCCCAAAAGCCAAGTTAGCAACTTTGATATCAAATGAAATGCAAGCATAAAACACACCAAAGGGCCCCAACCTCTGTCATAATTGATCAAGAGGCAAGGGATGCATGCTTAATGAAATGCAACTTAGGCATGGAGGCTAAGTATGCAACATGAACATACAAATGAGCAATGTATACTAGGCGCGCAACCTAAACATGTAAACAAACATGGCATGCAGCAACATGCAACGATGGACTTAAACTAACATGGGTAGCTCGCAATCATGCCAAAATCAGCGGCCATGGGGGGGAAAACAGCCCCGAAACCCGGTAAAATGACATCCGATGCAAGGAATGATCCCGAAATGCGAAGATAATTGCACAAAAATGACTTATAGCTAACAAAGCATGCATAATTGGTACATGATATGAAAAATCAGAAGCAAGGCAGCCCCAAAAATCACATTTTTACAGTTCAAATCATGGCGAAACAGCAATCACAAATAGGGCTAACATGGCACACAAAAATGACTCTGCAAGGGAGGCAATGAAGCAAGTAGTATATGCAGTGCCCAAACAGAAAAATACCCTTCTACAACACTGAATAGGGACCAAAAATATGCACATTTACAGTTTATGACGACCCCCAAATCAGTATGAAAACATGCTCAAAATGCCATGCAAGATTGAAGCCAACAAAGGCTATAATATGAGGTATACAAAACATGCATCAAACAGAAAAAGACCCTTCATGGGACATGGAGAGGGGGTCAAAATAAGACCCCTTCTAGTTCTGATGATGGCCCAAAAACAGAAGCAAGATAGGCTAACAAAGCATGCAAAAATGGGGGGCCAAGAGGGGTATAATGGTAAGTACTACATGGAGACCCCCAACAGTGTTGAGCCCTTCTTCAATGCTGAAGAGGGGCTCAAAATAAGCCTAACTTCAGTTCATGACATGCTCCAAAACAATTTACATGTAGGCCAAACAAATCATGCAAAATTACGGTAAATAGAAGAGATTATGAAGCCAGTGCAAGATAGGTGTCCCGAACAGGGTTGATCCCTTCTTCAATGTTGAAGAAGGGCTCAAAATGAGCCTACTTACAGTTTACATTATGCCTCAACACAGATTATACACAAGCCAAAAATACTATGCAAGAAAAATGGAATAAGAGGGCTAATGAAGGAAGTGCTAGATGCTGCCCTCAAACAGCAAGAGGTCCTCAATCAAACATGAAGAGGACCTCGAAATAAGACTATTTGAAGTTAGGGTCGGAGCCCAAAGATGTAATCAACTATGGCTTAGATATGATGCAAGAATAGGCTAGAAAAGGGAAGAGGAGGACTTACCCTTGAAGACCAGCAAACCAGCACCTCTTGGACCAAGTTTAGGTGCTCCTAAGCTCTAAAAATGA
The DNA here is from genome assembly GCA_025200525.1 of Camellia lanceoleosa. Lineage (NCBI taxonomy): Eukaryota > Viridiplantae > Streptophyta > Magnoliopsida > Ericales > Theaceae > Camellia > Camellia lanceoleosa. The sequence continues at coordinate 59,690,709 of CM045759.1, forward strand.
CCTCCAATGCACTGGAATGGATGTTGGAGGTGTTGTGCTATGAATTGATGAAGAAATGGCCCAAGAACAAGGGTGTTTGATGGTTGAATGGGAGAGATATAGTGAGAGATGGAGGTATATATGTATGTATATATCAGATATATCTATATATTTCTGGTTTTTGTTCCAAACATCCAACCTTTAACAATGGAGGAGGGACCTCTCTTATATAGGCAATGCTAAGCTTCTCCAACAAGCTTCAAAGGGTCAAAGGGTCAAAGGGATCAAAGGGGAGGTCAAGGCTTATTGGAGAAGCTTGGACAGCTGGTAGGCTTCTTGAGGAAGCCAAGACAAGGGGTCAAGGCTTCCTCAAGAAGCCTTGAGCAAAGGGTGCAAAGAAAGGGGCAAAGGTGGTGTAAAGGCTCAAAATAGGCACATATATGCACGTGGAGCTGGTTACGTGCATCCACCGCACAAATTGGCATGAATTATGCCTGGGAGAGTCAAAAGGGTCAGATTGGCCAAGAAAAAGGGTCATCGGCACAATAAATTGCCGGTCGGCACAATAAATTGCCGACCTGCACTTTGTACTAGCCGGTCGGCTAAATAGAGTGCTGATGGGTGTCCAATAAGGTCAAAAAGTGCCGGTGGATGTCCAGATTGAAGCCCTGGAAGTTAGCTTTTCAATGGCACAACCCTTGCATTAAAATTCCTTCCGTGGAAAAAGTTATGCCCTTTTTGGTGAAGCCGCGCAGATTCGATCCTACCGGGATGATGCCCAACTTCAACCAATCATACCTCCCCCACCCGGACTTGGTTTTGAGAGATTCTTGAGTGAAAAATGAAGCCCCGGAAGTCTTCTTTCCAATGGTTATGGCCTCATAGCTTAACTCCAAGTGTATAGATAGATGAGCTTGATTTAGCGAGGGCCGCTCGACTTTCTTCTACCCGGATTCATGGCGAACTTCTTCTCCAACCTATTTTCTCCCCTCCTTTCCTCTTTTCTTCAACTCCAAACCCCTAAACAAAGTGTTTTGAAGGGTTTGCCTCTCTCCTTGCTGAAGGAATTGAATCTTTGGCCTGCACATCTCTCAACACCGAGCAAACCATCAGTAATGCCCAAGTCTTGAGGGCGGTCAAAAATGGGGTGTCTACAGGTGTGTACACCCTTTGCAGGTTGAAGATTTTTTATATGAAATCCATGAAGGAGTTTGTGGAAGCCACACGGGAGGCAGATCACTAGCTTACAGGGCCATTACCTAGGGGTATTGGTGGCCCTATATGCAAAAAGATGCAGAAGCATACGTGAAGAAGTGCGAACAATGCCAAAGGTTTGCACCTTTGATACACTGACCCAATTCTTGACTGAATCGATATCAACCCTTGGCCGTTTGCCCAGTGGGGCATGGATCTTGTTGGACAACTTCCCCAGGCAACTGGGCAGAGAAAATACTTGCTGGTAGTAACAGATTACTTCATGAAGTGGACAGAGGCAGAACCTCTTGCCAAAATCCGAGATGTGGACGTCAAGAACTTCATATGGAGAAACATCATCACCAGATTTGGCATTCCAAAAGCCATAGTTGCTGACAACAGAATGTAGTTTGACAGCAAACTCTTCAAGAACTTTTGTGCGAAATTCAAAATCAAGAATTACTTTTCAACACCAAGTTTTCCCCAAAGTAATGGGCAAGCAGAAGCATCCAACAAAGTAATTTTGGATGGAATAAAGAAGAGGCTGCAGGCAGCAAAAGGAAAGTGGGTTGATGAATTACCCAACGTACTTTGGGCATATCGGACTACGCCAAGAAGATCAACAGGGGAATCCCCTTTTGCCATGGCTTATGGCACAGAAGCAGTCATTCCATTGGAAGTTGGCATCCCAGGGATCCGAACCCAGGGAGTTGAGAATGGGACCAATGACATACTCTTAGCCCGAGATCTGGATCTTTTGGAAGAACGAAGAGAAAAAGCTGCAATTCAGCTCGCAGCATACCAGCAACAGCTTGCCAGAGCTTACAACAAGAAGGTCAATCCAAGGGATTTTCAAGTCGGCGACCTAGTCCTGAGAAAAGTCGTCGGCAACAAGAAGGATCCCAGAGAGGGCAAGCTGGCCCAAACTGGGAAGGACCCTACAGAATCACTTCGGTATTAGGCAATGGAGCCTATCGACTTGAAGATAATGAGGGCAAAGCATTGCCTAGACCATGAAACACTTGTAATATGAAATTTTTCTATCATTTGATGTTCCTTGTTATTTTTTTAACGTCATCAATAAAATCATAGCAGAATTCCTCTACACTGATAAAAGATGCGAAATTTATTTCTGAATAATAAGAACCCAAGTGGAACTCAGGTTCACATTGGGGGCAAAGAGAAGAAGAATATGCTTAACACTTGTTAAAATTTGTAGCAATTTACAAGTTGAAGTTAAGCTGAGATGATTCCTTATCTTCACTTGTTGAAATTTGTATCAATTTACAAGTTACAGTTGAGCCGAGATTATTCCTTATCTTCACTTGTTGAAATTTGTAGCACTTTACAAGTTGAAGTTAAGCTGATTCCTTATCTTCACTTGTTGAAATTTGTAGCAATTTACAAGTTGAAGTTAAGCCGAGATTATTCCTTATCTTCACTTGTTGAAATTTGTAACAATTTACAAGTTGAAGTTAGGCTGAGATTGCTGTTTCTCTTCGCTTGTTGAAATTTGTAGCAATTTACAAGTTGAAGTAAAGCCCAGGTTATTGCTTAAACACTTGTAGAAATTTACAAGTTGGTTAACCCGAAGAAGATGCTTAACACATTGAAATTTATAGCAATTTACAAGATGACGTTAAGCCGACATATGATCATCTGTTCAAATTTGCAGCAATTTACAGGTTGAAGTACAAGCTAAGTATATTGTTTAAACACTTGTTGAAATTTGTAGCAATTTACAAGTAGATCATTGTTTAGCACTTGTTATAACTTAAGGAAAGTTTATAGGTTGGAATTAAAACAGTATGTGTTTTACACTTGTTGAAATTTTATGGAAAGTTTGCAGGTCAGTATCTTGTCGAGGTAAATCATCAGTTATTATACCTAAGGTATGTAACCCCGAGAAAATTGCACAAAGGAGGCAAAGTATGAAAGGCATAACAAAATATTCTAAGTATAGAATCATGCAGAGACAGTCAAAGAAAAGACAAGAGAGTACAGGCACTCAAAGAAAGATAGTTATATTAAAGCATTCAACAAAAAACAGGAGGCACATCGGCCACATAGAGAAGCTTATACTGCCCAAGAAACAAAAAAGTACAAAAGACATCAAAGTTATGATTCCTTAGCTTCAGGAGCAATTTGGGTTTGGACCTCGGCAGATTCTTGAAGAACTACTTTGGCCGCCTTCTCCGTTGCAAGTTCTGCATCAATCTCGGCAAGAGTTTCGTCAATACTCTTGTCAACTTGAGGAACGTCGGATGAAGCGTGCTGAGGAGTAGTTTCCTTGGCAACCTCATCACCCACTTCATCTTGAGTTAAGTCCATGATTTGCTCAGTTGAAAGAAGGGACCTGGCCCCAACAGCACCCTTCGATTTCCTTACTAAAGCCTCATCCTCGTCCTCATCTCCATCTTCATCCTCAGATTCAGAAGCATCCTCAGCTTGACTTGGAGGTGGAGGTGGAGGTGGTGGGAATGGAAGAGGGATAGCATCGGCATTGCGGAAGGGTGAATCAGCAGGAAGATCAAGTTTTTTTATCAGGGACATCCAACCAAGGGAGAAGCCCCTGTTGCATGCCTGCCTAACTTGAAGTTTGTATTCCTTTGTAACGTCGGCCATTCCCTGAGCATAGGCCTTTTCGTCTGTCGCTTTGATTTCAGCGTCTTTAGTGGCCAAGGCCTCCTGAAGTTCCTTTTCGGCTTGGGCCTTTTTGACCTCGGCCTCTCTCTTCTAGGCCTCGGCGACCTTCCTTATGGCCTCGGCAGATTTAGCTTTTTCCTCGTCTATTTGTTGGGCCTTAGTGGCAGCCTCGGCCTGGTCTTCCAGCTTCTTCATTTTTAATTGAAGGCTTTTGTTGGTCTTCTGAAGGGAAGAAAACTCCCTCTTCATCTCGGCCAACTTTTCTCGATTCTGAAACAATTGCATTGAAAAAGAATGGGCATGCTGGATGGCCTGAAAGAAAACAGAAGTATTAGAAAATATTTTAAGTGTGAAACAGAAAGAACGAAAAAGTACCAAGTAGGAACACTTACTTGAACTGAGTGTTGTAGCATTAGAGCATAATTCTTGTACTCACTGTACCCGGCATTTCGCTCCAGATCGCCAGGAAGAAGCAACGCTGTACTGAGGGCGATGCCGACATTAATGTCGTCGGCACTTTCACTGGTCATTATTGGCCTGTCTTTCAAAGTAATTTAGGGGGCCCAAGGGACATCAAGTTTTTTGGACTCCGAGGTAGTTGCTGAGGATGACCTCAACTTCTTTGACCTTGTGGACTCAGAGGGTTGGGCTTCAGCCGACCTTTTGGCAGAAACAGAAGAAGTCTTCTTACTCTCAGCCAGTTTGGAAATAGGCAATGTGTCCTCAGATTCAACCTGAGTTACTTTGGCCTCTGACTGAGCTTTCTTGGTTCTTTTTGGCTTCGGTGAGGGCATGGTTTGCGTTGGTTGATCGTCAACATCGGTAGGGAGGTCGGCTAGGAGATCTGCAGCAACAGGTTTTGGGCGACCCATTTCAGCCGCCGACGTTTCCGTTCAGGTACAGGGATCAAGTATGGAGCCGAAGTTGATGGTTGATTAGCTAGATCCGATGTTGATTCTTGATCTGTTCGGGATACAGACATAGTTTGGGTTCTGGCAGAAGGTGGAGAAAGGCTTTTCTTCTTCCCTTTAGGGACGTCGGGCAAAATTGACTTGTATGTTGGAATGAAGTTAAGAAGCAAAGGCGCTTTCCTTTTTTGGACTAGCAAGTCCAAAAACTTCTTCAAATCCTTGCTGGGGACGTAGGATTGGCGAAAGCCTTTCGGTGGCTTACGAACATCTGCAAGAAGAACAGACATTAGAAGCAGACAGAGTATTGAGGACTTGAAAAGAAACAACTAAGTATTGACACTGGGCTCTTACCCTTGCCCTCTTTAACTGACCGAGGAAGAGGATAGAGATGGGCATCCTCGTCTGGGGCAAACTCCCAATTTCCCGAGGTAATGAAGTAGTCATCTCCAGCCCCCTTGTTGGAGTCTGGGAGGTCGGCTACAATTTTGAACTCTGTAGACCTCGGTTTAAGATAATAGACGTAGCCTTTTTCTTTCAGATTGAGGGCACACATGGTGTAACAGTATTGAATATCAGCTAAAGTTATCCTAACATTTTCCTATTTGGCTAAGGCTATAATACCATTAATCACTCGATAAGAGTTAATGGTAAGTTGCATGGGGTTCAACTTATAGTAATGGAGAACTTCACGAAAAATGGGATTAAGTGGAAGCCGAAGTCCACATTCAGTAAAAGCAATAATAGGAAAGGGCATCGTATCATCTGTGGGCATGATAGAGTCATCATCCCCAGCTAGTCTCAGATGGACGTCGGCAGGAATGGCGAACTCTTCCCTAAAGTATTCAAGTTTGGTTGGGGTATCTACCCTATGTTTCCACATGCCCATAATGTCGGCGTAATGGTATTCGACTTCAGAAAGGGGATGTTCTTAAAGGGTTTTTTAAGACCTCGGTAAAACCTAGGTAAATACTGGTAAGGGTTGTTTCAGTTTTATCTAAGAATTGGTAGTTTTTATAAACAAATCCCAAAACTGAATCTATGAAAGCAAAGATTGGGGGCATAGATCTGAAAGGAAACACAGAAAACAAGAAACAAAGAATGAAGTTTCAGAATCAAGAACAGAGGTAGGGTTCTCAAAAGTATAAAGAATACAGGAGATGTAGGGTCAAGAACAGTGACAAAAAAGTGGTGAAACAGTGCAAGTGTTTAAAACATGGACAAAAGCAAAATTAAAGCATTCAGATATGTGGTTCGCAAGATAGATGTTTGAACAAGACAGTAATGGCAAACTAATAATGAAGACTATCGAAGGCGTTAAGAACGAAAGGAACAGTGGCTTACCAGGAACAATGAAGCTGGTGTAAAGATTGTCGAAGTCAGGCGACGGTCGTAGACACAACGGAATCACGAAAGCTTCACTAGAATGGAAGAATGATAGCAGTTGCAGAGCTTGAGGCTTGAGCAATGGCAGATTCAAGGGAAAGAGTTTAGAGAGAGAGAAAGTAAGTAAAATCGATTGCAAAAGTGAAGAGACAAAAGCAAGAGGCAAAAGTTTTGTCAAAAAACTTGAAACGGCGGAAAAAAAGAAGCATTAAATATGCTTGGAATATCGTATGCGTCAGATGACGCAGACAGATACAAGACGGCTTACAAGCGCATCACAGACACGAACCAATGAAGGTGAAACATGTAAGTAGAACGGTTGAAAAGTCACGCATGACAGCTCATGCGCGTAAAAGAGTTCATTAGGATTCTTGTTCTTAGAAGAAGACATGTCGGCCTGAAATGAACGACCTCGGCTGAAAAGTTCTTATGCCGATGTATTGGAAAGAGGAACGATATAGGTTCCATCACCTCAGAATGCCGAGGTAATAGAACGTAGGGGGCAGTTATGGGGATATATTTTCAGAGTACCAACACGTAGCAAGATGACGCCGACGTGTCAACCGAGGTGCCACGTGTCGTGGTAGTTATGCCGAGGTGATCTCAGAGTTGCCGAGGTTATCTGCGAGAATACCGGAATCCGAGATAAGCAGAGAAGGGACAAGAGTCCTAGGATGAAGAAAGACTTCAGGATGGATAAGGGTAATACTCTTAGGGAGTTTATCCTTATCTCTTAAGAAATCCAAAGTAAGTACTGAATTGGAGTCCATAGAAGTCAGGCTTCTAGTGGGACTAGGATTGAGTAAACTATAAAAGAGAGGCACCCCCGTGGGTCTAAGGTACGCAATTGATACTCTGAGCATTGTTTTTAGCACAATTGATTATCTTTGAGAGATATACTGACTTGATCGTCGGAGTGCCCCCAGGTGGAAGAACCACCGCCGGAGCCTTCTCTTTCTGTGCAAGACAGCAAGGTGCCATCTATTCTACCTGCGTTCTACAGCTGAATTACTAAGGTGGGTAGTGTGGTCAGAAAATCACTCACACAATATATATAAACAGTGAGACTTTTAGATTTGTTGTTTATTTATATTTAAATAGAATTACAAATTTTTAATATTCTTTTTTTTATATCTAATTATATTATATATATATATTTAATTATATCTAGTTGAATTTAAATCGGGAGAGATGATACCCGTTCTTATCTCAATCTTGTTGCGAATGACTAAAATATAAATCCCTGAATACCATTTGGCTCAACCCTGCTGCGACCCCCTGGGGTGGCAAAGTACTATTTGGCTCAGACGTGCTATATGTTTGAAAGTCCATTAATTAATACTATTTGGCTCAGACGTGCAAATGTTTGAAAGTTAATTAATACAAAGTTTGTTGAACCCCTCCAAAATTATTAAATGTAAATATAATCTATTTGGGTACGTATGTTGGAAGTATTTGGATATGTACACTTTTATAATCATCATTTTTTGTCAAAATATTTCTTAACATTGCTACAAATTTCATATTTAGTGACATTTAAAAAATGCCGCTATAAGTGTAAAAAGTGCTGTTAATTCTTTTTGTGACGTTTAGTATCAAATGCTGAAAATGCGGCCGTCACTATATCGTTATGATACTTTGAAAACGTCATTAGATTAGTATAGGTGACATTAAAAAACGTCGCTAAATGTGATAAATAACGGTAAAATGATGTCATCCAGTATTTAGCGATGTTTTAAAAATGCCGTGATAGATTTTTTTCCTATTTAAAAAATATGACCGTTGGCACTATAGAGGCATTTGTAAAAACGCTGTTATAGCTTTTCTTTTTCTTCTTCTTCTTCTTTTTTTTTTTGTTGTTGAAATTGTGCTAATTCTGTTAGATTTAACTAAAAAAATACCTGTAATAAAGCTGAAAAATAGCAATAATATGGATAAAGCTTTGCTTTTATTTCAATATATTGACTAAATTTAGGCAAACATTACATGATTATTCTAAACTAAAATCAAGCAATAAAAACAACCAAAAAATAAAAGAAAAAAATAATGTATCACACACATGTATTGCAAACCTGTCAAATAACAAATTCAACAAGACAAGTAGAAAAATATGATTGCAACGGAACTTCTACATCAATTTTCTATAATCTTGGTTAGCATAGTAATAAGCAAATAATTTAAGGCGTTGTAGAGATAGTTTCTTCAAAACATTTGAGTCTGCTACACATGGATAGAAACGGCTGGCTTCGGCCAATGATTTAATGCAAATCTTGGCTACAAAAATGATCCAATGACCCATTAGCAATGACATAAGTCCAAAAAGCATTAGCTCTGCCAAAAGGTAAAGATAACCAAAATCAGAGTGATGAATTAAAAAAAAAGAGAATAAACAAAAATCTATCTCTAAAACCCCAATACACCCAAAAAAAATGGAAAAAAAATAAAATAAAAAATCAGAATGATGAATAAAAAATAGAGAATAAAAGCAAAAACTCCAATATCTCATCTTCCTTGATCTTATCTAGAGTAGCAAGAAGAGCTTTCCTCTTAGTCCTACCCATCCACTTTTACAAAGAGAAGAGATGAGAGCAATAAATTAAAAAAAATTCGCAAAACACATAAATGCCAATGTATATAGATGTATGTAAATATGGGATTTTTTTTTAGAACCTTTCCAAACTGTTTGAGCGAAGCATGAAAGAAGAACCCAAGATCAACCTCTCCCAAAATGAGTCACTTGTTTGCAAAAATTATCCTCATGAAAAGACTCAGCTTTCACAGCATGGGAACTCAATTCTCTAGTAGACCCAGATTCAGAGGTTTTCCCAATTTCACCCATAGTATCAATCAATACCCCAAAACCCCACTAACCAATTACTAGTGTTTCTTAAACCACCAAATGAAGCCCAATTCAATTCCTTTGCAAAGAAGCAAAACATTTCTGAAATTCCCAGACCCAAGATGCATAAATAATCTTTTTCAAGAACAAAATGAAATTTCTGAAACCTAATTCACTAAAATTTATGAAATTTCTAAAAAACAAAATGCATAAATAATCTTTTTCAAGAACAAAATGGGAAAAAGAAACAAGAGTTCTTATGTTAAAGAATTCATCTTCCAACCAGAATATCATTGGTACATTACAACAGTCACCAGTTTACTTTTAAACAAAAAATAAGCATTCTCAATTTAGCCATTACCATTCGGACCATTAGGAAAAATATTTTAAATAAAGCAACTAAAACTTGTAATTTTGGATTACTCACCAACAAATCCTGAGACAAAGCTAAGGTAGTCCTCTAGTATCAACTTTCTATCAAATCCTGGCAAAGGAATAAAATAACCAACACGACTGACAATAAATTCATAGAAATAAAGACCATGTATTCATCAAAATCATTCAAAGTAATGTTAATGTAAACCCTAACAATGTGGGAAGACAAGTCAATCTGCATCAATTATCAACATATTAGTGTGACATTCAGAAACACGCATGTGCTTTAACTTCATAGTGAAAGCTAATGAACAGAAATGGACAATCACTACAGGAAATCACACTTTTGCCGACTAAGAATTTAGTCGGAAAAAGTCCATTTTTAGTCGCCAAATGTTATCCTCAACTAATTTTTTTGGTCGCCAATTGAGGACCGGGAAAAGTAATTAGCTACCAAAAATTTTTTTAGTTGGTAAAAAGCTATATTTACCGACTAAATTTTTGGTTGTTGAATGTTACATTACCGCGACTAACCATTTTGTTACTAAAACACATTAGTCGCCAAAAGTGATATTTTTTTGACTAAATATGTTAGTCGCCAATTGTCACATTCCCCGACCAAAAGTGTTAGTCACCAAAAGTAATGTTTGCACGACTAAAACTATCATGATCCGATCCCGTCCCTAAGGATTAAGGTCATTATTGGCCAATAATCATGAGATTATCTACGGAATCAAACAATTTCAGAAATATTAAAGGGACCAAAACGGAAGCAGATTTAAAAACTCTGTCCAATGAGCTGTGATTACATGGCATAGTAAAATCATTCTAAAGGTATTTCATAATAACTCACATATATACATAGAGTTAACATCTTATATACATCCAGGAACATTTAGATATGTAGCCAGCCAAACAAAACTTATATGCATAGGTGATCCAACGTGATCACCAAAATAGCAAAGAGTAATAAAAGGGCAAAATGGACAAAAACAAAGTCTCGTGCGTGAGACATTCAGGCTGACTCCTAAAAAACTTGACTTTCTCTCATAATCTTCATCGAGGCTAGGTTTGAATGTCTCTTTGCTCACCTACATATACATGAATGAGAGTGAGCGAAAGCCCAGTGAATTATATCAAATAAGGAAGTTACATGAATGAAAATTTGTTAACAAACATATCAAACGGCCTTAGGCCTAAATGTATCAAATGGCCTTGAGTCCAATTCATTTTTATCAAATGGCCTTAGGCCCAATTCGCTCGTGTCAAACGGCCTTTGGTCCAATCATTCATGTCGATCGGCCTTTGGCCCAATCATTTCTATCAAACGGTCTTTGGCCCAATCATTCATGTCAAACGGCCTTTGGCCTAATTATTTCCATCAAACGGCCTTTGGCCTAATCATTCATGTCAAACGGCCTTTGGCCCAATCATTTCTATCAAATGGCCTTTGGCCCAATCATTCGTATCAAACGACCTTTGGGTCAATCATTCATGTCAAACGGCATGTGGCCCAATCATTTCTATTAAATGGCCTTTGGCCCAATCATTCGTGTCAAACGGCCTCTGGCCTAATCATTCATGTCAAACGGCCTTTGGCCCAATCATTTCTATCAAACGGCCTCTGGCCCAATCATTCGTGTTAAACAGCCTCTGGCCCAATCATTCATGTCAAATAGCCTTTGGTTTAATCATTCATGTCAAACGGCCTCTGGCCCAATCATTCGTGTCAAACGGCCTCTGGCCCAATCATTTATGTCAAACGGCTTTTGGCCCAATCATTTCTATCAAACAGTCTTTGGCCCAATCATTCAAGTCAAACGGCCTTTGGCCTAATTATTTCTATCAAACGGCCTTTGGCCCAATCATTCATATGATGCATATCTAATTCAATTTAATAACTCTGTAGAAATCATACATAAGTGAGCATTTGGAAGTAGCATACTTCAATACATTCTTATTAAGATATTACTCATAGTGTTCTGCTGGTGAATTTGCCGTTGTGCTTGGCTCTACACAATATACAACATATTGGGTCATAAGCAATTCAATTCGCTATCAAATTGTTTATTTCTCTTAGGCCTTTTTTTTTATCCCTTTAACTCATTTACAATGTTCAATGCATGCCTAAGAGTACTTAGAAGTGAAAGAAAACGGAAAACAAAACATAAAGCAACTTTTCAAATTTTCTGAAACAGGGCTCTCTGCTTGAGCACAGCCTTAGTCGCTCGAGTGGACCCCTTTGGTTTGCAAAAGTTCTGGTTGCTTGCAATTTACGCTCGAGCGAGACTATTGACGTTCGAGCGAGGAGTCATGCAAAGTAGTGTACGCTCAAGCGCAGATTCAGCCTCTCGAGCCACCGTGTAATCTTTACAAAACTTCTGGGAGCTACAATTTCACGTTCGTGCGAGGCTTTTCTCGCTCGAGCGAATAGGTCAAATTCTGGGTTTTCCATAATTCTGTTTGAAGCTCAAACTTGATATTCAAAGGTCCGAAGCTTGTGTTTTTGGTACAAAAACATGGGAAGACATTATATAACATGAGAACATAAGCAATATGAGACCAATTGTTCAAAATCATGGTCTATTTCCATAATCATTCCCAATTCTCCTCATCAATTTCAAAACTCATGCATTTAATCTCATACAAACTTCATATCTTCATCAATCATGCTTGCATGTTAACTTCTGACTCTAATTCTATTTCAAATGGCACAAATGATACTTATAATCATGAAGCTCATGAAAATTATGCATGCATGTATGACTTGATGCTATATTCTTCATGTTTTAACAATCATCTACTAAATACAAACATGAGTCTTTAGAATTAAGCTTCACACCATGATAATTCTTACATGCATGTGTAATTTGACTTCAAATTCATCATGTATAGCTTAATTCTTGTTCTTTATTACTAATTCTCTTTTGAATTCATATAATCACAATTCAAACTCATGAATCAAGTGTTGGGTACCTACCTAGAGGCACCAATCCCCCAAAATTCAGTCAATTCCTTGAGTCTAGCTTCCAATTCCCAAGTCTTAAGCCAAAATTCCCAATCTTGCCTCTATTCTCTCTCTCTAGAACCGTCCCTCTCCCTTTCTCTAGAGTGTCTACCAGATTTTGAGCTCAAAAATGGTGAGCTTAAGTATAAATAGGCCATATATATATACTTGCTTAATCAGCTTGTATTAAGGCTAATTAATTGTGCCTATTTCAATCAGTTTAATCCAATCATTTTGATCTGAATAAATTTTTAATTAAACTTCACTGTAGGCTCTAAAAATCATGCTAAGCACAAAAATACAGTCAATTTCGCTTTTTGATGCCTTTATGGTTATAATTAAATTTTATAGCAGAGAATCAAGCAGATTTTCCTATGGTGAACAGATAGGAATTCAAACACACACATAATCATATAAGTAGCTGTGGACGCGTCTCGAACGTCCCAGGCTCCGTGCGCGAAGAAATGGCACGTGATTCTGTTCTGTTCATTGGGCTTACCACAGTTCGGACTCAAATGTCACGGTTCTGAATCTAATCTCACAATGTACGATGTGAGACCGATAAATCACCAAAGAGTCCAAGTCCGGCAAATCATTTTGAAAAACTGATTTTTAATAAAGAAGTGCCAAACATGGATTGCTTTGCCAGAGACAGAGTCGCCACCTAAATGTTTTATTTTTGGAAAATTTAGGAAAACCTGACTTGTGCCTCAGGCCACGTGTCCGTCATCACCAAAGTTGACTCAGCCGGGAACTTGGGTACAATTGGGGAAGGTCATTTAATGAGCACCCCCGCTCGCCTGATCAAAGATCGGCCTGTACTAACCATGATATCGTGTTTTTGAAAACACATGTGTTCTTATTATGATTAATTAGCTAATCTTACTACGTGATGCGCATAGCATACAAGTATAGACTAGATCGCCTAATTTGGAACAAAACATTGCATATTTGTTTGTTTGAAAATGGTTTGAAGTTTGCTACTTGCAAGTAGGCTAAATTCGGGATTCAATGAATTGTTCCAATTCAAGTAATCCAACCTTTACCCACAGGCATTTAGGCAGTTATATCAAATAAGTAGTTAGCCTCATGGCAAGCATGCTTTCATGGCAGTATTAACATACATGCAGTATGCTAAAGCGTAAACACTTAAAGTGTACTCCGAGTCAAAACAAAGAACTAGTTAGAAATCATGCATGATCCTAGTTCATGTTAAGATGGCTAATTCAACACATGCAAAAATGTAACGAAGATAGGCTTGGCTATTCTAGAATGTCATGTGAAATGCAACTTGGTACATGTATTCAAATTGGAATTGAAATATAATGCAGTTAGTATGATGCGCCGAGCCCAGTGCATGCAAGACAGATGAATGATGCAAACATGCGAGCATAGGTATGCTAAACAAAATATGTCCTAAAACTAACCATCGTAAGCGGTTAAGTAAAAGGGAGAAAGAAATGGGGGTTGGAAGACATGCATCACACACACGCACACTTATTACAATAATGCGCCCTCTCGAAAGAGGAACCGAATAAGAAGCTAACTAGCTAATCTAAGCTAATTAAACTAATTATTACACAACAAATTAATTAACTAATCCTAGTTAACTAATTATTACAAAACAAATTTAAATAGCTAAATGCATTAACTATTAAGGGTCCAAACCAAAGCAAAAGCTAGCTATCAAGCATGGCAGCTAAGGGAAGCAGTAAAACAGGAGGTTCTCGGAGGGAGAAGACTGGATGCATGCTCGATCACCTCGTTCGGAAATCCAATGTGATGCCCCGATTTGTCTCTGTTTTCATTTGTTCTCAGGAACTTGCACCAAGCTCCAAAAAGCTGAAACTCTACCTAGGGAAACCTGTGGAAGGGTGGCCAACCACTTTTGGTCTTTCCAGACACCTGCCGACCACCTTTGGTTGTTGAAAAACCAGAAAAGTGGTCGGCCAGCTAGTTTTTCTAGCTGGTCGGACAGTTGTTCTTCTTTGAGCGCAATTTCTTTGCACAGAGCAAGAAAGGGCATGGCAATGTATTTGCAAGATATGTGTGCACAACCACCCCCCTATCATGTCATAAACTCAAGGGGGTGTGGTTCTCGACCCTCGGGCCACTAATTGCGCATTTCAATGCACGACGGCTGAGAGGTGAAGTTGCCCAATTCAATATGGAAATGAATGCACAAGTAAACACATAAAGCCTAAAACTCTATCATGTATGATCAAGAGCGTCGACGACCGAGAATTGAGGCACGTTTCATCACTTGAAGTATGAAACGTCCCTCGTTTCTCGTGTTTGGACTAACATCTATTCCAAACACAATGCAACACATAACATGGCATGCTCAATGCAATGTAATGCAACCTTAGCATGCAAACATGCAACTACATGGCATGCGCAATGCAACTAACAAGATAGCATACACAATGTAAGGGATAGCATGGCATACACAATGCTAAATGCTAAGAACTAGATGGCATACTCAATGCAAGGCAATCATAAGGTTCTAAACACCATGTAATGCATGCATGCACAATGCAATGCAACAGGGGCAACAATATGCAATACACTAAGCATGCAACAACATGCAAACCACAAACTCAATGGACTTAAACTGAAATGGACAGACCTTGGTCATGCCAAAACAGTGGCCATAGTACTAAAATGAAGGCACCGAAAACACATACAAACATGCATGTTAATTGGCTCACCAATTAAGGCACTAGGTGCAACTCTCAAGAACACTTAAAGAGTGAAAAACATGGAAGTGTAACAACACTAAGGGCACTAAAATGTGGTAAGAAATGATGCCAAATCATGTACACAACATAAGTATAGCATGCTAGGGTCCTTAAAGCATAAAGCTAGTAAAGATGACTACAAAGGAGGCATGCAATACATGGCACAAATGCATGAATTAAGCATGGACAGAGCTCAAGTAGGTCAAAATAAGGACCTGAACATGCTGAGATGAGGGCTCAAAGGCCTAGGCATGCAAGCATACAAGCTAAGGCATAAACTAGGCAATAATGGACAACACTCAAAGGCACTTAAAGCATGATTGAGGTAGGAACATGACAATGCTATAAGCTCTGAAATGTCATGTTAGGTGATGCCAAATCATGTACACAACATAAATGAAGCATGCAATGGTGCTCAAAGCTTGAGGCAAGCAAGAGCATTTGTACTACAAGTATACAAAACATGAAGCATGTGACCAAGGCAATCCAAAATAGTCCTAGAACATGTCAAAATGAGTCTAAAGCATGCATGGAAGGAAGCCAAAACAAGCTAGCATGGAGGGCATAAGGCATGATGCATACAAGGCAAATAAGGTGGATTACACTACACCTATTAAGACCAAGCATGGGATGACTTAACCAATAAAAATTAGAGTTATATCATGGCATAATAACCCCAAATAAACACTGAAATGATGGCTCGCGAGCTAAGGCATGAAGGCATACATAATGGTTCATGTTAAGGCATAAAGGGTCAAACCTTCCATCGCATTGAATGAGTGACAAATGTGAATGCATGGCCATAAAACATGGACTGAAATCACATAATAAATGATGCCAAATCATTGAAATAGTCCAAGTAATGCATGTTAGAGGACTCAACACACAAAGCTAACAAGCTAGGTTGAACCATAGCTATACAAAGCAAGTCATGCATGACTGAGACAACACAAATCAGACCTTAAACATGGTAAAACATGAACAAAGTCTTTTCAGAGCTAAGCCAAAAGCATGCTAAAATGACATGTTACAACGTGCGGCATGTTAGGTTATTTCATGGAACTACACTACAAGTATATGGAGTATGCAAGGGCCAACCAAACCAAACCAAAACAGAGTCATGACATGGCAAAACATCACCAAAAACATGCTGAGATGGAAAGAAAACAAGCTAGAATGACATGCTATTTCATGAAGCACATAAAGCTAATTTGTGTGATTTACACTACGAGTGTATTAACCATGCATGGAGTGACCAAAGCAAGCAAAAATAGTGTTATGCCTCAGCAAAAAAAACACAAATACATGCTAAGAACAAGCTAACACAAGCTTATCAAAGGTGCTCAAACATGAGGCATATGAAGCTAATAAACACAATACAAGGAGAGGGGATGACCCTCTCCTATTTAGGACAGCAAAACCACCTTTCCACCACTGAAAATCCTCCAGATTTCAGTGGTAGAAAGGTCATGCAAAGGCTTCAACAAGAGCCTAAAGGGATGGCTCGAAATAAGGCCTAACAAGGCCTAAGAGGGGGTAAATCACCCCAAACAAAAAAGTGACCTTAAACAACTATTTTAAGCATGAAAAAATAGAACTTTTTCCAGTTAAGAGCTAAGCTTAAAAAAGTATGCAAGAAGGGCTAAAATCTTAAGCAAGAATGGGGGATTTAAGGGCTAAAGACTCACCATTGAAGACCTCCTTTAAAGCTGCAACTCCAGCAACTTTTTCAAGCTCAAAGCAATCCAAAAACACCAAAACCAGCTCCTAAGCACCTCAGTAGCAAAAGGATGGTGTTTGAGTGTGTGTTTGTGTGAAAAAGCAAGACAAAACTACACTTATGAACACAAAACAAGAGCAAAATGAAGAACTATAGATATAGGCTATATGTATAACTCAAGGGAGTTTTTCTGAACCTAGAGGAGGGAATAGAAGCCTCCCTCTCATAGCAACCAAAAGGCAAAGCTTCTTGGAGAGGCAAAGCTTCTTGGAGAAGCTAAGCCTCAAACAAATCCCTCCATACACGTGTATGGAGGATAGCCCAAATGTCCTCCAGCTGTAGCTGGAGGAAAATATCTCCAAAAAGGTACCAAAAAGCAGCCGACCACTTGAAGTGGTCGGCCGACCACTTCAAGTAGTATTCCAGAGCAAAAACTGGTTGGCCATGGTGGGAGAGAGCCTAGGGCATGAAAGAAAGCTAGTGGTGTGGTGGCCGACCAGAAAATGTGGTCCAAAGACCAAGCAAGCCAGTTATCCGACCAAAAAACTGGCTGACAAAAGGAAAAGTGGTCTCCAAGGAGAAAAAGTGGTCTCCCACCCTTGTACCACCTTCCAAACAAGGGAAATAAGGTTTGTACCAAAAACAAACCAAAGCGGATGTAAGACGAGAGATCAGAGGGCAAAGCACGTGGCCGAAAGCCCTGAAAACTAGCTGACGAGCACCAAAAGTGGTATGCAACCACAAAAATGGTCTCCCGGATCACAGTGTTCCTTTAAGCAGAGGCAACAAGGTGTGGTTCAAAAATCATGCCCAACGGAGAACGTTATGCGGTCCCGAGACAAGGCGCGCTGCAAAAGGCTCTAAAAATCATAAACTAGTTTCCAAACGGGAAAAGTGGTCTACGACCACAAAGAGATGGTCTACAAGACCTCTCCCTCCCTCCGGGAAGAGAAACAAGATTCGGTCCACAAATTGAGCCGAAGCACAAAAGAGTTTAGAGGCCCGCAGGCAAGGCTCTCAGCCAAAACTCTAGAGACTCCAAATGAGCACAACATGCACCATCATCGAGCGCTCAATCGATGACATTTGAGTCTTAAGGTCGGTCAAAAATGGGGTGTCTACAGTTGCCCTTCTTTGATAGAACTCGAAAGTCACAAGTGACGGGAGTGAATGTCAAAGCCTAGAGACGACCCATTTTTGACAAGGCCGAAGACTTAGACAAACATGCAAGATAATAAAGAGATGTGCCCGCAGGCTGGGGCAAGATGCAAATGATATGCATGATGCTGAACATAACTTATGATCATGCAAAGAAAGCTGTAATGACGCAAATATACACAATAAATGCAACAGTTCTAAGTAAGCGAATACGAACCAAACTACATTGCATACAAAAAGGATGTAAGAGAATTATACAATTCTCGTTACGTCTCACATGGAGTACATACAATACCGTCGGGTTCGTCTGGTCGCACCAGCTTCAAACGAACTGTACATACAATATCGTGCCTGCATAAGAAAGAAACTCAACAGGTACAATATCATTAGAAACATGCATAGCAATGCAAGTGAAAAGTGCGTAACAATGCAAGTGGAGGGGTGCATGATAATGCAACCTAAGTGTGATGCATAACAATGCGGAAGGGGTGCATAACTATGCAACCTAAGTGTGACGCATAACAATGCGGAAGGGATGCAAGACAACGCAACCTAAGTGTGACGCATAACAATGCAGAAGCAAAACAATGCAACCTAAGTGTGATGCATAATAATGTGGATAAAACAAGCACAACAATGCAGCAAGTGATGGGCATAACAATGCAGGATAGGAAAGTGTGACGAAATAGCACGTTTGAATGAAAAAATAAGTACAAGCCTTAAAGACAGTAATTTAACCGTAACCTGTGATTTACCTCTTGGAGGGGTCACATGTACTTAAAAAGGGATACACCTTGCTTTTGACGAGTAATGATGAGCTATGCATCAAAGACTTGAATTAAAGTTCCCGTAGGGACATTCTTAAGCCGAAAAGTGTACTTTTCTTGAACTTTCCCGAGGGCCGAGGAATCCAATCATCACCAAAATGCATAGGGAGAACAATGGAGCACTAAGGATCATCCAGGAGGGTGGCCGACCAGTTATATTAGTGGCCGACCAGTTGTTACCCATCAAAGTGGTTTGACTGAAAAAATTGGTGACGGTTACCATCAATTTCAGGCGCTTTGGTCTTTTAGCTTCGGTTCTTTAAGTACACAACTCCAAATCAGTTTATATCACACCTCCAAGGCCGAAATACATTCTCCTTTCCTCCTAGACCCTTTTCTCTCTCAGATCTACACTTTATATGCGTTTTCCAACGCCCCATGCGAAGTTGTTTCGCGAAAACTTTCGATTTTCTTCGTTTTGAACTGATTAGAATTTGTTTTCAAAGCTTCTTTCTCCATTTTCACCCCTTGAGGTATGTTCATCTCAAAGTTTAGCACCTTTTCTCGGGTGTTGACTTTTGTTGACTTTTTCTCTTCCCGAGAGTTGACTTTTGTTGGCTTTTTGCAATTTTGGCTCATTTCGCTCGTTTTTGCATCTTTTGCAGATTTCTTCAGATGGCTGACGATATCCCGTATGGCGGAGCTCCTCCATATGCAGAAGGCGAGCCCGACATCATACCGTTGCCTCCGAGGATATGGCCGTTTGTCCTAGAGGAGTACGACCCGGAGGAGCACATCCTTCCTCCTAGCACCTTCTACCACTTCACGGACTTTGCGCGGCGGGCACCTGCAGACCTGCTACTACGAGAGCCGGAGTCCCATTTATCTCATTACGCGTATGAGGTACGTACTTCATTTTTGCATTTCTTGCACATTTCATGTTTTTGCTATGTATCATATTTGATCGTTTTGAACATATTGACATACACAGCACTCCGTTAGTTCGACACACTGCTCATTTGGGCACACAGCACATAACACTGCTCAATCTGAACACGCAGTTTATAACACAGCATTCGGTTTAGTAGGCACACGGCTCATAACACTGCTCAATCTGAACACGCAGTTCATAACACAACATTTTGTTTAGTTGGCACACAGCTCATAACACTGCTCAATTTGAACACGCAGTTCATAACACAACATTTTGTTTAGTTGGCACACAGCTCATAACATTGCTCAATTTGAACACGCAGTTCATAACACAACATTTTGTTTAGTTGGCACACAGCTCATAACACTGCTCAATCTGAACATGTAGTTCATAACATAGCATTTTGTTTAGTTGGCACACGGCTCATAACACTGCTCAATCTGAACACGCAGTTCATAACACATCATTCGGTTTAGTTAGCACACCGCTCATAACACTGCTCAATCTTAACACGCAGTTCATAACACAACATTTTGTTTAGTTGGCACACGGCTTATAACACTGCTCAATCTGAACACGCAGTTCATAACACAGCATTTTGTTTAGTTGGCACACAGCTCATTATATTGCTCAATCTGAATATGCAGTTCATAACACAACATTCAGTTTTTTTTAGCACACTGCTCAATCTGAACACGCAGTCCATAACGCAGTACACTTTTTCATAACATAGCACGCCGCTCAATCTGAACATGCAGTCCATAACACGGTATTCGGTTTTTTAGCACCCCGCTCAATCTGAACACGCAGTCCATAACGCAGTACACTTTTTCATGACATAACACACCGCTCAATCTGAACACGCAGTCCATAACACGGTAGTCATTTTTTTAGTACACTGCTCAATCTGAACACACAGTCCATAACGCAGTACACTTTTTTATAACATAACACACTGCTCGATCTGAACACGCAGTCTATAACACGGTATTCATTTTTTTAGTACACTGCTCAATCTAAACACATAGTCCATAACACAATACACTTTTTCATAACATAACGCACCGCTTAACACGCAGTTCATAACACGGTATTCGGTTTTTAGCACACTGCTCAATCTGAACATACAGTCCATAACACAGTACACTTTTTCATAACATAACACACCGGTCAATCTGAACACGCAGTCCATAACACGGTATCCGGTTTTTAGCACACTGCTCAATCTGAACACGCAATCTATAACGCAGTACACTTTTTCATAATATAACACACCGCTCAATCTGAACACGCAGTCCATAACACGATATTCGGTTTTTAGCAAACTGCTCAATCTGAACACGTAGTCCATAACGCAGTACACTTTTTCATAACATAACACACCGCTCAATCTGAACACGCAGTCCATAACACGGTATTCGATTTTTAACACACTGCTCAATCTGAACACGCAGTCCATAACGCAGTACTCTAGATGTCCCAGAACGCCTTGGGAGGGATAAAGTCCCGTTCCGTTCATTTTTGGGCTCACTATAGTTCAGGACTCTAATTGTCACGGTTCTTAATCTGAACCAAAGAGTCCAAATTCGGCAAATTGTTTTGAGAAAACAGATTTTTGAAAGAAGTGCCAAACATGGACTGCTTTGCCAGATACAGAGTTGCCACCTAAATATTTTATTTCAGGAAATTTAGGAAACCCTGACTCGTTTGCCTAAGGCCACGTGTTTGTCATCACCAAAGTTGCCTTGGCTCGGGAACTTGGGTACGATTGGGGAAGGTCACTTCGTGAGCACCCCTGCTCGCTCGATCAAAGATCGGCCTTTACTAACCATGATATCTAGTTTTGAAAACATTATGCGTTCTTATTCTGGTTATTAGCCTAGATTTACTATGTGATGCGCATAGCATACAAGTATAGACCGGGTCGCCTGAATTGGAACAAAACATTTCATGTTTATTTTTGAAAGATGGTTTGCTACTCGCAAGTAGGCTTAAAATGCGGATTTTGCCACCCTCGGGTGGGCTTAGAAAAGATGGTTTTGCCACTATCTAGTGGGCTTAAAACTCACAGTTGATGCATTGTTCCAATTCAAATAACCCAACCTTCACCCACAGGCATTCAAGCAGTTATATCACATAAGCAAATAGCCTTATGGTAAGCATGCTATCATGGCAGTCACTCACATACATGCAAGGATGCTAAAGCGTAAAACTTACCGAGTACTCCAAGCCAAAACAGAAGCTAATTAGAAATCATTCATGATCCTCAATATACAGAGATGCCTAATGCAACACATGCAAAAGTGCAACTATGACAGGCTCGACTATTCTAAACATGGCATATGGAATGCTACAACTAACAAATCTTCAACTTGGAATTGAAATACAATGCAATGAGTTATGATGCGCCGAGCCCGGTGCATGCAAGACAGATGAATGAATGCAAACATGCTATCATACTGTATGCTAATTGAAACATGCCCTAATCTAACCATCATAAGTTGGTAAATAAAAGGGAGAAAGATGTGGGGTTGGAAGACATACATCACACGCACGCACACTTATTACAACATTGCCCTCGCGCAGAGGATCCAAATAAATAATATAGTCCCGAATAAATAATACAGTCCGAATACAGTACAAAACCCTAATTAATTAACAAATTAACCTAGGAAAGCTGTAAACTAGCATGCAAGCTAGGGACTGCCTCGACTCTGCTCTGGATGATGGATAATGCATGTTTGAGTTGCTTGGCGCGGAAATTCATTGCGATGCCCCGATTAGCCTCTGTTTACAATTTAAGCCCGAAATATTGCACCAAGTCCCAAGGGATTGTCGGTTTCTAATTTGCTGCAACAGAGAGCAGGAAAGGGGCATGACAATGTATTTTCACATATGTATGCTTGTCTCGATCCTCGTGCCACCAATCACGCATCCCGATGCATGATGACCGAGGAGTCGAATTGCACGACTCAATATAAGATGAATGCACGTAAAACACAACAAGACCAAGACTCCATCATGGATAATCCAGAGTGTTAGTGACTGGGAATTGAGACACGTTCCGTTACTCGGAGTACGAAACGTCCATCGTTTCCCGTGCTCGAGCTAACTTCTATCCCAAACACAATGCAAATGAGATGACATGCATGAATGCAACTAATATACAACCTAGCATGTACAATGCTATGAGATGACATACACAATGCACGATGTAACATGGCATACACGATGCCCTAACATGCAACCTAGCATACACAATGTTATGAAATGAAATGGCATACGCAATGCATGATGGACTTACACCAACATGAGTGGACCTCAGCCACACTCACATCAGTGGCCACCAGATGGAAATGAGACACTCGAGATGCATGCACATGTGCACGCAAACCGAGGACCGATCCGAAGGCACGAATGCCACTCTACCAAAGCATGGCAAGGCATGGAATATGGCATACAAACATGCGAATTTTAGCACTAAAATATGATGCTAAACAGCCCTGAATCATGGCAATATGGCACCCGATGCATGAGATGAACCCCGAAACTCAAAACTAGGCATACGCAATGACCTATAGCTATACAAAGCATACATTATTTGATCATGAAGCATGAAGACAGAATCAAGGTAGTCCCAAAACATGAACTTTCTTAGTTCAAAGCATGGCCAAAAGGTTCTAACAAGATGGGCTAATGTAGCATGCAATTTTGACTAGTAAACAAGGGTTACATGGCATGTATATGAAGCAAGTGAGAACTCATCAAAACAGAAAAAATCAGTGAATAAAATATGCCAAAATATGACCAAATAACCATGGAAATGCAGCCAACACATGCACAAATGAGGGGCTCCTTTAGAGGGCCATGCAAGGAGTTATTAGGCACATACAAGATAGACATGAAGCATGACCAAAAAAACTCTAGAAATAAAATATGGTAGTCCCAAAACTCACCTAATTGACCCTAAAATGTGACTTCAAAGCATGGAAGATAGGATCTCTTTGGAAGACCAAAATGACCACCAAACAAGTCAAGGTGAGAGGGGGTCATCCCCCTTTGATTTGGAGGCTCAAAATAGTGTTCTAGGCACTGAAAATCCACTGGATTTTAGTGGCTAGAAGGCCAAAAAATGCATGCAATTGGAGCTTAGGTGTCAGGCTCAAAACAAGGGACAATCAAGCATTCAAGGAAGCATACGACCTCAAATAAAAAATGCCCTTAATAAAACATGAATATTATGTCAAAAAAAGCCTTTTTTAAGTTTATAACAAGTCTCAAAAATGAACATAAATAGGGCTAATCTATCATGCAAAAATGGCCCTAAAAGAGAGAATAGAGACAAGGGACAGCAGCTGGCCCCAAATGGCAAAGATCCCTTCAACAAAATTAAATAGGGGCTCAAAACATGGCACTTTACAGTTTACATCAAGTCTCGAAAATGGACACAAGTGAGGCTAAATCAACATGCAAGAAAAAGGCCTAAAAGAGGGATAAAGAGGCAAGTGGTAGCAGATGACCTCAAACAGAGGAGAGCCCTTCAACAAAGTTGAAGAGGGGATCAAAAAAAGACATTTCACAGTTTATGACCAAGTCCAAAACAGCTCACAAATAAGCCTAAAATATCATTCAAAAATAGGCCTAAAAGAGAGTTTAAACACAAAGGGTGAGGAGGGGAACTCAAACAGAGAAAGGCCCTTGATAAAACATGAAAATGAGCTCAAAATATGACTATTTACATTTTAGTTCGGAGCCCAAAAATGCAAGCAACAAAAGCTAAAGTAGCATGCAAAATAGGGCCAAAAAAGGGGGGAAAAGAGACTCACCCTTGTAGCTCAAGTCTTCAACAGCTTTTGGTCCAAGAAATGGTGCTCCTAACCTCTGAAAAACAGCCTCAAGTTGCTGGAATGGAGTGTGGAGTTGTTGTGTTATGGGTTGTAATGTAAATGGTGCAAGACTTTTAGGGTTTTGAGGCTTGGAAGAAAGTGAGAGGGAGAGATGTAAGCAAGGCTCTAAACAAAATTTTGTAACCCTCTAAAATGGAGCTGGAGGTGCTGGTTTTATAGAGGGAGGAGTGGAGGAAAGGGGGGGAAATTTTTTCCCCCCCAAAAGACCCCCCCGGATACAGGATCTGGGGGGAAAAGGAGGGTGCAGTGTAAGGAACCAGGTGAGGGGTCATGACCGGCCAAGTTCAGAGGGTTCAGGTGGTCAGCCGACCACCTCCCCTGGTCAGCCGGCCAGGGTCAAAAGGGTCAATGAGAATTAGTGGCCGGCCACCCCAGAAAAGTGGCCTCCCATGTGTGCACAACACAGCTATGTGGAGAAAACCAGGAAATGTGACCTAGGAGAGAGAAAAACCCATTTTTTAGAGGGGTTCAAAAGGGTCAGGAACAATTGCTGGCTGGCCATGTCATATTTGTGGCCTCCCAGGTGTGTACAACACAAATATGTGGTTGAGGGCTAAAGAAAGTGGCCTGGTAATGGTCAACACCAGCTTTCTAGCGAGGAAAACGAGCGACGGAGAGTGATGAAGGAATAAAGCTGGTCTTCAGAACAATTGCTGGCCTCCCACCATTCTATGACCTTCATAACAATGAAAATAAGGTCACTGCCAAAAATGAACCCAAACTGATGCAAATAGAAGGCTCCGGGTCAAAGAAACACGTGACCGGCCCTAATCAAGCACTAGAGGTGGTGTTCGACCACGAAGTTGGTCTCTCGAGCCACAGTGTCCCTCAAAAGGGAGTAAATAAGGTGTATGCCAGAAACCGGAGCAAATGGAGGTGGTTAAGCGGTCCCGAACCGAGGCACATGGCTGACGGCTCCGAAAAACCATAAACCGGGCTCCAAACGGGAAAAATGGCCTACAACCACGAAACGTAACCTACGGCCACTGAGAGATGATCTATGGGACCTCTCCCTCCCTTCGAGAAGAGAAAATGGAGAAAATGGGACCCAGTTCGCAAACCGAGGCAAAGTACAAAAGAGTCTGGAAGTCCGGAGGCAAGGCTCGCAGCCGTGACTCTACAACTTCAGAACGAGCACAGTATGCAACATCACCAAGTGCTCAATCGGTGACGTCTGAGTCTTAAGGTCGGTCAAAAATGGGGTGTCTACAGTTGCCCCTCTTTGACAGAACTCGAAAGTCATAAGTGACGGGAGTGAATGTCAAAACCCAGAGACGACCCATTTTTGACAAGGCCGAAGACTTAGACAAACATACGAGATAACAGAGAAATGTGCCCGTAGGCATGCCCGCAAGCGGGGGAAAAATGCAAAGCAATATGCACAAAGCCAGTTGTAACTCAATGATCATGCGAAGCAGCAAGCTGTAATGAAGCAAATATTCACAATAGATGCAACAGTTTTAAGCAAGAATGCAAAGCAATACTACATTTCATGCAGTTGAAGAATGCGGAGAATGATTGGGTTCTCGTGATGTCTCACACAGAGAAGATACAATACCTGTGCGGTTCATCTGGTTGCACCAGCCTCAAATGAACTGTACATACAATATCGTGCTTGTAAAAGAAAGAAACTCAACAGGCACAACATATTTAACAACATATGTTCAACGTGATATCGAATGCAGACAAACGTGGTGTTAATGGGTGAGTGCATCGCAATGCGAGAAGAAACACGTGTGACAACGTGAAATTAAGCATGGAGGCATGATAACATTGAGGAAACGTGCATAACAATGCAAGTATACGCATGAGAATGCAAGTGATATACATAAGCGTAAACTAGAATGCACATTTGTCCCAAAACAACGAGCAAAGAAATGCGCGTTTCGGGGAGGGCGACTCGATCGCAGCCTCCGATTCACCTCCCGGAGGGGTCACAACATGTTCAAAAAGGATACATCTCACTTTCGACGAGTAACGATGAGAAACGCATTGAAGGTTGGAGTTGAAGTCCCGGCGGAACGATTTTGCGACGGAAAGTGCACTTCTCTTGTACTTTTTTAGGTCCTGGGGACTCCAATCATCACCAAAATTTGCAGAGACCTTGGAGGCCACATGGGGGACACCACCGGCCAGTTTTATTCCCAGGGGGAGGCTGCCATCCATGTTTTTGGGAGAGGGGTGGCCGGCCTGCTAGAAAAGGTGGCCGACCGGCCACCTAGCTTAGATTCGGGGCAGTTTGGTCCTTTCACCCTCTTTTCTTTAAATGTGCTCATCCAAAGCACTTTTCCTCACAAGTGCAGCTCCAAAATTGCTCTCTCCTCCTTTCCAAACCATTTTTTCTCTCAGATCTGCGCTCTATACACGTTTTCCAATGCCTTACGCAAGTTGTTTTCGCGAAATCTTTCAGTTTTCGTCACTTTGAACCGATTAAATTTTGATTTCGGTGCTTCTTTTTCTCATTTTCACCACTTGAGGTAAGTTTGTCTCAACATTTGGAAGATTTTCTCGGGGGTTGACTTTTGTTGACTTTTTCATATCCCGAGAGTTGACTTCTGTTGACTTTTTCCAATTTTGGCTCATTTCGCGCATTTTTGCTCATTTTTGCAGATTTTTCGAAATGGCTGGTCATTTCCCTCATGGTGGAGGTTTTCCAGGTGCTGGGGGTGAGCCGGATATCATGTCCTTGCCCCCGAGAGTTCGGCCGTTTGATCCCGAGAGGTATCATCCTAAGGAGCACATCCTCCCGCGGATGATTTTCTACCATTTCACTGACTTTGATGATCGAGCGCCTAGGGATATGATTTTGCGGGAGTCGGAGTCCCACCTTTCTCCTGAGGCACGAGAGGTATTTACTTCATTTTTACATTTTCTGCAACGTATTCTACATTTTTCGCGCATTTCGTGCCTTCGCTATGTTTATTTGCCCACCCAAGCACACAGGTTGTTTTGAATGTTCAGTTCATAGCACCGTATTCCGTTTGCATCTTGAACACATAGTTCAAGCATTCTGACTTTCTGAACACGCAGCCCGTATATTGATTGTGAACACACAACACAGAGAATTGAACACACAGCCCAAATACTTGATGATGAACACATAGCACACACTTTGAGGTGAACACACAGCACATACTTTGAAATGAACACACAGTCCACTAATTTTGAGTAGAACACGCAGCCCAAACTTTGAATTTCTGAACACACAGCCCAAATTGAAGGTGAACACGCAGCACACACTGATTGAGAGTAGAACACGCGGCCCAAACTCTGAAATTCTGAACACACAGCCCAAATGGAAGGTGAACACGCAGCACACACTGATTGAGAGTAGAACACGTAGCCCAAACTCTGAAATTCTGAACACACAGCCCAAATTGAAGGTGAACACGCAGCACACACTGATTGAGAGTAGAACCCGCAGCCCAAACTCTGAAATTCTGAACACACAGCCCAAATTGAAGGTGAACACGCAGTACACACTGATTGAGAGTAGAACACGCAGCCCAAACTTTGAAATTCTGAACACATAGCCCAAATTGAAGGTGAACACGTAACACACCGATTGAGAGTAGAACACGCAGCCCAAACTCTGAAATTCTGAACATACAACCCAAATTAAAGGTGAACACGCAGCACACACTGATTGAGAGTAGAACACGCAGCCCAAACTCTGAAATTCTGAACACACAGCCCAAATTGAAGGTGAACACGCAGCTCGAATTTTGATGATGAACACACAACCCATACTTTGAAGTGAACACACAGTCCAAATTGAAGGTGAACACGCAACACGAATTTTGATGATGAACACACAATCCATAATTTGTATTTGATTTGATTTTGTACACAGCTCATACATTTTACTTGCATGCAGCTTATCTATTTCACCCTGAAACTGAATACATGTGTTCATCCTGAATGCAGGTGACTGCTCGGACTGCGCGAGGATATGGCTCCGTCGCGGTGAGAAAGTGGTATGTGGAGCTCCCGGAGGCTGTCCGGGATTTGGTCGACGTGGCAGGGTTTGGGCCCTTTTGTACCGGGATATCTCACTGTCCTACCAATAGGACACTGATGGGTGCTTTGGTAGAGAGATGGTGGGACACCACCAACTCTTTCCATTTTTCTGCCACCGGGGATATGACCATGACCCCATTTGACTTTGCCATACTAACGGGTCTTGATGTGGGAGGTTGGGCCATCCTATATGACGAGGACATGGGCGAGTGGGAGGCCGCCTGGATCTATTTATTGGGGGCTCGCCTGCCTGTTGATAGATCTTCGGGCAGAGTCCGATACACTTGGTTCTCTTCCCATTTCAGAAGGGTGGAGATGGAGCCTGAGACTCCCGAGGAGGTGGCACAGTACACTCGTGGATTCTTGATGTTCCTCTTCGGGACCAACCTGTTCGCCGATAGGGGGAACACTGTCGGGCTTTATCTGTTAAGTGCTTTGGTGGACCTATCACAGGTCAGCAGATATGACTGGGGTGGTGCCAGCCTGGCTACCTTATATTGCTATATAAGCGCGACCTCCCGCGGACGGGGGAACATGGTTGGCGGCTATTGGAGGGCTTGGGAGGTACTTTCTGCCCTCTTGATTTACATTTCTGCTTCTCATTATTTGTATATTGCACCCACAGCGCATTTTACATTCTGTACCATGCACTTTGCTCTCAACATTTTGTATTTATATTCTGCACTCAGCATTCTGTATTCTGATGGTTATTGCTCTGTTTCTCACAGTTATGGGTCTACGAATACTTTCCGATACTAGCCCCAGAGCTTGAGGTGGAGGTGTCCCTCACGACCCCGTATTCACTTGTATTCGAGGGTCGGTACCGGCCGAGACCTCAGGAGTCTTTTCTTTACCTGCGGCAGTATTTTGACACAATGCAGACGTCAGAGGTATTTCAGAACTCTCAGTTCTTCATGTTTCCAGTCTTTGATTTATCTTACATATTCACAATTCCTGATCAGTTTATGCATTGGTTATCCGCAGATCGCCTTGCAGCCCTGGGCAACTCTAGGTAGAGACCTCTGGTTCCAGTTTGCTGGAGCGTGGGGGGCTTCTCGGTATAGGGTCTTGTTCGAGGGGCTAGTTGAGAGGGCCTGGTTTTTGGGAGATCGCTTCTTGTGTCAGGTATGGGGCTATCCTGAGCAGGACATTCTTTCAGCGCCTCCAGACGATATGCGGACTGCTGATAGGCTCTCTCCCGGGAGGTCGTTAATGCTATACAGGGTACCGATGCCTTCCTACATCTAGAGCAGGGGGAGTATGCGACCTATCGTCATACTTACTTGATGCCACCGCTGACGGGAGTCTGTACCCCGATGAGGAGGTCTGCCGGTATGCCCTCATCGAGCAGGGCTCGGGCTGCAGATGTCCCTTCCACCAGTAGGGCTGGCACATCCAAAGGTGGGGGTGGATTGGTTCCCCCGATTCCTCCGACTCATCATCATCCTGGATGGCCAGATATGCCGACTGAGTTGATAGGATGGCAATATGGGACCACCTCCCCGATTCCGATTCCGATTCCGATAGAGCCTTTGATGCCTGACCACCGATATGTCAGAGACCCCGACTCACCCCCGGTATGCTTTACAGCTTTGATTCATTACTCAGATACTTGGACGTTCATTCCTTTACTGATACTCTTGCCTTTGCATCTGCAGCCTCCTGTCGAGTACATGGATGAGGTGCTCGAGATGGTAGCCTCACTTGAGGGGATGGTCCTGCGGAGAGAGGCGTAATTGTTCATCATGGGTTTCCAGGTACCCTTTAGTTTTCTGGCATTTATCATATTTCTGATGACATGCTAATCTTGAACGTTTTATTGCATTGATAGGCTGCCTGTGTAGAGCACATTTGACACACACCACATTCATGCACTATTCTTGCATACATCCACTCTGTGTAGTTTGCTTGCATCTGTATCTGATATACATGTTTTGGCTGATGTATTCAAACTGCATTCTTCATTTTCAGATGCCTCCGGTGTATGCTCAGTCACAGGCCGGGCCATCCAGGCCTTCCCGAGGAGCTGGGCCCTCTAGGCCTTCTCGAGGGGCTGGGAGAGGGGAGTCGTCTGGCGGACGAGGCGGACACAGGGCGCGCATCATAGAGGAGGAGCCCGACGAGGAGGAGGAGGAGGTTGCAGATCCCCAGTTAGAGACATCCGCTGACAGAGAGGGTGGCTTCGATCCTGGTTCCGGTAGTGGAGATGAGGCTGAGGAGGGTTCCGAGGATGGCGGCTCCGACTCAGATGATGATGATGGTGATGATGACGCAGAGTCTATTCCGCAGAAGAGGACGAAGAGGGCCTCTTATTCCTGCTCTTGAGAGCATAGATGCGGCCGTTCCCTGTTTTATTTACCTTTTTACTAGTAGTTCTAGCACATTGTATATTGTTAGGCAGTTTTATTTTCTGTAAAACATGTACCCTTGTTGTAAAATGTTGTAACAAAGGAATGATGATGGAATGAAACAGCTTTTGAAAAGTGTTGTGTTTTATGTTCTTAGCATCGCATCGCATCATTTTGCACCAAAATGAGATCGAATGGATATGTGCATTGTGCATTTGCCAAGTCAGGTAGTGAACCGACGCAACAAACTAAACAACTTAACTTACTAAGAAATAACAAAACCTTAGCAAGTTTACAACTCGATAAGCAAAACACAACAAAGTTGCTGACTCAATAAGTAAGGCACAACAAAATTGATTAAACAAAAAGTAACAACTCAATGCATGAAATTTGTCAGCTCGACAAAACTTAACAACTCGATAAGCAAAACAACAACTCCATAAGCAAGACTTAACAACAACTCTATGAACAAAGTGCATTTCGGACGATCTGGGTGACGGAACGCATCCGAAACTGCGGGAAATGGAGGCCTTCAAAACTCCCGGTGCATGGAAATGCTAGGAACTTCCTTCCAGAGGGTAAAACAGTACCAAAGATCCACTTGGGAGCATGGCCGGCCACCTTTGGGAACTGGCCGGCCAGCTTTTGCATTGGAGAGGAGAGGGGTGGCCAGCCTGCCAGAAAAGGTGGCCGGCCGGCCACCTAGCCCAGCAACCACCAAATTTTTGACACTTGTCCCCTGAATAGTGTCTTATTCTCTTTAAAAGCTCTAGCCTCGTGGTTGATTCATTTCATCACAGTTTTGCACCAAAATGGAGGCGTTTCTCGTCGAAAATCTCATAGCTTGGATCGCTTCTCTAGATGGCTCGGAAAAGCTGAACTTCCGGGGTTTCGGCTTGAATGCACTATTCACGCTGAGCCGCACTCCGTTGCACCTTCCCTTCCTTCATGCCGCGGCGAGGTTTTGGAACCCGGTAACACATGTTTTCAGCTTCGGCGGGCAAGAGGTATGTCCAACTTTCGAAGATTTTCAAGTTTTGATGGAATCTGAACGTCCTGAAGAAATTTTGCCTCAGTTTCGCTTCAGTCACGCCCAAGCTTTAGGGCGGATGGGTGGACTCACCGTGCATGATGCTCGGTCTCTGATCTGCAACGGGGAACTGGACATCCTCGGCTTGATTCATCGCTTTTCTGACGCCGGTGACCGCGGCAACCATCATTGGCAAGGTTTTCGGCAACACGCCCTTTGCTTATGCATGTTATATTACTTTTTGCTTGCCCTAAGCTTCAGTGGATCTAGCATCCGTCTGATTGAAGTTGCTCAAGGCTTGAAGGAAGGAAAGAGCTACATCGCCATGACATTGGCCGAGACACTGATGGGCTTAGATGCTTTCTATCACCGAGAGATGACCAGATTCGCGGGGAGTCCACTACTACTGCAGGTAATGTTTCCCACCCAATCTCACATATATATTGCTCACATCACTCGACCCTCAGGCTCGGTTTTTCTCACAAAACCCTTTTTCTTACTTTTCTCTCATCGTACATCTCTCTATTCTTTATTCTCTCATTTTTCATCCCTCCCCAGGTATGGTTGATGGATAAATTGTAGGTTGTGGACTCTTGCCTAGCCTACTCAGCTCGCGGCTACTTCTTTCGACAACACCTAGTCGATGTCCCTGATGAGGAGTGGTGGTTTGATTGGATGTGCAATTTGTTTGCAGATCGCGTTGCTTGGCACTGTCCTTGGCTCAATCTTCCGGCAATGAGCTATAGCATGTCCCGGTCGACCGAGATCCAGTTGATTGGTCTGACCCACTGTGTGTTCTACTTTCCGTTCCGGTTCCTGCGTCAGTTCGGTCACAATCAGACTTGCCCGCCAGAGGGGATAGAGTATTCTGCCACATTCCCAGTTCAAGGCGGGCAGCTTGCCCGGTATGCCACAGCATGGAGGACTAGAGAGCTCCTGGCCCCTGCTCCCACTTTCAGTTGTAGTTTGACTGACGAGTACTTGGATTGGCTCAATGAAGAGGCACAGATCGGGCCCAGCTTGGCATCAGAGGCTTCGACCAGCTCTGGGAGGGGGCGCAGGGACACCTGACTGATTTATGCCCCGAATTTATTGCTTTACCAATACTTTCAAGTTTTCTTTATGAATGTAATAAAAAAGCGACTTCAATTTGTATGCAAGAGCAGGAGAACTCTGCTTTGAAATCAATGAAATTGAAGGTTGTGGGTACTGAAAATTTTCCGCTTTGATCCAAAAATGGTCTTAGTTGTAAAAGGATTAATTTGAACAAAGTCAACTTTTATTAAAACTTTTCAAAACCATTTTCGATATGGATCAGAACTGGACACGCCTGAGATCTGTCACTGAGTTGCACGACCCCGGATTCCTGCAACTAGAAAGTTGCCCCTAGTCTGAATAGCACCGTGGCACTGCATGGCAACGGAAAGTTGCCCCTAGTCTAAAAAGCACTGCATCGGAGATTGCGATGAATGCTGATGGACAAAGATGACTGAGATGATCAAATGGACAAAGTTGATCGGGGAAAAGTTTATGGCTGAACTTCAGGATGAAGTTGCCTACGTATCCCAAAGATGGGAATCAAGCCTTACGTAGTTCAGGCTCAGGTTTACTCGGGTATTTTCACTCTCCTTTTACGCTCTAACTTTTGCCAAGGCCGCCCTTCGCGGGTTTTCAACCTTGCGAGCTCAGTTTTTATAATTTCAAATTTTTTGTGCTCTGAGTTTTGCCTAGGTCGCCCTTTCGGGTTTTTGGCCTAGCGAGCTTCTCAGGGGTAATATTTCTTCAACTTGTCCATATTGATCGGTTATGAGAACTCCAAGCCATATAGATCCATCAGAACCACAGCTCCACCTGACCAGATAGACTTAATGATGTAGGGTCCAGTCCAATTGGGTCTGAACTTGCCCCTTGGGTCGTGGATGGGAGCTCGGTTGTCCTTGAGCACCAAATCTCCTTCTTTTAGATTCCTGGACTTAACTTTCTTGTTAAAAGCCCAGGCAATTCTGCGCTGATAACCTTGAACATGGTACAGTGCTTTCAGTCTTCTCTCATTAAAGAGCATGAGTTCCTCAAACCTGCTCTGCTGCCAATCTGCTTCGGCTATTTGACACTCAGCCAATACTCGCAATGACGGAACCTCAATCTCGATAGGTAGAACGGCCTCCATCCCATAAACCAATGAATACGGAGTCGCCCCAGTAGAAGTTCTGATTGAAGTCCGGTAGCCCCACAGAGCAAACGGCAGCTTATCTGGCCAGTCCCGGTAGGTTTCCACCATCTTCTGCAATATGTGTTTGATGTTCTTGTTGGCGGCCTCAACCGCTCCATTGGTTTGCGGCCGATAGGTAGATGACTTATGAAAAGCCACATTGTATTTTTCAACAAGTCAATCACTTCCTTCTTGAAGTGGGAACCGTTATCTGAAATTATCTCGTTTGGGACTCCGTAACGACAGATGATGTTGTTTCTGATAAACTTCGCAACATGTGAAGCCTTCAACACCGCATAGGATTGGGCCTCGACCCACTTCGTGAAATAATCTATCGTGACCAGGATGAACTTATGCCCATTCGACCCCTTTGGAGTGACAGCCCCGATCACATCAATTTCCCAGACTGAAAATGGCCATGGCGAAGTCATATTATACAGCTTCGACGGCGGAATGTTCATGTGATTTGCATGAATTTGACACTTGTGGCATCGCCGAACAAAACTGATACAGTCTTCCTCCATGGTGGACCAGTAGTAACTCTGTCTGAGGATCTTCCGTGCTAGCATTACTCCATTCATGTGTGCATCGCATTCCCCTCCATGGATGGCTTCCATTAGATGCTTTGATTCTTCGGCATCGACACACAACTTATGCATTCCTAGATGACCTCTGTTATACAGCTTACCCCCACAGATGATGAACTGAACGGCAATTCTTCTGATCGCCCTTTTATCCTTGGCATTTACCCCTGGTGGGTATGCTTCTTTCTCTAGGAAGTTCCAAATGTCATAATACCAGGGGTTTTTGTCCTGAACCTCATCTATAGCAGCAATTGACTCGTAGGCTGGTGCAAATTTCTGGTCAATGATGACTGGACGCATCCGGACTCCGAACGGGATGTCTATCATGGAAGATAGAGTTGCTAAAGAATCTGCGAACTTGTTGTTCTCTCTTAGTAGATGAGCAAAGTTTAGCTTCTCAAACTGAGGAATTAACAAATCCAAGGTCTGGTGATACATCATCATCTTTTCTTCTTTGACTTTCCAGTCTCCTTTTGCTTGAGACACAACAAGGTTTGAGTCCCCGATGACGTCCAACCGTCTTGCCCCTAGTTCTAGGGCTGCTTCTAGGCCGGCAATGCATGTCTCATATTCTACTTCGTTGTTCGAGACTTTGAATCGGAGTTTGAAGGCTAGAGGGATACGGGACTTGTCAGGTGCTATCAACAACACTCCTATCCCATACTCGTACTGGTTTGATGCTCCGTTAAAGTACATCGTCCAAAATTTGTCGTCGATATGCAAAATAGCTTCCTCTGGGAATAGGTACTCGACTACTTCACCTCCTTCCACCGGATGGTAGGCCAAGAATTCTGCTGCTGCTCTTCCCTTGACTGACTTGCGCGTTACATACTTCAAATCGAATTTGGAGAGCAACAGCAACCAATGAGCTAGCCTACCCGTAAGTGCTGGTTTCTCGAAAAGATATTTGATGGGATCCAGTCGTGAAACCAACATTACGGAGTGAGCTAACAGGTAGTGCCGCAGCTTCCTGGTAGCCCATACCAAAGCTAAGCAAGCCTTCTCCAACGGTGTGTAGCGAGTCTCATACTCTAGCATTTTCTTACTCAGATAGTAGATGGCTCTCTCTACCTTGTCCTCTGATTCTTGTGCGAGCATACAGCCCATCGTAATCTCAGTTATTGATAGGTACAATATCAACGGTTTCCCCGGCTCTAGCGGTGATAGCACGGGCAGGTTCTGTAAGTATTCCTTGATCTGTTCAAAAACAGCTTGGCATCGGCCGTCCCATTGGAATTTCTTGCCTTTTTTCAGGAGGCCAAAAAGTGGTTCATAAGTCAAGGTTAATTTTGAGATAAACCGCCTTATGAATTGCACTTTACCCAGAAAGCCTCGCACCTCCTTTTCAGTCCTTGGTGGGGGCATTTCTAGGATGGCCTTGATTTTGGAAGGGTCGACTTCGATACCTCTCTGTGTAATCAGAAACCCCAGCATTTTTCCGGCCATAACATCGAATGTACATTTTTGAGGATTCAGCCGCAACTGGAATTCTCTGATCCTTTGAAAGAACTTTTGTAAGGCGGTGTAGTGGCCCTCTCTTTCTTTGGACTTGACAATCATGTCGTCCACGTACACCTCAACCTCTTTGTGGATCATGTCGTGCAATATTGTGGTCGCGGCTCGTTGATAAGTAACTCCAGCATTCTTCAACCCAAACGGCATTACTCTGTAGCAGTATGTCCCCCACGGGATGGTGAATGCAGTCTTTTCCCAATCTTCAGGTGCCATCACTATCTGATTGTACCCTAAGAAGCCATCCATGAATGAGAGCAAAGCATGCCCTGCTGTGAAGTCCACTAGCTCATCAATATGCGGCAAGGAAAAGTCGTCCTTCGGACTAGCTCTGTTCAAATCCCTAAAATCCACGCATACTCGGATTTTTCCATCCTTCTTCGGCACTGGAAAGATGTTGGCTAACCAAGTCGGGTATTCGGATACCAGCAGGAAGCCTGCGTCAATTTGCTTGGTGACCTCTTCCTTAATCTTGAGAGCCCAGTCTGGGCGGATCCTCCTAAGTTTCTGCTTAACGGGTCGGGCCTCGGGGTTAAGAGGGATCCGGTGCTGTACAATCTCAGGATCGATCCCAGGCATGTCTTCGTAGGACCACGCGAAAACATCTTTGAAATCTTTTAATAAAGCGACTAACTGCTCGCGTTCCTCCGAAGACAACGTGGACCCGATCTGGACCAGCCGCGGGTCCTCCTCAATACCAATATTCACGGTAGTGATTTCATCCATTAGGGGTTTAACAAATCTCTCCTGTTTCTGCTCAATTAAGCGTTGCAAAACCGGAAGAATTTCTTCCTCATCATTTTCATCAAGATTTTGAAAGTCTGAGTTTATGCAATAAATTAAGGGCACAGAAAAGTACTCAGAAACCACAGCTACTTGATTCTCATTAAGCACATCCAAATCGTCCAATTCCTCGGTTACAACAGACTCAAATGAGAAAGAAAAAGATGACCTGGACAAGACTGTGGCATCCGGGTTATCATCCCCAGGATTACCAGACTCAGACTCAGACTCAGTCGAGCTGGAACCTGATTTCGACTCACAAGATTCGGTGGAATCAGATTCCTACCACTACCCGACCTGCTACATCGACAAAATCCTCTTCGTATTGCCAAGTGAGAGAGGGTGCGATAGATGCATCCAAAATAGTTGCTAGTAGGCTCGCAGCCATTTCATCCCCAATCATGGAAACCGAGAAGTTATCCCCCAAGCACTTTTGGTCGATCGGAGGATTTGAAAGTAGACATGGCAGTGCTACCCCCATTTCAATTTCAGCGCCCTTGGAGTCCACTGCCTTACACTACTCAACCTCAGCTGATGGGTCTGTCTGCTCTTTGGCAACGTTATCCCTAGATAGTTGTAGGTCGAAGAAGATCTCGAAACCTGGCACGCGCTTCTTCTCCGCGTTCAGCCATGGCTCTGGGAAGCCACAAAAAGGAAAGTCTTCCCCCTCCTAGACGAATCGTCCGTTTAGGGTACCCTGAATGGGCCTATGCATCAGCTCAAATGGCTTCCCAGCCTTCTTTGCTCTGGCTCTTCCAGCCATTTCTTTTCCCTTCCTTAACCAATCCTCTTTGGTGGGTTGATAACCCAATCCAAAGGTATGAGGGTTGTGTGGCACTTCGGCCAATACTGCGACGCCCTTTCGGCCACTCTTTCCCAATCCCATCCCGGGGATGTGTTGTAGCTTGTTCATGAGGTATACAGATTGAGCACTGACGTACACTCCCTCATTAACAGCCATGATATTCTACACAACCCGAGCCTCAGCCAGAGTAAACCCTGATAAGAACACATCCTCCGTGCCATGCTCGATTTCTAAGACTGGTGTGGACACTTCTGGCGGTGGATGGATTGACGAATTCCCGAAAACAATGGCCACCCCTTCCCGTGAGGGTACTTCAATATCTGATGTAAAGTGGAAGAGACTGCCTTCACTTGGTGCAACCACGGCCGCCCCAAGAGTAGATTAAAGGTTGCAGGAATGTCCAAGACATGGAATTCAATGTTGTGTTGTCCTGGGCCAACCTGGGTCTGAATTTTGACAGTCCCCATCACCTCCATGCTAGTGTTATCATAGGCTCTGATCACTTGAGTAGTCGGCACGAAGTCCACGGGTTTTAACCCGATTGCATATGCTGTCCTTGACGGGCACACATCAATGGTGGATCCCGTGTCGACAAGAACCACTGGCACCCACTTGTCTCGACATTCCACAGAGATGTAGAGGGGTTTGTTATGATTTGCGCCCTCAGGCGGCAGTTCTTTGCCTTAAAAGGTTATCGTCGGGGAACCTCCTCCCGGAAAGACCAGTCCAACTAGCTACTCTGGTGTGGTATCTATAGAGAGTTTAGCCTTGTCCATAGTAGATAGGACAACCTGTCTATGTACTCGTGATGCCATAAGCAGTCCCCATATGGAGATGTCTGCTTATATCTTCTTCAGCTGCTTTAGTACAACTTCTTCTTCAATCTGCTTTTCCTTCTGTTTCTCAGCTTCTTTATCCTTCCCAGATGCCTCTGGCTGGTCTAGGTGCGGGGGCTTGAAATACCGTCCACTTCTTGTCATGTGATCAACCTCATCGAGGTATTAGGTGTCGTCTGGTTGATTGCTTCCCCAATCATCGTCTGTGTGGGCAAGACATAAATCATCGTCTTCCCACCACATCCTGTTGGCATTCGAAAGGCACCTATCTGGTTCCAGCATAATTGTACTTGCAGTACTTTCAGCTCGCATGCTCACAGCATCTTCTGTCCTCGTGCCCACAGCACTTTCAATCACTTCATGGGTTTTGGCTTTCCGGATTCTCTCAGAATCCCAAATCTTCTCTTGTTCCACATGCGTTAGCACAGTTTATTGTTTAGCTTTCCTTGCATTCTGAGCGAAATTCTTCGTACCGGCGCTCTCCGGCAATGTACTCTGACTTCCGGCCTTTCCGGCCACAACTGATACACTCGCCTCTGCCGGGCCCTATTCTGGTTGGAATTCTTCCACCACATCCGGTTGATCATCCAGCCACCCAGTGACCTCTGCCGATTCCTCATAATCAAACCAGTTGATTGCTGCGTCCCCTGATTCCTGGACATTGAAAAACTGTAGGTTGGCAAAGTCCTCTTCTATGGCCGTCAGATCATCCGTCCCCTGCTCAAATCTGTCCCCTCGGATCACACACAGTTCTGCTCTCTCTGGCAATTCTATACTTGGCTCAGACTGGCTTGCTGACAGAATGTACTTACTCGGATCGTAGGCTTCCCCAGCAAAATTCCCAGACTGCTCAATCCCTAGCTCAATAGTTCCATCCTCCTCAGCAATCTCCCTTGCACCGTCTTCAACACCCACCACCAT
The DNA here is from genome assembly GCA_025200525.1 of Camellia lanceoleosa. Classification (NCBI taxonomy): domain Eukaryota; kingdom Viridiplantae; phylum Streptophyta; class Magnoliopsida; order Ericales; family Theaceae; genus Camellia; species Camellia lanceoleosa. The sequence continues at coordinate 59,730,318 of CM045759.1, forward strand.
TGGCTCAGGTTGGGTTGTAGAGATGTCCAACATGCACAAAAGGTCAGTGCAGTCGGGAAGGAACACCTCCGACTTAGGTAGATGGGAAGGAGTGATATAGATGCTAGGATCGTAAGACACGACCCCAGTCTGGATAAAGTTGACTCTTTTGGGAGGTGGAGCTTGGTTGTGTGTAGGGAGTGGTTTGGTTGTAACATTGGGTCTTTCTAGTGGCAAAATCACCTGTTTTTCAACGAGATCCTGAATCTTGTGACGCAATCTGAAGCATTGGTCGGTGCCATGATCATGTTGCTAGTGATATGCACCGTATTTGGCCGGGTTGTGAGTGGGGGAGGGAGTGGATTTGGTAATGGCCTCGGCTCCAGGGGTTTTAGATGCCCTTTTCTGATTAAGACCCCTAGAGCTTTGGACAGGGGCATGTACAATGGGGTGAAGGTTCTTTGGCCTCTGGGTTGGTATTTAGTGGTCTGGGTATTGCTTCCGGATGCACCGGAGAAGGGTGTGGCTGCCATGGGCCTTGGAAGGGGAGAGGGAATGGTGGAGACCATGCTAACCTCCGAAGTTCTTGCAGTTGCAGCGCCACTCGGGCCTGCGTTGTTGTTGCGGTTAAAAGTTCTCCGGGGTTGCTCCCTGTCTTGGTCAATCAGACCCTATTTCATTACATCTTCAATTTGTACCCCCATCTCGTGCAGATCCAAAAAGGTGGGGAAGGGGAGTACAATCATCTTTTGCATCAGTTTTGGTTGGAGATTGCGCACAATCATCCTGATTTGGTCCTTATCGGTGGGCTTTAAAGTCATCATCGAGGCCTTCGTCCTCCACCGGGTCACGAAATCTGAGAAACTTTCTTTGGGCTCCTGCCTTGTTGTTTCGAGATCACGAGTGGTAATCTCAATTTGGGTGTTGTAAGAGTATTGCGCAACAAAGGCCTCAGCCATTTCGTCCCAACTCCGTTTGACATCATCCTCCAACTTCGCATACCAGGTAGCGGCCACTCCCGACAAGGTCCGGCCAAATAGCGAAAGCTTCTGGGGTCTGGTGAGGCCCATTGGCCGTAGTATATCTGAGAATAGTCGGAGATGGACCATGGGGTCACCAGATCCGTCGAAGCGATCAATCTGCGGCATTTTGAATCTATCCGGCAATGTCACAGCCACATCGGTATATCCGTCCTCGATATCCGGAATAGCCTTTACCCCCTGGGATTTTTTGAATAGCTTCTCGAGCTTGCTCAATTTCAGTGCTGTAAGGTCTACTTCGAACTCGAAGGGAGAGTCCGAGTGGTTGGCGGGTGTATGTGCCTTGGATAACTGAGGTGGAAGCAGGGGTGGAGCTAGCCCCGTTAGAATATCTGTGTCCTCCTGAACGGCCTGGACATTTGGCAAAATGCTCTAGGTATTTGGCAGGACATTCTGGGTAGTTGGTGTCTGCTCGGGTAGTGGGACCCCTAGTGGGGGAGGAATTGGTTGTGAGGCTGATGCTCCGGCTTGCTGCTGGAGTTGGGTAATTAGCTCCGCCTACTGAGCCATGATTGTGGCCTGTTGTTTAGCAAATTCCGCTTGGCGGACAGCGTCCTCCTGCATCTGCCTCATACTCTCTTGGAGTTGGCGCATCATTTCTTCCATCCCGGCCATATTCTGCTAATCTTGTTGACTAACTGGTATGTGTATCTGTAGACGTCCCCGAACGCCCCGGGAGGATGAACCCTCGTTCTATTCATATTGGGCTTACTACAGTTTGGACTCGATTTGTTGTCACGGTTCTTAATCTTGAACCAAAGAGTCCAAATCCGACAAATCGTTTTTAGAAAACAGATTTTGAAAGAAGTGCCAAACATGGACTGCTTTGCCAGATATAGAGTCGCCACCTAAATATTTTTTTAATGGGGGAATTTAGAAAACCCTGACTCGGTGCCAAAGGCCACGTGTCCGTCATCACCAAAGTTGCCTCGGCTCGGGAACTTGGGTACGATTAAGAAAGGTCAGCTATGAGCACCCCCTCTCGCCCGATCAAAGATCGGCCTCTACTAACCGTGATATCTTGTTTTGAAAACGTTATGTGCTCTTATTCCGGTTATTAGCCTAGATTTACTATGTTATGCGCACAGCAAAAAAGTATAGACCAAATCGCCTAAATTGGAACAAAACATTTCATGTTTGTTTTGAAAATGGTTTGCCACTCTCAAGTAGGCTAAAATACAGATTTTGCCACCCTCAAGTGGGCTTTAGAAAATGTGGTTTTGCCACTATCTAGTGGGCTTAAAACTCACAGTTTTAATGCATTATTCCAATTTAGGTAATTCAACCTCCATCCACAGACATTCAAGCAGTTATATCACATAAGCAACTAGCCTCATGACAATCACGCTATTATGGCAACACTCACACGCATGCGGTATGCTAAAGCATAAAAGCTTACCTAGTACTCCGTGCCAAAACAAAAACTAGTTAGTTTTTATGCATGATCCTAGTTCATGTTAAAAATGGCTAATGCATCACATACAGAATGTCACTAGAATAGGCTCGGCTAATCTACAATGACATGTGAAATGCTATAAATAACACGTATTCAACTTGGAATTGAAGTACAATGCAGTTAGTATGATGCGCCGAGCCCGGTGCATGCAGTACAGATGAATGATGCACACATGCATAGCTTAAGGATGCTAAAATAAATATGCCCTAGTACTAACCATTGAAAGCAGGTAAGTAAAATGGAGAAAGAAGTGGGGGTTGGAAGACATGCACACACTCATCCACACTTATTACAAATTTACCCTCGCTCAGATGGACCAAAAGAATATACAAATTAATTAACCTACAAGCTAGTTAATGATTACAGACCACTTAATTAATTAACAAATTAACTAAGCTAAGGAACGCAGTAAAAGGCCTCGGGAAGAGGGATGCACGCATGCTCGGATTGGCCTCGCCCAGAAATCCATTGCCATGGCACTGTTGCCTCTGTTTACACTGCCTTGCCCCTTGAAAACTTGCACAAGTCCCAAGAATGCTTCTCTGGACACTGGGGAGCATCACCGGCCAAGTAGAAACACCACCGGCCAAAGGGAATGATCACCGGCCACCTTTTTGTCTATCGGCCAAAAATTGATGGCCGGCCGGCACTACATTTAGCCGACCGGCCAAAACTTCCTGCAGAACTTGCAATTGACAGCAGTAGAGGGCAAAACATGGCATGACAATGCATTTCAAGCAAATGTGCGCACCACCACACCCCTTATCATGTTTGTGACTCAAAGGGGTATGGTGCTCGATTCTCGGACCACCAATCGCGCATTTCAATGCGTGATGGCCCAAGAAACTAAGTTGTGCATTTTAATGTCAAATGTAATGCACACAAACACATAAGGAACCCAACCTCAATCATGGTGATTCAAGAGGCAAGGCATGCATGCCAAATGCAACCTAAGCATGCAATCTAAACATGCAACAAGAACATGCAAGCAAGTAATGCACACTAGGCACACAACCTAAGCAAACAAGCATGCAAGGCATGAAACAAGGCAACAACATTTGAGCAACATGTCAATCATGGACTTAAACTAATTTGGGCAACTCTATTCTAGACCCAAAACAGTGGCTAAATGTCATGGAAATGAGGGCCAAAATACATACAAGCATGCATGCACAAGGGCCTAAACATAGAGCATAGGCCATCAACTCTTCAAAGCATGAAAGGGATGGAAAATGCAAGTATGCAAGCATGGAACATGGACTGAAATACGGTTTCCAATGATGCCAAATCATGAGAATAAGCCAACTAAAGCATGCTAGTGACCCACATACTCAAGGCTAGTAAGCTAGAATACAAAGGAGTTATACAAAGCATGGCAAGGATGGCCTAAACAACCAAAAACAGACCTTAAGCATGTTAAAACATGACCAAAAACTTCACAAAGCTAAGCCAAAATATGCAAGCATGGTGGTCCAAATGCTAGATACATGTTAAGACAATTTCATGGCATTACAAGACAAGTATGCAAAGCGAGCATGGTGTGTCTAAACCAAGTAAAAACAGAGGTAATACATGGCAAAATACTACCAAATAACACTTAATACATGGCCAACATGCACTTAAAAATGGTGCTCACACATGAGGCTAAAATGGCACTTTTTGAAGACAACATCTCCTTCTTAGGACCTTAAACCACCATCCTCACCACTGAAATCCCTCAAGATTTTAGTGGTGAGGAGGCCCAAACAAGGTGGTCCCGAAGTTTACCAAAAATAGCACAAAATGGGGTTAAACAAGGCCTAAGAGGGGGTAAACAACCCCAAACACAAAAGTGTCCATAATGAAGTATCTTAAACACAAAAAAAAAAAAAAACTTTTTTATGTTATACACAAAGCTCAAAACAGCAAGCAAGACAGGCTAAAAGCTGGTGCAAAAACGGGGAATAAAAGAGGGTTAAAGGCTCACCCTTGTAGACCAACGAAACCAGCAGCTTCTTGGATAAAAAACCAGTCCTTTAGCCTCTGAAAATGGCCTCCAAGCTCCTTAGGTTGATGATGGAGGTGTTAGGATAGGAGTTGTAGTGTAAATGTGCAAGAACTAGCCCCTTTAATCCATACAAATGTAGAGAGAGAGGGAGATAGAGAGAGAGTGATATATATGTATGATATATATCAGATTTTCTAACCTTTGAAAATGGTGGAGAGGCTCTCTATATATAGAGAAAGACAAGGTGCTAAGCTTCTTAGAGAAGCTAACACAAAAAAGGGTCAAAGGAGGCAAGCTTCCAAGGGAAGCTAAGCAGCCAAGCTTCTCTCAGAAGCTTGGAGCAAAAGGGCCAAGAAGGCCAAGCTTCTTGGAGAAGCTAGACAAAAGAGCCAAGCTTCTTGGAGAAGCTAGGCAAAAGGTTCAAAAGGTGCAAGCTTCTCTTGGATGCTTAGAAGGGTTCAAGCTTCTCGGAGAAGCTAGGCAAAGGTGCAAAAGGTTCAAGCTTCTTGGAGAAGCTAAACCAAGGGTTCAAAAGGTTCAAGCTTCTTGGAGAAGCTAAAGACCAAGGGTTCAAAAGGTTCAAGCTTCCTCAAGAAGCTAAAACAAGAGTTCAAAAGGTTTAATCTTCCTCAATAAGCTAGAACCAAGGGTTCAAAAGGGTCAAGCTTCCTCAAGAGGCTAAAACAGGGGGTTCAAAAGGTTCAAACTCCCCTCAAGAAGAGGTCTCGGCCAGAAAAAGAGTCAATCGGCCAAATAAAGATGGCCGACCGACCAAACAGAGTGCCGACCGGCCAAATATATGGCCGATGGCAACAAAACACTGGCCGGTGGCCTCTAGCCATGGCCGGTGATGTGTGGGGATGTCTCACAAGCCATTCTCTGCCCCTCAAAAGCAAAACACAAGTGTTTGGTGCAAAACTAAACACAAAACAGTCGAGTCGGGAGATCCTGAGGCAAGGCGCGTAGCTGAGACCTCCGGGAACTCGAGACGAACACAAACATGGATGATCACCGGGTGTTCAAACGGTGACGTCCAAGTCTTGAGGACAGTTAAAAATGGGGTGTCTACAGTATCTCTATGGCAGAAACTGAGACCTCAGCCTGACTATTCACTGCTAGGGTAGGCCACTGCTTTGGTAACCTCTGCTCAGACACACTGTGCCTTCTCGACCTTTTTCTGACAACTGGGGGACTGGCTGTCTGTCAACCAGATCCTCAGATCGATTGAGCCGACGACCTCTTGTCCAAAGTGCTTGGGGGGTATCTGCTGGGTTTGAAGCAATTGTGCTAAAACTATCCTAGCAAAAAGATAAATAAAGCAATAAGGAAATAAACAACCAGATAAACGAACAGCATAACAGCTTAAAATAAATACACCACACACAGCTGGGCATAACAACACACGGTCGATAAGCTGAATACACACTGTCCTCAAACACTGATTATTATCCCTGAATCACTGTCCCCAAGACTGAATCTGATACCCGCAGATAACTGATTCTCAAACACTGACTGATACCCGCAGGCCTGATGCCCAAACTCATAAACTGATACATGCATTTCCCTGTAGAGACGCACTCTAAAAGCACATAACAGATAAGTGAGAGCCAAAACACCCATATGTTGGGGTAGGGTTTCCCTGTCCTATTTTGTCAGGAGCTAGGGTTTCACTACGCACGCAGCGGGTTTAAACAACCTATATCGGGTAAGCAACCTGTCCTAGTTTGGGATGGCCACTACGGATCTAAATATGCACTAGGTCGAATGGTCAAAAGGGTGCCCCGGTAAAACCGGGGTTTGGGTTCCCATACTGGCAGAGCCCGTAACCGGTAAGCCTTATGGCACGCAGCCTCTAGAAACCGCTCAGGAATAGCAGATGGCAAACACGGTGTCCTAGGCGCACCAATGCACGTGCAATGCAAAGAAACACACAAGTATAGTCAAAACTAGATATCATGAGTTCGAGTCAAGCTCTCTAAATCCCCAGCAGAGTCGCCAGAAACTGTAGACGTCCCCGAACGCCCCGGGAGGGATGAAGTCCCGTTCCGTTCATTTTTGGGCACACTACAGTTTAGGACTCTAATTGTTACGGTTCTTAATCTGAACCAAAGAGTCCAAATCCGGCAAATCGTTTTGAGAAAACAGATTTTTGAAAGAAGTGCCAAACATGGACTGCTTTGCCAGATACAGAGTCGCCACCTAAATATTTTATTTTGGAAAATTTAGGAAATCCTGACTCATTTGCCTAAGGCCACGTGTCCGTCATCACCAAAGTTGCCACGGCTCGGGAACTTGGGTACGATTGGGGAAGGTCACTTCGTGAGCACCCCCGCTCGCCCGATCAAAGATCGGCCTCTACTAACCATGATATCTAGTTTTGAAAACATTATGCGTTCTTATTCTGGTTATTAGCCTAGATTTACTATGTGATGCGCACAACATACAAGTATAGACCGGGTCGCCTGAATTGGAACAAAACATTTCATGTTTGTTTTTGAAAGATGGTTTGCTACTCGCAAGTAGGCTTAAAATGCGGATTTTGCGACCCGAGGGTGGGCTTAGAAAAGATGGTTTTGCCACTATCTAGTGGGCTTAAAACTCACAGTTGATGCATTGTTCCAACTCAAATAACCCAACCTTCACCCACAAGCATTCAGGCAGTTATATCACATAAGCAAATAGCCTCATGGTAAGCATACTATCATGGCAGTCACTCACACACATGAAAGGATGCTAAAGCGTAAAACTTACCGAGTACTCCAAGCCAAAACAGAAGCTAATTAGAAATCATGCATGATCCTAAATATACAGAGATGCCTAATGCAACACATACAAAAGTGCAACTATGACAGGCTCGACTATTCTAAACATGGCATATGGAATGCTACAACTAACAAGTATTCAACTTGGAATTGAAATACAATGCAGTGAGTTATGATGCGCCGAGCTCGGTGCATGCAAGACAGATGAATGAATGCAAACATGCTATCATACTGTATGCTAATTGAAACATGCCCTAATCTAACCATCATAAGCTGGTAAATAAAAGGGAGAAAGACGTGGGGTTGGAAGACATACATCACACGCACGCACACTTATTACAA